>CM059273.1:22718020-22735520 GCA_030347295.1 Setipinna tenuifilis
CATGAAACCAACTGGACTTCAAACTCGGACACAAGCTCAAAGTTAGAGGGGAATGGGAATAGCAGTTGAACTATATCCTCACTGAATTCTCCAGCACACTGGACAAGATACATCTATGCCCGTTGCCATTAGACATGAAGCTCCATGCAGTTTGAAAAACAGTTCAGGCTGAAATACAACACCTCTACTTCAATAACCACATCCCGAACCTGAGTCCGAATGGCTTAAACAACAAGGCTGTGCACTTGGTAAGGAAATGGACACACACACACGCACGCACACATACGCACGCACGCACGCACATATACTCTCAGAAAAGAAGGTACAGAATTGTACTTTTACTTGTCACACCAGCAGTACCCTCAAAGGCACGTAATTGTACCTTTTAACCACTGCATTAAAACTAGTGTGTACCTTCTCCAGAGCTGAATAGGTACCCATCAGAACCTTAAGGTCCAATTATTAGCCTTTGGGGGTACATTAATACCAATTGTACCTTAAGATACAGATTTGCACCCCTACTGTCCCATTATTTCTGTACAAACTAGTTGTAAAACAGTGGTTAAAGGCTACAATTATGTGCCTTTCAGGATACTGTCGGTGTAACAAGTAAATGTACAACTCTGTAGCTTCTTTTCTGAGAGTGTACATTTTGTCTCTCAGCAAAATAAGCAGGAGGAATTGGCACACTGGACATCATAAGGAGGCAACCAGCATCCCACATAAAGCACCTCCTGCCCATGCTAACAGCAATGACCCAATAATATATGGAATGGCCAGAGGATTGGACTTACAATGCAAGGTGTGCAAGCAGTTGAAGGCAAACCCAGCGTCCAAGGCTTTACTCAGAATCCAAACAGAAAGGTGTTGTTTGCCAAAGCAAAGTTTTGTAGTTTTTTTTTGTCTGTCTGACGTAGCTGATGTCAATAACCTGTGTAGTACCCACAACATGCAGGAGTTTTGCTGTACTGATATCGGAGGTGAAGGGGTGACTGTCACCAAATCACAGTCACCCATGCTAACAGTGATGACCCAATAATATATGGAATAGCCAGAGGATTGCTGCTAATGCAAGGTGGGCTACTCACCTGAAGGCAAACCCAGCTTCCAAGGCTTTACTCAGAAACCAAATAGAAAGGTGTTGTTTGCCATAGCAAAGTTTTGTAGGCTTTTTTACTGTCTGACCTGATGTCAATGACCTGTGTATTAGCCACAACATGCATGGGTTTTGCTGTACTGGTGTCACAGGTGAAGAGGTGACTGTCACCAAAGCCTAAATCACAGATGCCCCTGAGGGCACCCTTCATGATGACAGTTACTACGAGGTCAGCTCTTGGACATGCAGGTGGACAAATCTCAGTCTTTTGAAGACGGAGCAGTGGAGTAACTGGATCAATCTCCGACTGCAGGGAAGATTAGCCTGCTTGCAGCGTGGCGATGAGCCAGTATCATATGATATGCTGTACTGCTAACCCCAGCAGTTGATGACATCAACCTGAAATTCTTAGTTAAGGCCCATGTGCAGACACTTCCCACCAAGTACAGTCTTGCTTCCTGGCACTTTCTAGCACCTAAGTAAGTGAAGCCCAAACCTCTGTGAATGTAAGATAAAAGTGAATTTCAGAGTGTCCATAGCGCTTGTTATGAATTGCTGTCCCACATTTCCGTAATCACCCATAGTCATGCAAGATTTATGCAAGGGAAATTACCTAATGTGTCATTAGCAGTATACAAAATCCAAACAGTGTGAATGGACTGGTTCTCATCTGCTATTCATGATACAAACACACTAAGTAATGTACTAGGCTAGCTGCTTCCCCCAATAGCCCTGCATGATATTGTCATTGTAAATGATTTACCAATGTCTGTTTTGAAAATGATGATTGGTTCCTGTTTCGATGTTAATATTCACTGGTGTGTTATGAACAAACTTCTAAAATACCAGCCACTGTTAAATGTCTTTACACCAGGTGGGTTTGACTGTGAAGTCGTTGGTTTAATATTTGGCAGTCTTGGGCAAGGCAAGCCCACAGGCTTTTTATTTGTGAGTTTCAAATGAGAGGAATAGAGGGAAAGGGACTCAAAGCTGCTTGCTAAATCAGCTGTCATTGGCAGTCTTCACATGTGAAAGAGGCAATGTCATCTTTATCCTTTAGCCCGCTGCTGTTTCACACACTGTCAGGCTTGCATGGCATTGCTGACTCTATTTGGATAGTGTGTGTGTGATTTTTTTCTCTATTACTCAGCAATTGCTGATCCAAATAAAATAAACAAGTGTGTGTGTGTGTGTGTGTGTGTGCATGTGTGTGTGTGTGTGTGTGTGTGTGTGTATGTGTGTGTGTGTGTGTTATTAGTCCTAACTGCTTACATAGCACAGTTTCTCAGTGTGTCACAATAACTGTGTGTGTGTGTGTGTGTGTGTGTGTGTGTGTGTGTGTGTGTGTGTGTGTGTGTGCGTATGTGTGTGTGTGTGTGTGTGTGTGTGTGTGTGTGTGTGTGTGTGTGTGTGTGTGTGCATGCGCATGTGTGTATGTGCGTGTGCATGTGTGTGTGTGTGTGTGTGTGTGTGTGTCCTGGCTGCACGGGAGAATGATGACACAGATTAATGTTTGTGTTGACAGATGATCAGTGAAACATCAGCGTAAAGTCAGGTTCATTTCTCACATGGATGTTAACACAGGGTCAACATAACAATAAAACGTGTTGGACAAAAAAATGACACACACGGCTCTCAGAAAAGCATTTTACAGACATGTACAAACATAGAAAGTGATAATAATGTTAAATAAAACAATAACCAAAGCGCCAAAGTTAAAATGCATGTGAAGTAATCAAACGAGACAGAGTGAAATATGTACATGTGTACACAGGCTGGGGTGAATAAGCACCTGTAATTGCAGTGTGACAAAGTGAAATTGCTAGGTGGAGTAGAAAATGTATTTCTTTGTGAATGTACACCAGAGAAACAAACATCAGCATTTCAATAAAAAAAACATGTGTGCCTGCAAAAAGGCGAAATGGCTTATTTCAATACTGCCCTCTAGTGGCTATTTCCTGCATCACATTGGATAGTAAGAAAGGTTTTATCAGTCATTGCTGTTTTGGGGGTCTACTACAGGGACCACTGACTACGTAACCAACATGTTTTTAGTTTAATATGTCTGGTTTTGTGTTTTCAGTCAGTAACGGATACAGTCTGTCACAGTATCATAATCTTACTGTTCTAGTTTGCTGCTAAAAAAATATGTTAAGCATATGTAAGGGTGTGATTACTGTGACACTGTGTGTTGCCATGCTGTCTACTGTAGATAATGAAACAGCATTTCTCCTTGGGCACGCTTGAAGAAGACGCTCCCTTTCATGTCTAGTCACCACAGCTCCCTGCTTTTGATAGCTGGTCCCCTACTTTTGGCTCAGAGAAGATTCCTCGCATCTCCCAGTGTGGGCAGGCAGCAAAGGGCATCAAAGGGCATCCATGAGCCACTTTTGGCACCAGCAGCAGGACAGAAGCGCACAGGAGCAGGAAGGACTGTACTGTACGCTTGGCAGCCTCTCTGGCCTGGCGTCAGGCATCTGGGGGTCATCATGTGAAGGCTCTCTCCCCCAGTGAAGGCAGAGACTGATGCTTATACTGCGCCTAAAACTTTCCTCAGAACTTGTGTGTAATGACTTGAGTGTGCTTAGGCATAGGACAAGTAAATAGTTTATAAACTAATTGTCTACCTACCCGCCTAGTAAGCTAAAGTCGAGCTTACAAAGACTACAAGTCTACAAAGACTTTTGTAACAAAGCTTTTGCTCTGCCAAAGTCCCACACTAAATATCTTTTTATTTGAGAAAAAAAACAACTGAAAATCATTACAATGTCCCAAGATGTTCTTTTTTACCAATGAGATTATGAGATAATGTCAATGTCCCATCATTTTCAAGTGCTACGAAAAGATAAAAACAATCTGATTGGTCAGCACGAAAATCATTCACTTCATTTCTCAATGTCTCACCATGTCTCACCATGTCTCACCTGACAAATGGAAAATGTGGAAAATACAGAATTGGCTGGTTCTCACTGTCACAAGTGTTCTGACTGTTGTTGTCAAAATGTTTAAGTTGTTACAAAATACAAAAATTGATAATGTGCCTGTATGTATAAAAATGTACTGTGTATAAAAATGTAACAATGCATTTTATATAAGGTGTGTGTGTGTGTGTGTGTGTGTATGCAAGTGCATGTGTGTATTTAAAGGTAGAGCTTGTGATATCGTGCCGGACACATATCCTCCATTCAGCCCCCCCCTAATCAGCCCTCTCTATGTCAGAAATGCATTTGCTGCTGCTGAGACTATGGCCGACCATTGTTGTTGTTATCAGCTCACCCACTCTGGCTGCATGGGACATGCCGAGGAGATAGCCAGCCCCCTCCCTGCCCAGCCCTCCCTGCCCACTCCTGCCCATCCCTCCCCCTCCCTCCTGTGTGTGTGTGTGTGTGTGTGTGTGTGTGTGTGTGTGTGTGTGTGTGTGCCCGTCCCTCCTTCCCTGCCTCAGTGCTCTGGCTGCTGGCTGGTGTGGCTCTGGGGGGAGAGAGGGACCTCCTGTCTGTCACACAGCCCCTCTGGGACCCATGTGTGCTGATGCTGGTGCCAGATAAAGCTGGCAGCGGCTGGGCTGGGCCGGGCAGGGCTGGATGGGGCTGGGTTTGGGTTTGGGTTAGCCTGGGACTCTCTGGTCTCTCTCGCTGAAGAAGAATGGGCTGGCGTGCGCGGCAGAGGTGCCAAGCCACCAGATGCCCACATTCCAAAACAAGCACATCTGTTCCCCACCGCCTGTGTGTGCTGCTGCCTCTGCTGCTCTGCATCAGGAACTCAGGACGTGTGGGGGCCCAGGAAACAATTCACCCCCCCAGTTAAACGCTATATATGTATGTATGTATGTATGTATGTATGTATGTATATACATTTTCTAAAATATTTATTTGTTATTTTATTTTTTAATTTACTTTTTGAAGTTTTTTTTTTTTCAGGCTTTCTTGCCTTATATGCAGGACAGTGTATGTGAGAGAGAAAGGTGGAGAGAGAGGAAGAGAGCGAGATAGAGAGAGAGAGAGGTGGTAGGAGAAAGAGAGAGAGAGCGAGAAAGAGAGACAGACTGAGAGGGAGAGGGAGAGAGAGAGAGAGAGAGAGAGAGAGAGAGACAGACAGACAGACAGACAGACAGACAGAGAGAGAGACGAAATGAGTGGGAGCAAGAGGTGGAGTAGGATGGGGAAATGACTTCCTGTCGGGCTTGAAGCCAGATCTCTGGATGTATATCACACGAGCTCCTTAGTCAACTGTGCCACCTCAATAATAATAAAGTCTAATAGTGTCCTTAATAGGGCCACAGTCAATGCTGGGCCTGACCCTCCACTACCCAGTGCTGCTCCTGCAGTCCACTATATTCTGCCATCTTTGCTACAAGGATACGAGTATACAAGGATGGTTTATTGTCACATGCATAGACATACTGGGTAGGGTAGGACATGCAGTGAAATTGGCGAAATTGATGCTGCCTACTGCACCCCTCTGCATGTCTATATCATACCCATCATACGAGCTCCTAAGTCAACTGTGCCACCTCAATAATAATAAAGTCTAATAGTGTCCTTAATAGGGCCCCCGTCAGTGCTGTGCCTGACCTTCCACTCCACAGTGCTGCTCCTGCTGTGTCCACTGCAGCCCACTATATTCTGCCATTGTTGGTACAAGGATACAAGAATACAAGGATGTATCCTTGTCACATGCATAGACATCAGAGATGGAAATTCGCACCAGCCACCAGCCAAATGCTGGTAAAACACGAAAGTGGCTGGTAGATTTCAGGCACAGAATAATAATTTGCTATTGACTGCCTGCTGAATTTTGCCATTTATTTGTCAGTGGCTGGTAAAGGTCCACATTTTGCAAAGTTAATGTCCACCCCTGATAGACATACTGGGTAGGGTAGGACATGCAGTGAGACTGGTGAAATTGCTGCTGCCTACTGCAACCTTCTGCATGCAACTGTCTTTACTGGAACTACACTGTGTCACTGGTGGCTTTGGCTGGGGAACAGCATAAGGAAGGCGACATGGAGAAATTAAAGCTACACTACCGGTATATACTGTTCTGTTCTATACAATTCAGTATAGGTACCCGTCTAGGTATGAATATATAAGAATCCTGTATAACTACTGAATGTATATTTACTAGGTATAGTATTTAACCTTATATTTCACTGGTGGCTTTGGCTGGGAAACAGCAAGAGGTACACTGGAAGGCAAGATGGAGAAATGAAAGTTGCACTACTGGTATGGTAGTGTAGCTTTAATACTGTTCTGTTCTATACAATTCAGTATAGGTACATTACATGACATTACACTTAGCAGACGCTGTTATCCAAAGCGACTTACAAAAAGGAGAACATAAGCTAGCAGAGGTGTAGAGGCACACAGAGTAAGCAGACTACCTCCATAAGTAAGTAGACTACCTCCATACTCGTATAGGTACGAATATATCAGTATCCTATATAACTACAGAATGTATATTTACTAGGTATATAAAAACCTTATATTTGCAGCCCTTAAGCTGGAGCTGATGTGTAATACACTATGTAATTGTGACCTCGAAGGTTAAGTGCAATGTTAAGCAGCAAAGCTCTGCAGCAAAGCTCAAATAAAAGCTTTGAATGCAAAATCAAAGCACTAATTGGCTTTGGTAAATGGAAAGACACAACAGTGCAACAGTGCCCCCCCTCAGTGCTGTGATGGGGGAGTGCGCATCCCTCCACATTTAACCTCGTCTATGTGCTCTTAAATGGATCAGTTATCTTTCTTAATTAATGAGCAGAAGCAAAAGACTTTTGACTTTGAGCTTAATGTCAAATGCTATTTGATGTTTCTATGATCATGAAAGTAAGATTTCAGAAACAGAGATTCCAGAAAAAAATGTATTTTTTCATTCTTCTTCAGTCTTTAGGAAATTACAGTATAAATACTTTGCCTGGTATGACATTAGCTGGTAATTCAGAACCAGTACTTGTAGGTAAATAAGCCAAATCCATAAATCCATATCAATCATATCACCAGCTTCCAGTAAACTAAGCTAGTGTGGTGGTTTCTGGCGACGGACAATTTCTCGTTTTTCATTCCATTCATTCATTCATTCATTCATTATTATTTTTTATAGAGATTGATCTGAAGGCTCTCTTAGGCTTGTCTGGCACTGAAGTTGAAAACAGTATTTCTCAAGTATTGATTGGAATTATGACAGCAGCATTAGGAACCATTACAGTGATCTGCTACCCATGCCAGTCCTCTCCTCTCCTCTCCTCTCCTCTCCTCTCCTCTCCTCTCCTCTCTTCCGCTCTGCTCTGCTCTGCTCTGTTTAGACTGCTCTGCACTCCTCTTAGGGATGTTTGTTACACCTCAGAAGGATAAGCAGACAGACGGTTCAGGTTAACAGTCAATGATTTACAAACATTCAGAGAGAGAGAGAGAGAGAGAGAGAGAGGGGAGAGAGAGCGAGAGAGAGGCAGAGAGAGACAGAATCAGAGAGACAGAGAGAGAGGAAGATAGAGAGAGACAGAGAGAAAGAGAGAGAGAGAGAGAGCGAGAGAGAGAGAGAGAGAGAGAGAGAGAGAGAGAGAGAGAGAGAGAGAGAGACAGAGAGAGAGAGAGAGGGTGATGGTGACAGTGATGGTGAGACACACACAGACACACACACAGCACTGCTGCCAAAGTGCTACAGAGCACACACCAGCCCACCCCCCAATAGCACAGCTGTGTATACATGTGTACATGCAGCTTACAAATACATGCAATGTCACAATGCATGCAAGTTCTCTGCAAGTGTGGCATAATGGGGAAATGTTACCATTCGACTAAGCCACCCCAGGAATTAAGGGAACGTAGGCAACACCCACTTATCCCAACAGGCCTCACAGACTTGATCACTGAAGGCCAGAGACTTACACCTTTTGGTCTTACACCAGATAATGACATTTACTTAACTGACTGTGACACTCATACACACATACACACATACACAAAGACAAATTGCTCAGGACACTGGAACAAACATTGAAGACACTACTGTAGGTGGGGAATTGTTGGACAAAAAACTCAACTATGGGATACTGCACCTCTAGAGAAAGGGCCAATCCACACTGATTCACCAAAACAAGTTAAGTACAGTACACACTAGCTATCTACTGAGGACAGCAAAGCACACACATTAGGATAATAGCAATCCCATGACTGTTTACCGCAGCTGTTTACCACTGTTTACCACAGCACACACACACACACACACACACACACACACACACACACACACACACACACTAAAAGAACTGCAACTGTAAAGAGACAGATACCATGGTGCAAAAGCAGTTAATTCTGCTACGCAAGGTTCGCTGGTGTTATCGTAATGCGCCACAACTTCACACCTTTCTGATGTGTTCCCTTTTGGTTCCTCTGTGTTTGGGTGACATCTGCTGGTAAAAGTATATAATAGCATTATTTTGTAATAACACTGTCAGCAATGTTTTACAAACACACA
The DNA here is from genome assembly GCA_030347295.1 of Setipinna tenuifilis. NCBI lineage: Eukaryota > Metazoa > Chordata > Actinopteri > Clupeiformes > Engraulidae > Setipinna > Setipinna tenuifilis. The sequence continues at coordinate 22,726,593 of CM059273.1, forward strand.
CTACTCAACTGTAACCATGGAGATAAAGCAATAAAATGATCACGTTCAGTTTTAACAGGCGCTTGCTTTAAGGCAACACATTCACACCTCATGATATATATATAAAAATGAACACGACCATTTATAAATCCCCTATAGCATCTATCAGACGCTGTCTCTGGTGACAGTATCTGTTTATCTTGCAAAAGATCCAATCATAATGTGATATCCTGTATATGTAATATATGCAGTGTGCAAACATGGCTTCCAGGCATGGCACAGCTCAATTATCCACCAGTGGCCTGGGCCTGGGTGGGCAGCCGCAGGCTATGAGCCCCATGTCCTACCTGCCCAGAGCAACAGCATCCTCCCTATCCACACATCTAAATTCGCTTCATTTCAGACGCAGATAGTTTACTCGCTGCGCTGTGTGTGTGTGTGTGTGTGTGTGTGTGTGTGTGTGTGTGTGTGTGTGTGTGTGTGTGTGGTTGTGTGTGTGTGTGTGTGTGTGTGTGTGTGTGTGTGTGTGTGTGTGTGTGTGTGTGTGTGTGTGTGTGGTTGTGTGTGTATGTGTGTGTGTCTGTGCTATCCACACGTCTAACTTATTTCAGACTCAGATAGTTTACTCGCTGCGCTGCTCTGCGCTCCAACAATTCGTTGCCCCAGAGGTACCACTGGAAACATCTGTAGTCGTGTTTATGTGTGTATGTGTGTGTGTGTATATGTGTGTGTTGGGTGGGGTTGGGGGGGTGCTGGGTTGAGGATGTGTACAGCTGAGTGATGGTGTGTATCCATGACACCTGTTATCAATGATGTACCTGTTTTTTTCACACACACTAGTTGATGATGCTCTCTGAAGATGATGCTAATGTAGTGTGTGTGTGTGGAGAGAGGTGAAGTCTGTTTGTGTGTGTGTGTGTGTGGGGGGGGGGGGGGGGGGGGGGGGGTCTGTGTCTGTGAGTGTGTGTGCGAACATTGCTGTGTGCGTGTGTGTATGTGTGTGTGTGTGTGTGTGTGTGTGTGTGTGTGTGTGTGTGTGTGTGTATGTGTGTGGAGAGGTAAAGTCTCTTCATTTGTATGTGTGTCTGTGTTTGTGATTGTGTGTTCGAATGTTTGTGTATGTGTGTGTATGTCTGTCTGTGTGAAGATGTGAAGTCTGTTTGTGTGTGTGTGTGTGTGTGTGTGTGTGTGTGTGTATGTGTATGTGTGTGTGTGTGTGTGTCTGTGTCTGTGTCTGTGTCTGTGTCTATGTGTGTGGAGAGGTGAAGTCTGTTCATTTGTGTGTGTGTGTGTGTGTGTCTGTGTCTGTGAGTGTGTGTTCGAACATTGCTGCATGCGTGTGTGTATTTCTGTGTGGAGATGTGAAGTCTGTTTGTGTGTGTGTGTGTGTGTGTGTGTGTGTGTGTGCTAGCATGCGTGCATGTGTAAATAGGTGAGGGGGCATTTGGGGAGATAAACGAGCTAATACCCACCTGTCTCCCACAAACACTTCTTCTGCCAAGCTCTTTTAACTTGCAAATCCCACAGACAGTTGGCTGCATTAGTTCCATCGCCCCCTGTCACCCTGTCTGTTCCTCCCTCAGATCAACACGCACACACACACACACACACACACACACACACACACACACACACACACACACACACACACACACGGAATAAACCTTTTTACCTGGACTCTCTTCACTTGTTTTTTAGGATGAGTGTTTACTTCAACAGTTACTGTATAATGATGTGTCTTTGTAACATTGTGTGCCATGCAGTTAGATTTGAGACATATCCCGAGACTGGAAAGTATAAAATAACATATGCCCTTCTCATCTCTGAGAGTCTGCGCTCATTTTATTATGTTGCCTCAGTCACCTTTCCTCTCTTCAGTAGCCTTGTGCTAATGTTCAAAGTTGCATGTCATCAATGATGTCTTATTTCTCTAATTGCACCGACAAGGTGACAGGAATGAGACCAGAGGAGATGTATGAGGTTTGATGTTTCAGGAAGCACCGGCATTTCCTTTGAAAAAGATTTTCTCTTCGAAGGTAATTCTGAGCATAAGCATAGGCATATACAGTTGTGCTCATCAATTTACATACCCTGGCAGAATTGATGATTTCTTAACCATTTTTCAGAGGGTCATTTCTGTTGTCATTATGATTTAAATAAAGTAACCACGGGTGTTCGACAATAAATGGCTTCAGCCAACACTAACCATGAGTGAAAGAAAAGTTATTGTGTTATGATTCATATTCTCTGAAAATGATTAAGAAATCATCAATTCTGCCAGAGTATGTAAACGTATGAGCACAACTGTTCACATAGATGCTACATCGGCTGTGGAGGGATGAGCCTAAAGTGCCGCCATCTTGGTACAGGGCGGGGCTATCATGTCTGACATTTGTTACAAACAAACCCCATGAAAATAGCTTGACAACCGATTTATGATCTCTTTTATTGCGTAGATACATTATTCCTCTATAGATATAATGGTGCTGGGGTGATGAAGGTGCTGGGTTGATTAAGGACATGTAATTTCTCACAGGGGCGAGAGAGAGAGAGCAAGAGAGAGAGGGGGGGACAGAGAGAGAGAGAGAGAAAGAGAGAGGGGGAGAAAGAGAGATAGAGAGAGGGGGGGGGATAGAGAGCAATAGGGAGAGACAGGGGGGAAGACAGAGAGAGACAGAGAGGAAGGGAGACAGAAAGATAGAGATAGAGAGAGAGGGGGAAGGAAGGAGAGAAAGAGTCAAATCTGGTGCTTGGGTGATCAAGGACATGTAGTTTCTCATATGCAAACATTCCTACTTCCTTTATCTTCAAAGCTTTCCTTCTTACCTTCCTTGACAGGGCAGCCACAAAGAGTAAGAAAAGGTGGCACCTAAAGAAAGAAGGAATGAATAATTATAGTAAGTACAGTAATGAGCTGCACCTCTGACACACCATTTATTAGGGTGGGATAGTCCACTTTGGGTGGGTTCGCTCCATTAGCACAGCATATTTTACTGTAGGTGGCTAATTAATGGCTTGGCAGAACCTGATCGCAACATCCTGCATGATTCAGATAGCATATACATACCATATAAGCTTTACATGAGTGTGTGTGTGTGAGAGAGAGAGAGTGTGTGTGTGTGTGTGTGTGTGACAGGGGTGGGCATGATTCAGTTAGCATGTACATACCACATAAGCTTTGAGTGTGTGTGTGTGTGTGTGTGTGTGTGTGTGTGTGTGTGTGTGTGTGTTTGTGTGTGTGTGTGTGTGTGTGTGTGTGTGTGTGTGTGTGTGTGTGTGTGTGTGTGTGTGTGTGTGACGGGGGTGGGCATGATTCAGTTAGCATGTACATACCACATAAGTTTTGCATACTGGTGGCCAGTCACATCATTGCGACTCTTCTACTGGCAGTGCTAAAGCCCCATGGGTTGGTTGCCGAGTTCCTTGAATGCATTTGCCATAACAATTTTGTCTGAAAAAGCCTTCTCTCTCTAAATGGGACGTACACACACACACACACACACACACACACACACACACACACACACAGTGAGGCAGACAGACAGACATCCAGACAGACAAAATGACGAAATGAAGAAGGTCAAAAGTGAAATCTGAGGGCACTGAGGGAGTTGGGAAGCCTCAGCTGAGAGAAGCTCAGACTAAATTAAAATCCATTCTGTCTGTGTGTGTGCTTGTGTGTGTGTGTGTGTGTGTGTGTGTGTGTGTGTGTGTGTGCGTGTGTGTGTGTGTGTGTGTGTGTGTGTGTGCGCACGTGTGTGTGTGTGTGTGTGTGTTTATTCGTTTGGTAAAGACATTGGAAACAAATACAGAAAAAGACAAAGACAGACAGAGAGAGAGAGAGACAGAGGGCCCTATTTTGCCGCGGCGCATTGTGCATTCGCGACATGCGCATGCTGTCATTGCTATTCTGTGCCAGCGCAACGTTCGTTTTTTCAGGCAAAAAATCACGTTGTCGAGGTAGCAGATGACATTGCGCCTGACGGGCGGCTCACCGAAAAGAAGAGGTGTGGTCTGGCGCAAAGAGCACCAGATGCTATTATGAGGACGTATAAACCATTTGCGCTTTTGATTAATAAAAAGGTGCTTTTTCGTCACTGGCGCATTGTTGAAAAGCTATTTTAGAGGCGCACAACGCTTTGAACCTCGATGTACCTGCTGCTGCGCCAGAGAGGCGAGCTGAACTGGCAGAAAAGTTGCAACATATAGCTATGTATTTGTATGTTTTAGTAAGCAAACATGCACAAATAATGAGAATATAGCAATGTTGTGCAGTTTATAGCAATGTTCTGCAGTTTATTTACAATTTCTTTTGTTGTTTTAAATAAACAGCGATTGCAATGTTCTGCAGTTTATTTACGATTTCTTTTGTCGTTTTAAATAAACAGGGTGGCAAGTTGTAAGAAATAATATGAACAAATCATCAAAAAGAAAACTAGTGGACTAATGGTTTGATGGACCTATACCTTCCGTTTATTTTTGATGTTTCCTTTGAGTTTAATGCTTTGTTTCCCGTCTTCCAACGTTGTTGTACCGCTTTCGGCGCACAGCGCGTTGAACCCCGTACCTGCTGCTGCCCCAGAGAGGCGAGCTGAACTGGCAGAAAAGTTGCAACGTGTATAGCCTGTATAGCCATGTATTTTTATGTTTTAATAAGCAAACAGGCAAAATAATAAGAGTATAGCAATGTTTTGCAGTTTATAGCAATGTTCTGCAGTTTCTTTTGTCTTTTAAATAAACAGCGACTGCAATGCTCTGCAGTTTATTTAATAAACAGCGTGGCAAGTTGTAAGAAATGAAATGGACTAATCATCAAAAAGAAAACTAGTGGACCAATGGTTTGATGGACCTCCACCTTTTATTTTTGATGTTTCCTTTGAGTTTAAAGCTTTTGTTTTACGTCTTCTAACGTTGTTGTGCCGCTTTGGGCACTGTTCGAAAGTTCTATTCTTGCCAAAGGAGGACACAATTATTGAAGATATTTCCTCCCATACTTCTATGACCCGCGAAGGTTGGGGGGATTCTTTCCATCACCGAATATTAACTACTCACGCGCTTTCACTTCACGCACAAGCAGATCAGTCTCCACCGAAAAGCTCCTCCCGTCCGGGTAAATCCGCCATCCTAATAGCAACAGGCTAGGACAATGCGCCCGCTGGCTCTTAAGGGGAATGAGAGTATAAATTCTCATTGGTTAATTGTATGTTACGCCCAAAACACACCCATGACTAATGAAGTAACTTAACCCAACCCTTTTGAACGATGCGCCTGGCGCAATGTTCACTTTTTCCGCCGTGAAAATACCAAATTGTGTCGGGAACGCCCCCAAAGCAACTTGCGCGACAGACTTTAGACAATGCGCTTATGATCGTGAAAATAGAGCCCAGAGAGAGAGACAGAGAGAGAGAGAGAGAGAGAGAGAGAGAGAGAGAGACACCACAACTGCCAAAGTGTCACAGACCTTTACACACAAACCTTTACACACAGACAGACATGAGTATATATACATAGGTATGAGCATACACACACTCACACACATAATGAGCAAGGACAAATGAAGGACAAACACATATACCGTACTAAATGTAAATCATGAACTACATTAACTAAATTTGAGAAAAAAACACAATTCTCTTTCCATATGACAAAGACTGTGAGGTGTCATGTACCTCAATGCCTTCACTTCTTTCACAAATGAGCAGAAGAATTATATCAACGGTATTCATGTAATTTGGCAACCATATGTAATTCAACTGCAGGGTGTGGAATCACCACCAGAGGGAGACCTCACACAAGTGTTTGCATGAACCACTTTCTGCGAGGTCCTGAAAAGCTGAGGAAGACAGACCTTTGATTTATCTCTAGTGTAACTGTGTACTTCTCATACCATGACCCCGGACCCCTCTGTTATAAACCACCAATCTTACCATAGCCTAGCCCAATGCCATAGAGTAAAACAAAGACGCTTTTCTAACTCCTCCTCATGACGTGTGTTCTAATAAACCAGTGGTGTAACAGTGTTTCTATAAACTGTGCAGTCTATATCAGAGTAAATTAGCTGGCATCAATGTGTAAGTTTTATGTGTGTGTGGGTCCTTGTGTGTGTGGGTGTCTCAGTGTGTATGTGTGTGGGTGTGGGTGTCTCAGTGTGTGTGTGTGTGTGTGTGTGTGTGTGTGTCTCCGTGTGTGTGTGTGTCCGTCCGTGTGTGTCTCAGTGTGTGTGTCTCCGTGTGTGTGTGTGTGTGTCCATGTGTGTTTGTGTCTCCGTGTGTGTGTGTGTGTGTCTCCGTGTGTGTGTGTGTGTGTCCATGTGTGTTTGTGTCTCCGTGTGTGTGTGTGTGTGTCTCCGTGTGTGGGGTGCAGACGGTGCTCCTGCCCTCTCGTGGCCCCATAGCTCAACGGCTCCGCTGGCCACCCTGAGTCGTCTGCACCTGTGGCGCCTTCATACATGTTTGTGTGTGTGTGTGTGTGTGTGTGTGTGTGTGTGTGTGTGTGTATAACTGTGTGTGTGCAGTTTGTGTTGTGTGTGTGTGTTTGTGTTACAATGTGTGAGTGTGTGTGTGTGTGTGTGTGTGTGTGTGAGTGGTTTGTGCTGTGTGTGTGTGTGTGTGTGTGTTTGTGTGAAAATGTGTGACAATGTGTGTGTCTGTGTGTGACAATGTGTGTGACAATTTGTCTGTGTGTGTGTGTGTGTGTGTGTGTGTGGGTGTGTGTATGTGACAACGTATGTGTGTGTGTGTCGGTGTGTTGTGTTGTTTAGCTGATTGCTGGCTGTCCCGAGCTGAGCTGTGTGCACCTGTGATGACAGCTGGATGGGAGGATAAATTTAGCCCCTAGGCCGGGACTGGAGCGCCTCATCCTCTTCCCCCTGTCAAGCTGTCTCCCCCCATTACACACAGGCGCCGGCCGCACTCCGCCAAAGTCAAACAACCAGTTTAGAAAAACGAGACGTGATCTCTATCTCAAACTCGATCTCGAATGCGCAAGGGGGTCACAATATGCATGCGGGAAGCCAGCAGCAGCAACACCAGAAGAGAGTGTGCATCCCAGCCCAGCCCAGCCCAGACCAACCCAGCTCAGCTCGGCCCAGCCCAGCTCAGCTCAGCTTGGCTCACAGTGGGCGGATGGGGAGGCTTGGGCTTTACACAGACACCCCCCCCACACACACACACACACACACACACACACACACATACACACGCACACCCCCACCCCATCCATTCACACACTGTCACCCAGACTGAGTCCTGCATTATCCTCATGTCATTCACAGACTTCCCCTAGTCAAACCAACAAAAAAACAAAAACAAAACAAAAATTCCTCTTTTTTTTATGAACGGAACAGAGAACGAGCCCCCACTGGGTCTTTGCCTAGATGACACACACACACACACACACACACACACACACACACACACACACACACACACACACACATACACACACACGCACACACACGCACACACACACAGACAGACAGAGTTAGGCATCTGTTTTCCTGGGTGGTGGGTTTGTTGAAGTGAGTGTGTGTATGTGTGTGTGTGTGTGTGTATGTGTGTGTGTGTGTGTGTGTGTGTGTGTGTGTGGGTCGTAACCATACGGATGCATGCCCACATTAAGATGCAGTGTGCTCAGATTATGTGGCAGCAGAGGAACTTACAAGCAGTGGAGCCAGTCTCTTTATTAGGCCTGCACGCAGTCATTTGGTAAAGAGCGATTTGATGAGGCCTGTCTGTGGACTGAGGTGCCATAGAGGGACTTCCTGTATTCTCTGGGACCCCCAGTTAATCCTCATCAGAGGTGTAGTGGTAAAAAGAAAAGCAGGTAAATAATTCTCACAGCAGTAAAATAAGGTAGGTAAACTATCTATGCGTATCTTAGCAGTCATCAAGTCAGGTGTGTTTTGTCATTTAAGATTGTGAATGGGGTTGGCTTACCAGCATTTTTCCTCCACTACATCACTAACTGTACATTCATACCATGAGCTACTGTACTAAAGCAACAAATAAACTAAAAACATCCAAACAGCAATCGGATGTAAGCAAATCCTCAAATTTCAATTGGTTATTGCTGAACTGTGTCATTGCTCATTACGATTAAAGTGAGTTCATTTTAACTTCTCGTTTTCACTATGGTCGCCCAACACTCTGCGCTGATGACCTTTTCACTCTGGCTGCTGAAGAAGCCACCTCTCCCCATAGAGATACAATGACCTCCGCTTCTGTAGTAGCTCTAATCCCTTCTGGCATGCACAAACAATAATGCTCACCCATACCCATAATTTATTTTTTAGAGACAAAGACAAGACTTGTTAGAGGCAATATTTTTTTCTCTGGGAAGTACTGTACACAACCACACAGCCCTCAGTGCGTCACCGCTGCACACAGCCCAGAATGACTGGGGAGGTCACTGGGTTCAACATGTTGTAGTCTGAGAAAATTCCGAACGTCATGAGTGTAACTTTGGAAATGTAACCAAAAAATAAAATGCATTTGTAACAAAAGACACACAGAACACAGAACACAGAAGAGGCATTCAGAGCAGACAAAGAAGATGATGGAGCACCAATGAGGATGATGATAATGTAGCCTAGTGATGAAGATGAGATGTCCATCATCTGGTCCCCGAGTCATTCCCTCGAAAAGAAAAATGGGGGAAAATGTCTGCAACCCCCTCCAGACTTTAAACAGGAAATGAAATATTTCACTCGAGACGAGACGAGACAGCGCAGTATATTTGGGGGAGTAATTCTCCACAGACCGAGTTAATTAATGAACACAATTAAGGGACTTTTATCTTAAGGAAGGACAATGGATGGCTTCTCAGACGGAGACAAAATGTCCACTTCAAATAATGGAAAGATGTCCACCAGGGCATTCCAGGTAACCATATATCTTCTTATAATATTACACGCAGGCCATTGCCTTTGGATGACTTCATTAGCTGAAG
>CM059273.1:22743020-22760520 GCA_030347295.1 Setipinna tenuifilis
TCGCAAGCCTGTGTTAAGCCATCGGTAATACAACATGTCCCTCAACATCCTACCGCATGTCTCATAAATGATAGTGAGAAATGTAGACAAGACATCTGGACCAGACTTAAGCCTCAGTGTAGAACTCTCTCTACGACTGCAGCTTTCTCCTTTCTTTCTTTCTTTCTTTCTTTCTTTGTTTCTCTCTCTCTCTCTTTTTTCTTTCTTTCTTTTTTTCTTTCTCCTTTTCTCCCTTTTTCTTTCTTTCTTTCTTTCTTTCTTTCTTTCTTTCTCTCTTTCTCTCTTTCTCTCTTCGCCCCTGTGTGGAGGAGCGCTGATTGATTAACTGTAAATATTGCATCACAGCGGCGTGCTGACCTTATAGTCTCTGCATCCCATTTACTGCTGGCAGCGAGACAAAGGAGGAGACATTAGCATAGCTGATCAGGCCGGCCGCAGAATCAGACGACTTGTCTTCGCGCTTTTCTTCGCCGCGGCACCAAAGTCATGCATCAAACGCTTACTTGGCAGCTTACTCGTGGTAAAATCTGCCCTGCATGATAATTGCGTTATCTTAGCAGAATCTTTCGGCCTTATTCATTCTTTTGTGTCAGTGGCCATTACTATTGCATGGATTAAGGGGGGGATTCGAAGTTCCTGAATAAAAAGATGAGAAAAGAAATATGTGTGTGTGTGTGTGTGTGTGTATGTGTGTGTGTGTTTGCCTCTATGTCTTTTTTATTGTGTAGAGCGGGTGTGTGTGTGTTCTGCGGTGTGTGTTGGGAAGGGGGGACTGCTGGAGAGAAAAAAGGGAAATCCCAGATGGCTTAACAGACGGTTGTGTGTGTTACAGACAAAACAGAAGCACTGATGTGTCTTGAAGGAGTACGACTCGAAAGTGTTGTGGAAAGACGGGAAGAGAGGGCCTTTCCTCACGGGACTCAAGGGGGGGTGGGGGGGTTGCAGAGCGAATGAACACATACATCATCTGTGATTTGAAAGACAGCAAGCAAGCCCATGTTTTCTTCTCTTTTTTGAGGGGTGTGTGTGTGTGTGTGTGTGTGTGTGTGTGTGTGTGTGTGTGTGTGTGTGTTGGGGGGGGGGGGGGTTGTGCTGGATGTCCTCTGAAGCATATCCACATATGTCAGATGCACCAGTGTGCTTTTTCAAAGGGTCCTTTCGCCAAGGAGACAGCCTCCCAGTAGACACCATCCACCATCCACCATCCACAAATCTTAGGACTGGGATGGCAAGCAGGTTTTTTTTGTCTTTGGTTGTTTTTTTTATTGTTGTTGTTGTTGTTTTTGTTTTATATCTTTCAAAACGTGATGGACCACCTTCAGTAAAAAAACATAGTAAAAGACATCAGTAGCAGCATGGTCATATGTCCAATGTTATGATATGTAATATTTTCTTTATATTTATTTATTTATATTTATTATATTTATATTTATATATATTTCTTTATTACTGCAAAATAAGGGCCTGAGTGAATGATGATGATGATAGGAATAAAATACACTTGGCAATGTGCTAGTTGAGGTTGCATGGTACACTGATTCCAGACTGATCAGTGCATGATTTAGTTCAGGATCAGGTGCTGGCAGAGGAAGAACATTAAATAAAAGCACCATTTTCATTCAGATCAGGCTACACGCCAGCTCACATTAACACCTGGGCTGGCATCTGGGACCTCGGCTGTAGATGAGTGCTTATCTGCTACACACAGGAGCGTGTGTGTGTGTGTGTCTGTGTGTGTGTGTGTGTGTGTGTGTATGTGTGTGTGTAGCAAGAGCCTGATCTGTCTATCCATAACACACAAAGAGACAAGAGGATGTTTACTCAAAGCTACACACATAAATTTGGGACTCAAAAAGCCACTTACGAACAGAGACAGACTGGTAATTAGAGTTGGGTTGTGGAGAACGAGAAACAAGGTTGTTTTCCTTGTAGCTCATCACATGATTTGATATCTGCAGAATCATCTCCTAACCTCACTCTGGCCTGCTTCAGCCACAGGCATTTGTCACTTACATGATTCAAATGATCTGTCTCCCATGGACAAAAGAGCTTGGGTGGCTCTTCTCTAATTAAAAGAGGCCGAGGCTCCCAAACATTCATATTCTTTTATGGCCCTCCAGGGGACCCTTACCGCGTCCCCTTCCACGCTCAAGATGGCCTTCTGAGGGCCGGGCCGGGCCGCATCGCCATCGCCATCCCTCAAATCTGTAAACATAATCCGAGATTGATTAAACACGAACAGAACCGTTCGTAATTAAAATTTAATTAGATCGCCTTCTGCCACACAGCACATGCAGTCGCTTTGACCGCCGCCGTGGCGTGAATCAGATCCTCGCCCTTTTCGAGCGTTTTTTCACCGGCGCGCTAAGAGCCTCGCCGAAAAGGTCAGCTGACACCGGTACAACGGCCCCAGTGATTGCTCAGTGGGACAGGCGTCCTTAATAATTTATTAAAAGGAGTTAGCGCAATTGAAAAGACTAATGGTGCTTTTTTTTGTTGCTTGCAGACTGATAGAATAATTAAAAAGCTCGCCGAGGTGACGGGCAGAGGGGTGTGCACAGATGAGGGTGTGAGAAACTAATGAGTGTGAAGGGGAAAGCAGGAATCTCAGCCTGAGTTCATCACACCTCTAGTGATTAAGAAAAGCGAGGAAGAAAAGCTCCACCGCAACTGACATGTGGGTTAGACAGCTGCTGGTTACATTTGATGCGAGTTCTCCTCAAAGTTTTTTTTTGGGCGTTAAAAAGGGACTTTTTCTTTCCAGCATCACCAAGCCTGGGTGTGTGTGTGTGTTTGTGCATCATCTGCTACCATAGCCTCACTCTCTGAATGCTATCACACCACCACCAGGCTCCGGATGTGTTTGTGCCTCATCTGATGACGCGGACCATGTTGACTGCGAACACCACCACAGACATATGCTCTGATGCGTCTGCAAGCTGTGGATGGGATGAGGACGGGGGGATGGAACAGAGCAGAGCACCTTCAAGCTCACTGTTAGGTGTCTGCCTGCTCAGTGCTGTCACACACACACACGTGACGTGACTGACACATGCTCTTACTATCCATTCATGTCCTGGGTAATCCAAGTCAAAGTCATAGATGAATGCCTTTGTTTTTTGTTTTGTAAGGGTAAGCTGAAAGCTGATGACCATGACCGGAGTTGTTGGTTGAGTGAGGCCTTTTCTTCCTGTTCTTAACGGACACGCAGTCTGGGTCGGGGCCCTTCAGGGATGAGTTCTAGCGTGACGTGCTGACAGTGTTTGGGTGGGTCAGGTCCCGCAATTAGAACATCCACGTCACTTAGTCTGGGTGGCTGCCCTCCGAACGCAAGCACAGCCCCCGACATGCTCTGTCTCCACTGGATTATAACGAGCCAAATTGCCCCCAATTTGGTGGAACCCCAGTTTTCTCAGACACTAACTTTGACCCCTTCACTTATTTATCCGTTGAGACCGACGAGCGACTGCCAATTAGGCTTGTCAGTAGCAGTCAAAATAGTGGGACAGGCACAGACCATGAAGGAATTCTTCACTTTGCATTATTCTAATGCAAACCTCCACAAATGTTATGTGACAGGTGGCAACTGTAGTGGAATCTTCTAAAAATGTGACACATCCCATCTGAATTTTGGAAAAAGCTAGCGAGAATGAGATCTGTTGTCTAAGTTTTTTACGCTAAGAAGAATAAAATCCAGCCCCTCCCTAAGCTGAGTACGCACAGTAGGAATCACACAGCAAGAAGACATCTAGACAGCCTAGAAAACTTTGTAATGGTTTCAAGTAAATGACTGTGTTGGGTTTTTACAGCCTGAACATCAGGTGATCTAATGTGTTGATAACTATCGATATGGAAAGATTCTTCTAAGAACTGACACAAAATCAAGGTAAAACAAGAGACATCACTTAAAGGCTGAAGTTGTGTTGTATTAAAAAAAACAAAACACACACACAAGATCTTAAAACAAAGGGACTGATGTACAAAAAGCCACTGAAACACTGTATATCCCATCGCTAGGTGTTATGTCAAGCTACAAGCTACTGATTTTCTGGCAAACGACATCAAGCTGACAAGAATGGCCACAGAGTCAGGTTCATTCTTGACTTAAAGGCTAATAATGTGACTAAAAGTCTCCTCATTCGCAGCCCGTAGGTTGTAAAGGCACATTTGGCTGCGACGAGTTGCAGATAATGCCATTTATCGCACCATTGCCTAGCTTTGCCTGACAATGGCCCATTTTGTCCATTTTAGCAGTCATGTAGCGCGGCCTTTGGCAATCCATCAACAAATTAGCAGGGCAAAATTGTGACTTCTCTACATTTTTTGAACTCGGCCAGTCTGTGAAGTATCCACGGCAACAATAATAGAGGGGTGAGAGGCACAACAACCCGCTGGCATGTCTGCCATACCCACACGCACACACACACACACACACACATACACACACTCACACTCACACACACTCACACCCCTCACCCCTCCTCGATGGCACTGAATAACGAGGTGTCAGGCCTGTGCTCCACCAAGGGCCTGTGCTTCACGCCTCATCCATTGGTGTCATGGCGTCGGCCCATCAGGGGGGGCTGGGTGCGGTGGGTGTGTGCGTGAAGAGGGGTGGGGTGTGTGTGTGTGGGGGGGGGGGGCTCCAGACAAAGCCCCCATCCTCTGATTAATGGCCCCCGTGCAGCCCTGCTGAAGAGCCACAAAGAGCTCCTCTGGCCCCCGATGAATATACAATTGAGAGGGATGACTGCTCCATTTTCTGAAGAGAGGGTACCAGGGGCCCGGTTTGTATGGCGAGACAGAGACAGAGAGAAAAAAGAGAGAGAGAGAGGGAGAGAGGGAGAAAGAAAGAGAGAAAGAGAGATTGAGGGGGGATTTTGACGTCACCCTCAAACACTTACACTCACACACACACACACACACACACACACACACACACACCACCCCCGTGCCCTCTCTCTTTGACCGGCTGTTGGATGCTCTTGGCACACATCATTAGACTGGGTCCATTGGTCATGTTTTATGACAGAAATTTATAATGAGGGGGGGCGAAGCCAGTCAAAGAAAAACGTGGTTCGGTGTGCTCCACCACCACCATCACCACCGATGCCTGGCTCATTGTTCTGCCATAGGTGCAGAACATATCGATATAGCACTCGCACACACACACAGTCACACACACACACACACACATGTGCACAAACACACACACACACACACAAACACGCACACACACACACACACACACTAGGTGTGACGGTGATACATTCTGTATGACGTTCAGAGAAGCCTGTCTTAGCTGACAAATGATGAAAACGTGACATGGAGCAGGGATGCTAACCAACGGGTAGAAGTAGGAGAAGCAGGGTATGATGACTGTTGTCCTAGCAATATCGCTATTACTGCTTTTTTAAATTCAGGATTCGTATCTAAACAGTCTTAAGCTGACTCAAATTGAGAAAAATTATCTGAAAATCTGGCAGTAATCCTATCTGTATGGCTCATGTTTTGGAAATAAATTCATTTCTGTAGTCAGGTCTTTAAGTGCTTTGTTTAGTGTGCTTGAGCATGACTGAAGCTGTATTATGGTGTTGAGGGTGATGGGCATGGTTGATTTACTCACCTGAATTAGTATGCTGCACTGCACCCAGTGGCCTGGAGTAGCACAGCAGAGAACCTCAGGGCATTTACCACAATACAGGACATCTACCACAGCACTGGGCATCTACCACAATACAGGGCATTTCCCACAGCACAGGGCATCTACAACAATACAGAGCATCTAGTACAATACAGGGCATCTCCCACAGCAAAGGGGACCTACCACAGCACAGGGCATCTACAACAATACAGGGCATCTACTACAATACAGGGCATCTCCCACAATACAGGGCATCTACTACAATACAGGGCATCTACCACAGCAGTGGGCATCTACAACAATACAGGGCATCTACCACAGCACAGGGCATCTAGTACAGCACAGTATATGTACCACAGCACAGGGCATCTAGTACAGCACAGTATATGTACCACAGCACAGGGCATCTACAACTATAAAGGGCATCTTCCACAGTACAGGGCATCTACAACTATACAGGGCATCTACTACAATACAGTGCATCTAGTACAGCACAGTGCATCTACCACAGCACAGTGTGTGTACCACAGCACAGTGTATCTACCATAACTATTTCAAAGCTCATGTCTGCAGTTGATGCAGCCGTGTTGTGTGAGAGGGGGAGTGGTTACACTGCCCAGAGGGACACACAGACTAAAGGCAACTGAAGGTTGTTTTAGCGATTTTACATTTTTTGGCAAACATTTTCCTATTGTTCTGTTCTGCAATGCTGTTGGATGGCAGAATGGGTAAATAGGCCTGGTTATCTGGCCATGAAGTCATTCGACTTGAGAACCTGCCTTGGTGTACAGCAGCTTGTTGTTTTGGACGAGTTAAATCAAGAATCAAGTAAGTAAAATGTTTCAAAAGAGCAAGAAGCAAGAAATTTAGTCACAAGACAAAGGAGGTGTTTATGAAGTCAATTTCCAGTCTAAACTCAGTTTGAAAAAATATGCAGTTTACTGCCTTTTGGTTTTGTAATGGGCAATGTGTATCTACCACATTTAAGTTCACAACACATCAGTGTGCCTAACACAGAAGCACAGCACAGCCACCAAAGCACAGTCACTGTGTGCACATGGATGAGCTTAATCTGATTGTATACAGATTGGGATCGTATCAAATTCATGTGCACAGGCTAAAGATCATATACAGACTGGATTCTTGAATCCAATAGGAACCCCTGGCTTAAGCCAATGTTAATCCACTTGGTGCTGCCTTGTGCATGCTATTATATCGGATTTGTGTACTTCAAATGTATCAACGAAACCAAAAATGGTGTTTGTTCGTTCATATGGACTTCCAAACACAGCAGAATGCACAATATGTATGCGAATGCGTGCTGTCAAACTCGAATGCCATCTATATTTGTATGCCACCAGATAGTTTGTTTATTTTCTTCATTTAGTTGCATCAACCAGAAGTAGTTCTAACACCACTTGTTGAAAGGACTACAGCACCACCTCGGCCAGGTCTCTGACCAATATCTGATTACACAAACTTCATGTGCACTTGGATTTTGACACAGACCACCCGCTGGGTAGCAATATCGGATTTGGAAAAATCCAATACGATCCTACCATATGCACGTAGTGAGTGTGTCTGCTACAGCACAGGTCAAGAGTGCACACACCACAACACAGGGCAGCAGTACATCTACCACCGTGCATCAGTACATCAGCCACAACAAAGCAAAGGGCATCCATACTACTTCAGCTTAGCTACATCAGGAAACCACATCATGCATGTGTCTGGGGATACAAACTTGAGCAAGTTATATGGTATGTGATGGTGTGTGTGTGTGTGTGTGTGTGTATGTGCGCGCGCATGTGTGCATACAGTGCCTACAGAAAATCATTTAACCCCGTTGAAATATTTTCTGTATTTGCTGAACAACCTGAAATGGAAACACATTCGAGAAAAAAAAAGTACCCAGCTGTATTTCCATTCTTTACCCTATAACATGAAACAGTTGGGGAAAAAGGTGACAGTTTGGAAAATGGATAAGTTACAGAAAAGTTACAATAACAGGATTTGAAGTCAATAGTCCATTAACTGAATACTCTGCAGTGCCAGTGCCACCCTCTCCTTTGGTAACTGCCCTCATTCATTTTAGATATGTCTGCAGGTAAGGTCAAACGACATCAACATTGTGCCCAACAAACACAAACACAAATCATAAAATACTATTTATAGGAAAAGCTTTGTCCTAGAAATGCCTTTTCCCTTCCAGTCCAGCACATCGTTGCTCTGACTCTACACCCACTGGCATAAATGCTCTAACTAGTGCTGCATAATTATGACGACTTATGAAGTAACACACAGGGGAAATCCTAAGGCGAACACACACACATACAGACACAGACACACACACACATGACTACACACACACATGAATACACACACACAGACACATACAGTACATACTCCTGCATCCTGCACACAAGGAATCCTAAGGTTCACACACACACAGATTATACACACAAATGCACACCCACACAGACACATAAACAAACATGCCACCACACGCACATACTCCTGCACCCTGTACACAAGGAATCCTAAGGTTCACACACACACACACACACATCATACACTCAAATGCACACCCACACAGACACGTAAACAAACACAACCACACACACACAAACATACACAAGCACATATGCACAAACATAAACAAAGAAACACACAGGGGAAATCCTAAGGCGAACACACACACGCACACACACACACACACACACATACACACACACACACACACACACTCACACACACACAAACACACACACACACACACACACACACACACACACACACACACACACACACACACACACCTGTGCTTTGTATAAGAAATGAGCACAGTGAGGCTCATGTTTACGTTCCCATCTCTGGGGATGTGTGCCAGACAAGCGGAGTGATGCTCAGCACTCTCTGGCAGTCTTCTCTGTCTCCCAGTCGGTGGGACATGCTTCCCCACTACACTAATCTGCTTATTGATGGCTTTCTACTCTACTGTACTTGCTCAATCTGATGCTGATGGGGGCTATTCTGCTATGCTGACAGAGGCAGATCGCCATCGCGTTAACACAGGTGTAACTGCCATGGTCTATCTCAGCAGGCATGCTCATGTACTGTACAGACAGTGGATCATATTGCAATCAATTTTGCTAATTTCTGTGTTTGTTGTGGGCACACACACACACGCACGCACTCACACAGACACACACACACACACATACACACACTACATTCTACTGTGGTGTAGAAACATAGGAGTAAACAGTGCACATTATCTCACTCTACTGTGCCACATAATAGCACTGGACACAGTTGCTTTTGTAGTGGAGAAAAGAAAGTAATTGAAAATGTGTAGGTCTTAAAAGTTCACAGTTCCAATCAAATATTTTCTTATGATTTTTGCACTTCACTCAGAAAAAAAATAAAAGAAATAGCAGTTGGCAAATCTGGATGAAAATTGTGTGATGTGTACTTGGCATTGGCAATAGCAGTCTTAAATAGCCTGTAGCTGTTTTAAAGTGTTCAACGGGATTAGCCCTATCTAAATCCTATACTCGGTTCAGTTATTATGTTTAGCCTAACCCAAACCTAACATGTGACTATGTGCAGTGAAGTTCATGTATTTTGCCCAATGTTGATCTTGACCCCAACAGATGTAGACTGAGACCACCCTATAACATTTAGCTCAGGGTCCTACAACAGAATCAGAGTCAGCTTTATTGTCCAAGTATACTTACGTACACAATGATTTTGACGTTGTTGATGTCAACTCTTTAGTGTACATTCAAGATATTAAAATGTGTTTTTCTTGTGTACTACAAATTTAAGACCATCCCGCAAAACAGCACATCAGATTCCTACCAGTGTCTGGGCCTGTTTTTAGCAGGGGTAATGACATTTATGTCACCCCGAGATCAACGGTACCCACCTCTCTCTCGTCTGGCTGTAGTCTGCACTTAGTCTGCCTCTGATCAGAAAGCCATGAGTTACAGGATTACAGCCCAATCTTTTGAAATGGTATTCATGTGCAAAGGTGAAAATGCAGGCATCTGAAAGCACGTGTTCCTGCTGCCTGTGCACTTAACAAAAGGTGATTTCACTGATTATCTGATCTACCTGTACCTGTCAGATGTTTTGTGTACTGAGATTGACACCTCTATGTGGAGTAAAAAAAATATCCTTTTGAGTAACAGTGCAGCTGTTTAGCATATGCATATGTACATACATGATGTGTTAATTATTTTATAAGGGTATGAGCTAGTATGGGAAAACTGATGAAGCATGATCATTGTTTAGTGTGTGTGTGTGTGTGTGTGTGTGTGTGTGTGTGTGTGTGTGTGTGTGTGTGCGTGCGCTTCTGGCTGTATTAGCATATGTGGTTATGTGTGCCTGTGTTAGCTGGCCTATATGTGAGCCTCTGTCTGTTAGCGTGTTTGTGTGTGTGTGTGTACTTCTGACTGTATTAGCATATGTGGTTATGTGTGCCCATGTTAGCTGGCGTATATGTGTGTGTTATGTGTGTGTGTGTGTGTGTGTGTGTGTGTGTGTGTGTGTGTGTGTGTGTGTGTGTGTGTGTGTGTGCTTCTCTGTGTAAGAGTGTATGTCTTTGCGTCTGTGTTAGCATGCATGAGTGTATGTCTTTCTCTCTGTCTTAACATGTGTGTGTTTATGTATGTCCTTCTTTCTGTTAGCAGGCATTTGATCATGTGTCCTTCTCTCTGTTAGCATGCTTGTGTGTGTACTTCCTCTCTCTGTTAACATGCATTTCAGAGTGTGAGTCCTTTTCTCTATTAAAGTGTGCATGTCCTTCTCAGTGGTAGCTTGCATATGTGTGTGTGTGTGTGTGTGTGTGTGTCCTTCTCTCTGTGTTTAGAGTCATGTGTGTGTCCTTCTCTCTGTATTAGCCCTAGCATGTGAGTGTATGTGTCCCCTCTGCTCTCTGTGTTACAGTCATGCGTGTGTGTCCTTCTCTATGTGTTA
The DNA here is from genome assembly GCA_030347295.1 of Setipinna tenuifilis. Lineage (NCBI taxonomy): Eukaryota > Metazoa > Chordata > Actinopteri > Clupeiformes > Engraulidae > Setipinna > Setipinna tenuifilis. The sequence goes on from CM059273.1 coordinate 22,753,648, forward strand.
GCCCTAGGATGGATGTGTGTGTGTGTGTGTGTGTGTGTGTGTGTGTGTGTGTGTTTGTGTGTGTGTGTGTGAATGTGTCCTTTCCTCTGTGTTGTGCCCTTCTCTCTGTGTTACAGTCATGTGTGTGTTCTTCTCTATGTGTTAGCCCTAGCATGGAGGTGTGTGTGTGTGTGTGTCCTTCTCTATGTGTTAACAAGTGTGTGTGTGTGTGTGTGTGTCCTTCTCTATGTGTTAGCGTCTATGTGTGTGTGTGTGTGTGCCCTTCTCTCTGTGTTAGCATGTGTGTGTGTGTGTGTGTCCTTCTCTCTCTGTTAGTGTGTGTGTGTGTGTGTGTGCAGCAGGGCTAGCCGTGCCTGCGGTATCCTCTGCGGCAGGCATCTCAGGTCGCACCCGTATGAGCTTATTTTGATGTTTTTATCTCCCTGCGATTGGTGGCCATTTTACCGCAGCCAAAACAGACAGCTTTCCACAGGCGTCGGGTGCATTTTTAGAGCTGTCTCCGAGGAGAAGATGTTAATAAAACATTAGGCTTCTTTCCTGCTCGGATGCGGGAGTAGATCGGGCCGTGCCCATGTTGCTGTATCAGGCGTGCTGCCACTCTGCTAGGCTCTCTCCGCTCTTCTCTCTCCGCTCTCGGCTCTCTGCTTGCCGTTGTGCGTTTTACACTCGTGTGAGCAGTGGGGTTTGCACCACCGCGCCTAAGTGAAGGTTCGCACGCAAACATGGCTGCCCCTGAGTCACCTCGGGCTAGAGTGGCCAGGACCGCTGACGAAATTAAACATTGCGCCACGTCCCTCGTGACCGTCTGCACAGCCCATTGGACGGAGCGGCATGTTTTTTTAACGACGTGCGATCATCCCCCTTCACTCAGCTCCCCCGGGGGGTGAAGAGGGTGGGGGGGGGGGGTGGAGGTGGACTCGTACGTGGACATGGAGGTGGGGAGGGGTTGTCGCTGTCACTTTCACTGTTGCGGAAGCGAACAGGAAACGTGGAGATGCGGAAGGATTGTTGGTACAGCGCTGGCTTTCTGTTGGAGAAACATGCAATGAAAACAAACGCTGGCCTCGCTCCGATGTTTCACGCTCCACGAGACCTGTCTGTCAGGTCCAGGTTATCGACTTGCACATCTTTCCACACAATAAACTCCAGTACAACAGAGGCCACGGCTGCTGGGCGAAGGACGCCGCTCTCCTGACGAGACGGCCAGTGTTGTTTTATGGTGGAGTTAGTCTTACACATCTCAGGAATTCGGCTTTATTCTCTGCTCTATCGCGCCATTGTCAGATAACAGTAGAAAAAAAATAATGCTCGGTTTTAGGGACTTGTAAAAGATTAACTTTGGTCAGCCAGTGTGATACAAGGTGAGGCAGCTTAGTTAATGATATCAGCCTTTTGTGACATTTAAGCAACAGGGTCAGAATGTGTGTATGAGTTTTGGCTTTTGATAAATAACTAAATAAGTAAAACAAGTAAAAACTATAATAATAATAGTAGTAGTAGTAGTAATGTGAATTTTATACAAACATACAAATATATTTACAACATACCTTGTGGGAAACATCTTTTTGTCATTTTGGCAAGAAAACTTTAAAAGTCTTTAGACAGACATGAGTGGCAAATGTTGGAATCTCAGCTAGAATCCTAATATGACCCTTTAGTGACTAGTGCTGGGCTGTTTGAGTCCAGACTGGTTCATGCCTTCATCTCATACTGCCATAATGTAAACAAGCAATAATGTGGTAATGAGGAGTTTTACAGTTAAACAAAAAAATCCCTACACATCATCCACTGAGAAGTAGAATCACCCAAGCACAAAATAATTATAAAAGCAATAATTACAGCCCAGATTTGAAACAAACAATGCAGATAAATTAACATTCACCACAAAGCACTTGTAGGCCCCGAAGAGTTAATAGCATCGATATTGTGGCAAGATAAAGGGAGGTGATGCCTAGAATGAAAAGATAACACTGTTAATAATTGCAAAGTGCTGACAATTAAAAGTGCTTTTATCTAAGTAGTTGTCTGCTGGCTTGGCATGATCTTTATCAGACTTTTTTTTTATTTTGTAACCTTGACTTGTACCGCACCCATTCATGACAAACACACACATGTCCCTGTGCTGATTCTATGGCCTGAATGGTCTGGAGGAAAATGCCAGTGTTAGAGACACAGATTGAAATCACTCTGTCAATTACGCAACAATTCTGCTGTCATTGTCCACAAAGCAGTAACAGGGAACTGGGAATGTGGCCACAGTCACACACACACACACGCACACACACATAGAGACACACATAGACACACGCACACACACATAGAGACACACATAGACACACACACACACACACACACACACACACAGACATAGAGACACACACACACACAGTCACACACACACACTTACACACACACCACCCAACCCAAGGCATTGTGGTGGCCACAATCACATACCAGAAGCCCTCACAATACTAGACGCCATCACGCCTCAGGATTCTAGAACATTCTTTGTCTAACTGCAGACCCATTTCCTGTTCCTGTTCAGTCTGCCCTTTTGAAGGAGACCTTAAGAGCTGTATTAGTCTCTGGTTGCCACACCATCCAACTGCACTACTTAGGCAAGACATGACAATCTAATGTAACATCCACATGTATGAGTTGGTTATGTCAGCTGCATGAATACCCTTGTGTATTATAAGTGTGCTGCATGTGTAGATGCATGTAGATAAAAACATTGTAGAGAATGGCACTAGTGTCGATGTCATTCTGTTTTTTATTGTGTTTTCAGCAGGCTTACATTTTTAAGGCTACAGTATGTGAGATTTCGAGGGTATTCCGTAGCAAATTAGAAAGTACTCAGAGAGCACACACATCTGCCAAGGCAAGCCCTATCTCCCAATAATAAAGAATCCTTCAAAAAACAATCCTGCATTCAGACGAGGATTCAGATCATTACCAAAATCCTATAATTTCTTCAATTCTGACCTTCTTAGAAAATTTGATGCAAATCCGTTCGTTCATTACTTTTTGTGTAAAGTTGCTAACAGCAACAACAAACAAACCAACCAACAAAGAGACAAACCATAACAAAACAAAAACATAATTACCTTGCCACAGGTAAAACTGGAGTATAACTTGTGTAGCTACGTGGTCATCAGTCTACCTAATTACCTTCATTAGTTATCTTGATGCATTTTCTCATGCATGCTGTAGTCACACAACCCTCTATGCATGCTGTACCCATACAACCCTCTGCCATTCTGATTACGCTGTAGCCATACAACCCTCTGCCATTCTGATTACGCTTTAGACAAAACAATTGTACGTAGAAAGCTGTTTGCCTTCCATGTAACCTAGTAGAGCACCAAGCGCTAACCCTAGCAGAGACCCTAGCTAAGCCCTGCTATATGTGAGGCATATTTTCTGTGACAGTGTGTGTGTGTGTGCGGTAGTGCTATGTTTAGAGTCCCTGCCCCGTACATACATATGTCTAAGAGGCAAGAGCCTGAGAGAGCCTGGGGGTCTGCATTGTCTCTTTGTGGCTCTTTTTGCACCAGTCAACACTCCATATAAGTACAACACTATAAAATATTCAAGCGGGAGTGATCGCTGCAGAGCATATGAAATTTTAAAGATTATTTGTAAGCTGAGGGTATAAAAAGCCTCCAAGCTAGAGAGAAAATGAGAGAAAGACAGGTGAAGAGAGAGAGGGCACTTCTTAGTTTCTGGTGGTCGGGGCATGCTTCAGTGACATCACACAGCACGAAACATTCACTATTGATTCTGATGATGATGATGATGATGATGATGATGATGATGATGATGGTGATGAAAACATTTGTATTGCTTGAAGATGTGCAGTAAATCTCTGCCACTGCTACTTTGGGTGGCCTCACTGAAGTGCCGCTGATGCAATCGAAATTTTCTTCCCTTTTGAAAAATAAAAATCAAATAATAAGTCTAGCCACAGTGTAATAATAGCTGTGAGAGAGCTCTAAGGTATCGACTCCCCTGGCCCAAAGCTGTAAAGGAGTATGGATCCCAATTTATAAAGTGTATGTAACAATAATTGGTGCAGTTTAGTTTAGCTCCATCACACCAAGCTGAAAACACCAACACACATCCAGAAACTTTATCCAGACACAGATACTTTATTCTAAATGCCAACATTCTTTGATGCATTATGGCCATGTTTCATTAGACTGAGTAGCTCAAATTTGACCTTTTTCCCCAATAAATATGCTTCAACTGAAGTAAATACTTTGTTACAATAGTACTATACTTCATTACAGTACTTTCATCCCTTCTCTACAGCATGAGCTGAGTTTGATGCTTCTGTGAGTTACAATACATAAGGTGACCAGACCAGATCTCTTTCCACTGAACACTTTCCCCCTGTCTCACTATGTACTACATATATGGTTGAAACTACAACAAACCTTACTTGCCCTTTTCTTGACTTGACTAATGTACTTCTCATACCTTACTGCCCCTCATGGTGTGATTGTCCTCACACTCTTCTCCTCCTGATACTGTGCTTCACCATCTTCGAGGGCAAGCGGAACCCAGAGGCTTTTTATATACTATCAGCGCTGGAATCCATTTCCCGTAACTTACATGTCAGAGTGCGACTAATTGGCTAATGGAGATGGCAGTTACTGGGAGAATATAAGAGAGTTGGACACTTAGTGATGAGACACAGACACAGACACACACACACACACACACACACACACAGACACACACACAGACACACTGGGTTTCTGAGATGGCCCCTTTCATTCAGAACTGAGCTGGCTTCACACACAGACAGACACACACATACACACACAGACACACATACACACATACACTCTGACACACTCACATCACCAGATACACATACAGTATATATGCAGTGGACATGAGAGACATGAGAGAGTTGGACAGTCTCTTTTTGACAGGATGGCCCTTTCATTCGGGGCTGAGATGGCCCCACACAAATGCTTACACACAGACACACAGACACACACACACACACAAACCCACAAACATACACACAAATACACACAGACACACATATGCAAGGAGGATGAGAGAGTTGGGCACTGTGCTTCTGACAGGGTCTCTTTCAGTGGGGCCTGAGATTCCTATACACACACACACACACACACACACATGCACACACACTTGCAGAGGATGTGAGGGAGAGCTGGGCACTGTGTCTGCTGACAGGACGGGGCCTGGGATGGCTCCGCGCTGAAAGTGGCCTGTTGTTGGTGGTGGCAGTTGGAGGCAGCGGGGCGCCAGCCTTGATTGCCACGTCCAGTTTGCCGCATGTCATGGCACTGTGTACATCTGCTGAAACAATAGGACCCCTCTGGCACTAACTGCCAATCAGAAGCCTTGGCAGAGGAGAAGGGGTGAAGCTGGGAAAGAGAAGGGTATGGGGGGGTGAGGGTGATGGGTTTGGGGGGGGTGGTTTGGGGGTAGCAGCAATCAGCTTGTTTGTACTGAGGAAGCCCAGCCTATAGGATTGCTGACCCTTACACAAAATTTAAAACACACTCTGCAGAATCCAAAAAAAACGAGTTAGCTAATAATGTAATTGTGAATTTGTCTTCCATTCCACAAATTCTTTGACATAATCTAGCCTGACACCTTAATAGGCCATTTAAATGAGAATGGAGGTGCAATTAAAAAGGACCTATCACAGTGCGCTTGAAAAAGGAAGGACATCAAAGAAACTAAGTGGACAACTACAGAAAAAAAAGTAAAGTAGGCCTACGCGACCCACATTTCAGCACCGGAAAGAAAAAAATGGACTTATTCAAACACAGAGCGGTTCGATGACCCATGCAGTCACCTGTTATGTGCGCACCCTTCGCAGTGTGGGGACAGACACGCCTTCCTGGTGTCCCTGTCTGAATGTCACTGGGTCCGGGACAGACTGAGCCGTGCCGTGAAAAGGGGAAGCTCGAAAGTCTTTAAAAAGTTCCCCCTTTATCATTTAATGAAGCTGTTGGATTATATTAAGTCTGACAGGTGAGGAGAGGTGAGGCGTTCTCAGAGGACACAGAGGAGAGGAGGAGGAACCCAGCCGAGAGGAGCCGACACCATGGAGAACACGGGGTTCTACCCGGATACCGTTCCCCGCAGCGGGGAGACGGAACCCATTAAAAGCTGTCATTTTTTATTTCTTTTTTTTAGGTTGTTTTTTTTTTAGGGAGGTTATTCATAGATTTGACAGAGTGTCTTTCACTTGGCAAAATTAACATTTCAAGGTAAAACGTTTTGATAACTGTCAATAGTTTCGGGATTGTACTGGAGAAGAGTGAAGTCTTTTCATCTGGGCCATTTGATTTGTATGTCTTAGATCATACAGTTGACAGATTCTACACGCCACGCTGGGATAACTTTGCATTTTAATCAGGAAGCTCACTTTGGTCAGTTTTTTTTTCACACATTGTGAAAACGCAGCATTTGGTATGGTTTGATGGGCTCATTATCTGAAACAACTCACTTCACAGAAGGGAAGAGGGGCAGTGCTACTGTGAGTACAATGAGTGGCACTCAGAGCCATTCAGTCTCAGGACAGCACTGTGACTGCGTGACTGGCGTCTCCTGACAAAAAGTGAAGCTTTCAGAAGGGGGCCAGTTCAATGGGCTGTCATCTTCCCAACATGGCAGCCCCATGGAAGCAGATCATCTGCAGTGCCATCATGTGCGTCTTCTTGGGGATCATGGGATGTATAGAATAATGGCATTGCCATATTAGGTGTCAGATGGGACATTGTCTGAAAGTGAAGCATGTGGGCTCCCTGAATGGCAATGAAAACATCCCTGTGATGGGATTTATAATGCTAACTTTGTGCAAGTCCATGAATATGTAGT
>CM059273.1:22765520-22785520 GCA_030347295.1 Setipinna tenuifilis
GCTAGTGTCTCAATGTTGCCTTTGTGTTACTAGAGTAAGCTAGTGTCTCCATTGTGTCGTTGTGTTACTAGAGTGAGCTAGTGTCTCCATTGTGTCGCTGTGTTACTTCAGTGAGCTAGTCTCTCCAGTGTGGGCCTGCGACAGGAAAAAAGAGCCTCCTATCAGTGCTTGAATCTGATGAGCTCTGGGGGGCCAAGGGCAAAATAATTGCCTGCTTAGAGCTGACAGTGACAGACTACAGTGGGCCGATTATAGCGTGATCAACAGCCACACACCTGACAGGACACTGCTGCCGCAGGGGGCTCTCAAAGCAGACGTGTGTGTCTGTGTAAGTGTGTGAGTGTGTGTGTTTGTGTGAGTGTATGAGTGTATTTGGTGTGTGTGTGTGTTTGTCTTTATACAGTGGAACAATTCAATTGTGTGTGTGTACAATGCAGAAAAGGTGTGCATTAATAGCCATACCACAATAGTCATTATTAAACTGTTTTTGTTGGTGTGTATATGTGTGCGTGCATAATTGTGTGTGTGTGTGTGTGTGTGTGTGTGTGTGTGTGTGTATGGCTGTGTGCATGTGGCTTTGTGTTTATACAATGGCACAAACCCATTGTGTGTGTGTGTGTGTGTGTGTGTGTGTGTGTGTGCTATGTAGAATAAGGGGCTGCGTTAATAGCCATAGCACTATAGTCATTATTAAACTCTGTTTACTTTGTCACTGTGCACACAGTGTTGGGGTAAACAAGCCCACCCACCCAGCCAGTGTAGTGTAGTGTATTGTAGTGGGGCAGACACGTGTGCACTATATTCGAGGCATAGCGCTCACCCACGGCACTCTGTCGCTGGCTGGATAGAGCCAGAGCTGCCTGCCTGCTGCCTGCTTCTGCCGCTGCCATTGTACCTGCCCCAAGAATGAGGCAACCGGCTGCAATCACCAGTCGCTCCACATCACACACTATTAGTGCCTCTAACTCACTCCTGTCCTATACACGACCCCTCTTCTCCAGGGGGGAAGGAGGGAGAACGACAGGAAGAAGGCAGAGGAAAAGCAACAAGCGAACGAGGAGGGAGAGATGAGGAGAGGGCAGAAAGAGAGAAATAGAGAGAGAGCGAGAGACAGAGAGAGAGAGCGAGAGAGAAAGAGAGAGAGGAGAAATGTAAGTAGGAAGACAAAGAAAAATAAGTGGGATGACAAAGAGTGAAAGGAGACAGAGAGAGAAGGGGGGAGGGATGTAACAATTCTTTATTAAATCACTGTCATTCAGTTGTACAACATGACATTGCTACACCCAATTCCACCAGACAAGCTACATCAACTCATCACATGAAGGAAAAGATCTTTCCACACCTTCAACACCATGTTTCCCTCCTGTGAACTGACACAGCAGTCCAGATCTACTCCTCAGACAGCAAAAACTATCCCACAATCACATAAATAAACTTATATTCACTGTTGGGTAGAGGCGTGGCACGTGTCTGTCTGCAGCTGTAGTCCAGTAAATAGGCTTCTATTGCAGATCGACTGTGCATCTTTCAATTTGAGGCTTCAAGAAAAAGACATCCAACAAGCAGAAAAGTTTGGCCCAAACACTTCTGACCACCCTCAGGCCATAACCCCTCTCAGGGAGTAAAACAAGAAAAAGCTGGAAATGCGGAGAAAGAAAGATGGGGGAAGGTGAAAGAGGTGGAGAACAAAAGAACAAAAGGTGAGGAACATGCACAGAGGGAGAAGGAGTGGACATAGGGGGAGAGCATGATACAAAGGAAAAAAAAAGATTACTGTACATGAATGTACATGAGGGAAATGTATAGAGTTATACAGAAAATAAATAAAAAAGAGAAATCACAAAGATGAAACAGGGAAACAAAAAGACAAACAAAAAGACGGGGGAAGAGAGAGAGAATAGGAGAGAGAATTAGAAAGAGAACGAGAATAAATAAGATGCGAGAGAGAGAGATTGAGAACGAGAACGATAGAGAGAGACAGTGAAAGAGAGAGAGAGAGAGAGAGAGAATAAGAATGAGAGAGAGCGAAATAGAGAGAGAGCGAGATAGAGAGAGAGAATGAGAACGAGAAAGAGAGAGAGAAAGAGAGGAAGAGAGAACAGTGCTCTAACCCAGCAGACGCACAGCCGGCCCTGACAGATGAAAGGGATGTTGGGAGAGCGCTGCTGGAGGCTGACCTCACATGTCTGAGAGGTGAAGATGTGGAGCTCTGCCACACACAGTGACCCCACCCCAGCCTCACCCCCAAACACACACACATACACACACACACATACACACACACACACACACACACACACACACACACACACCTTACCCCCCAGCCTCAACCCCAAACCACACACACACACATACACACACATACACACACACACATACACATGCACATACACCTTACCCCCCAGCCTCTAGCCCAGCCTCATTCAGCACACACACACACACACACACACACACACACACACACACACACATACACACCTTATCTCTCAGCGTCAACCCCAACCACATTCAGCAGTCCTTCTACTCTACCAACTGTAATACACACACACACACACACCTTACCCCCCATGATGCACACACACTCTGCCTCCCCAACACACAGACAGACACACACACACCTTGCGCCCATCCAATCTCCAGCCTTAACGACCACGGTCACTCCTACACCACCTTCAAGATGAAGATCATGCAAACCCCGTTGGAGGAGGGCAGTGGCCACCCTCAGGTTCTGCTGAAAGGGAGTGCAGTTAGAGACACACCTCACTGGGCAAGAACACATGGAAGATAAACATGCTTTTATGTCAAGAATAAAACAAGATTCTTTCAGAAACGCTTTGGTAAGCGTGCACTGTAGGATGCTGTGTCCCAATAATTGAGGGATAACTGAATAGCTGAAATAGCAGTTAGCAAGTAGAAGTGGCTGTTATTCGAGCTAATTTACCACACATTGAAATACTCTTCACCTGGAACATGAATATGTATGTCTATAAATAGGTTTCATCCAGTATGAAATGATTCCTTAAAAATATAGACGACAAATGTAAGTCTTTAAAACCATTAGTTTGGTTGAGTGAATAGGCATATTGATCTTTTAACTTTCTTACCCTTAATCCTCACCCTTATCTTGTTAATTTATGGAGAAATGTACTAACTTATATTAGGCCCAAAAACTGTTGACAGAATGAGGCTGTGGCATACATTTGTTTAAAAAATTGGTTGCACATGTTGGTTAAAGTGTTTTTATACAATGGCTTGGTTGAGTTTGTTTAAGCATTTGAAGCACATAAATTAAATCTTTAAAGTATATTTCAACCTGATGCGATGCAAGTCTGTTAACTATTCTGTTAGCAGGATAATAGAATTTACAATGTTAAGGTAGAAGTCAATGTAAGCGAGGTTGAGGCATCACATTTTAAAATGTTTTAAAGAATAAACTTCCTGTAGCTGAATGTTGTGTTGCCCATTATTCCTTACTTACCTTTCATGAAGCACATGAGAGGAAACAAGCATTTCTGACAAGCTCACTACTTGCCCCTAGACACAAGAGTTTGTCTATGACGGGGACACTTCTACACACACATGAGTCTACACAAGATAAGAATACTTTTACACAGAGGTCTTCCTAAGACAAGAACACCCAAGAGTGTGCATGAAACAAGAGCTCATCTACAGTAGAGTCTGTCTATGACAAGATCACTTTTTTTTACAAGAGTCTCTGTATCAGGGCAACAACATCATGGCAGGCTTTCCTTCGCTACATCATTATATAACTGACCTCATTTAGTTGAGTTCTGTTTGCATCTTTGGTTTCCTAACCATGTAATGCAAAAATGATAAGTATGTTCTCACCAGGCCTATTATCAAATTGCTTGTACTGTGGTTGTCTGATGCAGGCCTGTGTGATGTAGATGCGCTTTGCACCATTAGGCTGAATTATCATCAGGCACTAAAGACACAGAAGATGGCATTAGCAGAATGTTTATCGAGTTACTTTCTCTTCGCTATTAAAGGTTGATAACAATCGTCTCCAAACTGACTGGGCACTCAGACAGGGCGGATGGCTGAATATGTTACATGATCAAACGACCATGGAGATAATTACTTCTGCAGAAAACATAAACAAATTAAGCGTCTCTTTTGGATGGGGCTGGTTATGGGAAAGATGCAGGGATACAGAGATACTGTAAGGAGAGACTGTGAGGGCCAGGCAGCATGAAGACATCCGCTGATGAACACTGACATCTAAGTACTGTAGGTGTCCTCATGTCAGTTCAACGTAACAAACAAACAAACACATAAACAAACAAACACACAAACAAAGATGCTCCTTAAAAACATGGAAAAAAAACGACTTGACAAAGTTGTCCTTGCTGGTGAATCAGAGGGATGTTTTTTGATGCTCCCTCCCTCTTTAAGATCACAAGTGTACTGTCCCGCCTTTGTTCTCCAGCAGGCAGTTAAAGCCTTTCATTTCTCTTCCTCTTCCATCTCCTCCCTCTCTCTCTTCCTCCTGTCAGCTTTGAGGGCAAACTCAAGGTTAACACCCCCCTGCCTTCCCCCAACTCCTAGTTATCTTGACTTTCACACACACACACAAAAAACATAAACTTTGGAAGTCAAAGAGCAAGAGAGAGAAGATAGAGAGTGAATTGTAAACTAACCCCAGCTCTTTAAAGCCATATGCTGCCTCAGGCACGCATGACGGTGAGGTGGTGGGTTCACTCCGATAGGGGGATACCCTTAAGGTAGGGTGTTCACCCCTGAGGTGAAAGTGACTCTTAAGGTCATCTTAAGGTCATCAGAGGGACCCCCCCAGTGAAATGTGTCCTCTGCATTTAACTCTTTCAGTAAACAGACAGGACATACAGGCGTGGATTTACAACCCCAGCTCTTTAAAGCAATATACTGCCCCAGGCACGGATGACTGTGAGGCAGGGGTTTCACTGATAGGGGGATAATATACACCCTGTGGTGGGGTGTTCACCCCTGAGGTGAAAGTGACTCTCAAGGTCATTTTAAGGTCATCAGAGAGAACCCCCCAGTGAAATGTGTCCTCTGCATTTAACTCTTCCAGTAAACAGACATGACATACAGTACAGGTGTGCACCCAGAACTCCTGGCAACTGGCTGTGCACATCCTCAGGAAGCATTGCCTTGGACTTAAAGCAACACTACAGCACTTTTCCTCTTCGGTCACCCTACAGGTTGTCCATTACCACTGTCGCAAATAATTTAGCCTACCACATTCATAACGTCGCATGCTTATCTAGTTTGTTATCTATGTTTATCCAGCACCGGCTTTGGAAATAACAATAACAACGTCCTCAGACAAGGTGGAGTGTGTTGCTTGATTTTATGAAAGTATTTTATATTGTGACTCGAGAAACAAATGAAAACAAAGTATTACTGATGACATTTCTTGGAATTTCTTTTAGATTGTGGCATGATAGGTTTACACAAGGATGAAAAATAAAACAACTGTTTACACAGCATTTCAGTGACTGCATTGCTACATTATTACTGAAATAGTGGGGGAAATCTCCCTGCTGTCCCCAGCTTCTATGTTGCTACTACTTTCCATAAACAACTAAAGTTTTAAATTTCGAAATATTTCGACTGAAAAAACAGGCACTGGGGCTATAAAGCTGTCCTGGGCATGGCTCTTGCTGAACTTGCTGGCCCCAAAGTCAGAATCTGGCCCCGGTGCACGGTGCTGAAACCTGTGAAAAGGCATGCCGGTGCGGGTGCCAGAGCTTGGCTATAACTAGCCCAGCTTCAGCACCAAGCCCAGCATGAACCTGGTGGAAAACAGGTATTCGTCATGTAGAGGGATAGAGGAGAGTGTTGATTATTCACTCTGTTGGTGTAAGGAATTAAACATGTGACCCTCTGACCGCAGGTCCAACTTCTTAACCTCTAGCTCATGACTGGCACCCAGAGGTGGACAGAGTGAATGGAGAAAGTAAAAGTCCTGCCGTGTTCATGTATTCCTTATACCTATGCTCTCAACAAAGGTGATTTCACTAATTATCTCATCCATGTATTCCTTATGCCTGTGCTCTCAACACAGGTGAGTTCACTAATTATCTCATCCATGTATTCCTTATGCCTGTGCTCTCAACACAGGTGATTTCACTAATTATCTCATCCATGTATTCCTTATGCACGTGCTCTCAACACAGGTGATTTCACTAATTATCTCATCCATGTATTCCTTATGCCTGTGCTCTCAACACAGGTGATTTCACTAATTATCTCATCTACCTAGGTTCAGTGAATTGGCTGGAGCAAATACAGTATGTAGCAGGACTTCTTCCTGAGCCCAGGATGTGTGAATCTCTGCTGGCCCCTGGGTAAGGTGGGATCCTCCCTCTGAGGTGGGTTGTATTCCTTCCACAGTGGGTTAAGACAAGCAATCCTTTGGATCACCAGCTGGAGAGCAGGAAATGTGTGAAATATGTGAAATGGGTGCTCAGAAACAAATGGAAGCAGGCTGTGTTGGCGACGATGGCCAATCAGCAGCCGACCATCGCATCCTAGGGGGCCGTGCGGCAGTTTGACCTTGATTCCTCGTCGTCCTACGCTGGACATGCTGAGTTGCTCTCCGCGGTGTTCCCGCAAACTGCACTTATCCTGTGGTCACCTGTGCAGAGGTAAACTGTCGATTCCCCAGCCCAGGTTAGCACGACCTCTGTGGCAAACATGACAGCTGAGATACTGGTGGGGATTTGAAGGCTTAACACCAGTAGTCAGGATTGCAAATCTGTTTCCACTCCTGGGTCAAAATCTAATGGGAGTTCAAATCAAAAAAAATAATAAAGAGATATGGGAGCATATGAGGGAAAACACTTCATTATTCGTGATTTGTGCTTTCTCTCTCTCTCTCTCTCACTCTCACTCTACCTTTTTTTTTCTCTTTCTCTTCTTGCTCCCACGAGATACTGCGGATAACACTGCATTCTAAATCACTTCATTTCGCTGTCCTCCAATCACAGCCTATTAGCCGGTCACTAGTCCCACCCTGGCAGCGCAACCCATAATAAGCCCTCATCAGCAGCTCTGAGACTGGAGGGAAGAGGATAGAGAGAGAGGGAGGGACGGAGGGAGGAAGGGAAAGATGGAGGGATGATGAGGGAGGGAGGGATGGAGGGAGGAAGAGAGGAAGGGGAAGGTGGAGGTGGGGGCATTGAGGAGGTGGAGGGAAGAGGAGGTGGAGGGAAGATGGAGGGGGGTTGGGGGTGGCGGAGGGAGGAAGGGGAAGGTGGAGGCGGGGGGCATTGAGGAGGTGGAGGGAAGAGGATGTGGAGGGAGGGGGGAAGGGACGGAGGAAGGGGAAGGTTGGGGGGGGGGGGGCACACGTCTTTGATCCCCTTTTTCTGCATGTACAGGGTCAGTGGGAATCACTCGTCTGCAGTTCAACCAGGGCAGAGCAGGTGAATGTGTGGCAAATAAAGCTTCCTTTCTCCCCCCATCCTCTCTTTCTTTCTTTTTACTCCCCCCTCCCCCCCTCCTTTCTGTCTTTCCCTTTTTCATGTAATAAAGCTGTCAGAGGTGACATGCAGGCTCAGTACATGCCTGCTCTGCTTCTCTCCTCCCACTTCTCTCTCCCTCCCTCCCTCCTGCTCTCTCCCTACCTCTCTTTATACTTCCCTACTGCTCTCTCCCTCTCTCTCCCTCCCTCCCTATCTCTATCGCTTTCTTACTCTGTTTCTTTATCACCCCCTTAACATCACTCGGTATCTCTCCATTTCCTTCCTCATCCCTCCCTCACCTTATAATCTTTTGCTTCCATCCCTCTTATTGTCTCTATCTCTCTCTCTTTCTTCCCACCCTCCCTTGCTCCCTCCATCTCCCTCTCTTTCCCTCCAATCCCTCTCTCCATCCCTGTCTCTCTCTCTCTCCCTCATCTCTCTCTTTCTCTCTCTCTCTCTCTGCTGCCTACTCCCTTCCTCTGCGTGTTCCCTCCCATCAGGAGCGAGAGGAGATTATGCAGATGAGCGTGTGTATTGTGTGCGGCTGGGAGCCATTGTCTTTACCCCCCCGGCCCCACTGAAGGGCCATCTCATTGGGATAAACACCTAACAAAGCCGTTTAGCTCCACTCCCGAGTCCACCGTGTGTGCAGGCTGGGTTAGACTGCAGTCAGAGCTGCACTTCTCCATCTCTCTTTCTCTCTCTCTCTCTTTCTCTCTCTCTCTCTCTCTGTCATTGCTCAGTCTTCTCCTCCTCCGCCTCCTCCTCTTTCTGCTCCTTTGAAGTTTTAATTACAATCCCCCTCCCCTCCACAGGCTGCGATCAGAGGCTCTTGCCTGAGTCATCTGAAGTGTACAAGTTGCACGCCACACTCTCAACACCACTTCCCTTTTTTAGCATTTGCTCTGAGCGAAAGACACGACCCCGCTTCACAGCACGGCTTTCTGCTTGATCTCAGTGCCAGTGTCTAGCTAAGGGGCGAGGGTCAGATCATGTAGCAGAGCATCTGCTCCAAAGACACTTGTACATCATCACAGGAAATGGAGCAGTAACAACAATAATGACCTAAGCTAAACATTTAAATTCTTACTAAAGTGCATTAGATACATTTTACTAACTTACTCGGAACGTCAAGTAAGTCCACCAACTAAGTGCATTAAAATAAAGAGACTTAAGTGCATTGTAATAAAGGCATGCAAGTGCACTGCAATAAGGATTGCCTACTTGAGATTACTTAGATGAGGGTACTTGAGACAGTGAAGTTGACCTCTAAACTTTTAGTGCCCTAGCCTCTTAGAGACTTGAACTGCCACTCAGTGGCAGTGGAAGTGAACATCCTAGGGCACGAGGGGGAATGCAAATGCTGTTGTTTGTACTCACTTCAACCCGAATCCAATTTCATGTTTACAACAATACATGTATCGAGAATACATTACACGCTAAACAATAAACCTTGCAGGGTTTTGATTACCCCACAGCCAGTAGCTGTTGAAGCTGTTTGCTTGCCTTTGCTATGCAACACGTGTTATCGCACAGATCGCCGAATTTATTGCTTCCTGGGTTTTGTTTGCATTTTGCAAATCACCCAGCTGCCTGGCTGGCTGGAGCCATCAAGGAAATATATGCAGCACTGTAATAAACGAATGTCTGCCCACATCAGAAACCTCTCTGTGCCCCAGCTCACCTGGGGCTTAATGATCTTGCATGCTATTTGCAGACAGGCCAGCAGCAAGCAGCGAAAGAAAATAAAATATATCAAGTAACCTAACTCTTCACAGGAGATCCACTTTTCACAGCATTTTTTACATCTAGGGCACAGCAGATTGTTTGTTTACTCATCACAACGTAAGTTTAGGAAACTGATGTTATTCACAGCAGTTCAAATCATACAGCCATAGTTGTGATATCTAACAGCTAACTAAAGCTACTAGTAATTAGCTCACCAAGGCTACAAGTACTGTAGCAGGTAACCAAGGCTATTAGTAATAGGTAACCAAGGCTATTGGTAGTAGTTACAGTTAACACAGGCTATCACCAGGAGCTAACAGTGGCTAGTAATAATTGGTAACCACGGTTACAAATTGTAGCTACTTGTAGTATACAAGCAAAGTTAGTAGAAGTAACTAACAAAAACTACCAGTTAGGTAACTGAGGTAACTGAACTAGGTAACTATTTGTGGCCTTGTGTGCTCCACCCTAGTGACTATGCTGATGGCACATACTGTTATTTCTGCCATGAACATGGGGGCAGTGAGCACTAGATGAAATTACTCCCAAATCCTGTTAAAAAAAATGCTGCGAAGGATCACATTTAACCTCCATGTGAGTACTGGTGTCTCCGGTCTACTGCACAGCAGGATCTAAAATCTAATGTAAGTGCCCTACATTAACTGTCTAAGCTCCTGATATACCACACACACACACACACACACACACACACACAGTCACATCTAGCGGACACACAGACAGATTCAGTCATCTCATTTTCTCTCTCTGCTTTTCACACACACATGTGGATAGACACACACACACACACACACACACACACACACACATACACATACGCACACACACACACACACACACACACACACACACACACACACCAAGATCCTTTGTTGTTCCATTTTTAATCAGCTTCCACACATGACTGTGCCACCTCTTCAGTCCTGAGATGACCTAGTCGGAAAAGAAGTGCATTGAATGCCACACTCACGATAACCATCGTGGTTCGGTTGTTTGGATGAGCCATGGTTACACCAACACATGGTGATACTGTCCTATCTTACAGTCAGTTTATTCATATAGCACATTTAGAAACAAACAACAGCAGTCGACCCAAAGTACCTCACAGGAGAGACTAAAAGGTATTATGACATACATACAGTAAATCAAACGGGAAAGGAGTGTACAAGAAAGACTACATTTGGTAAGGAAGAAAAATACAATATATAGATAGAATAGAACAAAAACCTTACACTAATGCATGGCAACATTGTGGCTCTCTTTCACTTATTCAGGGTGAACCCTCATACACTCATGAATGCCACAGTTACATTGGTGTGTGGTGATACCATGGAATTCATATAAATGTGTGATGATACTACAACTCTGTCACACTGACAGGTAGCGATAGTGTACCCCTTAATGTACATCCGTATGGAACTCGCGGTAACACCGCCATGACACACTCTCACATTATGCATGTGGTGACACTATAAAACTCTCTCACACCAGCAAGCGGGGATAGTGTCCCCTCACGGACCCAACATTAAGATTAAGTGGCCTCCCAGTGTGTAGCACGGGATTAGTGTGTTAATGCGCGGTATTACCGAGACTGGGGTTACGCCAGCCCACTGACAGGACACGGGAGCGGAGTGGAGAAGAGAGGAGGGGAGGGGAGAGGAGAAGAGGAGAGGAGCGGAGGGGAGAGGAGCGGAGTGGAGAGGAGAGGAGGGGAGAGGAGCGGAGGGGAGAGGAGAGGAGGGGTGGGGAGAGGAGTGGAGAGGAGAGGAGAGGAGAGGAGAGGAGAGGATACTTAAGTACATTGGTGCAGGGCAAACAGACAGCCCCCTCTCCTCTCCTTCCCTTCCCTTCCCCTCCACACCAACACCAATCAGCCACCTACCCCCCCAACCACCCACACACACAAACACACACACACACACACACACACCCTCCTGTAAGAAGATTTGTGCCATGGACAGCTGGGGCAGGAGAGCCCAGCCAAAATGGAGCTCCATCAGGGTGGATGAGGATGTCTCTCTCTGTCTCTATCTTTTTTTCCCAGCCTCTTTGCTCTCATACTGGGGTGCTTCGTGGGCACGTTAGAGGCAACGTCTGTTCTAGCAGGTCAGGCAGAGAGTCGTTCTCTTTAAATAGATGAAATATTCCCCCAGTGTGCACACACCAGAGTCATCAACCAACTGCTCATTTGCAATTTCACGCTGTTAAATGGTGCCTGTGTCAATTCGCCGCTAAGCACTGTTTCTTTGCTGAAAGCAAAATAATGGCGCTCTCCTCAGCAACGTGCGCTGTACGGTCTTTGTTGCATTTTGATGGTTTCTTTGGCGAATGTCGCATGTGTGTGTGTGAGTGTGTGTGCGTGTGTGAAGTGGACAGACACTAACTCCCTTTCTTTGGCGAGTGTCGTGAGTGTGTGTGTGTGCGTGTGTGAAGTGGACAGACACTAACTCCCTTTCAGCGCACTGGGCTGGCCCGTGACCCCTGACAGCCAACATTTGTTCCAGTTGGATAAAGGAGCTTAGGAGGGGAGGTGACTGCACACTTACTGCCCCCCCCCCAGCAGAAGAATTAACATTGCCCCCCCTTAATGACCCCCCCCCAACCCCCCCCCCCCCCCAACACACACACACGCACACACACACACACACTTCACTCCACCATAAAGGTATCCCTACCTCCATATCATACAGTTTTAGTCATTAGCGTTGAACCCCCCAATGTGAGATGGAGAACACGCTACGTGAACTACCGTATTACCTGTGATATCGTTAGAATTACGTAAAGCAAGAGACACTAATTAACTCTTACATGCAGGCCTTAATCTCCACGTGAAATCCAATTAGTCATAAGGATTTCTTTAAATTGGGGGTGATGCCAAAGATGCCAAGCCACAACCCTTACTAGGAGCTTGTGTCTTGGCTTGAAGCGGCAGAAAAAAACTGCAGAAACAACACCAATAGCAGTTTTGTAGAGTCTCTAGGCAGAAAGAAAAATACACCCCTCAACCCCAGCCCCACACACAAACAAACAAACACACACACACACAGACAAAACACAGATGCAGGAAGGACAAGGCTGGCCCTGCTAGCTAGCAGTTCAGGGCTGCCCTGTTCCACAGTGGGGCTAGTTCTTATGCCAGGCACACATCAGCCATATGTTAGCGCCTCTCTGTGAGTTATACACCAGAACACGGCAGCGACGCCCGCTTGATGGCCAGACCCATCCCCATCCACTGCAACACTACCGTGTAAATAATATGACCTTGAGAAGGACGGACTCGCTCCCTCCATTGTTCTAAAGCTTCGACAGGATATGATCTAAAATGCAATGAAGCATCCATATTTGGCACTGTATTAGTTTGTATTCATGTCAGGTTTTGAGGAGGTGGGGGTGGGAGGGGGGTTGATTTAGACTATATGGGACACCAAATGCATTAAATTGCTTTAAAAAATGTCATTTGTTTGTTTCCCTAAACTGAGTGGTAGCGTATTGTATTTCACACAAAGTGCCGGGAGCCAAGCCTAGTTTTTTATTTCATCCGAAATTAATTATCTTCCCGAAATCATCAAGGCATCCTCGGGGGACTGGCCAAAATGCTGTAATCAGCTAAGGCTTTCATCTCTCACATTCAGTGGACTGTTTCTAGATTGACTTTCTTGCTGTCAATCTATCACATCTAAAAAAAAGAGAAGAAAAAAAATCATCCATTTTGGAATTTCTAAAAAGGCATTTTGGAGTTCATTACTTCAGTGGATAGTAACAGGCCCTTCTCTGTGCACACATTCTTGTCCCTTGAGCTTGTTTTTGCTGTTCACACAGCCTTGGACACCCACCCAGGAGTCAGCAGGAGTGGGTTTGTCACAGCTGAGTTTATGGGTAAACACCCATACGCCCTGCTCCTGCTCTCACCCGGTACTGCGGTGCTCAGCTCGCTGGCTTGCAAGCCTGGACTGAGAGAGCAGCAGCAGAGCACTTATTGGTGCCGACAGCACACCTGCAGTGCCCCAGACAGGGACACTGATGCTCCTCTCATCCACACACACACACATACACACACACACATACACACATATACACAAAACACACACCAACACAAACACACACATGCAGAAACACACACACCAACACACACACAGGCACACATGCCTCACACACACCTTGTCTACACACACACACAGCCTGCCACTTTCCTCGTCCTCACACACCTCATCCCCCCACACCCACACACAAAACACACACTAACAGACACACACATGCAGAAACACACACCAACACACACACACACACACACACACACAGGGACACATGCCTCACACACACCTTGTCTACACACACACAGCCTGCCACTCTCCTCGTCCTCACACACCTCATCTCCACACGCACACACACACACACACACACACACACATACACACACACCCACACACACACACACACACACACACACACACAAACACACACACACACACACACACACATAGCCTGCTGCTGTCTGGATGCCTGGGGCAACTCTGGACTAGGGCCATGTCTGTCTGCCTGCCCAATGCCCAATGCTGCTGAAACTCCACCAGGGTGAAAACTCCATCAACACCAGGCACCGTTAAACTCACCACAGAGACTAATACATGGGCAAGGACTAGCAGGTACAAATCCCACTGTGTCCGAGCTGATGATGATCATGATGGGTCCTTGTACTCAGGGGGGTTTTGTACCATGTTGTTGGGACTTTTTTTTTCTCAAGGACACTACCACAGTTGCCATGCAAATGAAGAGTAAATAAGAGCCTTAGTGCAGCAGACCAACTGCCAGGAGCACCTGTGTGGCTCTGGCTCCTAGTGTATGTTTGTGGATGACAGGAGGGCAGAGTACTAGGGAATCTGAGAGACGGGGGGCGATCTAAGTGCAATTTAGTGTGCCCTAATGAATGCAAGAATGCATGAGAACCAGCGAGACATCAACAGGCATCATTTTTACTGTGTGATTTAACTGTCAAGCAAATTGACTAACCACATTGGCAAATTTTGCAGAAGCGTCCCAACCCTCCCACCAACACACACACATACACACACACCCACGCGCGCACACACATACGCACACACACACACACACACACACACACACACACACGCACACACACACACACACACACACAGACACACACACGCACACACACTCACACACACACACATACGCACGCACACACACACACACACACACACACACACACAGACACACAGACACACACGCGCACACACACACACACTCACACACACACACACATACGCACGCACACACACACACACACACACACCCCAGCTGAGGGGCGGTCGGGGGCGAGGAATCCGCTGCTGCGGTTCTTTAGCCAGTCACGTCCACATCCCAAAGCTGAAATGTGAAGCGATGGATCCTGCTGCTCCGTCCTCTCCTCTGGCCCATCTGTCCACATGGGCCAGCTCTCGGGAGCGTGGGAGGTGACAGGGGCACCCACCTGGGTAGTACGGGAAATATGGGCAATACTTCACAAGAGGAAAGCAACTGAGAGATGTTAAAAAACAAAATGGAGGGCTTTATTTTTTGTTCATGCATACAGTATGAAACATGAAACATAACAAGTATAGAACTTCTTCTTGCAAACTTTTTCTATAGTTATGGTTAAATAAATGTGTTATTTCTGTTAGCTTGAAACAAATTCCTATACTCTATTACTATAATACAAACATCATCACCAAACAAATTACATTTCAATGAACATGCATATACTGTATATTTTGTTCTAGAATCGGTGAGACTGGAAAGTGGCAGTTCTTTGTTGAAATGCTGCTGCAGAACTTCATATGGCTTGGGACTGCTTTCAGCACTGAAGCAAACAGCTTTGCACAGTGGTGTCAAGGAGTGTTCTAGGAGAAATAAGAGCAGCCTTTGAATCCTAGTGTTATGGCAGCCACTATGAAATATTGGAAGTTGTAAAATAATGGATGTATGGTTGTTTAGTTTGTTGTTTTTTCTTTTACAAACATTCACTAAAAAGGATGCCAACAAAATCGATGAAAGATCTTTTTACAAATCCATTTTCCAAATATGTTCTTTCTTCTGGGACATTACAATAATAAATCTTGTTTTCAGTTACATTGACGACTGAATCCAGAGCGGTGGATTCCGTGTCTATGGTTCTGACTGAATCTACAATTGGTCTATGTAGTTTTGAAGGGGAAAAAAAACCTCGATAACCTATTTGGGATTCAGGATTTGGGAAGTTTCCCCCTTTGTCACTGCCTCATGTTTGTTCCATCAAACCTTCAGACAGACAACCATAACGGGAGAAGTTTGACTCGACTTGCCTATCAAGTATGCTACAAATGATTATTTGGATTGGCCAGGTAAAGATAGGCTATCATTGGACCCAACCATCGATGTCGCTACTAAATCCTTTATCGAATTTGTTTTGACCGTTATCTGCCAGACCAGACTGAATAACCCTCTCATACCTCCATCGTATGTCACAAAACAACAGACATTGACTCATCAGCGGTTGTCGGTTTACTCCGCCCCCGCGTGCACTCGGTTTTCGCGGCGACTGACAGTTTGGCTGCCTCAACTGGAGAGCTCTTCACGCCAGTACAGACTGAACTCGTGCGCTGCTCCACCACACCGGTCAAATGCGGCTTTATTTTCTCGCAACTTTCACAAGTGACACTCATGTCTTCTCAAGGCTACTGTCGGTAATGCTACACTGAGTTGAATATTCGGTGCTTTGATTTCGTACTCAGTGCAAAAACGGCATTTCCTGTCAATCGACTATGGTTTCGCAGTGGAGTTATATCAAAGCGCTTTGCATTGAAGTGGGGATCTATCTTCTCTGCTGTGCAGTGTTTGGAGCAGACAGTATACCGGATAATCAAGGTAAGACGCGTATTACTTTTTAATCTATGTGTGTTGCGCGCGGATGCTGTGTGCCGTGCCGTGCAGGGTCTGAAAAGTACCCTCGAGCATGTGGATACAGATTTGGACACTGTGTATTATGCACTTTAAATGTGTCTGATAGTATTATTTTTTTTAAGTGTATCAACCACGTTCTGGCCATTTCTGTGTCTCTATCCACAATATTAGCTATGGTCAAATTCAGCGGCTCTCACACAATGCCAAATCGGATGACAGAAAATGCTCTCTCGGACGGCACGTCTCCGGATATTTTAGCAATGGTATAAGAATGACTGGGTCGTGCATGATGTTAAAAGTTCGTGATAGATTGTTCTCCCTTATTCCCGAGGTTGGCTTTAATATGTATTCCTGCCCGCGCACAGGATCAAAGTGCCACAGAATGTCGCCAATCCAAAGTTGAAATGTCACCACGTGTGCTTGGCCATATGGTTGACTCGTTCAGAAGTGTGATTACTGCTTGTCGTCCTGATAAGGATGTCCAGGAACATGCTCTCGGCGGATCCATAAAACCTTGTTTATCTCCGCTTTCAGATAATTACTGCAGTTTATCTCTCCACTTTCACTGCTCTATGAGAGTGCAAAGAGTCAGTGAAGTATCAATTTGACTGGACAGCGAAATGTATTAAACCGAAGACGTAAATTAAACAAAACACATTCGTGGGAACAGATCTGACAACACACACACACACACACATACACACACACACACACAAACACACACACACACACACACACACACACAATCAATCAATAAAGTCCTTGAAAACATTGCTGATTATGCAATGTGGAGTTATTATGTTATTTAAAATTATGTGCTGCCATAACCCTAACCCTGCAATAACATCTAAATAAAGTTCCACCCTGACATAACAGTTCATTTGCTGTTAATATATAACACTGTGAACTCAACACTATTTTATATTAAAAATAGTATATTAGTATTCATGTGCAAAACATCTACTGACCAGCTTATGATGATTCAACCCTTTTCTCTCTATTTTATTAATTAAAATTATGCAGTTATCAAGTTATTTACATGTTATAAACAGAAACACTTTAAAACATAATTTGCTTCTAGCTATGATTTGTGTAGTTATTTTTTTTGTTAGAACAGTTTAAGAAAAAAAATATGGTAAGGGTACCATGCACACAACTTTGGAGTAAAAGGAAATATATACTGCAAATACAAGTGTCAGTGTAATATGTAACAGGTTTATTAGGTGTAATATGTTCAGATGGGTGTTAATTTCTACTTTCTAATTTCTACTTTCTACTAATTTACTGTAAATTATTTTTGTCAGCCCAAGTCCAAGTGACTAATGTAAAATCATCAGCATGTATGCCCCGTGTGTGCCGAAACAGCACTTGCGACAAGACAAAGAGAACACAAAGCCTGCATGCTTAACCGAGATAAAGTCATGGACCACCAACTCATAAAACCACCAATTAGAAAACTTCCACAGTAATTTCGTTAAATCCTAAAGTAGACATTTAGTTTGACAATATAAAAAAAAAAACAAATATGTTATTTCTATCTATTATTTTATTAATTTGCTGATTTTTTTTATTATCACCCTTGTCAGTGCCTGGTGCAGTCCCCCCAAGTAAGGCTTGCACGGAGCGGTTTAAATGAGACAGCATATGGATAATGCAGAATGGGCCGACAGGAGAGTGATTGATTATAGGCCAGCTATGCTTCACAGACACAGACAGCAGGTAGGGCCTCAAACCCCTCCACCAATATGGAGCGCGGGATGGCCTGAAGAAGGGAGAGCTAGATGGAGAGAGAGAGAGAGAGAGAGAGAGAGAGAGAGAGAGAACAACAGGCTCTTAAGCAGGCCCCTGCCCTGTCTGGCTCCGGACTCCCAGCCAACTGAGCCACCCTGACACTGGCTGCCGGCTGGACGGACGGTGCTGCTTTTCTATCTTTATCTGGGAGTAAACGCCACAACAGACGCCCATTTATGGAGCCCCGTGTGCAGCTGCTAAGCTCTCACCAGCCGCGGCCCAGTGGCCTCTCTTGCTATAGATCAGAGTTTCAGTAAAATGTAAATGAAAGTGTTTATGAACTGTAGTTAATTGTCATGATGGTTTTTGAATTTTATTGTTCACGTGTCTTAAGTTGTAGAAGAATAATCTCATGTTTAGTTACTGCATTGACTGCGAATTGTAAAAAAAAAATGTTTAATTCCTTTCACTTTACGTTTTTTTGACTTGTGGAAATGTCTCTGAGTCAGACAAACTATGCGCAGGAGCTGTGGTGTGAGAGAGTGGAGCACAAACAGCACAAACACTGTCTCCACCCAGTCATCACTCTCTGTTGCATGATGGATACCCCCCCCCCCCCTCCCCCAAGTGCGTTCAAACACACTACCTCTGCTCTTGTCCTAATTAGGCCTTTGCGATTTACCTCAGGACACATTTTATTTTAAGTAGAACAATGCACATCAATGTCTGTCATTCAAGTGGTGGCACATGCTCATGTGTGCGCGCGCACACACACACACACACACACACACACACACGTGCACACACACACACACGTGCACACACACATGCACACACACCATTTAGTATGCTTTAAATAGGTTGATTGCTACATGTAGAGTCTTGCATGTGGCGCCTGACAGTATGGATCGTTTTGCCCTCCTGCTGTGTGTGAGTATGATGGATCCGGCACATTACGGCCCCACTGTTACTACAGTAACTCACGCATTCTCCTCGCACACTACATGCCAGCACGCCTGAACAAGGGCCGCTATCACATGATTTTATTCAGCCCATTCACTACCTCCGAGTTACTCACATGTAGTACAGGCAGATTTTAATTACATTTTATTGTATTCATGCCTTCTGTGTCGATGCATATTGATCACCTATTGATGACACAGATATGGATCGCGCTCGTATCGCGGCATCAATGATGTGTCGATGCCTGTAGAGGAGTTATTCGCAGACTGTGATCTAATACACACGCACGCACACAGACATACACACGCACAAACACAAGACACTGTATGAAGGCAGTATTCACAGACCGTGATGACACACACCTATATTGCTGTATTAATGTGGTTATTCACAGATTGTGATCACACACATGTGCGCACACGTGCACACACACACACACACATTGATGTGTATTGATGCGGTGTGGTGCCATGCGGCTGGTCTGCGGTGTGTGACCGGCGTTATGGTATGGTAATGAGGGTGGGCTGGGGCTGGGGCTGGGGATGGGGATGGGGCGGCACCAGGCGTAATTGCCGCACTCGGGGACGGTGCCATTAACCATGACACGCTTCCGGAGAGCTCCGGCCGGCCGCCGGCACAGCTGAGACGCCTGATTGGCTCGTTGGGGAAAGGTCAGCGGCGGAAACGGCTCAGCTGATGGGGCGTGAGCGAATCGGGCAGTGGAGTGTGGCGGCCAAATGTGCGAACAGGCCAACGCTTAGCTTAGTCCTCCGGCTGGCCAGGGTTTACTACTCTCTGGCTGGCCACCTCTTACTCCTCCTTTGGCTGGGAAACTCTTTAGTTTTTTTTTTTTTGGCTTGTTTCGCCGACTCTCCTGTCTGATTTGGGAAAAAGAACTGTAAAATCTAAAGTGAAGCACCAACTTTAAAAATAAAAAAATAAACACGCAGCATGGATGGATCACGATGACATGTAGATTACGAATATACAGTACAGTACAGTAATGGCATTGTTAAGGGAAACCACCGAAAATGATACATGCAGCTGCTTTGCCTTTTTTTTCGTTGGTTCAAAACAGCACTTTTTACAGTTAGGCAAATAGGGTTATATCTGACACCTCATTTGAGGTATGTGTAGGGTTAGGAAGCAATA
>CM059273.1:22793020-22810520 GCA_030347295.1 Setipinna tenuifilis
TTTTTTTAGTTTGAGTGGTCGACAGAAAAAAACGAATGCGGCTGTTCTTTTATGAAGAATCCTCCTCCAAAGAAGTCGACACAGAATGAGGGTTAGAAGAGAGAGGTGGAAAGTTTGTGGGGAGGGGAAGAGAAAGTTGGAAAAGTACAGGCCCCAAGGTGGAAAAAATCCCTATTAGAAACAGCCAAAGCACCTGGTATGACAAGGTCAATATTGATAGTTTTCCAGCTTTTGGTTCGTGCAGTTGTAGGCGAGTGGTCATATTTTTCACATAGCCGGGAGGCTTTTGAGGCATGCCTGTCAATACATACATACTATAGACAGCATTGTTGACATGAAATGTATAGTGTATAGTACTGCTATAGCTTTCTATAGGAGTTGGATTGAAAACGGTCTCATCCCGCTTGTCTCCCGCACAGAAAAAATAGACTCGATTTCTATTTTCTAGTTGCAGTGCATTTTCTGAGCGGTTGGCCCGGGCAGAAAACGCGCCGGGCACGTATGCGTTGTGAATGGTATAATCTGTAACCATGCATTTAAACAAAAAAACATACAAACGGTGTTTACCCCACGAACATACAAGTTTCGGTGTAAACGTGGCCTAAGGTGTGTGTGTAAGATGTGCAAAGAGAGTGTATGTAGGCTGTGAGCAGGACAGGAATGCTGTATGTAGGGTGTTCATGTCGAGTGGGTTCAACACACTCAAGGAGAGCAGAATGTGAAGAGTGTGTGTCGGGAGAATGTAGTGTGTGTGTGTAGATGTAGTGTGTAAGGTGTTGGTAAAGTATGTGAGCAGGACAGGAATAGCTGTGTGAAGGATGTGTGTGTAGGCTGTGTGTAGGGCGTGTGAAATGGACAGGCTGTTGTCCTCAAAGATACCCTTGGGGCATGAAACAGTGGCTGCAGCAATGATTTCACAGCTCCTCTCTCCGGGGAGACAGAGCCGTCTGTTAAGCTGGGGGCAGACCTCCCGATTTTTAACCCCTATTTTGATACAGCGTAATGTTGGGGCCCGTCATAGATAGTTTATGATAGTCTAAGGCAATGTCGAAGGCTCAGTGTTCAGTCACGACATGAACCGTGATGTTTGTTGAAGAGACAAATTGGACTGTTAATCTTTTGTGTTGTTGATACAGTTCAGATCAAACCAAACATGTTTGATATGATTGATACCGGTCTGTTCTGTGTTATTGTGTTACAATTTTGACATCTAGGTCCATTGTATTTTTACCCCGTCTGTATGTTTGTGCTTAGAACTGACTCAAAATCCAATATCCACATTGGACCATGTCTGTAGGATTGGTGTACTAAGTTGTATTATTTACAAAAGACCTAAAACATATTGGAGGTTTGTTCCCACCTTTACACACAAGGAAAAAATAGTACTAAAAGTTAGAACATGTCTTACTATGGAAAAAAAGTATATATATATATATATATATATATATATATATATAATGTTAAAACTGAGTTTGCACCATTGTGGCAATACTAGTTTTATCTAATAGAGTTTGCACCAGTGCAGTAAAGCTGTTTCATGGTAATTTTGCACTAGTGGTAATGCTATGTTATTTTTATTTTAGTTTGTACACCCGATGAAGCTGGATTTTAAAAAAAATATTGTTTGAATAAGTACAGTAAACCTAGGTTATTATGAAAGATTTTTTTTTTGTTTTAAAATGTTTGTATGCTTTCATGATGTTTTGTGGAAGGGATGAATTGAGTTCCCCAGCTCATCTTAAATCATAAAGCACTCGCACACAAATACACACCCATACACCCACGCAAATACATTGGGAAAAAAATAACAGATTGCTTTGACATATAATCATGTCAAAAGTGAAACCCTTTCAAACCAAATAATCAACATGTTTAAATCCCCCTGAGACATTGTACATACACGTCCGTTTGTAGGTGTCAAGAGTTACAATGACAAAACATGCTGTGCACTCCGTTAATGATGTGTCGCTAGGAAACCACTGAGACACAGAGAGAGTCATAATATAAGGTTGGTGTATTTAAAAAAAAAAAAAGCTCAGAAGTCAACAACAGTCCCAAGTGTAATGTTAAAGATGCAGTTGAAAGGGACAACATCTTTTAGGTATTGAAGATTGTGAAACTTTGAATGTTTTGATAACTAGTGAAAGTAACAGCACTTTAATCAGTTACTGAAAAACAGAACTAAAGAGTAACACATTATGCAAATCACTACAGTAGCAGTAGTGTGATAAAAGGTGAAACTCTGTCTCTTGTTTAGTCAGGTGTTATTACATTAATTTGATATTTTCTTCAAATAGTTCAGATTTTTTGGTGCAAAATGTGTTAAAATGAACATGAACCTGTATGCTGAGGAATTTAGAGAATAATTGAACCGTTAGGCACACATGTACCTACAATTCCTCTTGGAATAAACTTGCATGGATGCGGTATATTGTACCTTTTTGCATGTCTAGCATGTGTTTGCCAGTGTATGTATGTACAGGCGTGGTTTATTGTCCTTAGAGAATGTGTTCCAATTTGCCTTTTATTTAAATTCCCCCTGTTTATGAGCTGGAAACAGCCGTGCTATCTCACCAGATCTCATAATCAGGCAGTGTGCTCTGTGTGTCCTCATCCGCGCTAGTTGGACTTGGCTGGTATTATTTGTATGTGGTCCAGACAAGCTCGATTTAGTAGATCACAGTCTCGTAGAGCCGAGCGCATTATGATAATATGAAAGGAAGCCATTCGCCGTGGTTCACAGACACCCTTTATAACTGTGTCATCCCTAACGGGGTACATTAAAGCACCTCGCCCGCCTCTCCGCGAGTACGCCCTGCGTTTATTAGAGGCAGCGCAAGCCTGACTGAGTTTCAAAGACCCTTAATCGTAGCACGTGGCGGCCTGAAATAAAGCGCCAAGTTGCCATGAATGGCAGCAGAGGATCTAATAATGTTGCGTTCGCATTTTTATTTATGTGACATTTCCCTCTTAGAGATGTATCCCTGAATGAGTCTTGGATAATTGAGAAAGTGTGTTAGTGTTTTTGAAATATGTGGCTGTATGTAATTTGGCCATGGGAGACTGCATGTATATGTAATTTGCATTTTTGAAGCTTAATGTAGCATTAGGAGACGGTGTGAAAGGTCATATTTTAATGCTTTAATTTAGATTTCACACTTAACTGGAAATTATGGTAAAATGTTTACGCGTGGTGCGAGTCTTTAAAATGCTGCAAAACTGAGGCAAACCGATAAAAGCTTTGCAGTAATAGCATTTCCCCCTCTAAACTACCTGGTTACTTCCTTTTTCCTTTTTGCCTTAGTGACACACACACACACACACATACACACACACACACACACACACACACGCACACACGCACACGCACACGCACACACACACACACACACACACACACGCACGCACACACACACACACACACACACACACACAGCTTCCTTTTGGCACACACACTCCCACAGCTTCGTAGATATCGGTGTTTTTTGGGCATAATCACAATGGGCCTGTCACAATTAAAACGTCCTCGCTCGATCACGGTGATTTGAGGTGACCGCAGGTATTTTGCATAATCGTTAAAATGGTGGCCATTCATCTGTAGAAAAACAGCCAGGGGACACTAACATAAATACTACCTGCTTTTGTCACCTCAGTAATAAGCTTTATTTATTTATGTATTATTATAATTATTTATTAAGGTATAATATTAATCATAACTGAAATTTAGTTTTGTATTTTTAAGGGATATTTTAATGTATAGTGATATAATGATTTTTGTTTGTCTCTGTTTACAGTTAGTGTTAATGTATTTTAATCAAAGTAGGTTTTTTTTTTTTTGCTCCAATTTTCAATGCCAAACAACGGCTCTTACTCTTTTGTAATGCTTGTGATGAATCACAAAATAATTCATGCGGTATCAAGTGATTATGCCAATATACTAGAGCATGCAAAAAGAGCTTCTCTTTAAAAACAGATTTGCGTCCAGAGTGTGTGAACTCGCAAACAGGCCTTCCCATCAGCGATGAGCATAGGAGGTGGTAGAAGGGAAAGCAGCGGTACAGTACTGTACAGTGCTGGTAGAGGGGCTTCTGCTAAGGGTGCTGTGCTAGAGAAAGCCCCTCTTTTAGCACAAACGCTCTAGCTGATAGCTGGGCCTTTGTGTGCTGATGTCACCCAAAGCCGTCTCATGTGGTGAACCTGAAAAGTGCAGAGCCGCCAGCCGTGCCCACTGTGTGTGTGTGTCCTGTTACAAAGTAACTAATCGCACAATATCAGGCCTTCAAGCCTTCAAGCCACCGAGCGTCAGGCAATACCTTTACGGTTGGGCCATACGCCAGGTGTTTTTTTTTTTACGCATATTGAACTTCAAGGGTGACATTGTGATATCACACTTTTTAAACATCATATAGCTGACATAGTTTTGTTTTTCTTTCAGGAACTGAAGAACTAAATATCTTAAAAGAAGATAAACAAAGATTAGGATGTGTAGCTATTTTTTTCTTTTAAATATTAAGCATGGCTTTGAAGAGTTTTCTTAACATTCCTTAACATTAGGCATGGCTGCTCCTTAAAAAATACTCCTTAAATAGAGAGTTACACTAATGACCAGCAGAATCTACTGTGTACAGTTGTAATGACAACAAAACAAGAAAACAAGAACGGAATTAAAAACAGCGCTTAGCCCCATCATCTCTGAGCTAGGAAAACCAGTTTTCTGACATTTTTTTGGCACGAAAGAAGAAGCGCTGGTGCGTGTGACAATATTTACCCCTAGGAAATACAATTTCTAAATCGTACTTACTCTACTCACTTCAGAACGGTGTGGCACCTTCTGGTGTTTGCAGATTATTTTTGACAAGCTCTCCAAGTTTTCAAAAGCACACTTGAACTATTGCCAACATTCCATACAGTTGTTAAAAATATATTACATCTATTTTTATTTAAAAACCTGTCATTGTCCCTAATTAATCAGATTATTTAAAAAATAAAATAAATCTTTACAGCTCTTGGAGGGGAGCCTAGCTGTCTATGGTGCTAATGGAAGCCTAGAGACTTAAGCAGTCTACTGATAACTGGTGTGAAATTGTTTGACAGACACATTATGAAAAATGAGCATGCTATTTTTAATTCTTCATAAAGAAAAAAAGTCACGGTGTTGACGGTTCCAGCAAATTCACACAGTGGCATCCATAATAATACTCAGACAATTATCACACTGGACCCAAAGTGTTTGCATTCTTAATAAATATTCTGTTATTTTTAAAGCAATGTGTCACCCTACAGTTTATCAGTCTTTCATGGTTGCACGGCGGAGGACTTTTCTGTGTTTCCTCGGAGGAGATTAGACGGGCTTGTCCCCAAAGGAGCTGTTTCTATTCTGGAGCGCCTGTGTCTGGGGACAAAAGGAATATGCCCAACTTTCCTCTTTTCTCTCTGGGAAAGTTGCTTTGTTTTTTGTTTTTTTGTTTTTTCGTGCATTTACTAAAACAGATCTGAATCTTCAGCATTTGTGACAGTGACTGTACTGTATGTTGTGTACAGTACTT
The DNA here is from genome assembly GCA_030347295.1 of Setipinna tenuifilis. Classification (NCBI taxonomy): domain Eukaryota; kingdom Metazoa; phylum Chordata; class Actinopteri; order Clupeiformes; family Engraulidae; genus Setipinna; species Setipinna tenuifilis. The sequence goes on from CM059273.1 coordinate 22,798,567, forward strand.
GTGCTGTGTTTGTAAATCTGCTTGTCTCCTATTTTTTATTTTTTTTTGCGTGTGTTTGTCTCTGTGGAAAAAAAACAAAACTAAAAAGCAATGAGTAAGTAGACTTAGCTTGCTTAGTTTGCTATTTTTTGTTTGTACACCATGGGTTTTAAGGTAACTCTGAGTAGCATCTGTCTATCTCCGCCTCAGTGCTGCCTGGCTAGAAAATGCCTTAATAACACTACCGTACAGAAATCTGCTGCTGCAGATATGTGATATTTCTGCCCCATCCCCACCAGCTCACAGTCAGATACCTAATACATACCTACGAGAAGGAATCACGTCTGCCATATCACGTCTGCCATATCACACTCCCAAATTAATGTATTTGATTTATTATTACCTTATAAACTCACATAACAAATGTTGTTATATACAGTATATAAGGTTATGCAGAGTGTTGTACAAGCTATGCAATGACAAATTGAGCGTCAATTTCATTACGTTTCGCTATTCGTTTCTCCCACAGTGGGAAGAGATAGGGGAGGTGGACGAGAACTACGCCCCGATCCACACGTACCAGGTGTGCAAGGTCATGGAGCACAACCAGAACAACTGGCTGCAGACCAACTGGATCCTGAACGAGGGGGCCCAGCGCGTCTTCGTGGAGCTCAAGTTCACCCTGCGGGACTGCAACAGCCTGCCGGGGGGCGTGGGCACCTGCAAGGAGACCTTCAACATGTACTACTACGAGTCCAACGACGAGGAGGGGCGCAACGTGCGCGAGAGCCAGTACACCAAGATCGACACCATCGCGGCCGACGAGAGCTTCACGGAGCTGGACCTGGGCGACCGCGTGATGAAGCTGAACACGGAGGTGCGGGATGTGGGGCCACTCACCAGGAAGGGCTTCTACCTGGCCTTCCAGGACCTGGGCGCCTGCATCGCTCTGGTCTCCGTGCGCGTCTTCTACAAAAAGTGCCCCCTTTTGGTGCGGAACCTGGCCCTCTTCCCGGATACTATCACTGGGTCGGACTCGTCGCAGCTCCTGGAGGTTTCGGGAACTTGTGTCAACAACTCGGTGACCGAGGACCCACCCAGAATGCACTGCAGTGCGGAGGGGGAGTGGTTGGTGCCCATCGGGAAATGTGTGTGCAAGGCAGGCTTTGAGGAAGTCAATGGCTCCTGTCAAGGTTGGTGAACACGTTCATTATTTTTAAATAGTAGTGCAGACGTTGTGTTTGAAACAAACAGAGATGTGCGCACTCACACAAACAAAGACACACACTCTCTTACACAAACACACACACACACACACACAAACAAACAAACACACACACACAAGGCACGAAATGTACACATACAGACACACAAACACACAGACGTGTCCAAATATTTTGAAAATGGGAGGGTAACCACATAATTTGGAATGGGAACAATGAGCTATTTATTCACATTATCTCTGTGCCATTTCATGTTTATGCTTTCTTAAATGCTATAATTATCAGTAAATACCATTTTTGTCTGTAAATAGCCATGCTATGGTGTAAATAGTCATACTGCAGCTTGTGATTGAAATTGAATGTGACTGAAATATCCTGTCATCCATCTGTTGATTCAATAGAATGCTGTTGTTATTCCCTCAATGGGTTTAATGTGGTTTCATATTTACAGTAGAGGGTAGAGGTTAAAGACAGGTAATTAAGTGATAAAGACAGGAAATGATGTTTGGAAGCAGGGCTTATATCACCTGTGTTGATGATGACATCTGGCCCTTAAATTAATGGCTTAGGGAGACAAAGTTCAACAGATCTCACGCAGCTGAATAACAGACTTGGGAGCACAGTAGGCCAGACAGCCAGACCTCGCTCCAGTTGTGTAGCCGACACTGTGCAGTTATTGTTTTCGCATCTGGCCTGGCCTGGCCTGCGTTTGAAGGCGTCGACGATGCCAGCGTGAGGGGAGAAGAGTTGGTCTGATTGTTTGTTTCTTACGCTGAGACATAAACACAGCGATGCACAAAGGACGGATCATCGCTTTCAGATGCGGGAAGCTGGTGAGTCACGCACAGTCATGTTTTTGCCCTCCTCCATTATCCTCCTCTAAGTCCCTGGGCTCTTTAGACAGTTCGGACAGGAAAATATTTTGTTTTGGAAACATTTCCAAACACAGACGTGATGTTGCTTGCGCAGTCCTTTCAGATCTGAGTTAAGGATTAATGTCTAAAAGTCTTAATTATGTTCAGTCACACACTTTGTGTGTGGCTACTGTGGATGTAACAGACCCCGAGTGTGTTTGAGAACAAGCTAAGAGACTCGGATGCAATTGTGTTTCAGAACATTTGAGAGACTTTGAGTATCTTTACAAGTGTCTTTGAGAACAGTGAAGATGAGAAAACATGTGTTGAAGAACAATAGAAACCAATAGAGAAATAATTAAAAACAGTGGAGAAATTACAGCGGGAGTATGGTCGAGAACAATGAACAGACTTGGACATGAGTGTATTTGACAACAGTTGAGAGACCTGACACAAGTGTGTTTGAGAACAGGGAGCCTGGAAACACGAGTGTGTGTTTCAGAAGAGTGCAGAGACTGGGACACAAATGTGTGAACAATGGGGGAGAGTCGGGCATGAGTGTGTGTTTGAGGGTGTGTGTGTTTCAGAGCAGTGGGATGCCTGGGCGCGTGATGCATGTGTTCAGCTTCCTTTTGTTTGCTTCTCCAGTATTGACTGAGTGATCTCCTCCTGAGCTGCCCCAGAGGATTCTTTCTCTTTTTTTTTTCTTTTTTTTTCTGATTTCTCTCTTCTCCTCCTTTTCTTTTTTTTTCCTTGTGTGTGTGGTATGTCTACAGACAAGAGCAGAGCCAAACTTTCTGCGTTGCTCCTATGTTTATATGCCAGGAACAGACGGCGGCGGGTGCTGGAGATCTTTATTCCGGTTGCCATGGAAACTGAAAGACCTCTTCTCTGACTTTTTTTATTTTTTATTTTTTGCTCATGCAGGGTGTATGAAAATTTAAATTTCCCCCTCAGTTCACACTGCGGTGGGATGAAAGAAGTGCTGCTGTTGTGTGTGTGCGTGTGTGTGTGTGTGTATGTTTGTGTGTGTGTGTATCCCACATCAAAACAAGACACACACCTTTGCCAGTTCCTCTTGATCATCCACTGATTGTGCAGCATTAAGAGGAAGAGCTTCCTTTTGTCAGGCAGCCACACCCAGAGGAAACTTTTGTAAGGTAGCGACACGGAAAGACTCTTTCGCAATGCCGTCTTTCTTGTTTTTGTTTTTGTCTGCCTGGTGTTATCTTTCCATCAGTGCCACTGGTGTCCAGCTCTAGCCCTGTTCAAAGGCGCCCTTTTAGCCCTCTTCATCTCCACCTCAGGTGCGTTACCTCAACCCTGAGTAGCTCCGCCTCCACTCTCACATCCAAAATAAACCCCGCCCCCGATTCAGTAGCCCTGCCTCAATCCTCACTAGCTCCACCCTAAAGAGCTCTGCCTTAGCTCTGCCTTTTTAAGCTCCTCCTCCACAGAGTTCCCCCTAACCCTATTTACCTCCACAGGGTTAATCCCAAAGCGAACCCTCTAGAGCAGTCCAGGTCCAGCTTTGACCTCACGCCTGGTTTGCAGTCAACTGTGGTCCTGACTAGTCCTCTTCAGACCTGGTTTGGAGTTAGGTTAGCTGTGGTCCTGACTAGTTTTCTTTAGACCTGGTTTGGAGTTAGGCTAGCTGTGGTACTGACTGGCTATTATTAGACATGTCTTCATTTGACTCTGCAGTGCGGAGAATCTTTGGTGCTTCTCCTCTTCTCTTCTCTTCTCTTCTCTTCTCTTCTCTTCTCTTCTCTTCTCTTCTCTTCTCTTTTCTTCTCCTCTCTCTTCTTTTCTTTTCTTCTCTTCTCTACTATTCTCTCCTCTCCTTTTCTCTTCTCTTCTCCTCTCCTCTCTTGTCTTCTCTTCTCTTCTCTCTATACCCTTCTCTTCTGGAGATTCATGCATAATCAACATCCATCTGTAATGGAGGCAGCAAGAGGAGAGACGAGGGAAGGGGAGCAGATGAGGAGAGCAAGAAGTGATGACTGTGAGACAGCGATTCCCTCACAGAGAGTTTAGTTGAGGCAAACAGACAAAGCCATGGGTATTAATGTCTGTCCAAGTTCCAAAGACTTCGCTCCATCTCCCAGGTGTTGTCATGTGGAGTGATCTGAGGAACGCACAGCACACGGAGAGAATGTAACAGGAGGAGAGTGACAAGAAACAGGAAGGAACAGAGAACAAGTAGAAGTGGAGAGAGAGAGAAAGAGAAAGTAAGAGAGAGAATGAGAGAGAAAGAAAGAAAGAGAGAAAGAGGATAAAGAGCAGAGGAAAATGAGTGGCTGCCGGAAGCGAGAAAGCAGTGAGGAGATGATGAAGTGAAAGATGACAGAGAGAAGAGGAGAAAGAGGAGGACTAGAAGGAGGGAGGTACTGTAATAGAGAGGCAAAGAGGCAAATAAGAGCCCACTATGAGGAGAGGAAGAGCAGATGAAGAGGTTGAAGAAAAGATGTTAAGAGGAGAAGAAAGAGAAAAAAAGAGAAATCAACATAGTACTTTGTGAAGGAGAAGGACGACATGTCCTCTTGCGAATGAACCAATAAACGGTTATTCCCATCCACCCCAACACCCTTCATCCCACCTCTCCACCCACCCCCACCCCCACCCCCACCTACCCCCTGCCAGCTCTTGTGCCAACAGCCCTTTGTGTGTGTGCGGCGTTGCTGCTTTGTGATAAGGCTTCTCGCGCTCAGCGTGGTGGTTCTGTGGTAAATGATTTCCGTGGCGTTCTCAGTGGGTGGGTGGGAGCCCACTGCCTGCTTGGCCCCTTTGATTGGCCCAGGACTGAAGGGTGGCTTTTCTGTGTGGTGGGCCAGGTCACCCCCACTCCCACCCCCACCCCACCCACACATGCACACACACACACACACATGCACACACACACACACACATACACACAGACCTACACACACACACACACACACACACACACACACACACACACACACACACACACACATCCAAACAACTTCTGGATTCCCACTAGGGTTGCACAGTAAATTGAAAATATTTTAATATTGCAACATACAGTATAGCAGTGTAGTGTAGAAAACGCAACAACTGCAATAAACGGTACATTTCTAACTGCAATAAATGGTATGTTTCTATATGCTATGTAAATCAAATTTGCCATGCAAATGTGGCAAATCAGATTGAGCCTTTCTGCCCTTGATGCTCTCCCCTACCCCCCCCCACACACACACACAGCATTGGCTGGTCCCTGTCTAACGTCTAGCAGTGAAGATAAATGCTGAAAGATGTTGAAACTGTACATTTCATTATTTGTTCATTTGATCGCAAGTAATATCATCAGCGCAGCATTCAGCGACGTTCGCGCTTATCACACAATTTTCCCAATATAGCGCATACAGCCCTCCTTCCTAACCCTACCTTCTTAGCCGTTAATCTGTTTAGATGGGAATAGTTGCCATTGTCTGGCGGGGGAAAGTTGGCCTGTTGAGTGTGATTGCAGCACAGAGAAAGAGAGAGAGAGAGAGAGAGAGAGAGGGGCTTTGGATGAATGGGATGCTCAATCTGCAGCTGTTGGCTCAGTGCTCCTGCTATTCATCCACTCTCATAATATTTGCTATTCATAGACTCTCGTACATAATTGTCAAATTACTGTATAAATGTGCGTGGACGCACCTGAGAGCTATAAAGGGTACACCAACTACCTTGGAGAAACGGCGGATGCATGAGGCTGCATTGGTGGAACCAGTAGCTATTGTAGATGATAACTGATGATATATATTCATTGTGAACTTAACAACTTCTTGTCATTCATTGGAAGTCATTGTGACAGCATGACTTCTTTCTAACATTACAGCTCTGAAATGGTTCATGGTTCGGTAATATTTTAGCCTTTGGTCTGTGGTAAAGTCCACTAAATCAGTGTTCATGGTTGTGATAACTTGATCAGATGGCTTGATGTCTATATGTATATATATATATATATATATATATTTACCTATAGCAGTTCCCATAACAATGGACACTACATATCCACATAATTATAAGAACATCAAACCAAAGCTTAGTTATAAACAGGAGAAGTATAGCACATTAGGAAACGTAAATGTGATGTTTTGTCTTCTATTATTTTTTTGCCTGGCCTAGCCACTGTGTGTCCCATGATGCAGTTCTGCTCCAGTGGCAGCCATGCTACAGCAGGACGCAAGTGTGGGTCCACGAGTCCTCTGATATGTAGGTCACTTTCTATCTGACTGGTCAGCTCTGCAGAGGACCTTTGTTCTCCTTTCTCCATCTCTCTATTTCTCTCTCTCTCTCTCTCCCTCTCTCCCTCTCTCTTTCTCACTTTCCCTCTCTGACTTACTCATTCTCTGTCTCTGTCTCTCTCTCTCTCTCTGTTTTTCTACATCCGCACCCTCCCTTTCTCTCTTTCTCTCTGTCTCTGCCTCTCTCTCTCTTTCTCTCTCTTTCTCACTTTCTCTCTCTGTCTTTCTCATTCTCTGTCTCTCTCTCTCTCTGTTTCACTCCCTCACCCTCCCTTTCTCGCTTTCTCTCTGTCTCTGTCTCTCTCTCTCTCTGTCTCTATTTCTCTTTCTCTCTTTATCTTTCTCTACCCCCCACCCCCCTCCCACCAGTCACCCTCTCCCCGTTTTTCAGTAGTGTCTCTAGGGACTCTGCTGTGCAGTGCTGTGCTGTGCTGAGCTACATTGTATGTGTATGTGTGTTGTCTTTAGAGCTGCAGCTCATAGCAAACTTTGACGCGTTCTCATCCGGTAAAATTTATGGCAGCTGTGTGGCCTCATGATTAAACACCCCCCCCACACTCATACCCCGACCCCCCCACGCCCCCACCCCCAACTGCCCGCCGCCTGCCGTGGAGGAGGAGAGGATGAGGGGTGGGGTTGCGGGTGGGGAGGGGATGGTCATGAAGTGGATGCTGCTGGGGGTGGTGTTTGGGGCAATCCAATTCGAATAACCTTGTCAGGGACAGCACACCGAAGACAAATCATGTTCAGCGCCAATTACAAATCTGGGCCATCATTCCTGCTGCCCCGCAACACCCAAAGACTACAACAGACAGGAGGTGATCCGTAACAAAGGAATCACCCAAAGAGAACGGCAGACAGAGGTGATCTGTAACAAAGGAAAGAGGGGAGTTTTTGAAGGCCACCGCCTAGAACGGGTGTTGAAAATCCAAAAATTCCAAACTGAGAGACAATTATATATTGTCCATTCCTTAGTAGTCATATATGTCCAAGGTTATTAGTTCTTCTTCGCAGTCCTGGCATGTTTGATGGCTCTGTGTCTACACTAAGACACATCACAAGAGGCCAGTGGTGGAGTTTGCCAGATTGAATATGAAGCCTGGCTGCCAAGGCCAGATACAGTTGTGCTCATAAGTTTACATACCCTGGCAGAATTGATGATTTCTTAACCATTTTTCAGAGGGTCATTTGGGTAGTTTCTGTTGCCATTATGATTTCAATAAAGTAAACACAGGTGTTTGACAATAAATGGCTTCAGCCAACACTAACCATGAGTGAAAGAAAAGTTACTGTGTTATCATTCATGTTCTCTGAAAAATGGTTAAGAAATCATCAATTCTGCCAGGGTATGTAAACTTATGAGCACAACTGTATTTTGTGATTCTTGAGAGCACTAAAGATAATAAACTCCATACAGTTACGTGGTGTCTGTCATATCTACAAATAAAAAAAAATCAAGGACCCTTATTTGAAAAACAATTGTATATGAATTATATTTGTATATCATATATAAAACATTACAATATACGTCTATCATACTGTATGCATCGTTGAAGGACATTCGTACGTGTTTGCCGTCCATGTCCTGGTGAATCCTTTATTCCTTTATTTACATTTCCAAGCAGTTTCCTTGTCCTACAGTGTCACTTATAGAGCACTGTGCTAAATCAGAGGTCAAAGGTCAACCTCAGGAAGCATGTGAGAGGGTACATGTACACAGAACAGCCACCACAGATCCCCTTTTTATAAAGGGGAAGTGAATAAATAAAAATGCTCTTAGTCAGGTTGGAAGACTTCAAAGTGTTCACCTCCAAAAGACTTTTATCCTTAACAAAAAAAAAAAACACTCTTCATCCAGTCAGTGATTCCCTCTGTGAAGTGTGTCTTTCGGGCAAAACTGAAATACCACGCTGTGCTCTGACGGAGCTCACCAGAGCAGGGCTTAGTTAGTTTAGTTGGTTTTGCCTGGAGGCAGAGGAGAGGACAGCAGGCAGTATGGGAAGGGAGGAGGTCTCTCCTGAGAGCAGGATAGCCCTCTGGAGCTGAGGAAGAAGAGGAGAGGAGAGAAGAGAAGCGGGGAGGAGAGGAGAGGAGGGGAGAGGTGAGGTGAGGAGGGGAGAAAAGAGGAGAGGTGTGTGTGAGAGAGAGAGAGAGAGAGAGAGAGAGGAGAGGCTGTGGCCGCTCCCTAGGAAAGCTCTTCATCTCCCATGATCTCTCCCCCTATATTTTCATTCTCCTCAGTCCTCGCTGCAGGAAATGTCAAGCTCGATCTGGTCACGGGGACTGCTCTCCCGCGGCACCCAGGGGATGGCCGAGCGACCGTGGAAGTGTATCGTGGAAGTGTGCCACGAGGCACAAAGATGGCCGCCCGTCCCACTCTCCCAGCCTCAGCCTCCCAGTCCCCTGAGTGTAGAGCCAAGCACTGCAGGCTCCCTTGCTTATTATCTCCTTGCTGTCTCTCTGCACACAGTTGAGACTTTCACGGTATTATTCCCACACCTGACACAGTCGATAGGTAAGCTGTCACCCCCAACCAGTCTCTCCCCTCCAACGCCATCACCACTCACCACTCATCATCCACAGACCAGGAAGAGACTTATTGGCTGTTGCCGCTTAAAGACGTGTCACCAAGCACTCCACATTAAAAATCCCATGTGGAGAAAGGAGAGTCAAAGAGGAAGACTTTGAGCTGCCTTTCTCCACCCCCCACTCCTTAGAAAAAGAAGAAAAAAAAAAACAACGGGGAGACAGGGATGTTGAAGTGTCAGGGAGTGATGACTTCATTCCAGGGAGAATTCACACCTGAAACAGTGCAGAGGAGAGAGAAAGACTGTTCTGTTCTCTTACCAGCTATTCCCCATAGCACAGCAGCAGTCACAGTCAACTGGCAACCTTTCATCTTCAAGGTCCTGTCTGACATTTTAGTCTCACTCTTTTCCCCCTTTTTTTCCCTCTTTCTTAAAATGAGGATTGGGTTGCACATGCCATTGCTCACTCTTCCAGTCACTGCAAGGTGAAACGATGTGGCAAGTTTTTTTAGTCAGCAGGCAGTGTCGATGTCACCTGGCACTGACTTTGTGGCTGAACCTTAGAAGGACGTTTGTCGGGGTGCTAGGCGGAAGCAGCTTTTTTTTTTTCATGTTGATTGTGTCTTTTCAGGGTACCCTTAAAAGTTCGCGAAACATTCTCATGTTCCTTAAGTGTATTTTTAAACAGCCAGTTTCCAAAATTCAACTCAACTGCAGTTCCTTAGAACATTCCCATGAGTTATGCAACTTCTTTTTTTTTCCTCCCCTCCTCCAAGTCGTTGTTGTTGCCATGAGAACAGTTTGGGTGTACTTTCAGGAGCCTTAGGAGAAGTCTGCGAGTGTTACAAATGGACTGTGGGGCCCACCATTTTAGCCGCCCTGGGCTGTCATGACAAGTTAAGTGCTTTCTGAAGGTTAGACGGGACGGAGTGGGGTAAACTGCAACTGTGAATAAGTGCTTTGCCCCGCCATCCCGCCCAGCTGTTGGTAAAATATTGATATTTTGCTTTTACTGAGTTGCCTCGCTTTGGGAGAAGCTGTGCCATTTGATGTCAGAAAACTCAGCTGTTTTAAGGGGAAACAGAAACAGAAAGAGAAGCTTTTTTTTTTTCTTTTTTTGCTTTTAAGCGTCTGCATTACTCTGCAGTATTTTTCTTTGGCGAGCAGGGGAATGATGAATGTATCTGGGCATGTCTCAAAACTGATTTCTTCAATCAAGCCCATTCCAACCCTCTGATGTTTACTTTGATGTGTTAAAATCATCATCATCTTCATCATCGTCTGATCTCTCTCTCTCCCTCTTTCTTTAGCTGTCCCTCTCTGTCTCTGTCTCTGTCCTTCAATGTCCCCCTCTTTCTTTCTCATTCTCCTTCTTCTCCCTCTCCTTTTCTCCCTCACTCTCCCTCACCTCTCTCTCCCTCTCTTTCTCTCTTTCTCCTCTCTCTTTCTCTCTCCTCCCCCCTGTCTCTTTCTGTCTCTCCTCTATCTCTCTCTCTCTCTCTCACACACACTCTCTCTCTCTCTCTCTGTCTGTCTATACCTTCTTCCCCCTCTCTCTCATTCCCTTCTGTAATCCATGCATGTGTTCAGTGTTCTAAATGGGAGAGCCTTTCCTCAGGCTGCTCTGCTCACGCCTGGCTGACCACCTCTTTCAGGGCCACTTGGGAAAAGGACACAGGAAGAAGGAAAAGTGACCCTCATCAGGTTTCCTGTTTGTCCTCATGGGTGTGTGTGTGTGTGTTTGGGGGGTGGATGGGGTGGGGTGGGGGGTGAGGGTGTTCGAGGTGGCTGATGGACCCAGGGGTGTGTGTGTGTGTATGTGTGTGTGTATGTGTGTGTGTGTGTGTGTGTGTGTGTGTGTTAGGGGGGTGGTTGGGGTGGGGGGGGGGGTGGGGGGGGGGGGGTGGTGTTCGAGGTGGCTGATGGACCCAGGGGTGTGTCTGTGTGTATGTGTGTGTGTGTGTGTGTGTGTATGTGTGTGTGTGTTTGTGTGTGTGTGTGTGTGTTTGGGGGGTGGTTGGGGTTGGGGGGTGTTTGAGGTGGCTGATGGCCCCGGGCTGCCCCCCCCTCACCCTGGCCGCCACCCCCCCACCAGGCGTGTTGTGTCTGCAGCCTTGCTGGCTGTCTGACTGGACGCCACATATTTCATGGAAAGTTTTTAGCGGCTGTCACGGCCGAAACATAATGTGAGTGTGAGGGATCTGTCTCCGAAATGGCCCTAAAACTAAACAGCTCCGCATTTCACAATGTTCACTGTTTAAGTAGACACACACACACACACACAGCAGCATGGGGCTCTGCCAGTTCCTTGTTTGCTGCGTGTCGTTTGCTGTGTTTTCAGTTCTCACATAGTTTACACGGCCGAAGTCAAACACAGGAAAAGGAGCGTTTATCTTTTTTAGTTTAGCATTGTTGAACACTGACAATTCCGTGCGCTGAGATTTGGGCCAAACCTCATGTGTGTACATAGTGGCTCTGTGTCTCTTCCATACAGTATGCACAGAGTGGCTGGAGGACTGGGGTGAAACACTGGGCAGGATGGTGTTGCTGTGCACACACACTGTACTGCAGTCACATCAGCAGGAAGGAAGCTGCTGGAGACAGTACAGTATATACACTGCCTCCTTTATTTAGATGTGACACACCGCACAGCACAGTAGGCAGCCCTGCAGGGAGGTGTGCACATTCACACATACTGCATAGTACTGTACGCATACTGCACATACAGTAATATGCAGACTGTATAGAGAGTGTTTCAAGAGATTTCTGTTATTAGCATCATGGCTGTTCCCACAGTGTTTTCTGTTTTAACATTTCCAATGAATGTTGAAATGTAGCAGAAATAGATTGGTAACGAACTTAAATGTTTAGATATTGTTTTTGTTTTTTACCGATGAAGGGGTCTATAGAGTACGCATACACAGACACAACAAATACACATACAAAGACAGTTACAGTAAAGACAATAACAGACAATAAAGTTTTATCTTATCTTATCTTATCTGCATATACACATGCTGCACACTGCGTTTATACATACTGCACATACTGGCCTGTGTTACATAAATGAAGTTACTGTATTATGTTTGGGCTGCATAATAACACATACACCCACAG
>CM059273.1:22818020-22833020 GCA_030347295.1 Setipinna tenuifilis
CACACACACACACACACACAAACGTGTAAATGAGGGTAAAATGGAAACCCCTGTCCGGTGTGGCGTGCCTGTTACAGCGCCGCTAAGATAAAGCTCTTTTCCATTAGCAGGGGACGGTTTGAGGCCTGACATTTGAGTCCCCATTTATCTTTCTCCAGGCAGGAGGGAGGCTAATGATGATTGCAAGGTCACTGTGCGGAGCCTGTAATGTGGGGTGGGGGATCTTGTTATGGGGAGCCACTCTGACAAGCGATTATCACACTACCCCATTTGGCTCATTTTTTCACAAGTCTACACAAGGGCTTGTTTCTTAATCAGACAGATGTAGTGTGTAGCTTGTAGCTGGTGAGGTGGCGGCGGTGGTGGTGGTGGTGGTGATGGCGGCGGCTTTTCTTGAGAGAGAGACCCACGTGCCTGTGTTCCCACCAGAGGATGGAGAGCCCTGTCAGATGTGTAGATGAGATTAAGTTCTCAATAATTGTCACAGTAGACTGGGGAATCACACAGTGCAAGCTAAGGGGTATTTATCTGCAAACAAAGGGATACGTGCTGCTAATGGCAGGAGTATCGCTAATCCTTATTTCCTCCTGCAAAATGAAGTAGAAAATTACATTTTTTTTTTCATTTTCATTCAGTAATAGCAGTATTCCGTAATTGTGGTCTGTGTGTATATCATATTCCACAAATTGCAGATAGGGCTGTGTGCTATGCAGTATCATCAAATCATACACTGTAAATCTGCATAGCACACAGAAACATCTTAAACTAATCACACAAAAATGGCTGGCGGGGACCACAGCAGCAAAACTGTATGTCCTGATATCGCTTATACAAGTAGATATGGTCATATATAGTGCCTCACAGAGGCGAGACTGTAGGATGAGGCAGAAGGGGTGGCAGGGGGGGGTGACAGCTTTGTCCAGGGAGTGTGTGCATGTGGCTCAGTGCCTGGCTGTGTGGTGCTGCTGTCATTGCGGGTGAAAAAGGGGCAGCACCAGGTTAAGGCCTGGATTATCAGATACTGCTTGTCTACTGGTGATGCAGCAGGCAATAGAAAATGGCTGTGCAGGTTGCATGCATACACACAAAAATAGACATATACTGTACTTACATACACATAGGTATGCATACAGTACATTCAGTTGTCTATTGTAAAATAGTATTTGGAAAAACCAAGCTGAATGCCTAGAGCCAAGAGTAAAATAGCTAGCCTGACGGCAGGAAGGGGTCTTTTTTTTCTTCACCATCCAAGTAGAACCTTTAAGATGTAGTGTATTATAGCTTTGTTCAAAACACAAGACAATGCAATTCGGCTATAGTGTATTGTAGCTTTATTCACAAAAAATGTGACTTTATGCTGTTGTAGTGTAGTGTAGCATTGTTCCCCAACAAAGTATCACCAGGGAGCTGTAGTGTATTGGAGCCTTATTAACCAACAAAGTAGCACAATGTTACTGTATTGTAGTGTCATGGTTTCCACATTGATCACATAGAGTTAGCACTGACACACTGGCTTTATGGAGGCACTTTACCTAATATGAGCACACAGTTGGCTTTGGAATAGCTTCATAGCAAGTCTGTGTGCCTGTGAATGATGTGGTCTGTTTCAATGCTGTACTTTTAAGAAAGAAAATTTGTGAGCTATGTGCATTAGCCTTAAGGTACAGCATCAGCAATGCTGAGTGTGTGTGTGTGTGTGTGTGTGTGTGTGTGTGTGTGTGTGGGTGTGTGGGTGTGTGTGTGGGCCAGCCTTAAAGTACAACAGACACGGAGTGTGTGTGTGTGTGTGCGTGTGCGTGTGTGCCTGTGTGGGTGTGCGTGTGTGCGCGTGTGTATGTGCACTAACCCTGTGTGTTAGTGTATGTTGGCTGTTAAAATACACCAGCAACAGCGTTTGAATTGATGGCTTGTCTCAGACCCCCCTATGCCTCTGTGCCACTGATTTTCTATCTGTCTTGACTTGTGGCCGTACATTAGATTATACATGCATCCTGCAGACCATACATTACCCCCCCCCTCCCCCTCCTCTCCTGCAACGTCAGGACGCCTTCACCTGCACAAAGTGCCCAAGTCATGTGTGTGTGTGTGTGTGTGTGCGTGTGCGTGTGTGTGTGTGTGTGTGTGTGTGTGTGTGTGTGCGTGCGTGTGTGTGTGTCTGTGTGCGTGTGTGTGTATGTGTGTATTATACATGCATCCTGCAGGCCATACATTACCCCCTCCCCCCCTCCTCTCCTGCAACGTCAGGACGCCTGCCTTCGCCTGCACAAAGGGCCCAAGTCCTTCAAAGCAGCCCAGAGTAAAATGCCCACAAAACTAGATCTAGCACGTGGGATGCTTACCCCCTCCCCTCTGCCCGTGCCAGCCACTGTGAATGTTTAATGTGCTTATTGATTTAAACGCCCATACGTCACTTTGTTCTCTCGCAGAAAGACAGTTTGGGATGAACACCCTGCCTGCGCGTCAGATGATAAAGGGATTTACTCTTTTGCCTTTTCTTTCGGGTTACTGAGCGAACTTGTGAAGTGTGAGTCAGACGTATAACAAACTACACAGCCGTATCTTTTGCATTTCTGAAGCATTGAAAAGCGGTTATGCTAAGTGCGTCTCTATGGCTTTTTAACTTCTTTAAAAGGCACTGATGTTGAAGTAGCTCTTGCCGGGCTATGTGCTGCATTGTCTTTACACCAGTGAGATGCTACAACACGGTGCAGTAACATGCACGGCTATCTCCAGCAAGATAAAGAAGCCATAGATGCAAAAATGTTAGGCTTCAGCAAAAACAGACATGAAGTGTGCTCTTGTGTATAGGTGTGTGATGAAGTTTCAATCATATATACGCAATATATTCACATCTAGTCAATCTTTTCCCATCCTCTACAGTATAAGCACTCAACGCCTAATCAATCTTTTCTCACCACATATATGTGTAATGATTGCGTAATCAATCGCGTCTCACCATATATGTTTGATAAGCGTTTAATCAATGTTTTCCCACCATACACTATACCGTATGTTATATGTTGAGCGTCAAGTCTAATCGATCCCCTCCCACCTTTGTGTCTGTGTTTGATCCCTGCTGCAGTGTGTAAGCCGGGCTTCTACCGCGCCGCCCTGCAGACCCAGAGCTGCAGCAAGTGCCCCCCGCGAAGCTTCACCCGCACCGAGGCCTCCACTGCCTGCCAGTGTGAGGCAGGGTACTACCGCACCGAGACCGACCCCGCCAACATGGCCTGCACAAGTAAGAGCTGTTTCTTTCCACCAACTGTCATAATGAAGTATTGGGTGTTGCATTAAGAATTGATCTTTCACAATGGCTGTTATAAAGAAGTGTTGTTCCATTACACTGACTTATATATGATCAGAGGTGTCAATCCCGGGTTCAGAAAGTAAAAACCCTGCCACAAATTTGATCCAGCTAGCTCTGAATCAGCTGATCGTAATGAGCACTCAAGACAGGTAGATTAGCTACTCAGGGTCACCTGTGTTAGAAGGAAAACATGGCAGGGTTTTTCTTTCTGAACCTGGGATAGACACCCCTGTATTTGATGAAGTATTGCATGTTAAAGTATGATGTGCACAAAAAAAGACCTGTTCCTTCACACCGACTCTCATAACAAATTATTACTAACCCTAGCTCTTATAAAGAAGTTCTGTGACTGATATAATGAAGCATTGTGTGTGTGTAAGTACACACGTGCACAAGTCAGAGCTGCTCTTTCACTCTGACGTGTATAATGAAGTATAGTAGTGAGAGCAGCTCTTCCCTACTTGACAGTGTAATGTCCTAATAAAATGTATTTATTAGGATAAGCCCTTTGAGAAGCACCATCTCATGTTTGAGGAGGTGCTTAAATAATGAAGTATTGTGGGTTTAAGTGAGAAGTGCTCATCACACTTTACTCGTATAATGAAGCATTGTGTGTCTAAGTAAGAGTCCCCTTCCCCCTATTGAAGTATTATCAGTTTAAGTAAGTGTTGCTCTTTTGTACCGACTCTTATGATTACATATTGCGAGATTTAGATAAGAGTTGCTCTCTCACTTTGACTGTTATACTAGTTATTAATAGCTTTTAGAGTGTAGTTACAACCTCTGCACATTGCTAGACTGAAAACCTGCTGGAAATAGGAGAAATAGGTTTATCTTGTGAAAGATATTTATATCGTGCAGTACAAAATAAAGACAGAGCATCGTCCTAAAACTATTTAACACAGTTAATGTATAACAGCATTTCATAACTTCCTAACAGCACAGTCCTTGAACTAGAAATCATTCTATCCAAGGAAATTATAACACTTATGGGACTCAAATAGACCCTGGTGTCTAAAAATCTGGCAAATTTGGTTCAGGTTAAATCTGCCTCTGGATTAAAGACTCTGTCAGGCAAAAGCTGGGCCAAAGGATGCCAGGAGTCCGGTCCTGTGCCCAGTTCTGGGTGCAGCCTGGTCAACAGGTCTGCCTAGTTCTGGCTACAGCCTGGTCCATGTCCCTGGCTGGTTCTGGCTGGGGCCTGGTCCAGGTCTCTGCCTAGTTCTGGATGGGGCCTGGTTCTTGTCTCTCCCTGTTCCTGCCTGTGGCCCGGTCCATGTCTCTGCCTGGTTCTGGCTACAGCCCGGTCCATGTCTCTGCCTAGTTCTGGCTACAGCCCAGACCATGACTCTGCCTGGTTCTGGCTTTGGCCTGGTCCATACCTCTGCCTGGTCCTGCCTGTGGCCTGGTCCATGTCTCTGTCCATGTCCATGGTTCTGGGTGCTGGCTGTCAGCCGGCCTGTCTGAGCTAATCCCATCTGAGATCTCTCGGGCCGCACTCCTAATCCAGACGAGGCCCTGGTCTCAGATGTGTGTCAGGACGATTTGCTTTGAATGAGCCGTTCATTTGGGCCGCTCAGCGCATTGATCCGCTGCATTAGCATGCTATTGATTTCCCCCCATGTGTGAGGGAGGCTGAAAGAGCTACAGCAACAAGAAAGAAACAAGAAAGACACCTTTGGTCTTGCTAAAGTGTTTTATCTGTCTGTGTTTGTTCTTAATGCTGTAATGAGTATGTGTGTTTGAGTGTGTGGGTGTGGGTGGGTGTGCGTGTGGGTGTGCTGTCATGTGTAAGTGTATGGTTTTCCATGTACATGGTATTGTATGTGTGTATATTTATATTTGTGTTGTGTGTGTTTCCCATGTACATACCACATTAGAATTATATGTGTGTGGGTGGGGGGGTGCCGTCATGTGTGTTGATGGTTTTCCATTAACAGGCTATTAATATGTATGTTCTGTGCGTGTGTGTGGTGTATGTATGTCTGTGTGCATGGTGTGTGTGTGTGTGTGTGTGTGTGTGTGTGTGCATGGTGTGTGTGTGTGTGTGTATGTCACATTCCCCAAAAACCCCAGAGCCTCCCTCTGCGCCCCGTAATGCCATCTCCAATGTGAACGAGACGAGCGTGTTTCTGGAGTGGGCGGCGCCGGAGGAGACGGGCGGCAGGAAGGACCTATCCTACTCCATCCTGTGCCGCAAGGTGATTGGCGGTGGCAGTGGTGGGGGCGGGGGCGAGGTACGCCACTTGGAGCCGTGCGGGAGTCACGTGCGCTACCTGCCCCAGCGATCGGGCCTCCGCAACACCTCCGTCATGGTGGCCGACCTGCTGGCACACACCAACTACACTTTCGAGGTGGAGGCCGTCAACGGAGTCTCCCAGCTCCTGGCGCCACTGCGCCACTTTGTCACCCTCAACGTCACCACCAACCAGGCCGGTGAGTAGAAGCCCATCCCCCACGCCCTCCAAAGTGCCCTCCCTCCAAGATGGCGGCCCCTGTATTTCCCTGCCTGCCTGTGGGTGTGTTTATGAAGTCAGTGTGTTGGAAGTCCATGTGTAGATTAAGTCTGTGTGGTTTTGATGATTTCTGTGTGTGTGTGTTGATGAAGTTTGTGTGTGTATTTATGAAGTCATTGTGGTAGCCTCTTTGTAGTCACTGTACCACTGGTGAAAAGACTTGCTGTGAATGAAAAAAAAAATGTAACTACAACATAACAGCATTGCTATGACATTACAAAGAGTCTTTAATAGCATATTACAACTTGGTCATTGGCATTCTGGTAACAACAAACTTATAATAGGGGGTGTCTCTTAAAGAGTGAAAACTGTGTATGCTGATAGAATAGAATATGTCTTTATTGTCATTGTCACAAGTACAACGGTGATGAGGTCTGTGTGGTGTTGCTGATGAAGTCTGCATGTGCTGCATGTGGTCTGTGTGTTATGAAGTTTGTGTCTGGACTGGAGGGTGTCTGTGTTGTGTGGTGATGATAAAGTTTTTGTCTGGAGGATGTCTGATGATGAAGTCCACTGCTGTTGCAGTGCACAGTGAGAGGGAAGAAAGACTAATTGCTGTAGAAAAATGGCTTCTTCTCCATCGCTCAGTTCTTCAGAGGGTAGAGTTTAGTGCTGACGTGATGCTTTTGTGTTTTTAACACGGCTCAGGCTCACTGTGATCCTCAGGTACTGAGCAATTTGGAGCTTTTGATACTTATGTGTTTTCCGATTATGCGGACAGTCTGCTGTGCTAGGTTTAAAGCATGTTATACCAAAATAAAACAAGGTGGTGAAAAATCATCTTTTTTTATTCATACAGTCTCCCCATATCCCTCTATGCTGTGCAGACACATATATACTGTAGGGTACAGCGATACAGCTGTTAGAAGAAGCAGAGGCTTAAAATGGGCTGTTTGGTGGGCACGAGTCATTATCTGTTTTACCAAACAGTGCTGATGGCTAATCATTTTAGAACTCATTGGAAATAATTATTAGTTTTAGTAAGCACTGATAATTCTTTCATTTCAGCCAGGGCCTCTGTGTGCCCTAATAATGATTATCTGTTTTAGTACGCTATTTAGTATGCAGTGGTGATGATTATTTGTTTAAGCGAGCTGTTTGGTATGCAATGGTGGTGATTATTCATTGCAGCGAGTTGCTTAGTATGCGATGGTAAAGGTTATCTGTTCTAACCACAATGGTGTTGGAGCTACACAATTGTAAAAAAGAAGACATGTCCAAGGGTGTGCAGCAGTAACAAAGATGGGGAAGCTACATGTATGTTTTTAACATTAGTGTGAAGGTTAGAGTATGTTTTTTGTCAAACATGACGGACACATGCATGGTCTTAATGTTTCACGCACTGCACATCCACTACACTCTTTCTCTCTGTCTTTCTGTCCCTGCGTTTGTCCTCTGCTGTCCCTTTACTTTACCCTCTTTATCCTTCTTTCCCTCTGTCTATCCCTCCCTATTCCACTCTCTTTCTGTGTCTGTCCATGTTTTCGATTCGCTGTCTGTCTGTCTCTCACGCTCTCTCTATCTCTCTTATCCCTTTCTCTGACATATGCACTCTCTCTCTCTCTATCTATCCCTGCTTTACTCTGTCTATCCTTCTCTAAGTCTCTTTCTTCCTCTGTCCATCTGTGTCTCTGCTGCACTTGTTGTGTCTCACTCATATGCCCATTCCAGTTCTCTCAGGGCCCTGTCCCAGGGGAGCGAGGCTGCTATTGACTTTTCATTACAGTAATGATGGCTATTACGGATAGTGCTGTGTAATCTCCTTTATCTCAACGACTCCTGTAATTACTTGGGATCACGGACGCAGACGGCCAATTGCACCTGTTGCCCAGTGGCAACGGATTGATGGTGCCCCGCACCGATGAGCTAAGCAGCAGTAACACCCTCACCGGTGACATCAGGCTGCCAATCAGGGTGCAGTGAGATGACCCATCAATGAGTTTAGCAACAGTGAGACCCTCACTGATACGTTCAGTAGCAGTGACACCATCACAGAATGAGGGTGCAGTGAGATGCTCATCAATGAGTTTAGTAGTAGTAGTTCAGTAGTGAGACCCTCACTGATACGTTAAGTAGCACTGGGACCCTCATCGATGAGTTCAGAAAGAGTGAGACCCTGACCGAATGAGGGCGTAGTGAGACACTCAAGTGAAACACATAGGGAGTGTCTTCTTTTCTGTAGGGCCAGCTAGTGTGATGGAGGTTGTGTTGGGTGGTAGAGTGATGGTGTCAGTAACAGGGAGGAAGGCTGGATGAGATGGATGAGATGCTCAGAGACCTAGCCAATGAAATGGGTGTGTATGAAATCCCCGATTAAAGTTGTATGAAAGTGGTTCTCTTTTACATGTGAAGTCACAGCAACAATGAAAGTGTATATCCCTCTTGGCCCAGGTGGTGTTATTTTGTAGGGAAGGAAAACACACACACACACACTGAAGCTTATCAGATAGAGCCCTCTGACTCTTGTGACCTTTTTTAAGAGTGCGGAAAATTTGGAACACCTTTAACAGGTGAGCATCCCAGGAGGTCGGGACCTTGTAGTTCTGACAGCATTCCATGCCTGGAAAACGCCTGTTCCATGGGTGCAGTAAAATGCAGCAGGAAGCTCCACAATACTTTCTACTGTATCTATTTGTCTGTTTTCTGTTTTTTTCTGTTTTCTTTTAAATCAGTTATGCAAACCTGGGCTACTTCATCACTGCCTCTTAAGGCAAAAAATACCTGTACTGGTTGAAATGTGTAACAAATAGACTTAATTTGTGTGGGTGTATTGTGTGTGTGCATGTGTGTGCGTGTGCATGTGTGCATGTGTGTGTGTGTGTGTGTGTGTATGAGTGCATGCATGTGTGTGCGCAATGCATCATTGTCACGAAAACAGCACAGAGGCATTTAAGTGGTACCACAACACACACACACACACACACACACACACACACCCACACCCACACACACTCACGTAGAGTCCCACTCCACTCGTTAAGTTAAGCAAAGCTGGTGTAGGTGTTTGTGTGGATTAATAGATCCCAGCAGCTGTTTGGGCTCTCTTAGTGTCTGTCGTCACACGAGAGGAGACGAGTGGAGCGGATAGCGGAGAGCTCCCTATAGAGGCCTGCTAATGATGACAAGCAGAATCAACATCTTCATGCCACCACAGAGCCGCCCGTTTAGGCAGGGCCACAGCATGTGTGTGTGTGTGTGTGTGTGTGTGTGTGTGTGTGCATATGTGTATGTCTGTGTAGTATATTTTTGTATGTGTATGTGTGCGTGCTTGTGTGTGTGTGCGTGCTTGTGTGTGTGTGTGCGCACACGTGCGTGTGTGTGTGTGTGTTTGTGTGCGTGTGTGCCCGTGTGCATGTGTGTGTCTGCGGCAGCGATCATATGGAAGCGTTCTAGAGAGATACAGCGAAGGAACAAATCTGTTTACTTGTGCAATCGGCACTCCCCACATGGGGCCTGTAATAATCAGATGGCAATTTGCAGACATCCATCAAAATGAGAGTTGATTTCCCTCCCCCCTATCGCTCTCTCTCTCTCTCCCTCTCTCTCTCTCTCCCTCTCTCTCTCTCTCTCTCTCTCTCTCTCTCTCTCTCTCTCGCGCTCTCTCTCTCTCTCTAATCTGAGCTCGATCTATTCCTCTGTCGCTCTCTCTCTTTTTCTTTCTCTCTCTCTGTCTATCTCTCTCCCTCTCTCTCTCTCTCTCTCTCTCTCTCTCTCTCTCTCTCTCTCTCTCTCTCTCATCTGAGCTCCATCTCTCTCTCAGCCGATTCAACAGCCAGCAGGTGCAAGTCATTAGCGCGCCCCACCAGGCCCCTGCCAGGCCCCCCACCCCCTGCCATGCCCCCCCCACCCCTCATGGCCGGCTGAAGTGCGGGGGAGATGGAGCATGTTTCACACACACAAATACGCCGACATTTGTAGCATTATGCCATTTAGTCTCTTTCTCAGCTGCGTTCGTTTTCTTTTTCTTTTCCTTGCTCTGCTTGTTGACTCTTTCAAACGCTAATTGATGGATTTGACAGCGGCGTGTTTGCAGCTCTCGGCGTTCATAAATAGTCTCAGCGAGTGAGCTTGCCTTTGCCAGGTCGTGCCGGTTATTTGTGGCGCCCTCGGTTTTTCGAGCCGCATGTGGTCGCTCCATCCGTCTGATGCGGAGGCCCGCGAAGAGAGAGAGCGATTGAAGGCGAAGCAGCGAAACACATCCGCCCCCGAAGAAACTGCCTCGGCTTTGTAACTTGTGTGTGTGCAAGTGAGGCCCCCCGAAGTCTTCACGGCTTTGGAGCGACTGTGACAGCACCTGTCCTCCACATCTCCCTGCCTTCCTTCCTGCAAGGGCACAACTGACCACGTGTGTCTCTCTCTGTGTCTGACATTTAGAGCCCTCTTTAGTGCACTTGGAGCGCACTTGGATGACTTTGATAGTTTTATTGGTGTGGTGTTGCACAGCTCATCAGCAAGTGGAGATGAAACGGCAGTGCTTTGTCGTGGTTGTTTAATGTCTGTATATGTGTGTGTGTGTGTGTGTGTGAGGGAACGTGTGTCAGATCTGCATCTTCATGACTGTAAGTGTAACGGTAATGGCAGTACAGCTGTAGATAACTGAAATACACAAGCATCACATACACATACAAGCACACCATTTCATTAAAACAAAGGAAGACCTGTGATATACCAAATGATTAATAAATATTATAAATAGGCAAAAGCAGCCTATACGGTATGTTTTTGTTAACATTGTTTGCAGTTATTACATTATTGACGGCTGTTAGAGCCATAATGGACAAATTGAGTATTATTGTTCAGTGGTAATGTTTAGTTTATGTTTCTAAGTATATACTCCTGCTTATTTAGTAGTGTTACTGTCTGGAGTGTAATATTTCTTGATTTTAGAAAAAGATGTATGACGTCTCTCGGTGTAAAGGCTGTTGGAGTGACGGAAAAGGTCAGAGCGCAGCAGTCTTTGACCGAGACCGAGGCGAGGCAAGAACGCGATGTGAAAACAATGAAGCCCATTTTAGTTTGATTTTACCATTTTTATTTCTGTAGTGTGAAAGTTTTCCTTCAGTAAAAGGTTTGAATTTTACAACGAGTCTCGCGTCATGGACTTAAGCTCTAAGAACTGGTCATAATATAAGAATTGAAGAAACTGCACCTACAACGGCTACAATGGCACCTAGCTCCTGATAAGGCTTGAGACAGATGCTGTTATGTACTTGTTATGTTGGAGTGCCTGTCAGGCCAGGGGTGATGTGGCTGGGTGGGGCGGGTGTGTTGGTGTTGTAGCAACAGTTGCTAAGCAGCGGAGAATGGACAGGAAGCTTGGAGACGGCTCGTGACACAGCCCAGCATTTGGCAGCAGCGATATCGCATCCCGGCTCTGGCTCTGGGGACGACCCCGGCCTGCCCGAGGTTTTGATCTCACCCTGCTGCTGCCGACTTCACAAACGAGGCTTGTTTACAAACACACAGCCTGTGGAGAGATTACACCACCAGGGGCAGGGGGTTGAGATGAGATGACCTTTTCTGTCAGAATGAACACATAAATAAACAAACAAATAAATAATTAAATAAACAGAATCCTCCATCTGAACAAGTTACAACTTTTCTGTAGAAGAAGAAGAGAACAGTGTTTTACAATACACTGATCATTTAAAAAAACTTGGCTATGCAAATAGTTTTGCAAAAAGTGAAGATCTAACCTAAATAAACATTCATGCTACTATATTATATTTATATTATATTATATTATATATACACAATATACAATATTCAAAATGTGACTGAAGTCCACTATGCTGGAGAAGAATCCATAATGTTGGATAAACAATACACAGATCATTTACAAAACTTGTATAACTTAGTTATACAAAAACTTTAGATTATCTAACTTACAGAAGTTAAGTTTACATACTCAATATAGAGTGTGTGTTATGTAAGTTGAAAGTGTGTTGCTTTGGAGAAAAAAAAAAGATAGACCAGTCATTCTGTCACAGCATTCACACCTCGGTGCTAAATCTGTTTCCAAACGTGACTGAAGTCCAGATCAGTGGTGGGAAAAGTTTTAGGAGGGGGGCGTCATGCCACAGCGTCTCTACACGAGTTAGCGTGTCTGGATAGGGGGGATCTGGCAGGTAGCGCAGCGCAGCGCGGTGTAGTGCAGTCAGCCAATCCCCTCTCTGCATCAGGACAACACTTCCTGCGCGCACGCATTACGGAGGGTGTGATCTCGCCTCCTCCGCCACACTTCCCTTTTGGAGCGAGGTGTTCCATCTGTTAATTAGCACCGCCTGCCATCGCCGCTTCTCATCGCCGCTTGTCTTCTCCGCATCGCCCAGCTCTACACTGCTCTGCTGCCACACACACTGCCACTGCACAACCTGCCTCCCGCAAAACTAGCTAAATAATCCTAAATCTAGCCAGACTGTCTTGGCGTAAGCATCAAATTTGTCAATGGGGTAAGAGAAATGTACTTGGTTAGAATTCTAAAAACTTAGATACATTTTCCTAAAATAAGATATATATTCTTGTGTATAAAAAAAAAAATATTAACAACATTATTGGGTAGCACTTCAGAGTAACTACTCCCTCTAAGTCATGCATAAATGTATTTGGCAACTCTTAATTAGCACTTTGTCATCATCATTTGTTAACCTTTATTTTCACATTATTTCCCATAAATCAATTATTTATAAACACATTTGTATACTGGCTGCTTGTCTTTTGGCTCTCTGTCTGTATAAAAAGAAGATTGTGATTATATTTTTGGTTTTTGGTATATTTTGGTTATCTGCACCTCTTTTCTTCTTTTATATAGACAAACAGCCAACAGACAAGCAATCAGAATATACATATGTTTATAAACAATTCATTGACGAGAAATAATGTGAAAATAAAGGTTAACAAATGATGAACTGAGTGTTAATTGAGAGTTCACAAATACATTTATACATGAATCATAGGGAGTAGATATTGTAAACTGTTACTGATTATTTTTCTAATAAGACAAAAATAAGTCTAATTTTCTTTACTTTTTTTTTGCAAGTTTTTTTTTCCTTTCTTAGATGTCAGTTTCTGCAGTGTACCCCCGTCACTTTATGTAATTTGCTTTGTCCTCTGGATAGCTCAGCACTGCTGTCCCCTCTCCCTTCCCTCATTGGCTCCATGCTGCTATCAGAAATAGCCATGACGGTACAGTGGAGGACTCATACCACACGCACAGAGGTCCATGCAGAGAGGTGGAGATCCATGATAAAGGAAGTCAAAAATATCCTGCCTTATATTTAATTCAGCCATTTTCTCAGCCAGAATCTGAATCTTCATGAGCACAATAATCATCTGACAGGTCAATTTAGTGATCAATTAGTGAAATTACTGATGTTAAGTGGACAGGCAGAAGACGCGGAACTAATACATAGTTGGGGGGATTTTACTCTCTGAAGCTGGGGTCTCAACCTCTCTCCATGCAATATGCATTTGCATAAATCCTTTTTTTGTGGTCCTTAAGCATGGAGGCATGCTAAACATTTGTTTCACCATCATGAAACAAATGGGATTTTTTCTCTGTCAAAAGTCAAGTGAAGCCATCCGATGTAGTCCTCAGGTGAGCAAATGCCACTCAAGCTTTGACAGAGAGTCATAGTCGGAGTTGGAGGTAAAGTTGACCCCAGGGGTCAGGGTAGGCCTGGGGACCCTTTTGTTTGGACGGAAAGTCTCTCTGATTGTTTTCACTGCCTCTGTCATCGCCGATGTAGATCAGAGATCCCCGCGGCCCCAACTTAAGGATTATTGAGAATCAATAGCTCAAAAGTGGTGTCTCCTGCTTGACGGAAAGTCAACATTGAGCAGGCTGCCAGACTGTTTAAGTGGCCGCGCCACCCTCCACAGAAATGGCTTCTTTTCGGCGCTGTCTCTCCAGATCGGATTGCCCCGGATTCCGTTTCAGGCTTTTAAGATAGGAGTGATTGTAGTTTTGTCTGGGGCTGAGGGGTATACTGTTACTCTTTGTTAGGGAGGAGGAGTGGGTGGGTGGGTGGGGGGGTGCGGGGGGGTTGGAGTGAGGGTGTGGGTGGGCGATGGAGCACTGTGCCCCCCCCCCCCCCCCCCCCCCCCACACACACACACACACACACACACATCCCCCCTTCTCCATACAACCCTGTTTAGCACTAAAGGCTGCCCAGTGATACTGCGGCTATCAGATCTGCACCTCTGGGATCAGTTCAGCGCTCTTAAATGGCCACATATCTCAGTGCTACAGTCTAACACTTCCATTCAGGGCTATGGAACGGGCTCGCATTACAATCTGTGCTGTTGGAATGACTTTGCTTGATTTGTTTGCCTCTGCTTTTCAATGCCTGAAAGGGCACCTCCAGGTCAACTGGCGAGGCAGCTGAAAGATGGCAGATTTAGGCCCCAGTGTAAGGGGATGACGTGTTGATTGGTCTGAACGTTACTCGACAGTACTTAGCATCACTCAAAGCCATCATGGGTTAATTGCGTTAAGGATAACCTTAATGTAAGTCAGGGTAAAGCACTGCAACACAACATGAACAAATGAACAAATGTTCGTATTTTAAGTGTACCAACGCTGTGTGTGTGTGTGTGTGTGTGTATGTGAAGAGGACATGGAGTCTGTTTTATCCTTTTGTGTTTGGATTAGATTACATTGCTCAAAGATATGTGGTGGACCAAGATAATACACATACGAATATGACAAAGCCTGAAACCGTTTTTTAAAAAGAATTCGTCCATAGCCTTTATCAAACAGCCAAGATAAAAGTAGCATCAAAACACATGCCAGATTGTTTCACACATAAAGGAGGGTTTTTTTTTCCACTGGTCTTCCTGTGTTGTTTTTCTTATGCAAGCGTTGAATCATTACTGTTGATGCAATCTGTCTGCTTACTATATACAGGCCTATGAGCAGATTAAGACATTGGAAAGAGACAGGCATTAAACAAAACTGGCACAATATCTTAACATGTGCCTTCCTGTTGGCAATTACAAATCATTGCATCACTGTGGCACCTTAACATTGCAACACGGTGTCAGAAATCCACAAAACACATTTTGCTAAGATACAAAAACAAAGGAAAAATGCTAAGCTAAATATTGTTATTTTTTTGTCGGGATTATTCATTTATTTTCTCTTCTCTTCTCTTCTCTTCTCTTCTCTTCTCT
>CM059273.1:22850520-22855520 GCA_030347295.1 Setipinna tenuifilis
TGTCCAAACTCAAACCTGTTGGTCAGACTATTAAAGATGTACGTTGTCTCGTCACGTCCAAATGCTAAACCCATTTCTGTTGGTCAGACTATGATATACTCAAGTCACTATGTCCAAAGGCTAAACCCTAACCTGTTGGTGTCGGTCATGCTGGGAGATGAGTCCTCTGGGTCCAAATGTTAAACCCACAGCTATTGGTCAGACTGTATAAGACACAACTCACACTGTAAAACCGGATTGTCAATACGACTCAAAACTTTTGATGTAACTGATTCCGTCAATAGTTTTGAGTACATTAACTATATATTTTAATTAAAGTTAACTTAAAAAGTTTAAGTACAATCTCATGTAATTAAACTTTTAAAGTTAACTTTAATTAAAATGTATAGTAAATGTACTCAAAACTATCACCAAGTCCAAATGCTAAATCTACATCTCTTGGTCAGACTGTATAAGATAACTATCCAGGCCCAAACGCTAAGCCTACATCTATTGAACTATCTGTAAAAGAAGCAAATCACTAGGTCCAACTTCTAAACCACCACCATCTGTTGGTTAGACTGGGGAAGACACAAGTCACCAGGCCCAAAACACACAACCTATATCTATTGATCACAGTGTGAAATACACAAATTACCACGTCCCAGTGCTAAACCCAAACCCGTTGGTCAGCACAAGCTTGTGATGATGGGCATCATTATGATCCAGGTCTGGCGCTGCCATGGTAATGGCGATGATGGGCGTGCGATGCCATCCTGCCCTGGCTGATGAGGAGAGGCAGGAGGGGAGGGGAGGGGAGGGGAGCAGACTGGGCTCCTCTGATTGCTAGCGTGACTGATGCACTGTAATCCCACGCCGCGAGCAGGAGCATGGTGCTAGCATAGCGCTAGCTCTCAGCGTGATACGATTAGCCACGGGGGGGGGGAGGTCAGAAAAGCCAAGTGGAGCTCTCTAAAAATAGTGGGGAGAGGGAAAAAAGCAAGAGGAAGGACAGAGAGAGAGGGGAGAGGAGAAGAGTGAGAAGAAAGAGAGTTCAAGTGAGGGGGAAGGCAAAGAAAAGAGAGAGAGCGAGAGAAAGTGAGGAGAAAGAGAGAGAAAGTGAGGGGGAAGAGAAGGAAAAGAGAGAGAGAGAGAAAAAATGAGGGGGAAGATAAAGAGACAGAGATCGTGAGGGGAAAGAGAGGGGAAAAAAAAGAAAAAAATGAGGGGGAAGAAAAAGCAAAAGACAGAGAGAGAGAGAGAGAGAGAAAGACACAAAAAAAGCGAGAGACGGGGGAAATTCATTGCTACATTGACAGGAGCGGGCAGATCCAGCGGGCCTTTAAAGTGGGCCCACAGAGGGGGCCTGAGTCAGAGGAAGAGCGCCCAGTGGGCGAGTCAAAAGGTCTGGGCTACAGCCGTGCGGGAGGCTGGGGGATGGAGGAGAACCATGGTGGAGGAGGAGGTGGAGGCAGACTTGAGAGGCAGACTTGAGACTTTAGAGGCACTTTGAGACTGTCATCTCATCAGCCCCACTGTACTGGCACGCAATAGTTGACGCATCGTAGCACTGTTGCCTGCATTAACCTCCAAATAAAACTGAGGTGGATGTGGACGTGTGTGTGCATATGCGTGTGCGTGCTGAGCGGTTCCAGCTTAGTGGATGTGTGTGTGTATATATGTATTTATTGGTCAAAGCATTTTCTTAGTTGATGTTTGTGTGTGTGTGTTGAGCAATTCCAGTTTAGCGGATATGTGTGTGTGTTTGTGTGTGTGTGTGTATGTGTGTGTCTGGGTCACCGCTTCACCTCAGTGAATCTATGTTTAGTTTGCAGCTCCACCTTAGAAAGTTCTGGCTGTGTGTGTGTGGGTCGCAGCTCCAACTTAGAAAGTTCTGGATGACCGTGTGGTTCAGAGATTCATCTGCCACTCTCCTGGGCCTCATCAGGTCCCAGCAGACACCCAGGCATGCAGACTGCATTCACAGTGATCCTCTGTTTATCACGCTAGTTATCTTCCATTACCTCCCGCGGTAGGTGAGGTAAAAATCCGCAAAAGAACGAGACCATAGAGAAAACATGCTTTAATACATTTACTGTATGTATTATTGCTGCCGTTTGAATCAATATTTATACGTTACGGTATAGTTTACAGTGTATTACAGTATACAGAATGTCATAAATTATAGTATTGCTCTGATGTATTATTCCTTAGCATGCATATATTAATGAAAAAAAAAAATCGGTGATATAGAGGCACCGTAAAAGGTGTACCGTGATATAGTGGGGGATCAGTGTACACACATCTACACAGACACACATATGCCGGCAGGCAGGTGGTATGTGGGTACACACACACACATGCACACACAGACACATTAATTCAAGCAGGCAGGCTGTGTGCATTGCAGGCATGCAGGTAGTGGACGTTTACACGTATACACACAGACACACACACAGGCAGGCTGGCATGCTGTGTACATTTATGCACACACACACACACACACACACACATATGGAATGAATTCCCTGCCAAAACGTCTGTACTCGTAGAAATATCTTGTGCTTGTAAAAAGAATTTGTGTACACGTGGAAATATTTTGTGCTTGTAAAAAAAATGTGTGTGTGCGTGAAAATCTGTTTTGTCTCTGTAACAAAGTTTTGTGCTTGTAAAAAAAATGTGTGTGTGCGTGAAAATCTGTTTTGTCTCTGTAACAAAGTTTTGTGCTTGTAAAAAAAATGTGTGTCTGCGTGAAAATCTGTTTTGTCTCTGTAACAAAGTTTTGTGCTTGTAATAAAAATTTGTGCTTGTAAATATATTTTTTGTACATGTAAAAATACTTT
Source organism: Setipinna tenuifilis (assembly GCA_030347295.1). NCBI lineage: Eukaryota > Metazoa > Chordata > Actinopteri > Clupeiformes > Engraulidae > Setipinna > Setipinna tenuifilis. The sequence continues at coordinate 22,853,343 of CM059273.1, forward strand.
GTATTTGAGAAAAAAAAAAATCTCCCACAGGCACATTTTTTTTACGAACACAGATTCTTTTTACGAACACCACAAAACCCAAGTGTGAAATCTCTGCCAAAACTTCTCAGCCAATCACCAAACGTCTTACTCACTGGTCATTATACAATAGTTAGATCCGGTCGATTTTTTTTATCCATTGATCTGGGAGTGAGGTTGTTGTGGAATACCCTCACGGGTGTGATTCGCCGCAGGCTCACGATCACGAGTGTTATATTGCTTTTATACGATAGTTCCTTTGGTAACAAAAATAATTACACAAAATGATTAAAATATATATTATTTTCTTTATTTGGGTTGATTGTTTATTCGATTGTTCCTCCGCTCCAGAAAATAGTCCCAGTTGGCGTCTTGGTTGCTGAGCAACGCACAGTGCACTGTGCACCACTGCGAAAGAGCAAAGATAGATAAGGAATCTAAGCTCTTTGCCACTGCTCTACTTGTAGACTTTGAATTGCACATTGCCGTTGATTGTGCAGCCGCTGAGAAAAGGGCCTGGATGTTCAGTCCGAATAACTAGATGGTCTTACGTGCTGATCTAACTATACCGTACCCTGGCAACTTAGCTAATTTTACGTGTTTTGCTAGCGGAGTTTGGCTAAGCTAGCTAGCCAGGTCATACTGAATGTAATGAGCCAAACCATATGTTGCCATGTGTAGTTAAATGTTAATCTAGCGATCTTTTTAAAACTCTTGTATATCCAAAATGTATACTGTGTTAGTTGTACTGAATTGTATAACATGGCCCTGTTTACTGTAACCCTGGGGAAGAGGACTGTGAAGGAGGACAACTCTAAGCCCCATTGCCCCGTGTATATTGTCTGTGATGTTACAGAACGCTTGAGTAAAACGTGGATCAGATCACCTGAGTCGGCGTCAGTCCTTCTTCTCCTCCCCACTGTACATACATAATCAATCACAACAACGCAGAGTCATACGGCCGGTTACATTGGGTGATATAGGGTATGGTCTATAATTTTCCCATTGCTTAAATGTTCCATGGGAGACGACGCGGGAGCAATGGTACGTGAATTCTATATGTAGCCATGTACAATAAAGTAGCCAGGTTAACGGCGAACTTGCTGCATATTCACGTCCCCTGAAATGAAAAGAGGTGTCGGAACACCACGGCCCACTTCAAGCACGCCTGTTCATAATGTAATTTAGAACTTGTCTTAAAACTGATTAAACTGAAAACCGATTAAAAACACCAGACAACTGCAGCAAGTTCGCCGTTAACTTGGCTACTTTATTGTACATGGCTACATATAGAATTCACGTACCATTGCTCCCGCATCGACTCCCATGGAACACAGCAGATATGATCATCAGTGTCCGGAAAATATGCCTCCTCGCCGTTTCTAAATAAAGGCGGCAACTTGATTGGCCGGTGAGTAAGACGTTTGGTGATTGGCTGAGAAGTTTTGGCAGAGATTTCACACTTGGGTTTTGTGGTGTTCGTAAAAAGAATCTGTGTTCGTAAAAAAAATGTGCCTGTGGGAGATTTTTTTTTTTTCTCAAATACAAAGTATTTTTACATGTACAAAAAATATATTTACAAGCACAAATTTTTATTACAAGCACAAAACTTTGTTACAGAGACAAAACAGATTTTCACGCAGACACACATTTTTTTTACAAGCACAAAACTTTGTTACAGAGACAAAACAGATTTTCACGCACACACACATTTTTTTTACAAGCACAAGATATTTCTACGAGTACAGACGTTTTGGCAGGGAATTCATTCCATACACACACACACACACACACACACACATACACACACACACACATTGGCATGTAGGCAGGCGGTATGTAAGCACACACACACACTCCCACACTGGCATGTAGGCAGGCGGTATGTAAGCACACACACACACTCCCACACTGGCATGTAGGCAGGCGGTATGTATGCACAAACACACACACACACACACACACACACACACACACACACACACTGGCATGTAGGCAGGCCGTATGTAAGCACACACACACACTCCCACACTGGCATGCAGGCAGGCAGTTTGTATGCACAAACACACACACACACACACGTGCACATCTGGCAGGAAACAAGTGCAGGCAGGCAGGCAGGCAGGAGTGTGGCATCCTCGAGTTTCTCTGGGCCGTCCC
>CM059273.1:22860520-22885520 GCA_030347295.1 Setipinna tenuifilis
CTGCTCACTAGAGACTCTCAAGCCATATGCAGCCATATGTTTAGACCAGTCTTACTGACTGACTGACTGACACTGGCATGTTTGAAATGGAACCAAATGTGATGATCCACTCACCAAGGGACACTGGCACACTTTAGAGCAGACACTGTGCACTGTAAACCCGGATTGTTAATACAACTCAAAACTTTTGATGTAACTGATTACGTCAGTAGTTTTGAGTACATTAACTATATATTTTAATTAAAGTTAATTTAAAAGTTTAAGTACAAAATTCATGTACTTAAACTTTTAAATTAACTTTAATTAAAATATATAGTTAATGTACTCAAAACTATTGACGTAATCAGTTACATCAAAAGTTTTGAGTTGTATTAACTTATCCGGGTTTACAGTGTGGAAGGATCTGGCCGTACATCTCCTTAGTTTTCCACAGAAAGCTGGATGTAACTCAGCTGGACACGAAGGAATAGTGCTGTTCTTCGTTTACTAAAGATAAAGGATACCACAAAACTACATAGGACAGACATAGTTTGTAGTACTTATGCTAGTATCCTTATGCTAATATAATACTACTAATAGTCTGTAGTACTTACAGTACTAATACAATACTAATACACCACACTACTAATACAGTTACAGTCCTTGTATGTAGCAGCAGCAGCAGCACACATACACACACACTCTGCAAGGTGTATCAGAAGGGCGAGGGGGGGCAACGAAAAGTGACGTCATCATAGGGCGATCATTACAACTGCCCTGCATTTTTTAGACCATTCTTAAGTGCCACTGGCATGCCTTAAACATCAACATGTGAGGTAAGACGCTCATAAGGACCACTGACTGACTTTAGACGGCACCATGTGCTTTAGAGCAGACACTGTAATGTTCTGGCCGCAGATGCCCAAGAATCTGGATATAACTCCAGCTGGATATACGGGGACACGAAGGAAAAGTGCTGTGCTTCGTTTATGTCCTTGTACCATCATTACAACTACCCTACGTTTAGACCATTCTTAAGTGCCACTGGCACGCATTAAACACTGCCACATGAGGTAAGGCACTCATTAGGCCAACTGACTGACTTTAGACGCCACCACATGCTTAAAGCATGCATAAGTGTCTGTGGGTCTGTGTCTGTGACATGTTTTAGACGCCGCCATGTGAGGAAAGACACTTCTGAGGGCCACTAACTGACTTTAGACGCCCCACCATGCGCTTAAAGCATGCGTGTGTGTCTGTGACACGCTTTAGACGGCGCAGTCAGTGGTCAGTCTGTGAGTCAGCAGTCTGCCCGCGTGCTGTGGCACTCTGTGCTGTGGCAGCAGGGACGGGCTAGTGGGGAGAGAGAGATAGAGAGAGAGAGAGAGAGAGAGAGAGAGAAGCACAGCAAGCCAGGCTGCATTGGGCTGGCACAGATGGCAGGACATGGGAGAGTGTGTAATTTATGCGTGTTTCAGATAAGCCAGTTTGTAACAGTTCTGTGCACGGCTGTCGCGAGACATCATGATTTAATGACACTTTTTAACAAATAACAGCCCACGGCCTCCTGACGCAACGTCCGAGTGATCAGAAGTGACAAGGCACAAATGACTCCCAATTACAGCGAGTCGAGGGCATCACAGGCGTTTCTCAGTCCTGTGGATTGAGATGTGGTTTTTTTTTTTTTTTTTTTTTTGCACACAGGCAAAAATCATTTATTCACAGTTTAATTGTCATTGTAAATGCAATTATATGTGGTGTTGTTTAATAACTCTGTGATTTGGAGATTGGGAACCTGTTCTGACTTCTAATGAGGCAACAGTCTGTGTAGTTCTAGTATGTTTCTTTGTGTAGCAATCTCGAAATCTCCCAGACTCCCTAAACATTAATTGAAATATTGATTAGACTATTGAATTTTTATTTTTCCATGATGAAATCCCCCCAATATAGAAAATTAGCCTGTAGGTGTGTTACTCGGAGCAGAGTAGTGTTTTAGTGGCGCCTGCTTTGGTTATTTGATCCCGCGAGCAGCCGGGGGAGTTCCGTAGCCAAGTCATCAGATAAATAATTTTACACAAGAGTAGTTCCCTTTAATGACATCCGTGTCATTTACACTTGGGCGTTTTTAAACACCAGCTTATTGGTGTGTCTTGCTCAATTATTACGGCGACAATAAAATGAAGTTGTCAGTTATTGCCTCATTTTTTGGGTGGTAGATACTCAGCGGGGAGATTTATGCATCCATTTAGTTGGCTTGTCTATTTGTCTTTCCCACAGGGTGTCCAATTTATTAGTGGAGCAGGAGAGCGGGGAGTGCGCAGCCTACCGATCTGTAGGGGAGTGGCTGGAGGCCATAAAGATGGGTCGATACGCCGAGCTTTTCATGGAAAGTGGATACACTTCAATGGAAGTGGTTGCTCAGATGACCTTGGAGTAAGTCTCAGCCTTCTTTTGTCTATCTGTGTGTGTGTGTGTGTGTGTGTTTCTGTGAGTGTGAGTGTGAGTATGGACTGTTTTGACATACAGCTCTTATAAAGAAAGTTTATATCCCTAAAATCTGTCTTTCTGAAAAACACATTTCATGCTGTAAGCATAAACATAATACCTATTCTGACGCTAGCATAACCTTATACTTATGCTAACACTACAACCACTTTATACCCATACCAGTGCCAGCATGATCCAATACAAATGCTAATGCTAGCATAATCCAACACCTTTTGAAGTGCTAGCATAAAGGTAGAGAGGAGCAGTTAGCTGATTGTAATTCTCAGACACAGGTGAATGCTAGTGAGATGTTATGGTTTTAAGTAACAAGTGAATTGTCATGGTATGACCGCAGGTGCAACTATAAATGTGTTGTTTTCTGAGCACAGCAATATTGTCAATGTCTAAGTGATACTGGAGCAAATCAGTTCATTTCATCAATTTATCCGAAACCACACTGGCATGTAGTGAGAGAAGTTGTAAAGCTTTGCATGAGAAGTCTTCAGTCTTTAACCGTTTGCTTCGCTTGTCTTCTCCTTTTCACAGTGATTTGAGACGCGTGGGTGTGAATCTCGCTGGGCACCAGAAGAAGATCCTGAACAGCATCCAGGAGATGAGGGTTCAGATGATCAATGTGGCAGTGCCAATCTGACGCCACGTCCAGATCACCCAGAACTGCGTAGCCTAGCACTTGTTACCACGACGAACACATATTTATGAACAGAACATTAAAAGAAAAAAAAAGAACAAAAAAAAAAAAACAAAACGGAATGGAACGGAACGGGACGAGGAAAGTGACTCGTATAAATGGAGGAACAAAATTGGCCGTCGACAGACAGATGGACCAGCAGCTGGCCGTTTGCTTGTTCCTGGCTCCTCGTTTGAGCAGTTTCATTTTGTCTCCTTCTTCTTTTCTTTTTTTGTTTTTTTTGGAAGAGTAAAGCGATGGATGTGTGGTGAGACTTGCTGAAAAGTGTGGCACATTCCCAGCGGAGGCTGAGGCTGCGGGTCAAAGCGGGTTGCCATGGCATCCCTGGGCTGAATGTATAGCACTTTTTTTCAGACCTCATTCAATGGACCTAATTACCTCCAGAACCACCTCAGAACCAACCGAAGCCGCCGTCATCCGAATCCTGTTTTGGATCATGTCCACCTGATGATATCACATTAGAGGAAGAACTCATGCAGTGCCCCTAACCCATATCAGTTTATTTTGTTGTGGAAGAAAAAAACATGTATTGAAGAGCAATATTAGATGTAATGGTAGAACTTTCTATGTGTTTGTTTTTTTATTTTATTTAAGAGCAAGCAATGGACACAATAATAATTCTCCCCTTTTTTTGCACAGAAATGTCTTAACGTGAAGGACACGAGAAAAAGAGAGAGAGAGAAACGTACGACGGTTTTATTTATAGCTCTCCGGTTTGCTTTGGGGTGTAAATAGTGTACAGGGTAGACGACAAGGACAAAAGGGGCCACAGTAGCATCCGGAGCTACCGTACAGTACCGTATTCAGTCTCTCTTCTTCTACATCGGGGACCGTTAGCCAGTGGTGGACAGATCTACGCTTTAACATACTTATGTACAGCCTAGTTAGTTAACGCTTCTGTCGCTTCTCAGTCTAGAGTTGATCATTTGACATGTGTGCACTCCATGTGACAGTTCTGGCTATTCTGCTTCTGATATGTTGACGATGAATCTGTTGTTAATTATTATTATTATTATTATTATAACTCTGTGCTGACTGTGATTTTTGTTTTGTCATGGATACTTTGGTTTGCTTGTTAGTGTTTGTTTCTTTTTTTGTTTTGTTTTCTTTTTGGTTTTTCGTTTTTGTTTTGTCTTTTCTAATTTATGAGTCAAGACTTTGATCAGTATTTGTCAGGTGTGCACGGCGTTGAGTATATGGCATTGTGGGGTTTGCGCCACAACACAAATGGCCGCTCTTTAAGGCAATAGCCGACGCACCACATAGCACTCAGCAGCCATTTTGATTGAGTCTTGATCTGTTGGTCATTGTTAACCCACCCTGTTTTGAATTGCACCAATGGGAGTGTGTAGCTGTGTGGAAATTGGCCTGTCCTGAACATACTTAAAAGTATTCCTGAATGTTTGTTGAATGTCATTGTTTAGTGGCGGGGGGGATGGGCTGTGTTGGCATCGACTAGGCTAAGTCACTGCACCATATACCTCAAAGGCGAAATACTCCCAGCAAAACGAACAGACAACAACAAGAGTAATTGGTCTGTTAAGTGCCTCCTTTCTCTGTTTTTTCTCAGAATTTGACTCATTAGACACGTAAATTGCCCTTTATTTCCGAGGAGTCTGAGAACGAATGACACCTGGCAGTGTGTAGAGCACATGGCTTGATGCGCCTTGAAGACCAAACAGCAATACAGCAGTATGCGCTAACTAAAAAAAGTGCGTTTGTTAACTTACACAGCAAGTGTGACATCATACAGGGTCCCTTCTGCTAAAGTGACTAGTACTGGAATGTGTTGACTGGCATTATTATATGAATCCAATTTTGTTAGCACTTTATAAACTTTTGCCCGTTTTTTCTTTTGTTTAAATTAAAATAATAAACACCATTTTTTTCTTCTGTGCTAGTGTTTTTATCAATATAGGCGTGAGTTGTGTGACTTCTTTTACCTAGATCCTAACAAGGCATTTAAAATGTTTCAGAGTCACCTCTCGGTGTAAGACTGGATGTCATGTTTGAGATGGACTCTCCTCTGCGTTTATCTCTCACAGGTTCTCACACAGTACATTCTACCTAGTAAAAAGAAAAGCGTTTTTTGAAAACAAAATACTGGCCTAATATAGTTTTGTTTCAATGGCAATATTCCTGTCTTAAAAATGTTCTCTATCTGCAGTAAATCTGTAAATGCAAGTGAAACCTCAGAGTCGGAGTGCATTGTTTGCCATATGATTTGTAACAGTGTTTCAATCAGATATATTTAATTTTCCATTCATTAGTATTTGTTGCAAGACTTGTTCTGTGGGAACACAGAACACAGTCTCCATCACTTAATTGGTACTAACACTTGTGAACAAAAATACAGGCTTTACTGTTGTGGTGAAAGCAAGATCGCAAGGGTTGTGACCATGACAGTATTCTCATCTAGGTAATGTAATGTAATGTAGTATGACTTTGTTGGATAAAATGTCTTCATCTTGACACAATTCGTTGCATGATTGAAGCACTACAGTGCTTAGAAACACAGTATACCACTGCCACAGATAATACTTAAGTTTGTCATTGTAGCCCTTTATATAGGATTGGCACCAAATTAGACCTTGCATACAAATGTGTAAAACTGCAGTTTGACCTGCAGGTACACTGCAAAAACCAGAGGAGTGTAGTGAAGTGTCACATGCTCAGACGTTGAGGAAACACACAAAAATGGGGTTTCCATTGGAGCAGTATTGGTTGTCTCTCTGAGATTAAAACCGACAGTGGAAATTGTCATTATCTGTGGACTTAGACAGACGGGGCCCATATAGCATCCCAATGGGTGTGACCAGGAAGGTTTCCTTATTGGATCAAGGTCAGATCAGGAAAAAGACCATTTCCTTACAAGATGGAGGTCACAGCAGAACAAGAGTACCATGCTCTATGGCCTCCTATTATCCCCTTCCCTCCCCAAGAGCATCAGAATTTCTTTTCTTAACAGTCTCAATACTTCTTCCATGACGTTTTCAAAAGTAACTAAGCACAGTAAAAAAACAAATAGCTGTTGTAGTAATTGTCTTTTCCCTGATGCTGTATGTGTTTTGTTTGTGTATATGTTTTTTGTAGTGTAATATATGAAATTTTATATATTTTTAATAAATGTTGAAAACAAAAAAACCCATCAATCTGCACTGCTATTTTACATTAAATATGACCCACTAAACCTTGCCCACTCACAATGCGTTGGCCCCAGAGGATACGAGAGTTATTTGGAGAGCTATCACAAATAAATGTAATCCAAGGGACTTCATCACATTTCACATCGAACCACAAATTTGCTCTGATAAATTATTACTAACGCTGTTTGTGTTCTGCACAGGCAAACAAGAGGCCTGTTAGTATAGCTGGCAGACAGGCAAGCAGAACAAACAGCGGGGCCTCTCTCTGTGAGTCTGTCAGAGCCACGTCCCTGTGAAGGGCACTCTGTGGGGGTAGTAGAGGGCTCTCTAGGGGCTTTACGTATGTCACTGCATGTTGGAAACCAGGGAAGTGGGGGGGGCGGAAGGATCCAGTCTTTGGGCTACAGTATGCTGCATATGGGCACTCACTGTGAGGGGTAGTAGGCTTCACTTCCACTCTCCACCTCCTCCACTTCCTTTGTCACTGTATGTTGGAAAACGGGGGGTTTGGGGGGGGGGGCTTTAGTCCTTCGGCTACAGTATGATACTGCATGTGGCCACTCAGATTGGGTAGTAGACTTCACTCTACAGGGCTACAGTATGCATTCAGTAAGGGGTAGTAGGCGCCATTTCCATTCTACTGTTGTGGTGAAAGCAAGATCGCAAGGGTTGTGACCATGACAGTATTCTCATCTAGGTAATGTAATGTAATCTAATGTAGTATGACTTTGTTGGATAAAATGTCTTAATCTTGACACAATTCGTTGCATGATTGAAGCACTACAGTGCTTAGAAACACAGTATACCACTGCCACATCCAGTGAGGGGTAGTAGACTTCACTCTAAGGGTTACAGTATGCACTCAGTGAGGGGTAGTAGCCTCCACTTCCATTCTCCACTTCTTCACATGTATGTCACTGTATGTTGGAAAACGGGGGGGTGGGAGGCTGGTCAGGCTTGCTCGCAGGGCCTCCACTCAATGTATTGTATTGTGCTGCAGCACGACGTTCGGGAACTCTCCAAAGGCTTCGATTTTCCAGATTTAATTTTTTTTGGCAGCCAATCACTGAACCGATGTTGTCAACATATGTGTATTGAGAGTAGCCAGGCCCCCACAAAGTCAAGCAAAGGCAAAGAGTCTACTGTACCAGGCTAGGGGGAGGCTTTAATGTATTAAGCAATTTGGGGGGGGTTAAATGATTCTAACATTGTTGTATTGAATATAATTAAGTGTTGAGCAGTGCTAAAGAAAATAATAATGAATGATCTTCAATTAGTGAGTCGATGGGTCTTTGAGAAAAAGCCATTTGTTTTGTTGCAGTCCAACAGGAAAATGTCTGTTCTTTTGTCACAAAGTCACTTGTGTTTTGCTGTATGCAATGATTGCATGTCAGTTTTTGACTTAACTGCCTGCCACTATAAAACATAACATGTTAAAATGTGTTTTTTTTTTTCAACATCACTATAAAAATATGGCAGCTATTTATTCCTCAGTGTTTCAGGATTGTAGGTATAAAGAGACACTGCAGAGGTAAAAGCAAACAAGATGTACAATATGTACAATATTTATGGAAATGCTAGAGATGGGGACACATTCTAAAATGGTTGGTGTGCTAAGGTGCAGTTAAAAAATGATTCTCGAATTCTGTGAGAATGGTTCAGGGGGATAACATCAGCTTTGCTTTTACCTATACAGTATGTTACACTCATTGACTGAAGCTTGTAGCTGGTCACAACACATCTCACACTACAGGTGTATTGAGTCGCCGACAAGCTCAGGTATTTGGAGCTACATACTGTATCTGTCAGGCCTCAGAGAGGTATCAGCAAGTCCCTCTCATCGCGCCTTGCACCAGTTTGCAGGAAGAGCACACTCCAAAGGAGTCTCATCGAGTCTCTCTCATCGCATCCCAGCTGCTGATCAAGCACCAAGGAAGCAGCAATCCGCCTCAGTTTTAAGGCCCTTGTCTGCAAGAGGAAAATCAGGCTTAAAATTGTGCAGTACAAACTAAGCGCTACGTGAACTGCAGCACTGCCAGCTTGTGTTGCTTAGAGCTTAGAGTTTTTTTTTTTTTTTTTTGCTCGGGACGTTGTTCAGGCCTCGCTCATGGCCTGCACAGACAATTAGTGTGACGGGGCGCATATTCTGTAGCTGTCACTCTGCCTAACTTCACCCCTCCCAGGACTTTGACTTCAACCGAGCATTGAGCACCATTTTATCGGCTGTCATACATTTTAACTAATGGGTCAGATGGTCTTGTTCAGCACTGCTGGCTGCTGCACTGTTCTGTCCAGACTAATGAATGGGGGCAATGCTGGCTTGAGATGGGAGTCTTATAGTTTTCTTTTGTGACCTGTAAAACTGGCTATGGATACAAGAAAAGCAGGGCTGAAGTGTTGAAGTGTTCTGTCACAAACTCTGTTGGGGGCAGCTTTGCACTAAGGCTCTGGGAATATAAAGGTTGAGTACTGACCTTTAAGCCCATCGGATCCCTCTCAACCTCAGGCAAGTCTGCTCTCCAGAATGCTGGAGAATTTAGAATTCTAGAACACTGTCAAGTGTTCTTTATTCCGTGCTTCCAAATGGCTTTCTTTTTGGAGGGTTTCTTCAAGTTGTCCTTTTGATGTTTATCCATTGTAGTTTTCATCTGTGTCCACATGGTCCACAATACACTGGATGGCTTAGACAGTGGGACACATCAAATGCAACAACTTAAAAAAAAAATCCTGATGCCATGGATGTTTCCTTTACAACTTAAGTCAAATTAAACAGGTATACTGAAAACATCAAACTATTGTTTGCCTAAAAGTGTAGTTCTCACTTTCCTAAAGCTCTGAGTTGCCTTTGAGTGAAGCTTACAGACAAGACAACCCTGGAGGATTGAAATTAGATGTTAGCCTCCCGAGCTGAAAATGTGATTGTGCCGAGGTGACAAAACCCGTTTGTCACTTGTGATGTGTAATCTAATTCTTTTTCAGGCAAACCTGATTAACACTGCATAAATAAACAAAATGCTAATGGATGACAAGCATTCAACACATCCCGATGAGGGACTCAGATGACAGTGAGAGGCCTTTCAGGTGCACCGTGCTTTATTGACCATCCCAAATATCCTCATAATGATGCCGTTTTGATATGTGAATACCGTCCTTTTGTTTGAGAGCCACAATATGATACATGAAATCAATGGGACAAACAAAAACATTTTAAGGACTTTAGACCAAAGGCAGACAGATGCTGAGAAGCCTATGAATGTCTGATGAGGTAAAGATCAGAAAATGTGCTTTACCGCTTATCTTTCTCCCTGTAAGCTATGGCTCAACCTTGTTTCTATAAATCCTGGTGCTTATTTTCCATTGTCTTCTGCATCACCCCCCTCCCCCTCCCCCCCTTCTCTTCAGCCAACACTATGATGTCTTTCGAAGCAAATTTTACACTTGGAATAGGAAAAACGGCTACACCCAATCCCCCTGTACTGCATATGTTAATGCACCGCTAAGCATATCTGTGTATTTCCAGGCAATAAGGTTGTTTGTTATTTGGGTGCAGGCTAAATTGACCCAGTGATCTCCTGGGACCTGGCGCTTCCAAACACTGCTGCAGGTGTCAATTATCAGTGCAGGTTCCCAACCTCTCAGGCTAAGAAATGAGAGAGAAAGTGGGGGGTGGGGAGGAAGAAAAAAAAAAACATAATTCTAAATGACCAAAGATTGGCGATCAGCAATAAAAAGTGCTGTACCATTTATCTGCCTCTGGTTCGCCTTCTGACACACTTGATTGTTCTTTTGAAGGCTCCTTGCTTGAGGCAGGAGCTGCCTGTCGAGATGGTGCGGACCGGGGGTCCCCAGGCAGGGCCACTTACTCCGAATGCAATTTAGTGGGTATGAAGGTGCCACTGGACGCCCGCTCCCCCGAGTCATTTAAAAATCATTTCGATTACAATCATTATGAATGACCTTCAAGTCCTCTCTTAGCAGCAGGGGGGATGGGGGGTGGGGGGTAGAAGGGGGTGGGGGGGAGCGGGAGGGATGGGGCTGGGCTTTAAGATATATTTTTTAGGGGGGAATTCACCTGAGTAAAGGTATAACCTTGCAGAAATTGCTGTCCTTTACACTTTTTCTCCTCAATCTAGCATTTTAACTTCTAAAATTAGAGTAAGCTAATTAAGTGTTTACTGAGCATGCAAGGGCTTGGCTATGGCCTTTGTTGTGCTCTGACACTAAAGTCAAAGGCATATTTAAAAATTAAAAACTGGAACATTTTCAAAGCTGGAAGTGGTGTAATTACAAAAAATAGCATTACCAAATATGGAGCTATAGTGGCCTACATTTCATATGGTATATCATATCTGTGATGAGCCCTCCTTCCCTGGACCATTCAGCAACATTGTATGTTATCCACTACACACACTCATCATCAATTACCTCATCTGTCACATGACCAAAACCCATCCAATCATGAGTCAGCAGGAGCACCATTCACAGACCCATGAAGTGTCTGCACAGGGAGGGGAGGTAACACCTATCCAGGTGTTTTCCTAGGCTCCATAGGCAAATCCCACCCCAGCTATCCAAGCTGACCTCCTTTTTTCTTACTCTGTCCCTCACTGGGTCCCTACTGATCTCCATGTCTGTTGTGGAATCTGTAGAGCGATTATTGCATCTGTCAGTGAAGCGAAACAATGGTTTGTCTTTTTAGCAAATTTATTGAGCCAGAGGTGATGACTGCAATTTTTACTGCAGGGATGACCTTAGATAGTCTTATGTGAGCATCTAAAGAGATACATCCTAAAACCCCCCTCATTCTGTCAGCTAACTACATCCAGGACCCTTGTGAAAAAACAGAGTGGAATGAGGAATTAAAAGTCCTGCCATGTATTCCTTCTGCCTGTGCTCTCAACACAGGTGATTTCACTAATTATCTAACCACCTAGAATCATGTGGTTCAGTAAATTCGCTGGAACAAATATGTGGCAGGACTTTTACTTTCTGAACCCGAGATGTCTGCCTCTGTACAAAAACAAGCACATCAAGATGCACCCGTGCCAGTGATGAGTCAGTCTATCAGTGCGTCCAGTGAAGAGGAGTGAGCCAGGGGTACTGTACGTTTGTCAGTGTGTTTATCTTGTGAAGATAATCCAATGTGTCTCTGAAGGTGCCTCCACAGCACTTGTGGGCTTGTCATGTGTGGAAGAGTGCTGCAGTCAGCAGGACAGCACATAGCCATTAGCTGCCTTTTGCTTGTGCTTCAAGGTCACACAAGGACATTCGAAACAGTAGTTAACCCGGCAACTGAGGAGGGGGCACATTATTAACCGACTACTTCACTTTAAATTCTCATTATTTCTACCTTAATGAACTCCTTCAGTAGCCTTAGATAAACCACTACTATTTCTCAAGGCCTACAGTCACTGCCCTTCATTCGTCTGAGATCTGTCTGGCCAACATACACTCATTTACAGCAATGTTAAGGACCACATAGTAACACTAAAATGTCTGACAATTGTGCACTGTTCATGGTTCATAAATGCATGACTAGGATCCCGATGTATAACACTACTATACTACTAGTACTACTACTACTAATAATAATAATAGTAATAGTAATAGTAGTAGTAGTAGTAGTAGTAGTAGTAATAATAGTTATTATTATTATTGTTATTAGTAGTAGTAGTAGTAGTAGTAGTAGTAGTAATAGTAGTAGTAGTAGTAGTAGTAGTAGTAGTAGTAGTAGTAGTAGTATCAACTGCTTTTTAGGAATGAGGACAGACAGCAGCTACACTGAGTGTTAAGGACACCAGGCCAGTTGCTAAAGATGTGATGATGATGAGGATGTCAACCGTGATGGGACCTACTGCAGGTAGGCATGCCTGGAGCAGGGCTCTGGGAAGGAGACCCAATGCTAATCCATAATAAGGATGATGTCTGTCCAAGAGGCTACAACCTCTGGGTCCTCTGATGGTGTCTGGCGGGGTCACCTGGTGTAGCAAAGATAATTATTGTTTGATCTACAGGAGCTGTGGGCAGCTATGGGCTAGAGGTTGGGGAGTTGGATCTTAGCAGGAGGGTAACAAGTTCAATTTCCCACACCGTCAAGCGGGAGGAGGGATTAGTGCGCTCCTCCACCACCCCCACACCCCCACACCCCCAATGACTGAGGTGCCCTAGAGCAAGGCAGCTAACTTTCACTGCAGTCCGGGCGCTGCACAGTTAGCTGCCTACTGCTCTGGGTGTGCAGTTGTGCTCATAAGTTTACATACCCTTGCAGAATTTATTATTTCTAAACCATTTTTCAGACAGTAACTGAGTTTTCTGATGACCTTAAGTCATTTACACTTTCATTACTAATGTGAGCTGGTGTGGTCTGAAATTACCTCACCAGCAAGCATCAGCAATCTTATTCTATCTATCAACACATCTTCTATTCCAGACCTTCTATAATGTTCTAGTCAAGACTATCTACAAATATCCCAGTCCAGACTGCCAACTCTGTATTTCAACTCTGTTATTTAGGTTTCATTTACTTGGCTTTTGTAGCGCCTTTGAAGTTTTTGTAGTACGTTTTTTGTAGTTAGTTAGTTGTAGTTAAGTGTTTTGTAGCAAGTACACAGCTAAAATTAAATAAAATATATAACAGAGGTATAAGATAAAAAAGGACACTGTATTCAATAATTAGTGTACAGTTAAGTAAACAATCTGTCTGTAGGCTACATAGCTGCTGTTGTCTTTGTTCACACTGTGCAATACCCACAGCATAATGTGCAATACCTACCTCACAGTGAAATACTGCTACTGCTATACAAGTCTCATTCTTCACCAATTATGATATTTATTATTGTATTACTAGTATTGTTATTTGTATTATTATTTGTATATACTCACTATTTTCTTACTCTTTTTGCACTTTGACACTTTGATACTGTACTTTCATCTTGAACCTTTGTGGCCTTGCTGTTTAGTTTTGTTGTACAGGCAACTTTACAATGACAATAAAGGTTTTGAAGTTATAATAATAATAATAATAATAATAATAATAATAATAATAATAATAATAATAAGCTGTATTTGTACACCACAATTCATACAAGATGTAGCCTAAAGTGCTTCAACAGTTTGAAGCACTTTGAGCTACATCTTGTATGAAAAGTTGATGTCTTGAAGTGTACAGTATACTGTACGCCCACACCTATTCGAAAGTACCAGACACACTGTACATAAACACAGGTGTGCTGTGCGTGGGCTGATTGCGCTTTGGCAGTGACAAGCAGTGACTATCCAAGCGTTTCCCCCCATCATCTCCACACCTGGCATCCCAGAGCAGAGCGCTGCTGTACCAGCAGTCTGTGGTGAGGCTCCACAGAGATGGGGGGCGAGGAGGCCCAGTCGCCCCCCTTTCATAGACAATGATTATGACACACACGTGTGTGTGTGTGTGTGTGTGTGTGTGTGTGTGTGTGTGTCCACTCATGCATGTGTGTGTGTGTGTGTGTGTGTGTCCATGCATGCATGTGTGTGTGTGTGTGTGTGTGTGTGTGTGTGTGTGTTTGTTGGGGGGGCGGGGGGATTGCCCCCCCTCTCACAGACAATGGGGATGACACACAGGAGATGTATGAGTGTCCCACCGACTCGACTCGACTCAACTCAACTCAACTCGTCCGCTGGGCAGGTGGGTGGGCGGAGCAGACGGGCTGGGGGGGGCGGGGGCGGGTCTAAGCTTCATCAAGGGGCCAGTAGACTTCATTCACCTTGAATGGGCTGACACTGAGCGATGGCACAGACGCACAGCACCACCCCGCACTGGAAGGTTAACCTTTCATCACAGCAGGTGCACGCGGCGGGCCTACAGTAGTGCCTCTAATGACTATAATCCATCAACAGGCCACAAGAGGAGCGGAGAGGAGAGGAGAGGAGAGGAGAGGAGAGGAGTGGAGAGAGGCCAGGGCCATCCACGCTCTTCCACAGGAGGAGGAGGTGGAGGAGGAGAGGAGGGACAAAATCACTTTCGTTTGAGGCGAGAGAGAAAAAAAACACACACACACATACAGTTTATCGTCCAATTGGTGTACATTAGTCAAAATATGTATACATTACTAAAAAAAATAGGCTAATTGTAATTGTTTTGTCATCATCTGATAATTATGAAACAGGTGGGGTAAATAGTAAGTAATTGTCCCACAGTTTGTCTAATCAGTGGTAATGATGTGTGGGTGGGTGGTGGTCTGACAGACAGCGTCTCTCATGGCCCAGTGCAGCTAAACAGGTGTTGTTTATTAGCCTAGCTAAGTGGACATACGGAGGGATGCTGAACCCACCTCACCAACAGGTGGGACCAGATCTCTGTGGACTAGCATCGCCCCCGCCCCCCAACAAACACACACACCCACACACACACAAGCACGAGCGAACACACACACACACACACACACACACAAGCACGTGCGAAGACACACACACATGCGTGAACACACACATACACGCACACACACTCCTCTTCTATGCCAGCCTTCCAGAGCAGGGGGTGGCAGAATGTCTGAACAGACTTTGTTTTGATTGTCCTTCAGATGATCCTGTAGACTGTCTACAGGACTGCTAATAAACCTGTTGAAACTCTGTGTCTTGTTAAGGTTAGGGTCAGGGGTTGGGTTTGATCAGTCAGTAAACAAGTCAATAAACAAAAAACAACTACCTTAAACTGAATTTTAACAAAGCATTTGTGATGACTCTGTTGGCGGGCTACCTGAGCCAAGTTTCACCAATTTGTCCCGGGCATAATAAAGCCCCTTGTCTTTCTTTTACACCAATCTGATTCGCATTATCCCCGATGTGATGGGGGTTAACCTGCCGCTGTTTTGTAGCTGAACTGAAAGCAAGCGCTTAGCAAAGCCTTAGCGGCTTCCCTGCTTGTTATTGTCTGGGCTCCCTTCTCCTTTCTCCTTTCTCCTTTCTCCGTGGAGCAGGACTGCTAATGCGCAGGGTCTTCTGTAATGCTATCCTGTGAACGCCACGCCGTCGCGCGCAGAGCGCTTGTGATAGCGATTCCATTATCTGGGTCTAGCTTCTGGGGGTTTATGAAACATGGATGAGTTCTCACCCATAAAAGACTCAATTTCCCTTTGATTTATACAAGAAGTAAATTCAAGAAAAGGTGAAAAGTCCAGGGGATGCATATTTTATGCCGATCCACGGGCTAATGCATTTTAAATAAGCATCCTAAAATAGAAAATAACCGTTACAAAATGCTCAGGCACGAAACCTCTCTCACATTTGACTCACAGTCCTCTCCAGCCACTCAGGTGCGTGTTCCAGTGTCTGGCTGCTGTGGTCACATCTGTGTCTAGGGAAGGGGGGCAGGGGGGGAGCACATTCTAATGGAGCAATTAATTCATCCTTTATTAGAAATAAACAAACATCAAAGCTGTCTTCATTTCCATCCAAGAACTTCCTCTTGTAATTCAGGTTGTAATTCACTGTCAAAATTGCCTGTAATTTTGCTTGCTGTTTTCCCCTGCAGTCATTCTGTTATTCTTTTTTTGTTGTCATCTTTTGGTTTTTCTTCATTTTGTTTTTCTTGCTCTTGTAAAGAAAAGGAGCCAGTGGTAGAAGCACACAGAGAGGAGAGGGCGTAGAGGTGCTCCCCAGTGGCTGTGTATCTACTGGACTTATTCAGCGGCCGAGTGAGTGTCCTCCTCCTCTCCTTGCCCCCTCCCCTCCATCTCCTCCCCCGCGCCCTCCTGAACCCCCAACCCCCACCTGGGAGGCCGCACTGCCACCAGAGTTCAGCCGCGGTAATGGCCTGCTGCCTCCCTGTCGCGGGTGGAGGTGTGTGGAGGGCCCACCTTTCGCTGAGGGGAGAGAGGTGGAGGAGGGGAGTCGGAGGAGTGGGGGTGGGGGCTGAGGGCTGGGGCTGGATGGGGGGGGGTCACGTCTATGATTTGTGTTCCGGGAGGTTGAATCAGCCTCTGCCTGCCCCTATGATGGTAAGCCTTCACAGAGAGACAAAAAGAGAGGGAGAAAAATAGATAGAGACAGGGAGAAGGAGGGGGGTTGGATGGTAAGGGGGTAAGAGAAGAGAAAAAGGGAGGGGGGATTTGGATGGAGGGAGGATAGTGGTGTGTAGGGGGGGGGTAGATGTGGTACACAATTGGCTGACAAAGCCAAAACTTATAAAGTGAAATCAGCATTCGCTGTCAGACCCCCTGACAGCTCTATTATTGATCTAATGCCCAAACCCCCACCACTCCCAACCCCAATCCAACCACTTCTGCCAACAAGCCCCCACACCCCCCACTAACCCCCACCGATTGCATTTGTTCAACTCCCATTCCATGACAGCCAATGCCTTCAGTCTCTCCGTCTGCTGACAAAACAAACGACTACAGGAGGCTGAGATAGCCTGATTCTATCCATCTTTCTTTTCTTTTTTTTCTTCTTTTTTTTCCCCTCAACAAAGGAAAAAAAACAGCCTCAGAGGGGTTGGTTATTTCTGTAGCGGGAAGCTAACACCCCCCCCCCCTCCTCCCCAAAAAAAAGGGGCATAATTAGTGTACATATTTTTCAGTCCTCTCTCTTTATTCGCCGATGTAAATCTGGTTTATAATGAAGTTTGATGAATATTTAGTGTAAAAAATGCACAGACATCCACAGTTTTTAGTTTCAAAGTGAAGAGCTGGAAAGTAACTGAGGAAAAGCAATATTTTCGTATCGTTTCTTTTTTTCTTTTTTTGTGAACTTTTCAACTGTTCTCATTATCGAGTCTTGAATAGAAAGTGGGCCATTTTGAACATGGCTAATCTTAAGATGTTGCTCTGTTCCTCACGGTGCATGCATATGTATGAGGATGGCAGCATAAAATTTACCATTAAGGCTACTGAGGTTTTGGATCCAAATGTATTTACATAAATGTATCTTCTTTGCATGCCATTTCAAATGTGGTGAAAATTCAGTATGAATCAGACATTTGGTGAGACGTTACGAGCAAGGTCATATTCAGCTGGCCTCCTCATTGGGTGAATCTTAATTATGATCTCGCCCCCGACCCCCCAATCCCCCCCTCAAACACTCACACACACACACACGCACACACTCACACACACACACACACACTCACACATCATCACCACCAGTTACCAGTTAATGCCATTTCTGAGCTGCGCTTGCTTTGGCACTGTGATGTGTCCTGTCTGTGTTCTGCATAGGCTTGGATCCTGTCTCACAATACTATCTACAGCCTTCTGGGACCAGGTGTGGGCCTGGGCCATGAGGTTGATAAGCTGTATGGGGTGGGCATTACCAGGAGTGTGTGTGTGTGTGTGTGTGTGTGTGTGTGTGTGCGTGTGTGCGTGTGTGTGGAGACAGAGATTGGTTGCAGGTTACATTTCTAAAAACGGACATGCTTTATAACTTTTTATGAACATTCACTTTAGAATTTGTCACATTTTAGGATTCTTGATATAAATTGCTGAATACTCTAGCCACTTAGCCCTACGTGTTCACATTAGCCTCGGTGTATAATTTTATTAGGATATCACCCCTCACAGAATTAATACTTCTGTACAGGACTGTCTCGGTGGGTTAACGCGAATGTCCGGGACTATCTCAGGGTTTATGCTGCTGCTGTCGAGGACTTTCCTGGTGGCTCCCTGATGGAGTTAGATAGTCATAAATCTATCGCATGAATAAAAAACACAATCTCCCAGGCCACCTGCTGCCCCATTCAAACATATGGGGCAGAGTCATGGTTAATAACTGCCATCACGCCACAAAGGCCCCACCATCTGGTGCTGCACGCTGGCATCAAAAGGAGTCCCCAGATCACCACTACAGCCACGCCATTCCAGAACCCCATATCACCTCTAAAAATATACACCATTCCAGAACCTCACATCACCTCTAAATCCACACCATTCCAGAACCCCACATAAACTCTAAATCCAGACCATTCTAGAACCCCACATCACCTCTAAACCCAGACCATTCCAGAACCTCATATCACCATTCCAGAACCTCATATCACCTCTAAATCCACACCATTCCACAACCCCACATCACCTCTAACTACACACCATTCCAGAACACCATATCACCTCTAAATCCACACCATTCCAGAACCCCACATTACCTCTAAATCCAGAGCAGTCCAGAACCCAATTTGCCTCAATATACTCACAAGTCCATAACTAATTACCTCTGTATGCACATCAGTCCGCAACCAAAATCACCCTTTTAGCCACATCAATGCAGAACCCAAATTACCTCTAAATCTGTAGCAGTCCATATCCCAAATCACCTCTGAATCTGTGTCCGTCTACAATCTAAGTCAGCTCTTAATCCATACCAATCCAGAACCGACCCAAATTACCTCTATATCTTCACCAATCTAGCACAAAAATTCACCTCTAAATCCAACCTAACCAAATCTATACCCCTATATTATTCACCCCACTCTGGAGCCCAAAGCCACCTCTACATCCGCATCAGTGAAAAGCCCATTAGCAATGACAGCAGTGAAACGGATGACACGACGCAGACAAAGAATGTGAGAGAGAGAAACAAAGAGGAATGGGTAGCGCTAGAGCAGAGCAGAGAAGCACAGCACAGCACAGCACAGCACAGCCCAGCACAGCCCAGCACAGCCGTCATGCTGCTCGAGCTGTTTAAGTGATTCCCCATTTATGAGGGAGGGGCTAGATAAAGATGAATTGCTTCTCATTAGTTACCTTAGTAACCTCATCTATTCAGTGTACCTTAAACACATACAACTTCGCCAGCTGCTGCTTGGTCGGCATCTGCTGCTATTATTGTGGCGATATTTATTTATTTATTTGTTTGTTTGTTTGTTTGTTTGTTTGTTGGGTATTATCATTAGTGTTATTGTGTATTTTCTGAGGTCGGTGATGTATTTTGCCAGTGTTGTGCAGCGCTGTGTTGTGTGTGCCTGCTTCGGTCCCAGGGAGCAGCTTACATGTTGCCTGTGTGCAGGCTCAGCCCCCCCCACCCACCCAACACACACACCCACACACACACACACACACACACACTCACACACACCCTGCAAACTGCCATTCATCAGGCCTGTCATCGGCACCGGAGGAGTGGTACCTGAGGAGGCCTTCTCATCCTGCTCTCCTTCCAGCCCTCCCTCCCTCTTTCTTTCCCTCCCTCTCTTTCTTTCTCTCTCTCTCTCTCGCACTCTCCCTCTTTTCTTCAGCCCTCTGTCCACCATCCCTCTTTTCTTTAAGCTTTCTGTCATCCCACCCCTCTCCCTGTCCCAAACCCTCTATCTCTCTCTCTCTCTCTCTTTCTCTCTCTCTCTCTTTCTCTCATTCAGCCCTCTTTCCTTCCAGTCTTGTCTGCTCTCAGCCCTCTCTCCTAGCAGTCCTGTCTGCTGCAGGCTTTGGGCTGTGTGATAATGGTTGGAGCAGACAGATAGCTGTTTAAAGCCTCTTTACAGGGCTGGGAGTGAGGGAATGTCAGCCGCTTGTCTGGGGCATTTTATTCTCTTTGTGTCTGCTCTATCACCCCCCTCCACCAGCCCCAGCCCATTATATGTGTGCGAGAGTGTGTGTGTGTTTGTGTGTGTGCATGCCCATGAGTGTGTATGTCCAGATGTGAAAGTCTGTTTGTGTACAAATGTGTGTATATATGTGTATGTGTGCTTGTGTGTGTGAAGATGTTGATGTGCATGTAAAAGTGTGTGTGTGTATGTGTGTGTGTGTGTGTTTGTCTCTGTGTGTGGTGTGTGTAGATTGTGTGTTCGTGTGGTGTGTGTATGATTGAGTGGTGTGTGTAGATTGTGTGCGCGTGTGTCTATGTGTGTGTATGTGTGTGTGTGTGTATGTGCATGTGTGTGTGTGTGTGGTGTATGTGCCTGTGTGCATGTGTGTGTGTGTGTATGTGGTGTGTGTAGATTGTGTGTGCGTATGTGTATGTCTGTGTGTGTGTGTGTGTGTTGTGTGCTAAGAGAGTAGTGAGCAGTGCAGTGCAGTGCCGTCATTGGTATGTGTCTCAGTGTGCTGTCTCAGCTGTCGCTCGTCCCCTCTGAGCATGTGCGGAGATGGGGGGTGGGGGTGGGGGTGGGGGGGTGCAAACAAGCTGTTTCGCTGACAACAATGAAAAGATTGATGCGATTACTTTTTCATTACACACCATCGCCGCCGATCTTAATCACTTCAAATTGTGCATGTTAAGGTTAGGGCCAGGAAACAGAATTGGGACAAGGAAAAGGGAAAAGAACAAGGAAGAAGAATATTATGAATGCAAGAGTTGCAAATGTTCTCTTTAGGCCAAGCCAATTGGTGTTTAATCATCTGTGTGTTCTAATTAAACATCTTTTTCATCATGTCGTTACCCAGGAAAAAAAAATGTCAACTTACAAGGGGTGGTTCATTTTAAATTTAAGTATACTTAGTTCATTTACCATGCACTAATGATTAAGAAATTGTACATGTGGAAGGGTGCTATTTTTGGGTGTCCTAGTAGGCCTAATACTTAGCATGCTAATGATGTGTCGTTAGCGCTACTAAATATTTCTAAATAACAAGTACATGTGCATAAATCTACAATTATGAGACAGACAGACCCTTAAGTGTGCAAAATCAAATTGCTTAAAAGTGGTAAACTAATCAAGTGTTTACGTCGGAATGTTGTAATGTATTTGTACATTTGGTTATTTATTTATTTACTTATTTGTTTATTGCTGGTGATCAACTGAGAAAAACTGTGTTAATGACAACATGTCCAATCGTAATGGAGGCTGTACTTAGGCTAAGTGAGGGGTTTGTGAGTTTTAATGATTTTAGCTGAAGAGTCTGTAGGGATAGACCAGACGCACAAAATGGACTGACCAGAAGCACAAAATGGAATTACTGAAATTAAGTTCGATATGATGGCATTAGAGGTAAGAAAATGCAGCGTGGCCAGAAGTTTTAGTGGGTATTGCTTGAGTCATCCTTATCACCAACTCCAAGTCAGCCCTTAGTTTATCCAATATCCCCCAAAAGACATCGCTAGAGAAGACATACACTGGATCCTGGAATGGTGTTTCTTTCATTCACATAGAGAATATGAACATACAGTTGTGCTCATAAGTTTACATACCCTGGCAGAGTTGATGGTTTCTTAACCATTTTTCAGAGGGTCATTTGGGTAGTTTCTGGTGTTATTATGATTTAAATAAAGTAAACACAGGTGTTTGACAATGAATGGCTTCAGCCAACACTAACCATGAGTGCCAGGGTATGTAAACGTATGAGCACAACTGTATGATATAATGAAATCAGTGGCAGACCAACAAATTAATGTATTAATTAAGATGAAAACAACTGTGACTTCTCTGAATCAAATCGCCCGGTTTTCTGCATGCAGCAGTTTAAAATTAAGGACACTTCTGAAGCTATTGGCAAGTTCAAACAGGCTTCACCTACCTGCTTATACTTATGTTTTGTTGAACAACTTTGTAGCATTTAGGCTACCCGATAGTCAGTCAGATTACTACAACAGCCATTTTGAGGATCGCCCTCACTACATCCTGTATGCTTCATCAAAACCCATATTATGACAAACATGAAGGGCACCAGATGCACAAACAGGGAGATTGCCTCTGGGCCGCACTGGGACAGCGTGCTTCTGTAAAGCTCCATCTGCATGGACTACATCTGACAGGGATGTTGAGCATTTAGGAAAATCACCTTGTTCAGCCAGAGGTTGGGCTAGCCTATATATTATACAGTTTTTGTATTCTTTAGAGACCAGTGGACGTAGCAGCCAAAGTTTATTGAATAAGAATGATTCTCTCCCCTCACTGCTCCTATATGCCATATCAATTAAACTGCTCAGTAGAGCATAATGGAAGTTGAAACCTAACCAAAATGAAAGGCAGGCGCAACGATTAGTATGTTACCTTAAGTAATGGCCAACCATAAAGCCACAAAGCCATAACCACAAAGGTGTACCACTGTATATAGGATTGTGGTCAAAACTTAAAGGATTTAAAAGCCTTCAACCTCTCATGTACATGCTATTACTCTAATGGAACAAAACTCTTTACTACTAATAATCATTATTATTACATGCAGAAAATCTGGTTACACTTTATTTTACTGTCACTGTTACATTCATTAGGTACAGTGTAACAAAGTGTGTAACAATATGTAACATATAATAACACCTAATATTACATATTGTTACATATAGATACACCTAAAACAGGAACTATGAAATAAAGTGCTACCCCAAATCTTTACTGAGCCATTATAACCTGGGCATGGTGTGACCTCAAACTAGGGGTAGGAGTCATCTCTGCTGTCCTGCCATGGTCTGCCCATGACATGCAGGTCCTCAGGTTGAGCTGAGAATATGTTGAGAAGCTGTATAAGCCATCTGGATGGTGCGTCACTGGTGATGGAGGTTATTCCTCCCTTACGTCCCTCCATCTGTTTAAAGCAACTATAGAGAAAGAGGGCTGGATAGGGCCACAGGGCACAGGGCATGCTCCTGGTCAGGAAAGGCACTTGACAGGAAGGTGAGTTGTTGATTGGCTCTGACCTTTGATTGGCTCTGACCTTTGACCTTGAGATAATGACAGCTCAGTGGAGACTGGTTTTCTTTAGGCCCTTGAGGAAAGGGAAATACAATACAGTATAAACGTTTGTCGATGTGTCATGCGTGTTATGGTTATGTGTGCATAACAATGCATATGCATGTACGGTGAATGTATGTTTGATAAGGCACATGTGTTTGCATGTTCAGGAAGGCATGTATGTGTATAATGTAAAACATACGTGTAATCAAACTTGTAAAGAATAACAAGATGTCCTTAGGAACACGTTCTGAAGAGTTCTCTTCAGGTCTCCAAGGTTTCCAAGTTGTAATGCATTGTAGCTATTTGATGTCTTACTAGATTTTCAGCAAGAAAACTCTCCATATGTCATTATTTAAAGGCCTTTCCCACAACACAATCCAACACTCCCTGATACCCTAACATTATCAGGTTCACAATTTTGCCATCAGTTGAGAAGTAATATGATGAAAATTATTGGATAATAGAAGGGCTTGGTATGTGGGAGACGTGTGTTCTGTTTGGGAAGCAACAGTGTCTTTCTCTTCCTGTTCCTGGAATATATTGTCTCAAATACTATTTAAGTATTACAGTTGTGCCCATAAGTTTACATGCCCTGGCAGAATGGATGATTTCCATTTTCAAAGGTCGGTAGTTTCTGTTGTCATTATGATTTCAATAAAGTAAACACAGGTGTTCGACAATAAATGACTTTAGCCAACACTAACCATTAGTGAAAGAAAAGTTTTTGCGCATTCATACTCTCTGAAAAATGGTGAAGAAATCATCAATTCTGACAGGGTATGTAAACTAAAGGTAGCACAACTGTACCTACCTACCTACATACTCTCTCACCACTGTGTTCCCACAGTGTTCCAGTGGCCATTCTGGTTGTGCTGGACCTTACCGAAAACATTCAGACAATAAGGTGCAGAGGTGCAAACAAGAATATCAACCCAGCTTAAACCGCCTGGTCTGTTGTTGGACAGTGTCAGGTAGAATCCCACAGGTGTTTGATAATAAATGGCTTCAGCCAACACTAACCATTAGTGAAAGAAAAGTTTGGTTAAAAAAATCATCAATTCTGCCAGGGTAGGTAAACGTATGAGCCCAACTGTATAGTAGCATAAATACATTTCTGATAATAGGAAGTTTAAATTACAGACGATTACCTGCTTAGTGCATGATAACTTGATTGATGAACCACTCAATAGCCTCTTAATTACCATCGCATAATCTCTAAATTGACATTTTGATGAATTCCTCAGGATTTCATGTGCAGTATGTCCATGAACACACTCTGACTGAATTACCAGCATAAATTAATCACCTTGTGATGGCAGGGCATACACTTCCAACACAAGCCATCTAAAGTTGTCTCATGTCTATAAATTGTTAGAAAAAATAACACACATTTTCACACACACACACACACACACACACACACACACACACACACACACACACACACACACACACACAGTTACCTGCCTCCAGAAAATGTAGGGAATCTTGGCACACAGTCGCTAATGTCTACATGCATGCCCTTCATATAAGTATAAACAAAATGAAACAAGAAATTCTCTCTCTTTCTCTCTCTCTCCCTCTCTTTCTCTGTCTCTCCCTCTCTCCCTCTCTCTTTCTCTCCCTCTATCTATCTACCTCTCTCTCTCTCTCTCCCTTCCTCCCTCTCTCTGTGGTCATGCATACATATATCAGGGCTTTAATAATTTGAACCAACCCCAGGCGTGCCCAGTAAATGTATGTGCATGTGTAATAAGCCATTGGAAGTGAGATATTACAGGTTCGTGTCCTGCAGCGGCGTTTTCACGTCCAGAAATTCGGCTCACACATCGTCGGCAGCCATTTGCATGTGCGGCACTGCCAACCGCCGCCCGCCACCCGTCCCGTCTGGCACCTCTCATGAATACACAATCGGCACAAAAGCCGGCAATTCGGCAATTAGGGGGGAGCTGAAATTAGGAGCCGGGGCTGCGGGTATAATTACGGCCCCTCGGCCCGCACCTAATAGGGACACTATAGAGGATTGGAGCATTTAAGTTAAAGGTCATTGATTTTAATATGGAGGCTATTAATGTCGCCGCTGCGGCAGCATGCCGTGTG
>CM059273.1:22893020-22898020 GCA_030347295.1 Setipinna tenuifilis
CAACCGAAACCATGAAGAGTGTACAGATTAAAGGCCAGTGCTGTGTGTCATTACTACCCATTCGTGGTCGTATCCATCATTATGACTAGTCTTTGTTGCTGAGAGATTGGGAAATTGGGATTTATTTGCTAAAACCATCCGTAATTGCATCTTAATTGTTTGGCCGTGTTGAAGACATGGTTGACCTCAACAGGACGTCTGCTTGGTCCATAGAACAAAAGCCTCATTTGGGTGACATTCACTAACTTTGGCCCTCTCTCTCTCTCTCTCTCTCTCTCTCTCTCTCTCTCTGTCTCTCTCTCTCTCTCCCTCTCTCCGCCCCCGAGAATGCTTATTCATGGAATGCAGCAACAAATAGAAAGGGGAGAAAGCCAGGAACCCAAAATATTGTGCTTCTCTTTCTATTTGTGGCGCTTGCCTTTGTTTAAAGTAACACGAACAGTCTGGAGCGTGCTGGCTATGGAAAGGTCACGTCCTTCTCAAATACAAAGGGCAAGAGGATATTGTCACGCTGCAGCCCTGCACAAAATTGTGTGACCAAGCCGGTGGACACGTTCTCAGTGTTGTTTTTGCGGATGAAATGTGACTTAGTAGTATTTGTCACTGATACCACCTAGTAGTGGTAGGGCATGTGGTACCATGTAGCTCCCATCAAATAATGGGTGGGACGTGTGTGTGTGGCTATATGTTTATATGTTTTTAAAGGACTTGTGCCAAATGTGGTATTGTTCAGACTGTAGACAACTTTCATGCTGGACATGATGATAGTCTACTCAGTTCAGTCCAATTTAATATTAACCCCTTACCAGGTTTGATCAGATGTGGTGCGACATTTCCTCCACATCCGGGCCACTTCAGGGACACACCTGCCTATAGGTGGACATCCCATGTTCAGGAAGTAAAGGTTCTTCTGTGACATTTCTCTGAACTCCAAACCAGCCAATCCTAATAAGCCCAATGAATTAATTAGTGAAATTAAGAGCACACAGGCAGAAGAAATACATGCCATGGCGAGACTTTTTATTTTACTTTCTTATGCAGTTTGTTCACCTCTGCATCTGTCCCATAACTGTTCCAATTCTGGCCCATATCTGCCAGGTATCTGTTCCGTATCTGCCCCGTATCTGGGCTACCTCCAGCCCTTGGGCCAGGCAGGGGTTAAATCTGAGCTCTGGTGGTTTGTGGTACAGCCCTGAGTCTCCCCATGGGTGGCGTAAGTAAACAGTGTGTTCTAAAATACCCTCCCTAAGGCACTGGCTCCATAGGCTTCGGCTTTACAAGGTGTGTTAAATGCTCAGGTTATGCCAACAGCACAGCCGCCATGGCCCGATATGTCTGAGACTTAAATGTGTCTCTCACTCTGGACCGGAGCCAAGTAGCCAGAGTTACCACCTCTTTGGACTCGCCTGTCTCAGACTAAGAAGAGAAACACACACACACACACACACACACACACACACACACACACACACACACACCACACACACACACACGTGAACATATGCACACACACACATGCGCATGCACACACATATACACGTGCACATATGCACACGCACACGCACATATACGTACGTGTGCACACACACACACACACACACATACACACACACACACACACACATAGACCGTGGCAGGAAAAAAAGAATCGCATGCAAGTTGGTACTCTTGAACATACATGCACTCACGCCTGGTCAAAGTGTGTGTTTTATACACATGAAGTCATGCTTGGTAAGTGTGTGCATCACGCCTGGTAGAAGTGTGTGTTCTAGTCCAGTGCATTGCTAAGCAGACCCAGCTGTGTGTCCTCACGCCCTGCACGGCTCAGGCCCACACTCTCTCTTCAACATCACACACACACACACACACACACACATACACTCACACACACACACACACACACACACACACACACACACACACACACACACACATACACACATACACACATACACTCACACACGCGCACACTCACACACACACGTTTTACCTTTTTACGCTCACCTAGACTTTACCTACACACACAAAATTCCCTCATTGCAGACTGTTCCCACACACACACATGCTCACTCCTGGGCAGTACCTTCACACACACACAACCATCCCGCACCCCTAGGCTGACCATCCAGCCCACACACACACATACACACACACACACACGTTGGTTTACATCAATACTTCAACAGCAGCTCAAAGTGAGCACAGCCATGCAGAATGCTCTCAATGTCAGTCAGCATAGTGAAATGACTAGTGAGTGACCTCAGTCTAGTCCAGTCCAGTCCAGTTAAAGTCACTATAGTCATCTCATCCTACATGACCTCAGCTCAGTGTCCTTCAGTGCTCTCCTCTGCCCAGGGTGGGAAGCTGAAGGGCGGAGGGGAGGGCTGGGTTGGGTTGGGTTGGGTTTCGGCTCCGGAGGCAGAAGGAGGTGTTAATTTAGCAGTGATGCAGGGAGTCTCACGGTGCTAACTGGTGAAGGAAAACTATATTCAGCAACGCTTCCTGCTGTACCGCCCCACACACACCCATGGCATACACCCCACACACACACACACATGGCATACACCACACACACACATGGCATACACCCCACACACACAGGGCTATAGACTACATGGCATACACCTCACACACACACACAGGGCTATAGACTACATGGCATACACCTCACACACACAAGGCTATAGGCTGCATGGCATACACCCCACACACACAGGGCTATAGACTACATGGCATACACCTCACACACACACACAGGGCTATAGACTACATGGCATACACCTCACACACACACACAGGGCTATAGACTACATGGCATACACCTCACACACACAAGGCTATAGGCTGCATGGCATACACTCCACACACACACACACACACACACACACACACACACACACACACACACACACACACACACACACGCAGGGTTATAGGCTGCATGGCATACACCACACACACACAGGGCTATAGGCTACATGGCATACACCACACACACACAGGGATACAAGGATACATGGCATACACACCCCCTCCCCACACACACACAGGGCTACAGGCTACAGGCTATCATATGGCTATGGCAATTGATACACGTATTAGGTGATTCTATTATTTTGATTGATGTTTGTCTTGTTTCTTACTTATTGTTTGCATATGATTTTGGTGGTGGTGTTTAGTGTGTTTGTGATTGCTACTATTTATTACTGTACAGTGTCCTTGGGTACCGTGAAAAATAAAATGTGATATTTTTATTATTATTGTAGAGTAATAGTATGGGTATAGGTATTGCTAAGGGTATAGCTATGGCTATGGCTACAGGTATGGGTACAGGAGGGAAATACAGTAGCACTACAGGATGTGGATACCAGTAGCAAACGTCATACCCACTGTTAGTGTGTTAAATGTCACAGTGGGTTTAGAAAAGGGTACAGCAATTTACTTTGAATGAATGAAACCTTTATTGGCCTGAAGGAAATTTGTCTTGCAACCAGGAAGCTACAACACAACACAGAACATTCAAACACACACAGCAATAAATGCACACACACACACACACACACACACACACACACACACACACACAGCAATAAATAGTAATTTGCCAATTATATAATAAATAAGCACCATATGATGCACTTCAGTGAGTGGAGTTACGATTCAAATGTATGGTAAACAAGCACCACCTCATGGCTACCTATCAAAATCTCTTTCAGCATTACACACTACTTTCAATACGCATAAGCACTATTTAAATAGACACACAGATTTTTCTTAACCTATTTATGTCACATAGTATCCAACAGCTGATGTAATGCATGTACTGTAGCACATACAGGACATGAATGAGCCAAGACTGTTATGCTATGCCGGTGACTCATTGCCCACAGGGTTGCATGCTAACAGAAGCACCAGTGTTTTTAGCTTTAACTTGGAATCACTGGCTGTTTTTACTGTAAATCCCTGTGGTCCACACACACACACACACACACACACACACACACACACACACACACACACACACACACACACAGAGTCCCACCCAGTCTCATGGGCAACACTAAGCATAGGTGGGGTTGGTGGCTGCTATAACGACAGTGCTGGTGTAAAATAGAGATGCCAACCCTGGCTTCAGAAGAACGAAAATATAAAAACCATTTCTTGAACCAGTTGATCCTAATGAGCACACAAATCATTAGACAGATCAATACATGGCAAGGTTTTTGCTTTTTGAGGCTGAGATTGACACATTTAGAGGTGTAGTTTATTGGTGGAGGTTTTGGTAATGGTATAGGGGTCATGGTGTTGTAGAGATGGTATAACCCTAACCCTAACCCTAACCCTAACCCTGACCTGGGGGTCCCTTATATGGCTAACACAGTGAGTGCGCCTCTGATGGCCTCACAGCAAGCCATCCCACTTCTGACACCATTTGTAGAGAAGGGGAGAGAAGTCACCCACCTGGCTTCAAACCCAAGTCTCCGGGGTACCAAACATGCTCCGTTGGTATGGCAGTCAGAGCACACCCCTAAGAGTGACGATGCCACTCCATCACAGTGGTGTAGAGGTGATGGTGGTGTAGGAGGGGTATTCGTGGTGCTATTGGTGATGGTGTGGGGGGTCATGATGATGTACAGATTGTATTAGTAGTGGTACTGGTAGTGGTGGTGTTGAGGCAGTACTAGTTTTGCTGTACAGATGGTATTAACGGTAGTGTTGGTAGTGGAGAGATAGTATTTGTGGTGATGTTGATGATGGTGTAAAGGTCATAGTGGCATGGTGGTATAGATGGTATTAGGTGGTACAGCATTCGTATTGTTGTTGGTGATGGATAGTGTAAAGGTTATGGTAATGTAAAGATGTTATTAGTGACAATGTTGGTGGTGGTGATGTTGGTTATGGTACAGTGGTTGTCATGGTGATGGTGGTGATGGTGTAAAGGTGGTGGTATTAGGGTGGTATTAGTGGTGATGTTTTTGGTGATTGTGCAGATATCGTGG
>CM059273.1:22903020-22915520 GCA_030347295.1 Setipinna tenuifilis
ATAACAGACAGTGGAAATAGCTTTGACTAATGATTAGGGAGAGCAGCTATCTGCTAATGATTAGCAGTAAAAGCTAGTAGATAATTGGTTAAAACACTTAAGTGCAAATGGCAACATGGTAATTGAGCATTGTTTGCTAACTTATGCTAAGTGTTCTAACAGATTAGATTGGATGTTTCTATTTCCGCATTCAAAAAAGAGCAATTACAGTGAATTCATGATGAAAGGGTCTGTAAGCTTTTACTGAATTTTACAAATTGAATTTATTGACCAATGAATCAGGGTATCCAAACGCATCAAATTTACACAAGATTGTGAACTTCAAAAGTATGTCTTAAACCTGAGCTGACCTTATGTACAATGGAACTTATAACTGAGTCATGCAGTGTTCTAACATACAGCAGCTGTTGACTTTTAGTCTTTCATCTTTTTTTTCCTCTGTGTCCTTTCAAAGTCTGCTCTGCCTGCAATCAGACGACATCTCAGTTGTGCTACTTGAGTATGTAAGTGTCATGCTGTGCCGCATGTCCTCTGCAAATGTAGATATTATTCTAAGCCCTACTGAAGCCACCAGCTGTGGAGGCAACAGTTCAGGCGTCACTGGCCTCTCTCCCAGTAAGTAAAAAAAAATGTGAACAGACACCTACACAATGGCATTATCTAACATGGGGCGCCAAACGCCATTTTTACTGGCTTTCTGTAAAAGCCTCAAGCTGAAAAAGTCCCCATAAAAGCAGCCTATTAGCAGACAGAGGAGTAAACCCGGTTTGGGCCGTGGGTGAATCAGGAGATTTATCCTGGGTTCGGACGAGCCGGGTGACCCAGGCCCTCCTCTTCAGGAAGTGGGCTTTCAGTAGCGGCCATGCTGGGGGATGTTGGGGGAGCGGAGTGATGACTCCGAGACAGGCTCAAAGACAAACAGGAGTCCTGTTACCTCAGTGTTTCCACAGGAAACCTGTGAGGGGGGGAAAAAGTCAGGGAGTCAGTGTCTGAAAATTCCCATTTTCCGTACGAGACACAGCCTGCTAAGTGGTTTAATCCCTTTTAATGTCATAACAGTTAAAGCAGAGAGAGTAGGAGAGAAATCCACTCACTCACTTACTATTTAGCCCCAGCCCCAGCCCCAGCCCCGCCCCACCCTGTTTAAATTGCATTTGAATACATTTCAACCCCGTAAATTATATTACAACACATGGGATTGGGGAAACATACGTTTGGTGTTCTAGGGGTGTTAAAGTTTAAGGCATGTAGGTTTAGAAGTAAAATATAAGTGGCCTCAGAAGAGGAGCAAGAGCATATGGACTGTATCTGCATGTTTTGTATTTAAGCAGTTGGCTAAGTTGTCGATTTTTTTGGTATGCGTTTTGCGCTTGCCTGTGGACCTTAAGCCTTGGGAAGACTTGATTCCCCTTTTTAATACCTGGCTCCCCTAAACCCTCACCACCCACCCCCTGCTCACCCCCCCCCCCCCCCCCCCCAAAGCACCCCCCTTACCCAGATGAAAAAGTGTGTGCGACGGCGAAGGAAAATAGTTTGGCCTTTGTGGCTAGTTGTTTCCAGATGTGGGAAACTGCAGCCGACTGCACTGAGGCCTTTTCCCACACACAGACACCCTGACGTTTTTTTTTTCCCCTTTTCCCCCTTTTTTTGAAGTCAATCTCTTCATCATCTCCCAATTAAAACGAGAGCTGAGTGTAGCGGCAGCCTCTGTTTGAGGGGAGGGTGGGAGTAATGAGTGAGGGGTATGCGCCCAGCCACCGCACCGCCACTCAGGCCAAGAGTCCAGCACCAGATGGGATATCCATCCCATGAAGCCACTTGGTCCGCTGTCCAAATCCCGCCCACTGGCCTGGTCCATTCCAAGCCCCTGAAGAACTTCCTCATTCCTTAGATAGTATCGGCCAGGAGATGGACTTGTCTACGCTCACCTATTAACCACCGGCCCAGGAAACCTGGAAACCTTTTCACCTCCCGGAGGTGGACGCCCCACCAGTTTCGGGAAGAAAAAAATCCCTGACATGTTTTCGTTCCAACCAATTAACTAATCTAGCCTAGCTGATCCTAATGACCACAACTCCTCAGTCGGGCCAATGAGCTAATTAGTGAAGTCACCTCTGTTAAGAGCACAGGCAGAAGGAGTACATGGCCAGACTCTTAATTTCTCAAGCTTTCTCCAGTTTGTCTCTGTCCAAATCTCACTCCACTGCTCTGGGCCATTCCAGGCCCCAATCTGCAGATACTATCGCCCAGGAGAGGGACCATTTCCATCCGCTCACCTCTCAACAGCCGGCCCAGGCTTGGTGACCTTTTCACCCCTCTGAGAGCAGACCTGTGACTGGTTTTATTTCTACCTCCATGCTGCAGATGGTGGAGATACACAAGTGCATATCAGTGGAAATGTGGTTTAACTGTAGGACGATGAGGAGGTAGAGAGTGTGTTTGTGCAGCAGGCTGGTAAACTTATTCCTTACTTACATTTCCAACCAACAGGAATGATAAACACATTGATAGTGTGCTTAAATGGCTCCATTTGAGCTTTATTACACTACACATTGTGTTTTTACTCATGTGCATTATATACAGGCCTATTGTACTTTTTCTTATGTTTATATTGTTATGTTTTGCCTTCATCTCTTACTGTCTTCTGTTCTAAGATGTTTAATGTTCACCATGGGCCTAGGGAGCACTGCAATTTTAAATTCTGTGTGTGCAACCTGTACATATGGTTTTTGACAATAAAGCTGACTTTGACTTTGAAAACAAACAAACAAACACAGAGATAGTGTGGAAATAAACACATGGGTGGATATTAAAAATCCTTTTATGTTTTATATGTCATGTTAGCACAGTGGGAAAAAACAGGAATCAGACATCTCGTAGAGAGTTAAAGAGAGTAACATGTCTTCAGATGAGTAATGTCCAGGATGACCAGGGCTTAGGGCCTCTGAGAGGTGTGTGGATGTAATAGACCTAACACACATGTGTGTGTCTGGCTTGCTTTTGTGGCAGTGCTCACACACATGTGTGTGTCTGGCTTGCTTTTGTGGTAGTGTTCACACGCATGTGTGTGTGACCTGGGTGGAAGAATTATGTGGATGTAATAGTGATCACACACGTATGCGTGTGTATGTGTGTGTGTGTGTGTGTGTGTGTGTGTGTGTGTGTGTGTGTGCACATGTGCATGTGTGAGTGCTTGCGTGTGTGTGACTAATACACAAACACCCAAAAGACATTCCCCCACGCACAAACACACACACACACACACACACACACACACACACAAAAAAACACCCAACAGGGACACACACCCACATTCACACCAGTTCCAAAGGCTCCACCTCACTCCCCTGAGTTGCAGCAATGGGAGCTGAGGAGAAAGTGTTGGCAGAGAGACTCGATTTTGTCTGTAAGCTCTATCACACGCTTCTCCCACTAAAACCAATTGAGTTTTTCCCATAGTCCTTTATGAGTTTCGCCACTTGTTAGTTACGTTCTACTTTGGCTTTTGGTTTTGGGGATTTCGTTTTTACAGTATTTCATACATTCATTCACTTCCTGCGGCCAGTGGGATGTTTGCACTTTTTTTTTAACATTGTCCCGTCTAACTCTGCTCTCTGCTACCTAGAGTATGCTGACTTTAACACAGTGGTTCTTAACCTTGTTGGAGGTACCGAACCCCATTCACCCTCATTCACCGAACCCTTCTTTACTAAAAAATAAAATATGATATTTTTACTGGTGCACAAAATTAACCATGCATTAACATCACCTTGTTCAAAGAGGCTCCACCGAACCCCTGAGACTGACTCACCGAACCCCTAGGGTTCGATCGAACCCAGGTTTAGAACCACTGCTTTAACACCTCCTGCTCCATCCCTCCAGCCACCATCACCAGTTGGTCCCGTCTCATCAACAGAGGCAGGCTCTCGCCCCCTTGCTGTCCCTGACGGCAGGATATGCGTATCATCATTGGCCTGTGCCAAAGGGAACTAATTAATTGTTTGCTTTCTGCACTTGTGTCATTCATCAACTTGTTATCATTACACACTTCATTAAATGCATTTAACTTTATCTTGCC
This sequence comes from Setipinna tenuifilis, assembly GCA_030347295.1. Classification (NCBI taxonomy): domain Eukaryota; kingdom Metazoa; phylum Chordata; class Actinopteri; order Clupeiformes; family Engraulidae; genus Setipinna; species Setipinna tenuifilis. Next base: position 22,907,099 of record CM059273.1, read on the forward strand.
TATCAAATCCTTCTGGTAGATCTGACAGAGTACTGTAGATGAGCTAATCACTAGAGATTGTGACCTCTAAAGGTCGTGACCCCTCTCTGGAACCCGTGAGCGTGTGACTTAGTGTGGCAGACTCCTTCACACTAGACACACACTAGTAGCAAGTTCCTCTGTGCTGTGAGGAAAAAAGCACCACAAAACACACAGACATACAGACATACAGACACACACACACACACACGAACACACAGACATGAAGACACACACACACAAACATACACACAGACACACAGACATACTCACACACACACACACACACACACACACACACACAGACACACACACACACACACACACACAGCGCACCACATCACATACTAAAAAGTGAGACTGTTATGAGTTTCAACAAGTGACTGTTGGTTTGCTACTAACATAACAGACTGTACACCTTTGCTCCTGTGTGTTACCATGGTAACGCTCCTGCATGGGTGGTGAACCAGAGGAACATATATGAGCCTTGGCTGAGCTTAGTTATTTGCCTTTGCCTCAAAGGTTCAGGATCTTTATGGAAACACGACCTTACTAATACTGTTCTTTATGACTTGTCTGCTAATAAAATCTTTGTGTATAATAAATAGTGTGTGTGTGTGTGTGTGTGTGTGTGTGTGTGTGTGTGTGTGTGTGTGTGTGGTTAAATGTGTCTGGTGTTGCTGCTATGTGTCAGACATGTGTAAGGGTTTTACATGTGCACGTACGCAAGTAGTCTTACACCACCACCACACACATTCTACAAGAGTAGAAGAAACACACACACACACACACACACACACACACTGCAGTCACATAAACCACACATATGTCACACTCACACTTCTCGTTTGTGATGTGGCACAAACACACACACCACAAACTATCTCACACTCTCTTTCTCTCTCTCTCTCTGTCTCTCTCTCTCTCTCTCACACACACACACACACACACTCTCTCTCTCTCTCTGTGATGTGGTACAGACATGGCATCAGCAGCAGCTTGTGGGGCCCCTTACCAGTCACTTCTGTTAACAGGCCACACGCCGCCCCCTCCCAATTACTGCCATTTCCATGACAAATCCACCCCCCAGCACACACACACACACACACACACACACACACACTCACACACACACACACACACACACACACACACACACACACACACACTCCAATTACTGCCATTTCCACAACACCCCCTGCTGCCACAGAGACGAACAAACACACACTGTACACACCGAGTGGGTCTGGCTGGACTGCGATATAACGGATTTCAGCTAGTCTAGTTCAGTTGTAGAACGTTACTAGACCTTCCTCCCAACACCTCGAAACGATACGTTACTGACGTAGCTAATAGAAGGTGCAGCTGTGGCCTAGTTGTTGGTCTTGGAATTGGAGGGTCACAGGTTCAAGTCCTGTTCCAGTAGGAAGGGATTTGGGTGGGGGAGTCAATACTTAGAGCTCTCCTGCACCCTCATCCATAGCGGACATGCCCATCTAACCCCACATTGCTCCAGGGACGGTAACTGAAACCCTGTACCTAAATAACTGTAAGTCGCTCTGGATAAGAGCATCAGCTTAATGTAATAGATCTGGTTTTAGCTCACTTGGTAGCATGTCATGTAGCTATGACTCTTTGCTTACGTACAGTATATAACAAATGGCATAATGTGTGAATATTCAGTAATTCCATATATTTATTCGTCATGAACATGTTTCTCTATGTTGATCGGTGCATGTACGTAAGTGCAAGAGTGTTTTGTCCAGGCCCTAGAAGCACTGAGGAGACACACAGGGCTATAAAGAGGCGGCCAAGCAGGAAAGGTTTGGGGCGAGTAATTACTCTGCAAATAAACTAGCCCAACACAAAACACTAGCAGATGCACTCAGGAGCCACTCTGTGCACAACACAAGTCTAGAGTCTTCAGATTAGAACACATCACACTGATCTCAATACTCAGCTGCTTAAAATATTTAAAATGCAACATTACAAATACAAAGCCTCCAGATCTTTGCAACACTTTCAGATTTCATTCCTCAGCACTTCAATTCTGCAATTCTGTTTGCCACAAATAAACCACGAATTTGACTGAGGTTCCGCCAACAGAAATAGACCCTAATCGTAAACAACAGGACAGTGGCAGCAGAGTTTGACACTGATGTGGTGGATGGATTCCAAATACTGGACTCTAACCAAGTTTCAGTCACTGAAAACGGCTAAACGGCTTTTAAAAACTCTGGACAAAGTGAAGATTTGTGAAAACTATGTTTTTATACTACACTCTCACCTATAGGTTTGGCATACTCATAATAGTGCTTAGCAGCATATTTCTGCAGATTTGTGTAAATCAATATATTTTTTGGAAAGCAGTCTGTAATTAAGGATAATTTTCAATCCACAGTGGTGGGATTATCCATATCTATAAATACCCATACCCTATAAATATACTATGTATAAACGAAGTCTAAAGCTGATATAATGTGCTGCACTGGGAAGGCCTGCAGTCGTGTGCATGCAGTTGCTAACACACATGACAGTGCTCTTAACAGTAATTAGCTGATGAATTGTTACTAAGACAGTGCTGAAAGAATGGCGTGTATGTATGTATGACTGTGACAGTGAATGTGATGAATTGCATGTTTGACTGTGACACTGAATGTGATGGATTGGATGTATGACTGTGGCAATGAATGTGATGGATTGTATGGATGTTCCTATGCTGTAACATGGCCTCTGTGGGATTAATGTAACACTCAAACCGTGCTGCTGTGACTTACTTCGCGACATTGGAAAAAAAAAAAAAAAAAAAGATTACTGCTGACTTTTCAGTTCATTTGCGGTCCCTAATTTTGTGACTCAATATTAGACAGCATGAGTCTCTAAACATGTCATGAAACACCCGTGCTTTTTCGTTTCGTGCACAACTACATACACATTAATGGTTTTTTTTTTGAGAACAAAGAATGAGGGATACTTAAGGATGATGTGTTTACATGAGCTGGCTTATGCTCTTAGACTCTTAGACAACCTTTTCCAGATTGGAGCATAAACACTATCGGTGAAACTGACCTGAGGTCAGACTTACGCACCCCAGACAAGGTCACTCAAGGTCACATTGTTGGGCCTGCACCTTACTGTGTATATATGTGTGTGTGTGTGTGTGTGTGTGTGTGTGTGTGTGTGTGTGTGTGCGTGAGAGAGAGAGAGAGAGAGAGAAAGCAAGAGAGAGAGAGGATATGCGTGTGTGTGTGTATGTGTGTGTGTGTGTGTGTGTGTGTGCGTGTGTGTGTGTGTGTGTGTGTGTGTGTGTGTGTGTGTGTCTGTGTGTGTGTGTGTGTGTCTGTGTGTGTGTGTGTGCAATTTCACTGCTCTTAGCTAATAGTTGTATGACATCATGGGATGACGTGGGTGCTCTTGTTTCCATGCTGACCCACTGAGCACAGACGGCACAGTGTCTGCCTACGTGGCCTCTGTGTGTGTGTGTGTGTGTGCGTGTGTGTGTGTGTGTGTGCGTGTGTGTGTGTGTGTGTGTGTGTGTGTGTGTGTGTGTGTGTGTGTGTGCTTGTTTTATGTGTGTGTGTGTGTGCTTGTTTTATGTGTGTGTGGGCGTGCCTGCTTGGCTCCATCCCCCAGACATTCTCCAGACATGTAAACATATCTTACAGTAATGCACAAAAATGATATTTTAGATTAAAATCTACAAACATATCCTAATACAGTCAAACTAGTCTCCTAGACCAGGACTGGAGCAGACATATAAACTGAGCATTAGGCCTGATGTTTGCACAAACACTGCTATCCTGGTGCGTCATTTTTGGAATGAACATCTTTCAAGATGCGTTCACACTCTGCTAAGCTGTGCAAAAGCATGCCATGATCACTAGACATATTTGTGGCTTTTTGGTCATGTCACAAAAACAAGTATTCATCTACAGTATGTATTTGTATTTGTTTATGTTGGTGTATGTGTGTGTGTGTTTCTGTTCTGCAGTCTAAAATAATGTTCAAGTGTGTGTGTATGTGTTTGTGTGTGTGTTTGTGTGTGTGTGTGTGTGTGTGTGTGTGTTTGTATGTGTGTGTGTGTGTGTGTGTGTGTGTGTGTGTGTGTGTGTGTGTGTGTGTGTGTGTGTGTGTGTGTGCGTTAGTGTTCTCTTCATGCTTTCCTTTCCTTAGCCTTAGGGAACAAACAAGTGCTTTTCCACATGCGCCTGGAGTTTGTCAGCTACCTACTTCTCACAGCAAGTCAGGGGGGTGGGGTCTTTTATTGCAGCTAAACTACAGCTTTAACCTAAACGAATCCCACATTGCAGCATCTCCACACATGCAACTGTTCGTAGACATGCAACAGTGTCTGCATACACGCAACAGTGTCTGCATGCATACGGCAGTATTTTCAGACATGTGAGGGTGTTTGCAGACATGTGAGAGTGTTTGAAGACATGTGATGGCATCTGCATACATGCGGCAGCATCTGGAGATTTGCAACAGTGTTTGCAGTCATGCAACAGTGTTTGCTTACATGGACCAGTATTTGCAGGCCTGCAGTGTTTTTTTTTGGTCTGAGAAGCTCTTTAGCTCTTGTAAAGCTGATCGAGGGTCAATGTGTGGTTTGTGACCCTTACGAAAGAGGAAGTGATGCACAGACCCATGGTGATTCACAGGCTACCAGTGAGCATGTGCTTTCTCGGACCTATAGGCGGTCAAGTTTCCTCCTCATAATAGTCTCCATTCACTGACAACCCCCTCTCAACCCCCCCCTGCACGCACCCCCAACTTCACCCCCCCACCCTTCCACCCACCCCTTTCTCCTTCCCAAAACTTCACAAGGGCGACCCATCCACAGATGTTGCTAGCTGTGACCTTCTATTGAGGCTTGTTGGTGTGGGCCTGTTAAGTGGGTTGCTTTGATGTCAACACAACACCTTTGGTCTTCCAGTGGGACTGTTGGACACCCCCCCCCCCCTTCGCCCCCCCTCGCCCCCAAACGTCGTGTCACTCAAACCCCAAAACATTCAGCCAAACAGGGCTGTGTTGAAACACGGATCTGGTCCCAATTTATTGTGCGCTTATAAAAAAAAAGGCTGTTTTCAATTAAATTCATCCTCAAAAAACAATGTTCCCCCTTTTCAATAGGCTTGTTTTTTATGTCTGAGAATCTGATCTCAGATGCTATTCTGAGATGTTTTGTCTTTACACGAAAAAAAGACATCAAAAAATAAAAGCAAAAAGAAAACACAAAGAAACACAAACGATTATTTTACAGTAAAAGAGTAAAAGATAATGTTTGTCTTTATAATGTTTTATACGCATGTGTTTATATATGTTTAGAAATAATATCCATAAAATATACTGTATGTATATTTTCTCTCTCTCACACACACACACACATACACACACACACACACACACACACATACATACACGCACACACACACACACACACACACACACAAACACACACACACATACACACACAGACACACAAACAAACCTATCTGCCTATATATATATCTATATATATGCATATATACTATATACCAGGATTGAACAGGGTTGAAGTGTGTGTGTGTGCGATTTGTTGAAGCTGCAGGTTTGGCCAGAGCTGAGCTGCGGAAGGGCTTCAGCGCTGGAGTCTGCCAACATTTCCATCTGCAAAAAGGTTAAATAACCTGAGCTGGAATTTGGGGCCAGGACTCACTGCCAAACAACAAGGGACCTCTTCTCATCTCTTTTCCCCTCCCCTTTCCTTTCCTTTCCTTTCCTCTCCTCTGCTCTCTTCTCTTCTCTTCTGCTCTGCTCTTCTCGTCTCCCCTCCCCTCCCCTCCCCTCCCCTTTCCTTTCCTCCGCTCTTCTCTTTTCTCTCCTCTTTTTCCCTGGCTTGTCCTCTCCTGTCTTCCCGTCTCCTGAGGCCCTGCTTTACCCTATGTTTGTAAGTGAGTGAACAAGTGAGCTTTGTCTATTTTTATACATGAGTGAGAGAGGTCGGGCCTGCTATCCTATGTTTGTGAGTTTGTGAGTGAGTAAGTAGGTGAGCAATGCCAATGTTACACCACATGCTTCCATGGTTTCTATACAGTATAAACTACCAAGCACACAGACCAGACAGTGCAGATCTTACGCCAAAGTTTGCCCCATCTCCCAGTAATGAAGAGTTCTGTAAAACATTCCTGTGATGCATCGCCACCAAAATCTAATGATTTGTTTATTGCCTCACTTTCCCAACCTTCCCAGCAAAATTTCAGGCACATCTGTTCAAAACTTCAAAAGTTAACAAACAAACAAACAACAAAAAAAGCACACACACAGGCAATGCACGCAAAAGCAGAACCTCTTTGGAGAAGGTAACTACAGTGAAGTGCTATTATACCAAACAGGCTACAGGACTTGCTGGCTTGAAGTGATGTGTCTATGGCTTGAAGTCTATGTGAGTCCACACCACAAGAACGATCAGTGACTGGGGATCACACGTGATCACACTCAGGTCCATTGCTCGCCATTTTGGTGCCTTAAGCAAAACAGCTTTGTGCCCTGTTCATTTTCTACTCTTAACATTCTTATTCATTTCATCTAAGAAAAACGAAACATGATTAGTTCTCCACGATTATATATTTATTAGTTTTATATGCAATATTTCTTCCACTTGTCAGTCATTCACTATCTTTAATGCTCGCTTTTCTTTTCTTTTCTTTCCTTTCGTTGTTTTTTTTTTGCATTCTTACAATCTGCATTACGGTAAATGGCTATATGCATTACTACATTAATATCAATATTGATTCATCTGTTCCATCCATTCAGTGGTGCATTCTAAACCATGTAAACCATGTGCATTCTAAACCATGCAAAGCCTTACCGTTACTTCTGATGCAGGTCAAACAATGCTTCCTAAGAGGAGCTTAATCAAATAATGCACATTATTAAAATGTGTGTGACCTTCCATTCATAGTGACCTCTGCTCATCTATGCTGACTAAGAAAATCTTTAATTTTCCGCACTACACAAAGGAAATTTTATGCAACCACTTCAACAATCACTTCAACCACTGCAACCACTTCAACAATGACGTACTAGCAACTAACACTGAAACTAACATGACTCCCCTAGGAGCTAGCATAGCAACCACCATGACTACCCTAGCAACGACCATGCAACCACCTCAAGTTTTTTTTGTGTGTCTAAACTGTAGAAGGAATTTCGAAAAAGTGGACATTGTAGATAAGTGTAAATATGATTGGTAAAAAACATATAAACATATTCCAAGCTACTTGTGAAGGTTTAATTGATTAACAGTTTGACTGTCTGACTGTCTGAACAACTCCGCTCTTTATTCTACAATTTTCTATTGTCAGTTTGTTTTGCATGCACTGTTTAATTCTTGGGAATTGCAAATCTGGTTTAACTACTGATGATATGCCCCCTAGGCTTAAGTTTTGCACAGAATTGCACAGTACCTCTTTAAAGGGGTCCTGTTCACATATACTTTGACCTACCATGAAATGCTTGATGTCCTGGGAATCTTAGACCTTGGAGATTTGATTGATGTGAACTAACTGTGTTATGCACTGACAAAGTGCCACAGACGAAAGAACATGGACTTGTTAATGTGCTGTTTATGACTTTGAACTGTTAATGTTGCCTAATCTGAATAATTCTAACAAAATAAAAAGCAGACACATTCACACAATACAGTCAGCAGAGATAATATGTAGATAAGAAGCAGGCACATTCACACCATGTCAATAGATGCTTTCATCTGCACTGGCCTGATTATGTAACATAGCAGTCTGCACTCAGCTGAACACTCCTGAATCTCATTGGCTGCTATTATACTTTCATTGGCTATCCCTATGGTCTCCTTGGCTATCCTTGCCCTCCCATTGGCTGCTGTTATGCTTTCGTTGGCTGTTCTTCTCCTCCCATTGGCTAGCCTTGCCCTGTCATGAGGTGCATTAGCCTTCTGGGCTAAGCCCAGGGGGTAGTGCAAGTGGGGGCAGGTTATCAGGTTTAGCTGCACTTGCTGTCAAGTCATCCAAATTATGCAGCTAAAAAAAAAACTGTTGAGAGACTCAGTTGACGTAGAAGAAAAAGATAAAAGTATATTTATTGAAAACGCTTTCAGCAGAGCAATACAAAGTATCAAGAGCAGTCAAAGCCAACAGCTTATGAATCTGAACTCTTAAAAAAAAAGCCCAAGTCTGACTAACAGCGAGTCACTTTATTTATAATTTATAATACTTTTGCAAGTGCATGTAGCAGGCTCTTTGTTTCATTCTCTGTAACTCAGCTAAGGGTCAGTTTGAGGGGTCACTTGTCTGGTTCAACAAAGGTTCATGGTCAGTTGTTTGCTGATGAAGCAGGTCCAATGATGATGAGCTGTGGAAATAAGATGTCTGCTACATGGAAAGTT
>CM059273.1:22933020-22935520 GCA_030347295.1 Setipinna tenuifilis
GGCAACAGAGTGGAGGAGAAGGAAGGGGACACCTAACTTACTTTTCTCCCTGCTGAAATTCCATCACTGCATCACTCCTTTTCGGCCGTAAAATGATCATTCAACGTAACGTTTGTTTTGACTGGAAAACTCAACAACCTCTCCTTCATCCCTGACAGCTTGTTGTGAATAACGGGATTTATACCTCTGGAACTGTACTCTGTCTCACATCAAAGGTTCGCCCTTTTTCTGGAGTTATAAGGTACATCCTCGGTATCGCCAACTTTCCTGTTGCCTTCACCCCGGTAAGTAAGTAGCTTTACAAGTTATTTTGTTGAGTTTGTTGAATACTTCTGAACTTGATAAATTACGCACCATCACACATGTTTTTAGATGTAAATATCCCCAAACAGTGTTAGTTGTTGGTTGGCCGAGGTTCTCACTTCTGTTCTGTGCATTTCGTCGCTGGATTGTGTGTCACCTAATAGCGGGAAAGAGCTATCAAAACGATCGCTAACCATCACAGAAGGGGTTTGAACTATGAGGTGCGTCAGTTACGCGTGGCAGAAATGCGCACTGCTTGGCTTTTACGCGAGAGGAGTCGTGGCAGAGAGATGAATTGAGGCGCTGGCGGAGTTGTAAATATGTCCAACTGTCAGAGACGAAAACAAATGTACAAGAAAAATAACTAACTGCACTTTAGTGGCCCAATCGCCTTAAAAATAACAAAAAAGACACTTGTGCAGCTCCCCCCGTTCCTGCCGCCCTCCCCTCGGATGTTGCTCTGCAATATCGAGTTTCCAGATGCACAATGCAATCCAGGTTTCCGCTTGCCCCGCCGGCCCCTCGCTCCGTCCTAAGCCTACCAGTAGTAAAGGCTTTAGTCAGGGAGACAGCGCATTTTACCTAGAGTAGATGCTGTTGATTTATGTTTCCATTTTGAATCCGTGCATACAATCTGTTACTTTAAGCAGAGTTTAAAGTAAGCCTTGTGACAACGTAAAGCCTCACAAATTTTGATAGTCTTTAAACATTCCTAATGCCTTTGGCCTCTGCTAAAACACACACACCTAAAGAGCCATCTGGGTCACAGACTGGACACATTTCAGTCTTCAGTTGACCCATGGCTACTGAGATCACAGTTGCGTTTAAAAGCCTTTTCAACTGTGGATTATTTATTTGCAAACTTTGTTGTACCCCATTCCTCTCCAAATAACAGAATAAATGTAATGTAAGGTAATGTGAAGATCTTGTCAAAGTGGCCCTTCGTACCCTCGCCACACTGGAGACACTGGCCAAGTGTGTTCGTGCAAAAACAAATGGCCCCCATCTGCCCTGGTTTACTGTTAGATACACCGACACGATCACAGATGTGTGTTTGCCGTGCCTGTGTTTTGGTTTAGTGTCCAAGTTGTAGCGCTGTGGTAGACTCAGGAGACACACTGTGCCCCAAGCCTCCAGAGTGGCTTCAATAAAAGCTGAGTTTAATTGTGTTTAACAGCTGGGTGTGGATGAGACAGAGGAGACAGGCTGGGGCTTCATCAAGTTCTGAGGCTGAGGGGCAGGGGCTGAGGGGCAGGGGTAGGGGTGGGCAGGGGTACAGGATCTCAGCTGGTCTGCATTGTGAAAGTCAGTGTGTGTGAATGTGAGTGTGTCATTTATGGGCTTCATCAGCTCCCTTGAGTGGGAGTTCTGGTTTGCTCTCTTAACTCACACACACACACACACACACACACACACACACACACACACACACACACACACACACATAAACACACACACACAGTCTGCATTGTGCACCAAGATCTGACAAGTTGTTGCCAAGTGCTAAATGAATTAGGTCAGCGCAGCTAATGACATCGACAACACACCACAGAGGCATTCGCAATACACTCAACAATGAAATGATCATAGACACACACTAATACAACACATGCATGCACACACACTTAGTCAAACACACGCACACACACACACACACACACACACACGCACGCACACACACACACACACACACACACACACACACACACACACACACACACACACTTACACACTCGCACACACATAAGGGCGCAATTCCAGAAAGTGAAGTAGCCTGGAGGAGGTCACTAACATTTGACCCAATGATGGAAAGTACCGACCACAGCAATCAGTGTGGATCTGAGCACAGTCAGACCCAGAAAGGGTTAAGAAAGTGTCACTCTTGGAATGACTCTGTCAGGCAGCACTGCGGAATAAAGGAAAGGGGGGGGGTAACACATTTATTTAAAGGTGTGTACATAAGAGTGACAAGAGCCCTTTATAAATGCCACATGACACATACCATGAACATAAATGACATGTCATTCATGTTTATGACTGTTGTCATAAAGGGTCACTGAGTTTTTGCAATGTCTGCACCCCAAAAGAATGTCAACTTAGCATTACAGAAACCGAATGACACTTTAATGGCAAGAGTCACAAAAATGAATGAAGTGTCATTAATGTTCATGACATGTGTCATGTCCTCTTTATGACC
>CM059273.1:22940520-22950520 GCA_030347295.1 Setipinna tenuifilis
AGAGGAGGCTGCCTGCCTTCCCCAGCCTTATGGGTCATCTGGAACACACACACACACACACACACACACACACACACACACACACACACACACACACACACATGCAGTCATACATACAGACACAAGGAAACACACACACACACACACACACACAAACAAACACATGCAGACAGTCATACATAAAGACACAAAGCAAACACACACACACACATACACACACATTGACATTCAAACGAGACAGGGGAGACATGTGCTTTTACTGACACACTCATCCCTGCAGACCCAGATTAGTGGCCCACGGGTGATAGGCTCCAGCCTATAAGCTCTGCGTTCAGACCAACCTATCCTTTCCCTCCCTCCGCAACGCTATCAACCCGCGGCCCACACTGTAATTACAGCCGAGTCCCCCTCTCATCTCCACACTGTCCCGCTGCCATGACAACCGGCCTGTCTGGTGGCTTTCGCCGTCCCGACCTCGGTCTGCGGGTGGAGAGGGCCACAGACAGACAGGCAGGCCAGAGCGTAATCGCACACACACACACATGCACACACATGCACACACACACACACATGCACACACACACATGCACGCATGCACACACACACACACACACACATGCACGCACACATGCACACATGCACACACACACCCAGAGAGAGCCAGGCAGGCCATTGCACACACACACACACACACGCACACACACACACACACACTCATAAGCATGCACACACACACACTCACGCACACACACACACGCACCCATACACACACACACTCTAGTCAGAGAGACCCAGAGACAGCCAGGCAGGCAGAGTCATTTAGGAGCATAATGAGGTTTTTATGTCCCCAACTTGTGTCCACAATGGCGCCTATTTTAGTGCCTTTTCCATCCCTCGCCACATCAAAACACATCATCGCCATTGTCCTCGTGTGGCACGGGGGCAGACACACTACTTTACTTTACAACACTTGCCCTCAGACTGGGATCACGCTTCATGTTTTAAATGGCATGCTCCAGCATACAGGCACTGTGGTATGGGCACCTCTAACAGAATAGCATCTTATAAATGGCTATTGTAGGACACCACTAATACAACTAAATGGCAACAAGGGTAATTGTTTAATTGTTCACCCTATTACAATGCATGTTGTGTTATTTTACTGGTGGCATATCTAGAACAACATACAGTAAATAAACAACACAGAGTGAATAAAGGGCAGGGGCAGTAAGTCTGGAGCGATGTGGGGTCATCTCAAGTGGGGGGGGGGTCATCTCAGCTTTGGATAAGATTTCTGGTTATTCACTCCCCCACCCACAGTTTTCCTATTGGTACAGGAATTAAACCACATCCTTATTTACATTGAAGATTTACACATCAATTGAGCTGCATTAATATTTCAGACTAGTTCAGTGGGTGTTCTTAAATCAAACCTCTCCAGTGGCATGGCTCCACAGAGGCAGATTTGAGTGGTATGTACCAGGGAGACACAATATTTTACCCCAGGGACCTGTTCTTGCCCTTTAAGGGGGCTAATGTTGAGCTAGTTCTGGTCAAGCACTTGCAACAGCACTGACATGCATTTCCACAGGTTTCAGAACCTAAGCACCTAAGTTAGGATTGTGGTTCTAACTTTGGAACCAGCAACTTCAGGGAGCTGTGCGTGCCAGATTTTTTTAGGCACCAGAACCTGTCACTTTTTAATTGCAACAAGTAGACCCAGTTCTAGACTGGCCATCGGCACTGACAGTGTGGCGGTGCAAACAAGCTACCTGAGGACCTGCTCCTCCTGTACTTAGCCCTGATCATAGCACAGGTGTGACCTGACCAGCATAGGAGGTGTGCTTACCCTATGGCCCTGCTCCCATCACTGTGCAACCTGCTCCTTAGTCTTAGTCCTCCTCAGGGGTGGCATAGCATGGCAGGGCTTGGGTGCTGTTTCAATGAACCCGGCATCACTTTTATGTTCCATCCTAAACACTGCTGCATGGTGAATGGCATCTTTATGTGCTGCATAATGTGATATCTGTGGTCTGTGGTCTGTAAGACCAGCCCCCTTATGCCTGGAACAGAGCAGACATATTTGGAATGACATGAACAGGAAACAGCGTCCGAATGCTTTCAACACTGTCAGAATGGGCTGGTAATGGAGAACTCCCTGCTCCCTGCTCCCTGCTCCCTGCTCCCTGCTCTAGCTCTGGGGGAGCTGGACTCTACTTCTTCCCCTCACAGCCAGGAGGTCCTGCCTCTGACCAGTGCCTCATGGCGAGGAATGCACAGGCTCACTGTAAGGAGTGTAAGGAGTAAGGAGTGCACTGCGTCCCTCTGCTTCTGCTGCTGCCTTTCTCTGAGCCTCAGCCAGAACATCCCAACTCACTCCCCCTCTGACTCACTCCCCCTCTGTGGCTCCCTGGGTTGTGTGTGTGTGTGTGTGTGTGTGTGTGTGTGTGTGTGTGTGTGTGTGTGTGCGTGTGTGTGTGTGCCTGTGAGGGTCATGCAGACCCAGCAGCATCTTACTGGATGCATTTCTTTCATAGTTTAGGGCCTTAAATGTGCTCTGCTTTCCTTTCCACAGTATCTCTCATATTCTTCAAAATATCATAATAATCACCCCCTCCACACACACACACAAACACACACACACACACACACCACCCCTCCACCACCACACTGCTGCTGCTCCTGCCACATCTAGAGCAGGACTGCAGGAGTGCAGACCCCCCCCCCCCCCCCTTTCTCCCTCTCTCTCTCTCTATCTCTATCTCTCCCCCCGTCTCTTTCTCTGTTTCACTCAGAGTATCTGTCAAATGAGCCTTAATTTCTCTCTCTCTATCTCTCTCTGTCTATGTCTGTGTCTCTGTCTCTCTCTCTCTCTGTCTCTCTCTCTCTCTCTCTCTCTCTCTCTCTCTCTCTCTCTCTCTCTGTCTCTCTCTGTCTATGTCTCTGTCTCTGTCTCTCTCTCTCTCTTCTCATAGCTCTATAAATTTAGTATATTCACCAACTTCCTGTAAAACTCACCCAGGGTTGGGCGTAACACACACACAGGGTTGGGTGTAACTTGTACTGTATGTGTATCTGTACCTATTACAGATTGATGACTGTATGTTGTTTGAGTGAAATGAGATTTCCTCAGTGCATTCCTCCATGCCGTGAGTCTTTGGGCTAAGCAGCTGTGCTACGGGCTAGGTTTAGCAGTCAGAGACAGGCACTTCTCTCTGCTCTGCCCTCCTCTCCTAACAAGCGCTGAAGTGAATTTAAAGTATGAATTCAAATGTGCTGTCTGCGCAAGTGTGGCCATAAATTAGACACACTTTCTTTCTTTCTTTCTTTCTCTCCTCAATTTCACCAACGTGGATTACCTCATCAAGAGTGTGTACAAATGTGAACAATTTATTCATTGTAAAAAAAAGAAAAAGAAAAAAAAACTGCACACTTTCATTGCTTTTTGACAGGACTGCTGGTGAGAACAATGCATCCATTGTGCGTCTAGGCAGGCAGGCATGGCAGAAATGCTGAAATGGATCCGGACTGGTGCTGAGAGCCTCAGAGCATGACTGACTAAGAACCGGGCTTAGCGCTGCCCTACTTCACACACACACACACACACACACACACACACACACACACACACACACACGCATGCACACACAAACACACACACACACACACCCACACACACACACAGACCTGGTCCAGGACTGGTTCTGGTTAGAGCGGAACAGCTCTATAGTATTAAAAGGTGGCCTGATGTAATGCACTGGACCCCTGCACTGGAGCATTTTTTTAAAGGGCTCATATGAGAGATATTGTGGGAAAAAGCTCACAGTTAAGGCTGTAAGCACTGTACAAAAAAACAGGTGGTTGTTCCTAGTGGATTGGCTCATTTCATCACATCATATTCAATAAGCCTCTAGCCTTGGAGAAAACACATCATATCATGAGCCTGATCTCCCTTTTCCTAAAGCTAACTAGTCTAACCCTACCCCTAACCCATCTGTAACAAGTCTCCAGTTGCACCCCACACTACAGCCGTATAGTTTGTGCTTAGCCGAGATATGGGTTTGTCTGCCCATAAAACAGAAACGGGACAAACACACACACAGTGGTTTCACAGTTTTTTTAGTTCTGTTTCTATTGGGTTTTACAAACTCTAATCAGGACACTGTAAAACACAGTTTGCCTCTTGTAAAACGGCTCTTTCTTGTAAAGACTCAATATAGCCTTATATCACCACATCTGTATTAACACGCACGCATGAGAGAGACAGAGAGAGAGACAGAAAGAGAGAGACAGAGACAGAGAGAGAGACAGACAGACAGAGACAGAGAAATAGAGAGACAGAGAGAGAGAGAGAAAGTATAAGAGAGAGAGAGTAAGAAAGTATAAGGAAGCTTGAACTCATGGGTGCTATTGGAAGTATATATACCACCAGCCTGACACACTGATGGCTTGTCAGCAACATTGATGTTTGCTGTAGCAGTGTGTAGTCATGACAACGTGTAGTGGATTCCGGTGTGAAAAGAGTATCACCTCTTGTTTGGCACAAGAATAGCACTGTTAGCACCTTTTACTCACACACACACACACACACACACACACACACACACACACACACACATACACACACACACACACACAGACACACACACACACACACACACACACACACACACACACACACACACACACACACACACATACACACACACACACACACAGACACACACACACACACACACACACACACACACACACACACACACACACATACTGACAAGAGCATTAGCAGATAACATGATTAATACATAGTGGTTTCCTGTTTCGTCAGCCAGTAAGGATGTCAGTTTCTGTGTGCATGTTTTTACCTAATATAAAGTATTCATGTTTAGTTTGGTACCATAGGACTGCCAATGGCAAAGCATGGCTTGGTGGGCATTTACACTTTTTATTTGGTAGTTTCAGGGGGCTAGATCAGCCCTGTTAATGAGAGCAATGATGAATGAGGGCCTGATGAAGTACTTAAATAATTCATTTTATTATTTTTGACGGTTTTGTGTACTTCTCTGTCTTTGAAGTTTTTAAACCTTTCCCATTGTTGTGGACACAAATACATTCTTCCAACTTTTTCTTTCATTCTGTTCCAAAGTGCCAAGTAAAACCTTTGATAAATAACTAGATGTTGTAAAATGCAGTTAGTGCACTTAGTGTTTCTGAGCTTTTTTGTTTGTCCCCAAATATCGGCCTGTTGGACTAGTCAGCCTTGCACCTGTCCTTGTGTGCTCTGCACACTGACATCAGAAAAAAAAACTTTGAAGGTAGGTTGTAAACTGCCCACCATCGTACACCTGGCCATGAACAAAGCCCCACACATACATGCAACACCCCCATGAGGTGTTGTGGAGACCTTTCCTATTGACCAGATTTCCTGTTGCCCAATCAGTGGACCGGAGTGGGTTAGCACTGCTCTTTTGATACTGTAGCATTGTGTGGCAAGGTGCCAAAACAGCTGGTAGAGTATGGGTCGGTTGTTTTGGTACCCTTCATAAATTCTGACAGTGTTAGCTCAAATAATGACACCCCACACCGCCTGCTGAGAAACACGGTAAATGTGGCACTATAGTCATGTGATTACTGTACCCTTGGGGGTGTCTTGTCACTGTGCACATACTGAGCAGTAACTTACCAGAGGTATTAAACTCATACTCTGTGTAAATCACAGGTTCCACAGGTAGCGCTGCACTAAGCTAAGCTAGTGCTGAAGTTGGATGTCCCTAAATATTCTACCATTTAATTGATTGGAGATTTTATGATTATTGAAATTCTGTTCTGTTCTTCCTAATTAAATAGAGCAACAAGGGCCCAGCCAGAAATATTGCTGTTTTTATTTAATTAGAACAATAATGGCTACGGAAATATTGCTATTGTTGATTGCAAAAGGAAAAGACGCATTATGTGTCTCTGTCATTCATCTTTTTTTTAAATTCAGTGATGAAAATCATGTTGCATTGCTACTCCCACTGCTGTTTGTGTGGGTTAGGCCAGTCTGAACAACCATACTCGTTCCCCAATCAGAACAGCCCTGCCCCTAACCTCCACCCAATCAGAACAGCTCTACCCTAACCTCGACCCAATCAGAACAGCCCTACCCTAACCTCCACCCAATCAGAACAGCCCCCCTCTCCCCCTAACCTCCACCTAATCAGAACAGCCCTACCTCTAACCTCCACCCAATCAGAACAGCCCTACACCTAACCTCCACCCAATCAGAACAGCCCTCTTCTACCCCTACTCCTTCACCCAATCAGAACAGCCCTACCCCTAACCTCCAACCAATCAGAACAGCCTATCCTAACCTCCACCCAATCAGAACAGCCTATCCTAACCTCCACCCAATCAGAACAGCCCTACCCCTAACCTCCACCCAATCGGAACAGCCCTCTTCTACCCCTACTCCCTCCCCCAATCAGAAAAACCATACCCTAACATCCACCCAATCAGAACAGCTTTACCCTAACCTCCACCCAATCAGAACAGCCCTACCCCTAACCTCCACCCAATCAGAACAGCCCTACCCCTACTATTTATCCATTCAGAACAGCCCTAGCCCTAACCTCCACCCAATCAGAGCAGCTCTAGCCCTCCCCTTCCCCATTGCTCCTTCTGCTGTGGCATGAGAGGGCAGTTCACAGTGCTGTTGGAGCTGCTGGATTGACACAAGCCAGCTGTTGCCGTGGTGTTTAGCCGAACACGCATGACACAAACCACATCATTTAGATCCAACTGTGTCCTGATGACAGCTGTGCCTCACAACACTCAAAGCAGATTCCATTAACACAGGAAATGGCTGTCATTGCCAGAAGCTCATAATCCGACCAATCATAGCCTAAAGTGCAGTCCGCTGGGCTGCAGTCCCCTTTGTCATCGCTGGATGAAATCATCATCAAACCACATAATTTTTTATTGCATTTTGTAAATGGTTTCTCCACGTCTAGAGTTGCCTTTGTTATGTTTGCCCACTGGCTTGGGTAATTCATTTGTATCCATTTCAATTGTAGCCATTTAGAAGGCCAGGAAGAGAGCTTAGCGGATAGAGCGCGAGACTCATGACATCAAGGCCAAGATGACATGAGGTGTGCCTTGCCTCCCGTGCAAAAGTTGCTAATGCTCGGAGATAATGATAGCTGATGATAGTATGCTAGAGAACTGATACGACTGCGTGTTCTAGAATTAGAATTAGGACAAATCAGAGCCAGAGCGACGCCACTCAGTGCATACCATCCGGGTTACTCCTCGTGCCAGACTTATACATTATGCAGCAGCGGTTTTCCCCCCAAATGTTGGTGTTGTCTCCAGCGGCTGATGCTCTGCCTCGCAGCCAGTGATGGAAGGGGGGGGGGGGGGGGGGGGGGGGGTTCAGTGAATGCCGTAGCTTGGTGGCAAAGAGGCTACTACTGTCTCGCTACATCTGTATTGGGTTCTGTAATGATGCCCCACCAGTACTCTACCCCCTTTTCCCCACTAGTACTGTAAAACCACCCTTGCTATTGCTTCATTTTACAGTCTGCTATTTAGTAGGTATTTACATAGTGATGAAATGGTATATATATATATATATATATATATATATATATGAAACCCGTATATATATATGCTTGAATTTATCAATTTGATAAATAGCGGACTGAAAAAGGACAGATTTCCCTACCCTCTTTCTTACCACCTCCGCACAGCGGTAACCCTAAAACCACCCCCCTTTCTGTTAGACCCTCCCTTACTCACCCCGCCCCCCAACTCAGCCCCTCCCACACTCACCCCTAAAATAAATAAAACAAACAAACACACACACACACACACACACACACACACACACACACACACACACACACACCCCTTTCGCACTAAACATCCCACTGCTCCCCTAAAATTTCACTCACACAGGAACATGCAGTTTGACACTGGTGAACTGATTTCACCCCTTGTGGAAAGACTTGTTTGTTTTGATATCTGGTGGTGTCTTTTTTTACATGAAGCTAGAGGAAAGAGCTCAGGAGTTACACAATGCAACCCAGAACTGCAGTGTTTTTTAAAAATTAGCGCCGAGTTGTTTTCGATCATTTTAACACTTGTCTCAATACAATGTCCACTTTCTTCGAAACACATGCACCATATTATTGGACTACGGAAAATAAAACATGTATGCTTTTGCAATGCTTTTGCACAAAATACATTGTCACCACTTCTTCCAAAACCCATAAGTAACTGTCTTTTACTGTCACTAGTAAAACTCTGTACAACCTCACAGTATTACCCTCCTACATATGAATGGGCTGTTCAAAATATGAAACATTAGTTCCAAACTTGCCAAAAGATTAGAGCACTGTTGACAGAAATACTGTATGCTGTGCTTGGATGCTCAAATGGAAGTCTACAGTTCAGGAGATTACTCTCTTTCACTGAACAAAAACATTCTTCTGCTTGCAGCCTTGGTATTATTCACACATAATGGTTGTATTTGGATTGAAATGTGCCTCTATCAGCAAAACATTTATGTAGCTATCACTAAAAAAGATGTTCTCACCATTGCAGCACTGCTGTATTTGTAAGACTTTTAACAAGGACAAGTAAACTAAAGAGTGCTACTTCAGTCAGCATTAACCAAACAGTTTGAGCCTATTGTATCTAAGTTATGCTTCATTAGTTGGAATGACCAGTTGGAATGACCATTAGTGGGAATTGACCAGGTGTATGCCAGTATGCCAGTACAACTGCATGTCCAGTGGCCAGTCCACAAAGCTGACCATGGCACTACAAATAACCATGGCACTTATAAAAGGTTGTATCTTAACAGAGACAGATGGGCAGTTTTAAAAGTTTGGTCTTCATACAAAGATTCAAGGCAAGGAAAACCAAGGTACTGTAAATGTGAAATACACCAAACAAAGATCACATTCATAGCATACGGTAAATCAGTAGTACCGCTACTATATGTATTCATGCACACTGCACCCTGTACCCTGTGTTGGGAATAACACTGTACAGTGCAGGCACACATCTTGTGGTATGTATGGTCAGCTTACTGACATAAAGCATGATATAAACCGTCATGAAGTGGAGTGTCATCTTTACTATATGTGTTTGGCATTACAACAAGCACTGTGAGATGTTCTTTTCTTTCTTTCTTCTTTTCCTTCCCTTTGTACTGCAAAAAATATCTAGTGGAAAAATAAAAGGCTGTGGCAACACATGTATGCATTTTGCAGTGAAACAAGTCACTGTGTCAGAGGTTTTTTTTTTAATTTGATTGTCATGTTTTTCACTTCATCATGGATTGAAAGACAAAGAAGTCAGGGATAGGAAACATGTGTTTTGGTTTTGGTAGCATGAGTCACTTTTGGGTTAAGTATTTACGGTAGTGTTTTGGTGGTTCAAGTGCGTTTTGCCCTATAGGTTCACTGCTGTTCTCAGGTGTAGCCTGTATGTGTAATGCTTACTACTGTATATGAAGAGTTTTGAAAAAGGGGATATGGCACTGAGACAAGTGTAAAATGAAAGCCGTTTCCTGAACAACATGTAGCCCAGTGGAGTTGCTGTGAGTAGAACCCTACCTCGGGCTAGGATAACCCACACCCAACCTGACTTAAGCGTAAACAAATTTTAGCAGGACCTACAGCTACCACATACAGTACAGTATATGCTATTGCAAGTAAAAGGGGTGTTTTTTTTTTATTTTGAAAGACAACTACTGTTAAAGAACTAAATATGAAACTGGAGATGAAAGGGGGGCTAAAAACAGGACCATTTTGTTTAGTGCACACTCGATTACCAACAGGACAACCAGTAAGTTACACTGCTGGTAAATGAAGCACACTTTTTTCCTGTATATGGTAAATAAACATGTTATTGAGAATTTGCTTTTGAAAACAACCTTGAAATCATTACAGAGAAAGAATTTGTTGCAGCAAAAGGTCTGCTTTTTACACTAGGATTGGTGATGTGTTGT
>CM059273.1:22955520-22970520 GCA_030347295.1 Setipinna tenuifilis
GCTGCACACGCGCATGAGCAACCGGCGCGTGGTGGTGGTCATCGTGATCATCTGGACCATGTCCATCGTCATGGGCGCCATCCCCAGCGTGGGCTGGAACTGCATCTGTGACGTCAGCACCTGCTCCAACATGGCGCCGCTCTACAGCAACTCCTACCTGATCTTCTGGGCCATCTTCAACCTGGTCACCTTCGTGGTCATGGTGGTGCTCTACGCGCACATCTTCGTCTACGTGCGCCAGCGCACCATGCGCATGTCGCGGCACAGCTCGGGGCCTCGCCGCAACCGCGACACCATGATGAGCCTGCTGAAGACCGTGGTGATCGTCCTAGGTGAGTGAGGGTGCCATGACAACCATGCTGAATGCTGCACTGGGTGAGAGCATTCTGATAACATTCTGCTCAGTGTTGGCAAAAAAAATGCCTTACTTTGCACCCTTCTGCGTAGGAAGGGGTGGGAGCCACACTGATGTAGGACTTGTATAGACATCCGTGTCTGACTAGCACTAAATCTGACATTTCTGCTGCCAAATAAAAAACTTGGCAGCGGGGCTATTGATAAACGCACCCCACAGCCATGTCTGTTTAGAAGGCTGGCAGCTGGCCTGCTTGTTTTAGGCTGAAAGTGCATAACCAGAATGATTTAGTTTAAGTGCAGTTTTTGCAAAATTTAACATTAAGTAAACTCAGTCATCATTCAGACAAAAATCATCATTCAGAGATATATTATTTAAAAGTTTTTTTCCCCACCTCTCAAGCCCCTGTGTTTGTGCCAAGTTCTATTCTCTGAAGCTAAAACCACAAATGCGTAGCAGCAGCAGCAGCTCTCCCTTATTCAAAATACAGCACCAGCACCAGCACCACTTTCAACTTCCTTTTTTCCAAGAAAGCCACAGGGCCCAGCGGGGACCAAGAACAGCCCCCACCACACCACACCACAGAGCTCTGTGTGCGTGAGAATGTCTGTTATCAGCCGCTTCGCCTCTTCCGGAATTGCTCAAGGTCAACAAGGTGCAACAGTTCTCTCGGTCCGCTCGCATCTCATGTGTGTCAGTCAAAGCAGAGCTGCTACTGCCACAGTGCTGTGTAATTACTACATTGCATTACATGACATTACATTACACTTAGCAGACGCTTTTATCCAAAGCTGCTAATTACTAAATAGCCAACACGTTAGGGTTTGCAGGTCAATCAAAACACCAGGCAGGGAACACACCATTCATTCCTCAGAGCTGCGCAACAGCAGGGGAAGTTCATAAAAGTGCGATGCTATGTGTAGGATAGTAACCTTTTTACATTACATTACACTTAGCAGACGCTTTTATCCAAAGCGACTTTTGCAAAAAGGAGGACATCAGCTAACAGAGGTGTAGAGGAGCACAGAGTAAGCAGACTCCCTTAATGCATACGAGGAGATGCATGTGCCTACGTTTCCCAGAGCAGGGACACTACAGGCACACACACTTCCTACAGGGAGAATTATACATCATGAGACACCTAAGAGTGGGTTTAGTGGTTGTTAGTTTTCCTATACTACTATATAGCTGTTACTATACTATAACTACTACTATGTAGCTGTTAAATAAATAATAAGCAAGTCAGGATAAGAATTATGGGGTTCACATTGTAAGGGTGCCAACCAATGATTAGGATTACAGAGCATTGCTTGCACCAACTCCACACTCCAACACTACTACATAGCTATTATATACTTAAGCAATATAACACGAGTGGGAGTGAGGGTGTTCGTGGATATCCTCACTGGTGTGGTTAGGCCACAGGCATGAGCCCGAAGGCTGCTTTCATACAACAGTTCCAGTGCCAACACAATTAGTGTATAGACACAATGTTAACATTCATTTTAAAGTTTTATTTCATTGTATTCCAGTTCGCTCCAGTCTCTGCTCCACAAAATAGTTCCAGTTCAAGTTAACGCCGTCTGTAGTTGCTATGCAACACGTGTCCTACACGATGATTTGGACATTCCCCTGTATTGTGCAGGCACTGAGATACGATTCTTGTCATTGTTCACAGTCCGAACTAGGCCTAATGCACAGCTGCCGTTCTGCAGTCTTGGGTGTCTTGTTAAAGTCTGCCATAGTTTATAAATGTACTCAATTTAATGGTTATATTGCATCTTCAGCGGAGTGATTATCAACCGTGAAGAGTCATCTATGGTATACCGTGGGATATCCTAACTCCTACTGACGCTTAGAATGCATCTCGTCCAATCAGAAAATGTTAAATAGTTCAACCGGACCTAACTGTTGTATAATATATGACTACTGCATACAATATAGCTTCTATATAGATATTATATACATAATGTGGAACTCAGGATTAGAGTTAGAAGGGTTCACATTATAAGGATGCCAAACCAAGGATTAGAATTCCAGAGTGGCGCTGTTGCTGGCATTGCACTGTATGCAATAACTATTACAAATTACTACCACATATTTTATAACTATTTTACAAACAATATGAAACCCCAGTTTAGAACTAGGGATGGTTCTCATTATAAGGATGCCCACCAAAGATTAAGATTGTGCAGTACATGTCAAATCCACTACTAGCCTAGATTGATGGATGGGCCTAGATGCAGCTGTGGTCTGTGCTGCTGGTTCTGATGTATTATGGAAGCAGGTTAGCCACTCTGGTGCTGGGGACGAAGGATACTGTGTGGTTCGGATCAAATCCAGTTAGCGCAACGTCAATTTGGAAGGCTGTTTTTGACGAACGTCAGGTGTTGTACAGGAATTGAATTCACGGTGAAAATTCCATAGGCCAAGATTTACTGGGGCAAAACTTGCAAATGTAAATGTAGGAATTCTTTTTTTATAAACGCAGGCACACACAAACAGACAGACAGACACACACACACACACACGCGCACACACACACACTTCAACAACAAGTTAGCCGTGTTTACACAGGCCCCCACCACCACTCCGTCTCCCCTGGCCTCGCCCTCACCCTGAAACAAAGCGCCTGTTGACATCCTTCGCTCTCTCCGCAGCTGAGAGCTGGTGACCAGTGCACAGCGAGCGCCAGCAAGCCCCGTGTAGTCTCTACCCCCCTCCCCCACACTCTGTGTCCTGCCCCAGAGAGCCTAGGGCCCAAAGAAAGGAGGCCAGTCATTGGAGGGGGCCCTGGCTCTCGTCCCCACCCTCACCACCACCACCACCATCCTTCTTTGTGGGCACAGGAAACAGTGGTGTTGTTGTTTAGACAATCGGAGCCTGATGTTCAGCAGGGAGGGAGGTGGAGGGAGGATGGGGGCAGGGTCTAATGCAGTTAGAGTTTTTCGGAAGTTTTTTGGAGATAAAAAGTTTTGTCGGCCATGGACAGATATTTAGGCTACTTTGTGATCTAGTTTGTCCATCTCTACAAAATGATGTCACACTAGAGGAAGCTACTGTTCCAAAAACAGATGCCGCCCCGATCACACAAATGCAGGTTTCTTTAAGTAAGTAAAGTGAAGTAAAGTAAAGTAAACTTTATCATCCCCAAGGGCAACCACTCCATCACAGACCTACACAGTTCATGCATAAATAAATAAACAACATCAGTAAAAACCTAAAATAATAAAATCATAGGTTAAAAACACAAATAAATACCGACAACTGCAGTGGAAAGCAGCCTGGGTTGCGAGTGGAGCAGTGCCACCTGAAGTCATTACATGTCAGGTCACTGTACTGTAATCCAGGGAGACTAACACTGAATTAGGTACAGTCCCAGTGGATTAATGTTGGATTAGATGCCCTGCTTAAGGACACCTCAGCCATTGATGAGTGTTCCAGAGAGCACTGGTTATACAGTACTCCCTCCTCCTACTGCTACAGGAATCAAACCTGCAACTCTGATCCCAAGACCAACTCCTTAGCCCTTAGGCCACAACTGGCACAGCAAAGCTTTAGGGTAATGTATTTTTAAAAAGTAGACTCCATCAGAAGCAGGTCTCTGTGAAGTCGAAATCATCAAAAGCGTGTATATTTAAGGTATGGGTCTGGCAGAAGTGATTCGCTTTGAGGTAGACTCTGGCCATTTTAAGGTAGGATCTGTCAGAAGTGGGTCTCTTTGAGGACACATCCAAGCCAGAGCTGCGCCTCCTTGTAACCAGAGAAGATGGTAGCTGGATCTGAACCTAGACCCTTGATCTTGATCTGGATCTAGACCCTAACCCAACCCCAAACTCAAACCCAAACCCAAACCCAAATCCAAACCCCATCACCCCATAGCCCTATTCTGGGTTCTGGTACTGTATGCAGTGAGAGAGTAGACCCTGTGGTTTTCTCTTCAGCAAAAGACAGCCCCCAGGGGTTGTGCTGGAGTTTACAAGCGGTGGATCTGAGAGCTCTCCCATCTGCTCTGCATCTGACTCTCTATAGCGTTGTATACCACCAGAGAGGCTCTTGGCCCGGCACCATATGCTGTCTGTTGTCTATTTGCTATGCATATATTCAGCATTTGAAACCAAGCAGTCCTCCATTTAGTTTCACTGTGACATTAAGTTTCATTGCTTTATACTGTATCTCCGATATAGTATTATCAACAGCAATGACTGATTTCATTTATTTGTTTGTTTTCACCACTGTGTGATAACATCCACAGTTTTGGATGTTATCACACAGTGATAACATTTCTTTTTACTTCATGCTTCACATGACAAGTAACCATTTTATTGTTGATGTTTTGTGCTGAAATGTGGAAACCTGGGAGGGGGGTGGCAATAACCCCTGTTGTAAATGGTGGCTTTATCAGGCCTGTAGTGCTTGTCTTTGTCAAGCCCAGAGGACAGGAAGTTTGCCCACAGCACAGACATGGACAAATGGAATTTCCATACTGGCTTTACAGGGCTGACATCACTTCCTGTCGCTGTGCTGCCATGTCGCCCTGTTTGTTTTCCATGCTGTCGCTGCACTATCTGGTAGCGGGAGCACGAGTGAGGGAGTGTGTGTGTGTGTGTGTGTGTGTGTGTGTGTGTGTGTGTGTGTGTGTGTGTGCGGACGCATGGTGGGAGGAGAGATATCTGGCCTTGCCTCACATCTGCTGGGCAGATGACGCACGCGAGTGCAGCCTGCTCTCAGGATGCTGTAAAATGAGTTATTCCTGATTTCTCCCAGGAAGTGCTATCACAAATGGCGAGTAACAAGCTTGGCCCATCTGCCCCCGGCAGAAGACAGTAATTAAACCAGCACTCAGCACCATGTTTTGTGTCCATTTTATTTTTTTATTTATTTAGTTTTCCTAACAGTGTTGTCTGACAGGACTGCTTACCTGATTGCAGCAGATTGTCTGTGCTTTGTGTCCTGTGTTCTGAGCTCTGTGCTCTGTGCTGCGATCCTAGCAGGCTTTTTTGTGTTGCCTTGGCATTCCTGCTTTCATTGAATCATCAGTGGCAGCTTTGGCTGTATGCCACTCCATGCTTTTGTTGTTAAAAAAAAGGGAGAATGTTGAAATTAGATGTTAAAAAACTATTTCTCTAGGATATTGAGCAAGACACTGAACCCCACCCTGCTCCCGCTGTGCTGGTTGGCACCTTGCATGTACAAAAGCTTTGGAAAGAATGCAGTCCTTTTACCAGACATTTGCCAATTATTTTCTTATCGTCTCAATCCCATAACTGAGAGGACCCGTTAGCCATGTGAGAGAAGGAGTCTCTCAAATACATGTGCAAAATGACACAGAGGGACGAGTAAGCTTCCCTTTTCCTGTCTGTCTCACCCTATCTATGCATCTGCATCAGAAAAACAGTGAAATGCGATCAAATTAGTGTGGACAGTTTCCATTACCTAGTGGTATGGCCGACTGACAATTACCCCATTCTCTGGCCCTCTCGCCTCATTCTCTTGCCCCGTCGCTGTCTGACAGTAGGTCACGGGGCAGCAAATGGACAGGGAGGTGTGTGTGTGTGTGTGTGTGTCTGTGTGTGTGTGTGTGGGTGGGTGTGTGTGGTGATGGTGGGGGTGTGGAGGCTCAGTGTGTGAATGATGTCACACATCAAGCCTGTGTCTCCTAATGTCCACGGGCAGAACTGGCAGCCAGTGAGAATCACTGAAAATCGCTGCGAAAACAAGGTCTGCATGGAGAATGCAGAACAAATGCTCTTGGTTCCTGGGCCAAGCCACTGAGCTGAGCCCTCCACTGGCATGAAACCATTCGCGGCATGTGTTGAGCCTTTCCACAGGTGCAGGAATCTAACTACCCCCCCCCCCCCCCATCATGTATCGACATAGTTTTATATTTCAATAAAAAAAATCGGCCCAAATAAAACCACTTGCACGATTGTGGGAACTGAACAAAGAAAAGACAATTATCGCAAAGCGTTTTGGTCGTTGCTTTGGTGTTGGGGTTTATTGCGCCAGTGGTTAAATGAGTTAGGTGGTGAGATTTTGCTGAGGCAGTTGCTTCTGATTGAATATGAGTCCCATCCAATGCCCACGTGTTCTATTCTGAACCCTGTTGACTTCTTCTGAGTCATTCTGCGATTAGTGTAATATTTTATGGTGACCCAGCCTCTTTGCCTTACACAGTCAGCACTGACAAAGAACAGTGTCACAAGATCTCAGGACGTTCCTGCTTCATCATCACACTCTGACACACACACTGATGGCAGTAGACAACGCGCTGAGCCCTTGCGGCTGAACGCAGATGTGCTAGCCCCCTGTTTTCACCAAACCACACCAAATATAACAACACTCAGCTCGGCCTAGTAGGAGTGTGTGTGGAAACCACAGTAAGGCTAGTTAACATCTTGGACAGGCTAGCTTGGACATTTTCCCTCCAGTTTGGTCTGGCAAAAAGTCACAGATGATGAAACGTCCAGTCAGTGCAGGGAAAAAAGAAGCAGCACGGGCAGACAGAGACAGCATGGGCAGACTTTTGTCACCGTTTCATCGCTCCTTCCTCCCATCAAAGGCACAGTACAGACGTCAGTATGTGTTAGCCCATGAAACTGACTGCTGTGTTCAAGGGTATTATCCCTGAGTGTTTCATGCTTAGGCAGCCTTTGAGCAGTGTGTGACCACAGGGCCCGATTGTGCAAGGTGAGCCGGGAGGAAGTCATAAATTGAAATCCTATTTGGAGTCAGAGAGAGGAACACTCTGAATGGCTGCCAGTTTAAATACTGTGGAGCTGAAGTCAGGGCTGGGGGGGCGTCGGGGTCGAGGGGGTTGGGGTCAGGGGGTTTTGTGGGGGGGGGGGGGGGGTTGTTTATTTCCCAACAAGCTGTGCTGAGAGGGGGGGGGGATTTCGAGAAAAGCTTTCAGCCCCTCTTTAAAAAAAAAAACCTTTTTAGATTGGCTTGAGGTACCTTCCCTTGCCATAGAAAATGGTGAAACTCATCTTGCAAAAAAAAGAAATGGAAGGATCTATCTTTCATGGCTGCCTTCAAACTGATAGATAGTGGCAATATGGCAATCTGTTCCTCTTCATTTGCACAACAAAGCACATGTTTATATTTACACTTTCCACAGTTGTTTTGCCCACTTACTTTTTTTTGTAGTGTGGTCTTTGGTGACGGCACGAATTATACTTGGTGATAACTCATCTCCTGACATTTGTCAAAAGGAAATGTTTCAAATTAGCTGTTAAACCAGAGCCCAAGTGGAAAATATATGTTGGGTCCTGAGGTTTTCTCGTCTAGTCCGTGTGGAATATTGGCTGTTACCACAAATGTGCACTATCACTTTTGCGGGAAAGCCATTTTGGCGAGGCGTCTGTCGAGCCCATGGGAAAGAGTGCTGTCCATTACAGTGGCTCTCACACTGGGCAACCCCAAGAGAGTGCAAAGTGGGTTTGGGGTAAACCCAATTACCCAAACATTGTTGCAGGAATCTCTAGAGAGGACATCCGAAAAGGCCCACTATGCTGCTCTGGTGTCACCTTAAGGATATTGGAGCAGAGTGAACTAAAATGCTATTGGTGATGTCACTGCGGAAGTGTGTTCCATTTACGAAGGCAAAAAGGTGCATTTGTTGGGGGGCACATGCTGCATAGTAACCCATTATCCTGGTGGAAAATACATTTATTATGAAGCACTTAACAGTAATAGCCTTTTTGCCATTCAATTAAACACCAGTGTAGTTTGTGGTCCATTGTGAAGTAATGTGATCTCGCACATGACAATCTTATTGATTTTAAAGTGTCTTTCTAAACAAAACCAGCCAAATGGCCGTCATCTGAGATAATTTAATCTCCAATCAGCAACATTATGCCTGTTTACTTTTTCCTTTACTGAATTAACTTTTTCCCAGAGAGTGTTGATCAGATGAAACAACTCCTTAAAAATACACTAATAATCAAAAGTTGAATGATAACATCTACATTATCTCAAAACAGTTAGGTAAGATTTTCCATAAACATTTTTTCCCAAGGCACTGTTGTCTATGCATTTGCTTTTTTGCTTCTGTAAGATCCACAAGAATACTTTTTATGCTGGTCTTGTGAAACCTTAGTCACGGTCTTGTGAAACCTCAGTCATTTGTCTTGTCATTATTGTGGCTTCGCAACTGTGGCACATTCTGTGTGAAGACAGGATGCTTCATGTTGGTTTTATCGTTGTTTGTTTCTTGCTTGTGGAAATATTTCTGGACGCTGTGTTTCATAAACAGCTGCGTTATCGTGGCCTCCTGCCCCAAATTAACCATTCCTGCCGTTCCCATGAAAAGCTCACTCAGATGGGGCATCCTTCTCCTAGCCATCGCTCCCGCCACAGCCCACAGCAAAGCCAGTGTCAGGAGCTGTGGCCAACACAGTCACAGCCTGTGCCTGATATTTATATAGGGACAAGGGTGCCCAGGGGAATACAGTGTAAAGGCATATGAAGCAAAGCAAACACATTGGCTGAGCACTGGGAATCCTGGAGGAAATTAAACGTCCCCACCAACCCACCCCAGCCCCACTTCAAAATCTCCTTGTTAGACTTGCGACTGAGAGTACCTACAATTTAGCTTTCGAACAGCAAACAGCTACCCTTCCCCCACTTTGGTTTGCTGGACGTGGAGACAGGGAAGGGAAACACACTGTGGAAAGGCTGTGTTGCTAGCAGCTTATTGGGTTTATCTAACTCCTGAGAGTCTCTGCATAGCTTTAAAGTGATGTAAAGTGTGCGAGAACAGCTGCATTTGCTAACAGAAAGCAGAGCCCTCGCAAATATCTGCTCTTGGACAAAATAACTTCTGTAGCCAAAATATTTATCCCTCTTCTGACAGCCTGGAGAGGAAAGCGTCCCGGTGTGATAATAAGACAGAGACTGTATTATGAGTCAATGAACAAATTTTTCATAACTTTAAAAAGTGAAATACATTTCTGTACATTTCCGTTTTGCCATCTGTTTTTTTTTTTGAGAACTAATAGGCTGCTTGCTAAGCTGATATCTAAGTCCTCTGTATGATTTTGGTTGATGTCCCATTTCCATGTTGTTCGGACAAAGGATGGGATGTTGGGTCGATTAAGGCCTTACGTCTCATCTTCATCGACATGTGTTTTCTCCATCTGTCTCTGCGGTTCTTGGAGTGCTGACTGGGGACAAACAGGGAGACAGAGCACTCAGGCTAGGCGACACTACATTACATTACACTTTGCTGACGCTCTTATCCAGAGCAACTTACAGTTATTTAGGTACACGGTTTCAGTTACAGTCCCTGAAGGCAATTTGGAGTTAGATGCTTTGCTCAAGGGCACTTTAGCCAAGGATGAGGGTGCAGGAGAGCACTAGTTATTTACTCCCCCACCCCAATTCGTTCAGGATTCAAATGTATGACCCTCTGATCTCAAGACCAAACTTGCCTCTTCATTTATTTCTGTGTTACTAGTGTTGTTTTGAAGCGGTACACTACACTCACAATTACTAAGGTGACAGAGAAACAAAAGCAGATTCACAGAAAAAAAAAAGTGCACTTAGATCCATGCAATGCCAGTTATTTTTCGGTCAGAGAACCTTCATCAAGGCACTGTCATTTTGTTAACTTTTTGTGACATTTCATATGTTCAAAGTTGGAAAAAGTCCTCACAGTATTTAGTATTGTTGAAGTTATCACTAACATTTATTCTCCATATTTACTGTATGTGTCATTCAAGAGTCCTTTGCACCCTCTTACCTAACTGCATTTTAGCCTTTGGTTTCAGACGTTTAAGAAATGGCTATTTTAAAGGATTATGACAGATGGAGTAACAGAATAAAGCATGTCAAAGAATTTTATATATTGATAGATGGCCACTGTTGGACAATTTGTTTAAGCACAGTTTGGCAGCAGAAAGAGACATAATGCACTTTAGGGGGCTCTAATAAATTTTCTCCGCTCTGTCAGGGGCCTTCATCATCTGCTGGACTCCCGGCCTCGTCCTGCTGCTGCTGGACGTCTTCTGCGCCAGCTGCAACGTGCTCTCCTTCGAGAAGTTCTTCCTGCTCCTGGCCGAGGTCAACTCGGCCATGAACCCCATCATCTACTCCTACCGCGACAAGGAGATGAGCATCACCTTCAAGCAGATCCTGTGCTGCCAGCGGCAGGAGAACGTCAACGGTACCACCGAGGGGTCGGACCGCTCCGCCTCCTCCATCAACCACACTGTCCTCAGCGGGCCGCACAACAACGACCACTCGGTGGTGTGAAGGGGCCGCCCGGCGGAGGCTCCGGTGGTGTTGTGTTGTGTGGTGTTGTGTTGTGAGCCAGGTCCGGTCCAGCCCAGCCCGGTAGATGCCAAATCAGAGAGCCCTGGAGGAGGAAGGTGATGGTCATGTGACGGGCAAGTGATGATGGCATTCCAGTGGCAAAGACTTTTATTTGTTTTTGATTTTTTTGTTTTTTGTTTGTTTGTTTGTGAGTTTAGAATTTTTTTATGGTTTTGTTTGTTTTATTGAGATTTTTTTTATTTGAAAAAAAAAAAGAAAGTTATTGACAGTATAAACTATTTAAGGATTTGTCTTGATCTGTGATGTGAAGGATAAGCCAGTATAACCGCTTCCACTAGATTCCGTCCATCCCCACATTCCACAGGGTTATCCGTGTTCGGAAAACTATAGAACTCTAGAAGGATTCAGGAACTGACCAATAGCCTCCAAAAACTGGAGCAAAGTGCAGAGTTGTGGTTGTAGACCGGTGGGTCTCATGACACAAACGTAGAGCTACTGAGTTAACTCCCAACTGCACTGAGTGAAAGCTCACCTGCTTCATTGAAGGCAGTTTATGCAATGTTAGCAGTGATGCTAATCTCCATCCAAATTTAGCTAGCACACGATTCCAATGTGTCAATCTGTTCTGTATTGTGAACATTTTTTAGAATATTGTAGTGTTAATGATCATAGTTATCAAGTATTTCTCACAGAATTAGTTTTTAAGGAGTTCCAAGGTTTTACTGTGCAAGTTGCTCCAGGTAACAAGAAATCTCTTTTTTGTAAAATTGAAGATTGAGAATAGTTCCCGTCTTTTCTTAGACTCATGCAAACTTTTTCTGGTGCTGTGAACATTGTTTCTCTGACGCTGATAGAAAAAGAAAGCCTAGTATTACAAATCAATAGTGGATATGGCCATGCCCACCCAAGCATGGTCTCAGCCAGGCAGATGGGCAGGATGCAGACATCTGACCTGTGTCACACACGGTCCAGTTGGGATTATAATCCAGATTAGGACCCATATTGAAATTCAGATTGAGACCCAGATTAGGGCCCAGATTAAAGCACCCCACTAGTGCACATTTAACTGCCATCCCGTGTTTCAGGTTATGAAAATAGATATTCCACCACTAGTTGCCTAAAGTCATAGTTTGTGTCCCCACCAAGACCTCTTCTCATATTGCCTAAGTGAGGAGAGGGATGGATGTTGTATTCCAATCACATGTTGTCTAGAAGCATTTAGGATTATGGTTCTTTAAAAAAACGTTTTTTTTTTTTTAAACATTGTTCTATACAATTCTTACCTTTGTATGAACCACAGTGATGTTGGCAAACAACATAACAAGGAGATTGAAGGCCTTCCAGAAAATTAAACTTGAATTTTGATATTTATATATATTTTTTTAATGAACTAAATTTCTTTTCTCCTTGACATGCCTATGCCATTTGAAGAAATTATTTGATGGTTGAAAATTTCATGTAAAATATAAAAAACCTGATACAAATTGAAAAATTGTTGCAATTTTCAGTAGCACCATGCAAAGTGGGTCTAAAACACATCGGCCCATAAGGTAGTTTTCCAAATCTTACTTGTGACATTTTTTTTGCACTACACTGATAAGTATTAGATTCCAGAGACCATGCTATCTGACTCACACTTGGCTGCATTTTGTGCCTGAACATTTTCATTCTTTGCACTGACCTGCTTACATGACATGCATCCATGTTGTGCCTGTGTAGTCACACTTCATAGTAAATCTTAATAGCTACACTTGCATGTCACTTCATAGTAAGCTTTGATAGCTTTATCGCTATATCTTTTCTTCCACCCTTTGACTGAATGCTGTCTAACGCTTTAGTTGGCTGTCGTATTTGCCTGCATTTTGGAACAGCTAACATAGTTACTCAAAATCTTCAGGGACTCAGGCTCATGTACTGATAAACGTGATACCACAAAAAGCCTTTTTCTTTCCGTCCTCTTCTATCCTCTTTGGTGCGGGTCTGCTGACAATGTGCCCAGACTCAGACCCACATTTCATACATGTTGTCCTCTGTCAAAATGACAGTGAAAATGGCAGTATTTTCAGGTTCAGGCATGAGAGTGTGGACTGAGCATGTTTCTGTCTGCTGGCCACAGTTAATCTCATGAGTGATGTGAACGGTAGCCGTCCAATTTCGAAGGAGGTGTCTTGTGCTATGTGTATGATTTTTTTAGGTGAAAATATACCCAAATGACCTGTAAACGTCAAAATAATGAGTAGAAGTACTGTAAGTGTAGTGATCATGTCAAAAAAACGTATGACTGTGTATGGCTGCTGAGATATTTATCCCAGTTAGCATGCTAAATAACTAGCTTGGATCCATCCAGTGTCATAATACCAGTTTCTGCCACTCTGTGGTGGTAGCGAACAACACAGCAGCTCACAACCTTGGCAATGTCTTTGTGTTGTGATATTGTACTGAGACTTAACTGACCGTTGTGTTGTTTTCTTCCGCCACAAAGTGGCACAAACTGGAGATATTTTAACCTAAAAAATCATATACATAGCCCCTTTAAAGCTGTTTATACACAGCAGTGGCAGTGCTAACTCCACTGGCCTAAAGGAACCTAGACTGGCCAGCTGTGTGACTTGATGGAAGTGGTGGTGGGGGGGGGGGGGTGCTAACTCAGTGATTAGCAGTGAATCCATTGTAAGTGAATGGTGATGTCACCAAGTGTCCAGTCCAGTGATTCCTAGGCCAGTAGTTAGCCCTACTACTGCGGTTGATCCGGCCTTTCAGAATCGAACACATTCGAGCAGGTGTTGGTGCGGGTTTGAGTTTACTATTTTGAAATAATTCGTGTTTTTGGTCAGGGGGGGGGGCTCTCTCAGAGGGCTTAACCTGATGTTGGTGGCCTAGCTAGCACCAAGAGTAGTCCACAGAGGTCAAGCCCACCTCAAACATCCTGTTTATGTCTTTAACCACAGCTAATGTAATCACAAGCAAAACTGATTTGTCTGGTCTGTGTCGGTCTGTATTTCATATATCCATGTATGTATGTACTTATGTATATAATATATGTATATATATATGCGTGTGTGGTTGTGATTGTGGTTGTGTGTGTGTGTGTGTGTGAGTGTGTGTGTGTGTGTACGTGTGTGTGTGTGTGTCTCTGCATGCTTGTGTGTGTCTGTGCGTGCATGTGTGTGTGTGTGTGTGTATGTGTGTGAATGTGTTTGTGTGTATTTCATCTTATTCTAGAAGGGAAGACTTACTGTCCGGGTTGCAAACAGAACTGGATTATATATTTTGTTCTGTTAAAGCTTTTGAGTAACTGAAGGACTATGTGCATTAAAGAAAAAAAAACACATTATCATATTATAACGTCCTTTTGGACCAAGCATTTTGCAGTGTTTGTCCAAATTTTGTGTACAGTCACTTACTCTGTAGTGATCTCCATTTGGGTCAACAGAGACCAAAATAAAGTGTGAATACCAAATCATGAATACTTAACCTTAACCCAAATCATGTCCTTTTAGTTTTATCCTGGCACTAGAAGTCTCACCACACTTGTGATGGATTTTACTAATTACGGTGCAATGTATGGACTCGATGTGTTGTATAAGTTAGGAGCTGTAAATGTTCAAAATGTTGTACCCCAAAGAAAGGAAAAAAATCCATGATTTAGTCTTTATTTAGATGTTTTTTTGTCTTATATGTGCCTTATATCCTCAACTGTTTCCTTCCAAAATGTCCAACAATGAATGACTGTGCAGTATATTTCTCTCACATTGTCTTTCAATCAGATGACTTGGTTTTAAAAAAAAATAAACCTCTATTGTATCAGAAAGTCTTGTTGAGTCTCTGTCTGTCTGTTCTCTCTGTCTTGTTTGTGTAGAGAAAACAATGCTTAGTTTTATTGCTAAATTAACACAAGGCAGTGTGGAAGAGAATATCAACACCCCCCCCCCCTCCATCTCCCCCTCCCCATCTCCCCCTCCCCAGCCCAGCTAAAGGTGAGTGATTTGTAGGACGGGTGGCCTCCATGAACCTTCATAAAGTCACGCTTCGACCGGCGGGCTGGTGAAACAAGAGTTCCACTGCAGTCTGCAGGAAGTTCCTGTGAATGCGGCCCAAGCCCAGCGTTGAGTGAGGGGGATGTCACGCTGTCATTCCACGGTCACTTCCTCAGAACCTCGGATCCCCATTCTAGAACACAGGCAGGCGAGGCGCTGCCTGGGTCAGTCACAGCCGGCCAAGGCAGAGTAACACCAGACAGAGTCTGTTGCAGACACACACACACACCATTGTCTGTTGCAAAATCACACCAGAGTCTGCTTCATAGCTCCATACTCACGCCAGGCCTTGGTCCAGATCCACACCAGACATTCTAGATGTACACCAGA
>CM059273.1:22975520-22985520 GCA_030347295.1 Setipinna tenuifilis
AAGTTCAGAGAGGGAGAGAGGGAGAGAGAGAGAGAGAGAGAGAGAGATGCTCCAATTGAATAGAGCCAGATGGGCAGACCAAGGTACCCTTTAGCAGTTGCGATATGGACAAACAGCGCCATCTAGCTCCCACTCCCATACAGCAGTTTCCCACATGTACGCAGCCTTTCCAGGAAAATATCAGCTTACAGACATGTACACTCAGTTTATTTTCTACTCTTTAATTTGATAAACATCATGATAACGAGTAAATACATAATGTCTGTGCTTACAGGAAGTCATTGCATACTTGTTTGTGTCTGAAGCATTCTCAAGTGATGCCTTACATTGCTAAAATATGTGACAGCGAGATATTACATTTCAGTATTTTATTGTGGACACACTCGTTACTTAAAACAGCAAGATGACCAATCCATTAGATGTATTAAGATGTTCTGATAGAGGGACAATTTCACAGTGATTTCACAACGCTTTTCACAAATATTTAGAAAACAGATGCCCAAAAAAACAGAACAAAATTAAACAGACCAGCATGTAACCAGCACAAAGAAAAGAGTATTCACACAACAATTAAATATGTGCTAGAGCAAAAATTGTAATACTGTTAACCACAGAAGCACTGGATGGTGCCACATAACATTTGTCTTTCAGTTAAAGATGTCATGGCAACAGAACAAAAAACCATGACAATGATTCCAAACTTTAATTATTTGATGTTGTGCTGTGGCAGCATAGTATCATTTTATTAGCATGCTATAACAGCTGATTTGACACAGGGAAGCTAGGGGAGGGTCTAAAGTACCAAACAAAACTGGGAAAGAAATAACAGAGAGGAACATGACAGAACAGTAGAACAGGAGACAGAACAGTAATCATAAAGTGACCACGTGCCACTCTGGAATATGTTGTCTAAAAGATTCAGTTATAAAAAGTTATGAATTACATCTAAACTGACTGTACTGTTTAACTTACTGTTCAACCAACAATCTCAATATCCAATTCACTTGAAAGTCTTACAGACA
This sequence comes from Setipinna tenuifilis, assembly GCA_030347295.1. Lineage (NCBI taxonomy): Eukaryota > Metazoa > Chordata > Actinopteri > Clupeiformes > Engraulidae > Setipinna > Setipinna tenuifilis. The sequence goes on from CM059273.1 coordinate 22,976,543, forward strand.
ACCAAATGAAGAAACAGGATGATTGATAACCCATTTTTTATATTTAATTAAATTATGATGCTATGATACTATTATGCTTATTATTATATATATATGATTATATCATGGCAATTATAATACTAATTATGACATCCAACACACCAATGCAAAATAGTTATTAAAAAAAACATACCTACCTATAGTATCAAAACCTTGGCTGTGCCAATATTAGCTTATTTCTCTTGGAGGAAGATGTGTAAAATCTTTATTTCTCCAAAATTGTGACATCAACAAGTTGCTTATTACTAATTTATTTCATTGTATTAACATAAAAAGAACAATCCCCTCTTAAACAAAATTTATTGGAGGAAACACATAAAGGGAGCATGTTAATAATGCACAAAGCTTTAAAAAATGATATCCAAGTACCATCATTCTTATTCAAACAAAAATATGGCTTCTTTTATCCTTCTGAGTAAGCTACACCATAACAGAAGATCAGGTCTCAGGCTTGTGTCTCTCTGTTGTGTGTTGTTGTAGCATAGCTATGTGGGCATAGTCTTCCCTGCTCTCAGTAAGACACTCGTCTGGCCTGGACCAAAGATCAGTGCTCTTCACAGGCTGCTATACTTACCTCATGCCATTGGCAGGGAGTCACTGTGGCTTTCATTGCCAACACACTTTAAGAAGCCTGTTACAACCTGGCTCATAGGCTGCAACATAAAAAACTGAACTGCCATCTCTGATGTTCTTGGGGCCCAAGCAGTGGCCTGTCTTGCCTTTTGACAAGCTGCACCTCTGGGTGTATACAGTGGGCAGAGACTCTGGAAGTGGAAGTCTGTGGAGGTCCAGAACAAGTGTTTTTTCTTTTCTTTTTTTTTTAAACTGGCTCACCCCCACGAGCAGTCCACAGCCCTACTAGGAGGCTGACCCTAAGAGATCGGTCACCCTAGTGGGAGGGAGACCCTGAGCGGTCAGTAGATCAGTCGGTCAGTCAATCGTTCGGTCAGTCCCCCACCCTAACCCCTCTGCGCCTCAGGGCTCCTCTGGCTGGAGCATGTTCTGGTGCATGCGGCCCAGGATGCGGTGGATGCTGGGGAAGCTGGGCCGGTCCGTGGGGTGCGTGCTCCAGCAGAGCCGCATCAGGTTGTACAGCTCCACGGGGCAGTCGTCCGGCCGCGCCAGGATGTTGCCGTCCCGCACGTAGTAGATGACCTCCTCGTGGGCCATGCCGTAGTAGGGCTGCATGCCGTGCGAGAAGATCTCCCACAGCACCACGCCGTACGCCCACACGTCCGACTCGCTGGTGTAGCGGTTGTAGAAGATGGACTCGGGCGGCATCCAGCGAATCGGGATGGCGTCGTTCTCGTTGGCCTTGTAGTAGTCCGCCGAGTAGATGTTCCGCGACAGGCCGAAGTCGGCGATCTTCACCACCATGTCCTCGCCCACCAGGCAGTTGCGCGTGGCCAGGTCGCGGTGCACGAACTTGCGCTCGGACAGGTAGGCCATACCTGCCGCCACCTGCTTGGAGATGGACAGCTGGTCCACACAGCTCAGCGGGCTCAGACTCTGGCCCGGGTCCGGGTCCGTCTCGGTGGACATGCTGCGGGTCGCCAGGCTGGGCTGGCTCAGGCTCTGGTGCTGCTGGTGCTGATGGTGTTGGTGCTGACCAGGGGTCCGGCGCCGGAGGTACTCGTTCAGGTCACCGTAGGCCATGTACTCAAACATCAGACACATGGGCTTGCCCACCGCACACACACCTACAATACAGGGACAGATATCACATACAAACACACATACACACACACACACACACACACACACACACAGGCACACACACACACACACACACACGGGCACACACACACGGGCACACACACACACACACACACACACACACACACACACACGCACACACACAAACACACACACACGTGCACACACACACACATAAGCACACACATTGGTGTCCCAGCTAGACCTGGCCCATCCCAAACTAAAATAAGCCATGTTATTCCAACAGTGGCATGTGAAGGGGCTACTGGTATGGCTACTGGTTTGACCCTTAAGCCTGATGTGGGGTCGCACAGGAAGGGGATCAGCGCTATTTTAGGGGTTTCCACTCTGCACCCTTGAGGCAAGGGCGCAGTGTAACGTCCACCAGATGTTGTGGTCAATTCGAAGAGGAAGTATTGGCAGCAGTTGTGTTGCCTATCTCTAAAAAAACTCAGAGCGACTTCCTGTGGGTGCGTGCGTTTCCACGATGATCAGTGTGAGAGAAAATAAATGAGGCTTGTCCATCTAGGTTCTCAGAAAACCGATACAGTACATAGATCATTCAACACACACTGACCCTTTGAACTAAACTCCTGATGCACTGTTGACAAGAAAGAGTGGGACTACACACACACACACACACACACACACACACATACGTACATACACCACTGGTGGACTGGGTGGACTGGAATAGAAGGGGTGTGACCCCTTCTAGGAGTACACGTAGGAGACGGAAGGGTGTGAGATCGGGTGGACCTCTACAGTATGGGGGGGGTCAGGGTGTGTGTGTGTGGGGAGGGGGGGGCTGTTTTGGGGTGTGGCAGTGCCATGGTGAGGATAAAGTGCTTCTAGAATAGAATGTAATGGTGCGATGGTATGATCAAAGTTACTTGATTACTCCTTCAATCCTCTCTAGTGCCATGGTGACAGTGAGGGCTTTCTAGAGTAGAATGAAAGGATATGACAGTACCAATGATGAGAGTGAGGGGATTCTAGAATAGAATGCAGGGGTATGACACTGCCAATGACTACAGTAACAGGTTTGTAGAATAAAAATGGAGACATTTGACAGTACGAATGGTGAGAGTTTAGGTATTTTTAGAGGCCTCGCTGTATTTTGAGCAAGGCACAGGCAGAAAAAAAAACAGAGAGGCGTGTCACAATGGTCAAACTGCTTCTCAGCCGCATCATTCTCTAACAAAACAATTGATTTTGAGCGCCTGTCACAGAAAAAAGTGCCACTGTCTGAACGCCCTCTTATCGTGACGATAAGATTCGTGATTCTAAAACAGAATGGAGGGGTGTGACAGTGTTCTGGTGAGGGTGAGGTGATTCTAGATAAGAATGCAGTGGTGCAACAGTGTTCTGGTGAGGGTGAGGTACTTCTAGAATAGAATGGAGGGGTGTGACCGTACCGAGGAGGCGTACGATGTTGGGGTGGTCAAACTCGGCCATGAGTGCCGCCTCTCTCTGGAAGTCGTTCTGCATGTCGGCTGAGGCCTCCTCCTTCAGCATCTTCACTGCCACCATGGTGAAGGGCTCCATGGGTAACAGGCCTGGGGCCCTGGAAGGCAAAGCACACACACACACGCGCACACACACACACACACACACACACACACATACACACGCAAAAGCAAAATTATAAAATAGCTAAACACTCCTATTTACAGTACACAGAGGTTCATGAGCCCAGAAATGTACCCCCAGGCTAGAGTTCCTGATATGCTCATTAGCCCAGAGACTTGATAAATGTGTGTGTGTGTGTGTGTGTGTGTGTGTGTGTGTGTCTCAGTGTAAGTAAGTGAGTAAGTGAGACTTTCCTAGTACTGTAGCATAAAACATAAAATGACAGCTGATCAAGGAGGACTTAGTTTGTGTGTGTGTGTGGGGGGGGGTCTGTCTCAGTGTATGTGTGTGTGTTTGTGTGTGTATGTGTGTCTTTGTGTCTAGTTCCTTTTCACTATGAGGCAGCAGCAAAGCCTGTTTGTGTTTTTACCTTAGACATAAAATAATGTCTCAGAGTCAAAAATGTGCATAGTCTCTCTCTGCTTTCTCTCTCTCATACGCGCACACACACACACACACACACACACACACACACACACACACACACACACACACACACACACACGCAAGCAAATATACCCTCTCATATAGATACACCGACCCTCCCTGATCACCTGTCATACACACACAAACACCCGCCCACACACACATACCCACGCTAAGTCCCCCCTTATCACCTATCATACACACACAGACACACACACACACACACACACACACACACCCTCATTTAGACTGGGATAGCACAAAAACTCTTGCGTATGCTGTGCATACAATCTGTAATGGTTTGAATAGTGAGCAAAGTGAGGCTTAAATGACAGGCGATCAAGGAAGACTTATATTGTGTGTGTGTGTGTGTGTGTGTGTGTGTGTGTGTGTGTGTGTGTGTGTGTTTTTGTGTGTGCACGCACAAGTAAGTGAGCCTTTCCTAGTAAAGTAGCCTAAAATGACAGCTGATCATGGAGGACTTAGTGTATGTGTGAGCATGAGTGTGTGTGTGTGTATGTGTGAGTGTCTGTGACTGTGTGTGTGTATGTGTGAGTGTCTGTGACTGTGTGTGTGTGTGTGTGTGTGTGTGTGTGTGTGTGTGTGTGTGTGTGTATGATAGGCGATAAGGGGGGGCTTAGTGTGGGTATGTGTGTGTGGGTGGGTGTTTGCGTGTGTATGACAGGTGATCAGGGTGGTTGAGTGTGTCTGTGTGAGAGCGTATATTTGTGTGTGTGTGTGTGTGTGTGTGTGTGTGTGTGTGTGTGACTGCATGTACTGCATGCATGTGTGTGTGTGTGTGTGTGTGTGTGTGTGTGTGTTAATGGCGATCATGGAGGACTTAGTGTGTCATTAGGGTTCACTTCCTGTTCTGCTTGCTGCTGTGAGGCTCCTGGAGCCAGTAAACAACCCAAGTCAACTCTCCAGCTCTCCCTCCCCTCTCTTTCTATCTCTCTCTCTCCTTTAACTCTCCAACTCTCCCTCCCCTGTCTTTCTATCTCTCTCTCTCTCCTTCAACTCTCCCTCCCCTCTCTTTCTATCTCTCTCTCTCCTTCAACTCTCCCTCCTCTCTCTTTCTATCTCTCTCTCCTTCTTTCGTTCTCTCCATCTGTCTGTCTCTGCCTCCCTCTCTCCCATCATTTGCTTTGCCCCTGCCCCCCCCCCCCCTCCCCAGGACTATAAATACCCACCCCCCTACTGACGTCTTGTACCACCTTAACTCCAAAGAAAGTTCTTGTCCACAACACTATATAGTGTGCCAGTGACGCTGTGAGTGTGTGTCTGTGTGTGTGTGTGTCTGTGTGTATGTGTTTGTGTGGGTGGGTGTGTGCCCCTGACTGTACCCCTCTGGCAACCACCCACCTGCCCCCTCCATGCCCCCCTCTCCATGCCACCCTACCGCCTGTTAATGACGCTGCCCAGAGGCCCCCCATCTCAACCCCCAGCCCACCCCCGCAGCCACCCCCCCCAGACTCTATTTCCAGATCAAGGGTTTATGTATCTCAGCAGAGCCCATTCCCAGGAGTCTCCTGATACTGAAAGAATACCTTTTCACTGCGGCCAAGCAAAATCACTCTTTCTTTCTCCCATCACCCACCCCCCCACACACACAATGACAGTTCACATCAGACACTGCATGAATACCTGTCCACTGCGGTCAAACACACTCAGACCTTCAGTCTCTCTAGCTTTCTGTCTCTATCTATCTATCTCTTTCTCTCTCTGTTGCTCTCTCTCTCTTTCACACCCACACGCACGCACACACATACACATACACTTGATACTGCATGAACATCTTCCCATGCAGTCTAATTACACTGTCTTAAATATACTCCATATAAATGTGCTCTCTCACTCTCTCTCATACACCGACACACACCCTCGTTAACACATGCACACCCTGTGGCACTACTGCCCTACATGTATTTTACTGTCTCATATGTGTACATTACTGTGTCGTACATGTATGTATATATTACCGTGTCGTATGTGTATATTACTGTCTCATATCTGTGTTTTACTTTCTCATATCTGTGTTTTACTGCCTCAAATGTGTCATATATGTGTTTTATTGTGTCATATATCTCTTTGACTGTCTCATATGTGTGTTGGTCTTATGTGGATGTTTGACTGTCTCATATCTGTGTTTGACTGTCTCATATCTGTGACTGTCTCAAATGTGTACATCACTGTGTCATATATGTGTTTGACTGTCTCATATGCGTGTTTGGCGCTGTTATATTTGTGTTTTACTGTCTCATATGTAGTTATTACTGTATATGTGTTTGACTGTGTCATATCTGTGTTTTACTGTCTCATATGCGTGTTTTACTTTCTCATATGTTTACATTATATTATATACAGTTGTGCTTAAAAGTGAACATTCCCTGGCAGAATTGATGAACCATTTCTTCACCATTTTTCAGAGAATATGAATGACAAAATGAATGAAAACTTTTCTTTCGCTCGTGGTTAGTGTTGGCTGAAGCCATTTATTGTCAAACACCTGTGTTTACTTTATTTAAATCATAATGACAACAGAAACTACCAAAAATGACTCTCTAAAAAATGGTTAAGAAATCATCAATTTTGCCAGGGTATGAAAACTTATGAGCACAACTGTATGTGCATTACTGTGTCATGTACTCTACTGTGTGTGTGTGTGTCATATACTCTACTGTGTGGACGATGGGGGTTCGGGGAGTGTGTATGGGTGGGAGGAGGGCTTGTCCCCTGATGGGGCAGTGGAGTGGTCAATGTCGTCAGCAGAAGTGAGTGTTGAGTTCCTGAGGAAGGTTGCCTTACCTTGCCTGGAAGACCCTGCCAAAGGCGCCCTCTCCGATGTCTCGCACGTACTCGATGTTGTTTCGGGGGTACTCCAGGGTCAGCAGCTTGGAGTTGAGCAGCAGGGGCAGGCGCTGGTACATGGGGTTGGGGTGCAGCCGGTCCAGCAGCAGCTCGGAGGGCAGAGCGGTCAGCGCCGGGGTCTCCATCACCCTGGGGCAAGACAGGGGAATAGTTATTAGTTACTAGCTAAACCAGCCCCCTCGCCAGGGTTGCCGTTACAAATTGTGGGCACCCTGCAAAAAAAATCATTTTGGGCCCCAACCCCAATCATATAGCCCTGCGTGGGCCCCTTGAATCGTCCTGAATCGTTCAACCATTGTTAGTTATATTAGTTTTGTTAGTTTTGTTATTCAACCAGTAGAATACCCTGCAGCCTGTTAAAATAAGAAACCCCAAACACTCCCTCTAAGGAGGAGAAGTGGGGCGGGGCGGGGCTGGGCTGGGCTACAGGTGGGGGTTGATAGACAGAGGGGTTATTGACAGAATAAATATGATGATTTATAGGTAGAGGGGTCACTATCACCCTGACCGAAAGAGAGGGTCCTTTAGAGAGAAAAAATGTTGACTCATGGATAAAGGGGTGTCCATTAGCAATAATGGAGTCTTAATCACCGTGAGGAAAACAGAGGGTCATTGAGAGATTAAATATGCTGACTCATGGATTAAGTGGTCTTCATTATTCTTAGCAAAACAGGGGGGTCCTTATGCTTATGTAAATACCCTGACTCATCGGTAATGGAGGGACCATCCCCCCGAGGAAAACAGAGGGTCATTGAGAGAGTAAATACGCTGACTCGTGAAGAAAGGAGGCCCCATCATCCTTAGGGAAACAGAGGGTGATTCAAAAAGGGAAATAATGCTGACTCATGACTCACGCAACTAAATCTCCACTATAGAGAACATGGGAGTCAGATGTTAAAATTTGCTTAGTCATGGCTCCTGGAGTGAGGAAGTAGGTGTGATTCAACTACTGCTGTAAATATGCTGACCAGTGTGGTAATGAACTCTCCCTAATGCTGGAGGAAAAGAGGGTGAATTTTAGGTTAGATAGCAGGTGTGCTGATTTAGAGATGCGTGGGAACACAAGATGAGGAGATACTATAGTCTGAACTCAGAAAGAGTTTACTGGAGGGGGCCTAGATTAAACTAAGTGCACTCATCGCAGAGTAATGCAGTAACGTATGCAGAAACACATAACAGAAACACATTTACCTGCAGTAACATATTATGCAATAACACATAATGTATTTGGATAGTCTGCCCACAAAGATATTACAGATAGTTCACTGGAATTCAGTTCCAGTTTATTATTATTATTGTTTACTGACTTATCACCTTAATCAAATCCAGCCCCTAATCCTAACCTCAACAGTTCCAACAGACGCTTTATTAATAGTCTTAGCATGTGCAGACAGTCTATAACAGGACTCAAAAAGTATGAGTGGTAATGAATCACACCATCTCTAATGAATGCCAGCACATACAGTACTGCTAACTACGCATGTCCCTACACGCAAACCTTCAGCCCAAATTAACTGCAAGTTGCAATGATATGTACACATAGCTGTCAAATGTGAGCTAAAATATTATCATCATAAATGTGTGTCTGTCTGTCTGGTATGTACGTGCGTGCTGTACTGTATGTACATGCGTGCGTATGTGTGTGTGTGTGTGTGTGTGTGTGTGTGTGTGTGTGGTGTGTACACCATCTTATTGCATCACTCTAACCCGTGATGAGCACCACTGAGATCTCAATGAGTTTTACCGCTTGCGGCTCTTCCAGGCCTTCTTCTGCCTGTGGCACATGAGGATGTGTGTGTGTGTGTATGTGTGTGCGTGTGTGTGTGTGTGTGTGTGTGTGTGTTTGCTAAGTGTAATGTAATGTGTGTGTGTCTGAGGTCTGTGTGAATTTTACCGCTTGCGGCTCTTCCAGGCCTTCTTCTGCCTGCGGCACATGAGGATGATGATGGTGAGGAAGGCTGTGAGGGCGAAACCGGCGATGACGATGATGATGACACTCATGGTGTACGCCGGCGACTCCACGCTGGGGGGCAGTATGGCTGGGGGCCGATACGTCTCCTCAGGGATGGTTGCTGGCACTGAAGGGGATGGGGTGGGGGGGGGGCAATAGAATAATAAGATAAGTCAGGGATGGTCACTGGTACTAAAGGGGGGGGGGGGGGGAGCAATAGAATAATAGCATAAGTCTCCTCAGGGATGGTCACTGGCACTGGAGGGGGTTGCAATAGGAAGACACCACATTTACCCCATTTACAAATATCTAGGTTTTTTATAAACGAATAATTGTGTTTCTGTTT
>CM059273.1:22993020-22998020 GCA_030347295.1 Setipinna tenuifilis
ACACACACACACACACACACACACACACACACACACTGTTCTTGTAACAAAAGGAAAAATCCTGAAGTTTTTTTACACAGACAGAAACAAATGCAGGTACTGTATGATACACCATATCTGACACACACACACACACACACACACATACACACTAGGGAACAGAAAAGAAAGATAGGGAGAAATAGAGTGAGAGGTAAAAAAGCAAAAGGAGAGACTGAGGCAGAGAGCCAGAGAAAGAGAAGACCTTTCTATGGATCACCACACACACATACACACACACACACACACACACGCGCACACACACACACACTCACATAAGAGCGAGAGATAGAGAGTGGAAGAGAGGAGCTCCTTACCTCCATTCTATGGGGAAGTGGCAGGGGGATCCAGAGACCAGCAGCAGACAAGGCCCCAGGAAGAAAAGAGAGGTCAGCATGTATCCATTCACTGTTGATAGGGGCCAATGTGCCCATGCAGTGCTTTCAACCATACTTATGTGTGTGTGTGTGTGTGTGTGTGTGTGTGTGTGTGTGTGTGTGTGTGTGTGTGTGTGTGAAAGAGGGAGGTCTGTGTGTGTGTGTGTGTCTGTGTCTGTGTGTGTGTGTGTGTGTGTGTGTGAGTGGGTGGGTGTGTGGGGGTGTGTGTGTGTGTGTGTGTGTGTGTGTAAGAGGGAGGTCTCTGTGTGTGGGGCCAGCCTCCATGACAGGTGGGACTTGTAACAGCCATGCTATGCAAACACCCCAGACAGAAAACACAGAGGTAGATGTTTGTGTTTGTGTGTGTGTGTGTGTGTGTGTGTGTGTGTGTGTGTGTGTGTGTGTGTGTGTGTGTGTGTATGCATGCGTGTGTGTGTTTGTGTGTGTGTGTGTGTGTGTGTGTGTGTGTGTGTGTGTGTGTGTGTATGTGTGTGTGTGCATGCATGTGTGTGTTTGGCTAGGTCCTGTTTTAGAAGAGGTTGGGGTAACTATCCCAAAATACCTTCTTCTTATCCATTCTTTAATACAAACTCTTGGAAAGTTGGCCACACTAACCATGCCCTATGTATTCCATCCCTGCACGTCGTCACACCACTCATGTTTACCACAGCAGAATGTAGGCCTATGGGGACACCTAGAAACCTGACACTGTGGTGATACCAAGAAAGCTGACACTATGGTTACATCAGGAGACCTGACACCACAGCACTAACTGAGGGGACGGCTAGGTGCTGCTACACTCCTCTCTGCTCCTGCTACAGTGACTCAGCATTAACCTATTGACAGCATTAACCCTCTATTGCATAGTGTTGCTTCAGGGTAACATACTCATTAACCCAGCATTAACCCACCATTAATACAGTGACTCAGCAACCCTTCTGCTACAGTACCTTTGCATCAATTCATCTTTTATAGTGACACCATATAGCCTACAGGCTAGCTGGTGTATCTAACTTCCACTGAAACCAACTATGTTGGAATTGGACTACAGGTTGGGTTAGCCACAGAGCAACTTTGCATACACCTATGAGATCATCTGTGGTTGCTCATGTACACAGTATCTGTATGCCAGTATCTGTATTTAGTTGTTGCTATTGGCCCTAGTCTATATTAGCCTCAGTCCATAGTGTTTGTATGCATTTGAATTATCGCTGTGATTATTGTGGCCCGGGTCATTATTAAGTCTTCTTTTTTATTAAAAAGCAACACAGTAAACTTTCTGGAGCCCCCAGGCCATTACACTCAAGGGCTGACTGACTTAATCTACAGTAGTGACAGTAGAATTTTCAACAATTGCTGTGGATTCTAGAATCGCCTCTGATCTTTGGAGTGCACCCTGGGTCTTGTGCTGTGAGTGACTTTACCTGCAGACTGCACCTAAAATGTCACAACAGGTACATCCTGTGTCTTGTACTGTGAGTGACTTTACCTTCAGATTGTACCTAAAATGTCACAATAGGTGCACCCTGTGTTTTGTGCTGTGAGTGACTTTACCTGCAGATTGCACCTAAAATGTCACAACAGGAGGCCACACTGTAATCAGATTAGCCACGGTTGGCAGGGACAGGGTGCTGCCATCTTTAATCAGATCTGCCAGTGTCGGCCAACCCCTGGGCATGTTCTGAAGGTCAGCCATGCATATTTAATTAAAAAGGTCGGACCAGACGTGCGTGCGTAGGTACGTACCTGAGACGGTGACCCGTGCGGTGGCCTTGACGGTGTTGGCCCCCCCACTGTGGTGGTTGGTGGCCAGGCAGGTGTACAGCGCCGGCTTCTTCACCTCCACGTGGAGCACGGAGAGCGCCACGTCCCCCACCAACGTCTCCTCCACGGACGCCTCCAAGATCTGCACGCCACCAAAGACATGACGCGTTAGAACAGACATTTAGGGCTGTAGCAACACTAATAATTACATCTGCCCATCACCAAACACACAATGCATTTGAACAGTCATTCAGGCCTGTAGCCACACTGAGAATGACCTCTGCCTGTCCACAAACATGCAACACGTTTGCAACAGTCATTTGGGCCTATAAGCAACACAAAAAATTATATACAGCCATCACCAAACAGATGAAAAATTATACCAGTTGTTTTGGCATTAGCCAAAGGAAATCTGCCTATGACCAAACAGAAGAGGCATACTAGCCATTCACCACTGAACAATTTAGCCCTTATCAGTGCTGAAATCGGTGCCCAAGGGCTAACTTGGGCCTAACAAACCCCTTTCTGCCATCCTTCTTCTTGGTGCTACCACACAATGACATGCCTTTTTTGATTGACAAGTGTCACTAGTCCTATACCACAAGGCAGAGGAGTGTATCTGTGTAATATATCATACTACAACACAGTTGGCTTCACACAAACACAAAAATAACAAAAACGTTTTTTTTAGTTGAATTTAGCTTCATGTGTTCTGTAATTTAGTGCATGTGCAGTGACTCAGGTCCCCTTGTGAGTCAGACAGCAGTGGTCTGGCCCCACGCTGAGGATTTTTTTTTCCACCATTTTCCAGATACCCAACAGTAGCCCAGCAGGAGCCTCACCCACTACACATAGTCCATTTTAGGACCTCGCCATCGCTTTGACATGGAGCGTTTCCATGTATGCTAATGACTACTTTGGCAGGGCGTCATTATACATCCCCGATCCCATGAGAACCGGCGTATGATCACGATCCCTTGCGGCTCTACCAGTCCCTCCCCACTATATTTAACCCACTGTGCCCAGTGCACACACTCAGGCTCCCAGTGAAATATTACTATATATATAAGCCCACTCAACTCAACTGGACCCAGTGCTGGTTATAGCTCCACGGCTCATCCGGACGTGAGGGCATTAATGAGCACATGATGGGCCGGAGTGACAGTCACACAGTAAATTTAATCTCGCCGTCAATAACTCAGCGACAACACATGTTTCTGTGACACACTGCAGGATGGTGTAATGTGCTGGTGGAGTGACCCCCCACCCACACACACACACACACACACACACACACACACACCCGACCTAATGATTAATTCCCATGGAGAGAGTCAATGCCTCATGGTTCATGGCCTGAACACTGGGCCTGATGTGAAGCACAAGTTTTGTTTTCCTTCTATTGTTGAGGAAACACTCTGGCTGGTGATACATTTTCTTCTTAAATTCTCCCTCTCTCTCTCTCTCTTTTTTTTTTTGTTGCTAAAAACTGACTTTTTTTCTGCGAGAGAGAGACAGAGACAGCGGGAGAGAGAGACTAGCATCTTGCATTTGTGCTAGTCAACTACTGACCACAAAACCATAACAACAGTCATGAATTCCTTTTTCCACAACTGTTCCTAAATCTAATTCCAACCCATGGCCAGGCCTGCGGTGTTTATGTGCTGAGTACTGCGCCGTCCTTTGAAACATCACACACACACACACACACACACACACACTGCCGGCGTTTGAAACAAGGCATCCTGTGCCGTTTTTATCTATGATTCAACATGAGGCCGCGGGTCATTAACATAACTGGAAGGGTGTTAGAATGGGACTGACCCCTGAATAAAGTGACCCCCACATATCTGCATGGCCTTGGTGCTCTGTAGGGGAATGCCCACAGTGACATTTTGTTTGATGTCTTGCGTGGAAGTGAAAGCATTTTAAGCCTAGGTTGCTATATACTGCATAGCATGGCATACACGTGTGTGCACACACACACACACACACACACACACACACACACACGTACATACACATGCATATGGAGTATAAAGAAGGCCAGGAAAAGACAAGAAAATCAGGGATTAGACGCTAAGAAGAAAATGAAAGGGAGAGAAAAACGAAACCCAGAAAAAGAACGAGTAAAAAAAGAACAAAAGGACAAAAAAAAAGAAATGAATAAAAAAATGTCCGACCAAGGAAAACAAGTTAGAAAATAGCAGCGGAATCCCTTGAATGACTCCAATGAGGGGGTGTGGGTGTGGGTGTGGGTGTGGGGTCAGGGCCACTGGACCTACTGTGTTGCCGTCCTCCAGCCATGTGATAGTGGGGATGGGGTTCCCCGTGGCGTTGCACTCCAGAGACACCCTCGTTCCAAAGGGGACCTTCTTACCATGCGGCACCCTCAGGATCTTGGCCGGGGCTACACAACCAATACAACAACACACAGAGGGGCATTAGGGTAGTTCTGTTGTTATTATGATTTACTGTAAATAAAGTAAACACAGGTGTTTGACAATAAGGCTTCAGCCAACAATAACCATGAGTGAAAAAAAAGTTTTTGTGTTATCATTCATACTTTCTGAAAAATGGTTAAGAAATGATCAATTCTGCCAGGGTATGTAAACTTATGAGCACAACTGGATGGATAGATAGATAGATAGATAGATAGATAGATAGATAGATAGATAGATAGATAGATAGATAGATAGATAGAGATACATACATACATACATACATACATACATACATACATACATAGGAAATTAAAATATGTGTGTGTGTGTGTGTGTGTGTGTGTGTGTGTGTGTATCTTTGTACGTCACTTTGGAG
>CM059273.1:23005520-23048020 GCA_030347295.1 Setipinna tenuifilis
TACTGGGCCAGGGCCTCTGGCCTTACCTTTACCCTTTGAACGACTAGTGCTTAACTATGCTTAAGGCCAGGACTTTCACACACACACACACACACACACACACACACACACACACACACACACACACACACACACACACACACACACACAGAAAGACAGAGACAGAGAGAGACAGAGAGAGAGAGTGAGAAAACACTATTTTTTTAGGTCCTCTGACTGTATATCACTATATCATAACACAGTGTAAGCTAATATATACTGTATGACATATACTGTGTGACACTTATACTGTTATACGGTATACTGTTTTCTATTTTATTTGCAAGTGATTCAGTCTCTCTCTCTGTCGTCCTCGGGTTCTCTGCTAAAAGGAATGGGTGACATTTTCTCAGTGGTGAGATGTTGTGGGTGGGTCTAGGGTAAACAAACCGTCAGACCTCATGACTGTAGGGAAGCGAGTGCTTTTCCAGCTTACGGCTAAAAGCTCAGGCCTTTAGCACCTGTTAGCTCAACATTAGCCATGTCTTATGCTGGCCTGATTGTGGGTAATATAACAACAGACCTCTAAAGCAGATTATGGACACATAATTTCACTGTTCCCAATATTCATGTTTAGGACTGAAAAGCTTAACCTTTTTCTTGGCACAACTCTATTCACTCTCTATTCAGTCTGAAAATTATTGTCATTGGACACGGGACAGCTCTGTTCTAACTGGCCATGAAAATAGGTTTGCCATTCAGCTACAGGAATAGAAGAATACAGTAGTTGGTACACACTCAGAAATTGGCTTCAGTATGAAATGCCATCCCAGGCAAAGCTTTTCAACTCCTCTGGTGAAATTCTTGTGTTTGTTTTGTTTTTATACTCCGATATATACAGTATGTTGCAAAACAACAATACTAAACAGATTGCAATGTCATTTTCTGCAGTAGTACACAGCCCTATGACCAGTAGCTGGCTTTTGAACAGGTTTTTTGCATATGCTTAAAGATATGTGCATTTGTGTATAAATGTGTGTGTGTGTGTGTGTGTGTGTGTGTGTGTGTGTGTGTGTGTGTGTGTGTGTGTGTGTGTGTGAGTACCCTGCACTACTTCCAGATGGCTACGACCTTTAACCTACGATTGTGCCACACATGCTGTCTAATACTGAGATGTCAGCCAGGATGCTCATAAAAAGAGAGAGAGATAGTATGTGTGTATGTGTGTGTGTGTGTGTGTGTGTGTGTGTGTGTGTGTGTGTGTGTGTGTGTGTGTGTGTGTGTGTGTGTGTGTGTGTGTGTTTGTGTCCCTGGGTTTGCAATCTTGTAAATAGTGACCCTGCCAATCAGACTCAGTGGCCTAGTGCTGGCAGTTTAGTCTTTGAATGAACACTGTGTGGTGACCAACACAGCCCTGTAAAGGCAAAAGACCGTAACTTCAATTACCGTACCGTAACTTTGGACAAAAATTAGTTATTGTCATTTTTTAAACAATAATCATCAGTTTTATCATGTGGCCAAATAGTTTGAGTCAATTGTGTTGTTTTTTGGGAAAAATAAGATGTTGGCTTTGCCACAGTGTTGAAAACATATGCAAGTGGAAGTCTTTCATTTTCAGTTTCACACTCTGGTGAGTTAAACTCTTTTGCCTCTGCAGGGCAGAACACACCTTCTTCTGATGCTAGTTGTTGTCTTAAGTATACATAAATAATCCAAATGCAAAACAGGGAGTTTTTCTCACCCCTGTCGCCCCGATGGTCACAAACAGGAACTGTCAGCAGCACCCAAATGATTTTTCTCGGCGCTACCAAGCCACAACAAATGTTGTCTTGTGTTTTTTCCTGCCAAACTGTTGAAGCACTTTGAGCTACATCTTGTATGAATTGTGCCATACAAATGCAGTTTATTATTATTATTATTGTTATTATTGTTATTATTATTATTGCTGTTGTTGTTGTTGTTGTTGTTGTTGTTGTTGTTGTTGTTATTATTATTATTATTATTATTATTATTATTATTATTATTATTATTATTGTTATTATTATCCGACATTAGCCTTCTCATGGTTTTGCAGTGTGGGGCATGAGGGACATCAACATTACATGAAAAAAACAACTCATCTAGCTTAGTCCAAAAATACAACCTTACCTCACCCCACTCTCTGCTTGGACACATCAGTGCAACAGGATGTGTCTGTTTCTCACATGGTAGCTTTTTGGACACACACATACACACACACACACACACACACACACACATACACACACATACACACACATACACACACACACACACACACACACACACACACACGCACACGTGCACACACACACACACACACACACACACACACACACACACACAGTGCAGTGCGTGTCTTAAGAAGGGGGCCCTCAGGGTTAAACTGTTCTGCTGGAGGACACATTTGCATTTGGTAATTGCTTCTTTGGCTCCTTCACCAGACAAGCTTGCTGTTTCCACCATGTGTACTGCCGGATATGTCACCTGTTCTCTCACCGCGTGTGTACTTCACGAGCACGGGGTGCCAAGTACAACAGCCCTGTGCTGACTGCAAAGGCAAGAACACTCCTCAGGTGTCTGTCAAGTCATCACACCACACAGCACCATGATGAAATTAACATGACTTAGGCCTTACTCAATTACGATTCTAAGGCCTTACTTGTTGGTGCATTAGGAACACAGCATCATCATTTCAGGTCATCAGGACATTAAGGGGAAAATAGGGTGCAACTTTTTTGGAGTGGTTTGGTAAGAGGTGGGGATCCCAGCTATGGAAAGTAATAAAAAAAAGAAAAGAAAAACTGCCATGTAATGCTTTTGCTTGTGCCTTTACTGTAACACAAGTGACTTCACTTACATTTTTTTTATGACTGCTTATACATTAAATAAAAACTTTCCCACAATTTGTGAAACTTAACACTCAACAAAACGATGGCTTAGGTTTACGCAACTTCAAGCACATTTTTAAAATACTACACACGGTGATTTGCGACATACTAAGCACATTTTCTTACTTTAGACCCAGAAACTAAGATAGAAAGACGTAAAACAGAAGGCAGGGGAGTTACCCTGACTTGAATAGAAATGTAAAGCTGTGTTGTAGCAAGAGGAAGAGAAGGAGGGACAGTGAAGATGAGAGTGAGCTTGAAGAGAAAGAGGAGTAACAAAAATAGGAGGTAAATACTGTCACTGCAAGGTACAATGGGAAGAGAGCATGGACAGGGAAGATGAGGACTAAACCGATCACATGTAAATGACATTGGTTGACTACCTTGAAAACCCTAGGTTAAGACATGCCACTAAATTGAAAAGAGATGATGCTTACAGTAGCTTTTTGGTTTAACAATACTGTGTTTTACTGTGTTTACTGTGAAGATGGGTCTGTGTAGAAATGGCTGTGTTTCAATTTTCAATATGCAACAATGCAACAAGCAAACACTTGAGGATATTGACTGACTTTGCATTGCAAGTAAAAAAAAAAATATTATTTGAAATAGTGTACATTTAGTGAGCAGTGTTATGTGTTGTGTTTCGTGAATGTATTCATGTCATTTATGAATATTTCTGAAAAAATTAAACCTAAATCTGAATGTTACAAAGTGTTTGGGATTGATTACCAAAGTGTGTAATTCACTCAAACACAAATAGATCATATGAATCATGCGTGTGCAATTTGGCAACAAATACAGTTTATATAAATGAGCATATAGTTTTGAAAGAAGAATATTATTTTGCAATAGATCTGGGTTGTTCTAAGTATATGGCTGGTTTAACTATGTGTAGTGTTTTGACAAAATTAGCTCAGTTTTTTTTATTGACCTTACTATAAACAATTGTGAAAAACTGTAAACTAAATCACTAAATAATCTACTTGTCTACTATTATTTCTGTAGTGATTAGTGTAGAGTTTATATGAGAACAATTAGGATCAGCTAGTTCAGGAATGGTTGAATTAAATACATGGCAGATCCCCACCTTCGGGTTCATTGTTTGATAAGACTGTTTGTTATTTGGTGTCCCTTTCTGTTTGCAGTCATCTAAAGTGACCCTGTGACCCATTTTTTGTTTGATTTTTCAGTCGAGCTACATGTACATGACTGTATCGGCACTTGTATAAAATTGTGATTTTGTCTCGTGATGAATATCTGCCTGTGCAGCTCATGACCAACACAGCGTTTTGGCACACACTCCACAACAGGATTTCCTCATGAGCACTTGCTCCAAGTCTTCAAACTGGAAACAGCTTTGCACACTGGGAGGTACAAAGCTTTTTTTTCCCCCAGTGGATCCTGGTGACCTCAGGACCGAGAGCACACATTGCACGCTTTCAGGTTTTCTCCACATAACACGCACATGACTTCATCTCTTAAATCTTCCAAACGCTAAACGCAGATACGGATTTGGATGGAGAACCAAAATGTACATTACAAAGGGCCTTTGACAAACAATGAAAGTTACAGCCTTTCATTTGTGCACCACATCGCTGGCCACTGAAAAAAGACAGTGCTCTTTGTAACGTATTTGAAGTAGCTTTTTTGCCATTGTAAACCACCCATCTCACTTTAGATCTACCAATTACATACTTTATAATGTCAGTGGGCTATCTACATGAACATTACGAGCATTACAATGCCAGTGGCTGCTTTCCCATGACTGTATACAAAAGACAAAGATGAATTGTACAAACTTTCTATACATTTTTATCTGAAACGTGCAAGTAACATTTTTGACAGTAAAGCACATACAAAATCCCAACATATGTAATTTGTATTACTTATTACTTTTTAAACCATATAAGTCTTATACGCTTGTGACAGTGGCCACAGCCATGATATGAGTAGCTTATGTCGTATGTGGAGCAGTGAACACAGGTGTTTCTTTTTCTTTTTTCCATCATGGGTTGTAAGTAGACATTTAAAATGTGCCTGTAATGTCACAGAGCCCCCCACTCCATCAGCCCCTGATCAGGCGCACACAGGAGCTGTAAACACTTGCTAGCGGCCCGCTGATTTACAATACAGCCTTTAGGAACCAAGAACGCACCTCCCCACTGCTCCTACGCTAACATAATATTTAGCTATCTGTAAGATTTGCTGTAAAAACAAAGGCCGCGCTTAAAGCCATACATTAGCCGTGCCTTTGCTAGCACAAACTAATGATTTCTTTCCAAACACGTGTCCACGGTGCGGACTCTTAGTTAATGTGGACCAGGGTCAGGCCGTCTACACTTCCCTATAAATTTAAGGCCTCCTGTGTCCCCCCCCACCATATGTACACATGGTTGAAGTTAAGCAAAGCAACGCTCCTGAGGAGAAGCACAGATGATTTGTTGCAGGGAGAGTGTTAGTACCGAGCGAAGCAAAGCAGAGCACAGGCAAGAGCAAGAGCCTGGAACAAACCTTTCTGTGGCGAGACCACGGAGTAAACCTGGGCCAGAAAGAGGATCTGAAGCAGAGGAATGTGTTCCAGGGGCTTCATGCTTCTTCTCACTGTCTTCCTTGTGTGTGTGTGTTTGTGTGTGTGTACGTGCGTGTGTGGGTGCGTGGGTGTGTGTGTGTGTGTATGTGTGTGTGTATGTGTGTGTGTGTGTCTGTGTGTATGTCTGCTCCTCAGTCCAGCATTACAGTCCCATCTGTCTGCTTCATTTTCTAAATCCCCGTATTGTCTGTCTTGTCCGTCTGTCTGTCTTTTTTTCCCCCCTTCTCTCCGTCCGTGTGTCTTCTTTCTTTTTTTATGAGACGTTCCCACAGACTGAGCTGTGCTGTGCTGTGTGCGTCGCAGGCCTTCCTATGCAATCTGACAACGCTGATGCACGCTGGGCTTTTCGACCCCCTCCCCTCCCCTTCACTGCCTCTCTGCGCCTTTTTTTTTTTCAAAGGCAGCTGGTGTGATGGACAGCAGCAGCTGGGGTATATCCACCCAGAGATATGAGGCATGGGGGCTGACAGAGACCTCTCGGTGCCCCAGGGGATGAAGTGAGCCTCGAAAAAGAAAAAAGAAAAAAAAAAAAAAGCGAACAATGTCTCTCTCTCTCTGTCTGTCTCTTTCTTTCTTTTTCTCTTTCTCTCTGGAAGATGAGTGCAGGCAGCAGGCAGCAGGCCCGAGCACTCTGATGAGAAGCACAATTGGAATCCCAAGAATTCCACTGTGTCATTGTATGTGATCTGAAATTGGATTTAAAAAGTCTTTTGTTTAAAAAAAAAAAGCTGTTGGACAAAGTTTACAGCAACTTCTGCACAGAGAGTGTATAGGAATGTAGAGTGTGATGAAGAAGCAGAATTGGTTTTTAAATCAAGTTTTTGCGACATAAATGATTTGGCAGCTGCCCTCAATGTGCTTGTATTCTTTTATGGACTGAGCATTTCTAATCGGATTGAGGCAAGTTTCAGTTATTGAGTCACTCCAAGCTGATTTGTATGTGTTTATTTCTTTCAGGGTTGGGATGTTCTCAGATGGGAGCCTGCAAAGCAAAGGGCCAGCAAAAGTACAAATATACACACACACGCACACACACACACACACACACACACACACACACACACACACACACACTTGCACACACAGTTACACACAGTACCCACAATTTATCTACCTACCCTACACACAATTAGCCTAAAAAGTTGTCCAAAATAAAATGTCATGTACCCAAAGCATCCAAGCCCATCCTACAGTAGGTCAAAGGCAGCCGAGGCTATGGTCGTAGAACTACTATTGGCACCACCGTAGACTGTATATTATAGTATGTATATTATCTGTCCATTTCTGTCCTATCATGTGTCCATCTTATATACAGTCAATGGGCACCACTCACTATGATTCTAGAACCATTGGCAGTAATCACTGTGGTTCTAGAACCATTGGCAATAATGAGTAAGGTTCTAGAACTGCTACTGGCGCCCCCCCTCCACATTCACAGTCTTTGTGTGCGGTCCCACCTGTTGCTTCCCCCAGCCTTGCATGCAGCGGTTTATTTTAAGAAGGGAATGACATTTCCCAAAGCATTTGTTTGCCTCCATTCCCTCCAGCTCCGGCCGTCTACAGATACATCAGCAGGGGACTGCCTAGACTCAGCCTGGGGTTCATACCAGGAGCAGAAGGGTTAAACACACTATTTTGTGCTTAGGTAATGGGCATGACGAGGTTGACCACCATACAGTGTTACAGTAAAATGTTTACCAGCTTGTAAACATATCAACGCTCCACACTTACACCCCAAACAATGCCACACACACACACACACACACACACACACACACACATGCTGAACAATGTTCTCATCACCTCCAGACCACCATCCTCTAACACACACACATACACACACACACACACACACACACACACACACAGGGGTGTTTAGCAGTTTAGGTCAAAGTCACATTCAATCCAGGCCAGATGGTCAGTAGATGGTAAGAAATTCAGGCATCATGGGCAGCTGGGCGGAGGGCGTTCCATGATGGCCCATGCCGATGTCTCAACCAAGGAGGCCTCGTTATTAAGAACAATGTCACCCAACACCCTGGCAATGTGGCTTGTTGAAGCTACCTAATGCTGCCTCAATGCATAGTGTAGAGTTCCATTATGTACAAGGACATCACAACACTCTACCACACACACACGTATTCTAAACACATGTTAAATGTATTAGGGCCAAATGGCCCATTAGTAGTGACCTGTTGAAAGATAACAGTGTTTAGTTACATCTGTGTTTTGTTTGATTTACTTTATTTTATTTCCCATAGAAATTAGTGCAAACGCATGAGACAGGTCATCGCCATACACATGTTAATTCACTTTTTCACTCTAGGAACATATTGCTGGGGCCAGGAACAGTTTGTTTGAATTGGCATCCTTTCAACTTCCTCCTCAAGCCGAATCTTCCTCCAGTCGTTCCCCCTGCTCTCTGTTACAGCAGTGTATCTCATCATAGTGCTTCTCTGCTTCCATCTACTGTCCACAAGAGGAACTACAACAACAACAAAATCAGGAACAAGCTTCTTTATGGCTATTTCTTTTAGTTTACTTTCCTTATCAGCCTGCACAGGTATTTCAAGGCCATCTGATGGTAGACTAAAACAGACAAGACTTGGCCATATCACACTTTTATAAGAACAAAAATAAATAAATAAATAAAAAATAGAAGCTGCTGGCGGGATGGTTGATGCACTGGTGTCAGCAGCTCACTAATGGTAGGTCTGAGGGTCAGAGTCCACAGCATATGCACAGGCTGCTCCTACATGACGCAGGCTGAGGTGATAAGAGATGGGTTGGGGCAAGGGGAGGAGGAGGAGGAGGAGGATCAGCAGTCTGACGAAGGCCTCACCACTGTCACCATGACCACTGCCCAAGGCAATTATAAAGGTGATGGTGGTGGTTGTGGTGGTGGGGTGTTGCAATGTTATGTGTCATTATATTTGGGTTGTGTATTATCTTCTTTTGTGTTGCTTTCTTTTCTTATCTTCTTAACTGGGCATGATGTGTGCAACAAATCAGTCAAAGACAAATGTCCTTATAAAACAATGAAGGATATTTTGTCTTGTCAAATGTCATATTTCATTATGTACCATGTCGTAGTGCATCATACCATTGTGTTTGTTAGGCAGCATATACTGTATCGTATCATATCATATCGTATAATATCACACCACATAGCATTATATTGTGTTGTATGGTATTGCACTGTATTGTATCATGTTGTATCGCGTATGGAGTGGCTCATGAAACACCCTCAGCATGCGATAGAGAGTGTTAGCCTGACATTCTAGCACTCAGCTGTTCCCCACATCCCATGTGTGGGACAGAGAGTATCTGCCCGCCAGACAGTCCACCTCTCAGCTGTTCCACACAGCATAAAAGTACTGCGTTACTGCACTATGACTGCACGCCATATCAAAGGAACTTTGAAAGAGCAGAGGGCCAGCCTGTGCTTACGTGCAAGATTCCTCGCAGGGCACTGAGAGGAAAGAAGAAAGGAGGAAAGAAAGGAACAACAGTAAATCGTTGCATAGGAACGAGAGTAAATCTGCACAGAAAGACACACAGACACGTAGTGGTGGGGTGATAATGACTTAAAGAATGACTTACAAAATGAAAACGTCAGAGGGTGTACTTTTTGAGGTCTGGAATGAAACCAGGGCGACGTTTTGCTGTAGGCTTATAAAAAAATTAACACTGCTTTTGAATCTAATCTTATCCGTCACAGAATAAGTTAGAACACTTATAAGAATTCGTTTTAGACGTAAATAAATTTATAATGATTAAGTGTGTAATAGTATTACTCTTGTGCTCTGATTTTTTTATAGCCTTAGCGCTGTTCCTCATCTTTGTATAACCATCCTCCTTATGTAAAGCAGTAACTATTGCTTCCCAGTGAACTCAATAAACCACCGCACTGATCCAGCATTCCTGGGACTGGGGGAAAGGCAACAATGTCATATACAGAGGAGCAGTAAGTCAACTGTGGCATTATAAAATATTCTGCACCTATCTTGCAGTCCAGGATGTCCAGTTATACATCTTCTTTACATGTTTGTAAACACAGCCACAGTTTTACTGTCTGTTATCAGGAAATAAAATGTAAAAAAACATGTCTGGTGTAGTCTTCCCTGGGACAGAAACGGTTAAAGTATCCTGGGCTATATACTGTCAGCTCACCTGTGGGTGTGTGTGAGCCAGGTGTGTGGTTTAGAGACAGTGGGTGTGTTTGCCAGTGTTGAGGCAAGCCCAGCAGTTCCTGCACGCTCCGACTAAAGGTGAATCAGTGCAGTTTAGTCACCTAGCATTTACAGCACTCTCTTGGTCTAGTTCACAATAACATGCTCTCACCTACCACCTGGCTTTGCCTCCTGGGTCTAAGACACACGTAGAGGACACAACAAGCTTCTGAACGCCTCCTCGACAGAAATGTAAATCGAGTGCAGACCCAGAGTTTCTTACCGAACACAGGTGGGTTCAATCTTTGTTTTGCTTTCAATCACAGTCAGTAGGCTTCCTTCACTTTTCCAGTGTGTTCATGTTTAATCTTGTGCCTTTAGATCTAGAGGAATGTTGTGTGAAGTATTGTGCTGTGGTTAATCGTTCAGTAGTCCTTGCTGGATTAGTGTGAATAAGACGACTTTAGAAGTGATCCAAAAGTTCTCCGTCAAGCCCTTCCAGCCCTGAGATTCAAAGGCCCCTGTAATCGTTTGTCATTCTCCCCCTTTGTGCAGGTGAGGGTGTTGGCTAGCCAGAGCGCAGAGTGTAAGCACAGCTGTTCCCTCGGGTCACACATTTGTGTTGTGTTGTGAGCGGTGTGGTTTAACAGGCCATACCCACAGACACGCACTACACTGGGTTCAGTGGATTTAGAGGTGTCTGGGTCCTGCTCCGTCTGTAGCTGCCAGTAGGTGGGGCCAGTGGGCCGGGCAGGGTAAAGCAGGGCAGGGCAGGGCAGAGCAGGGAGATGTTGACACAGAAATGTTGACACAAGAGGCTCCGCTGGCAATCTGTGTGCTGCAGCCAATCTGTGATCCTGTGACTGAGAGAGAGGGTGCAGAGCACGCTCAGGCATGACAGAACATGCACCCGTGTGTGCTTACACACACACACACACACACATGCACAGGGGGAGAGAGAGAGAGAAGGGTGAGAGAGAGAGCAAGAGAGTAAGAGAGAGAAGAAAAGTAAAAAAAAGAAAGAAAGAAAGGGAGAGAGAGAAAGAGAGAGAGAAAAGGAGAGGAACACACAGCAACAAGGAGAGCAGAGAGGGATTCGGTTCATCAGTTCAAATGCCACTGCACATCCCGAGGCAGGGCCTCATCATGGCCTTCTCAGAGGCAGCCAGACTCATGTGGCAGCCAGGCCGGGGCTGGAGAGCAGAGGCCATTCTATACTCTACTGGAGTCCCAAGCAAAAAAACACCACCTTCACTGAAAACTGCACTGCCACCAGAGGTGTCAGTCATGGGTTCAGAAAGTAAAAACTGTGACACATTTTCCTTCTAACACAAGTGACAGCAGCGCATCTCTCTGCCTCGGGGGGGTGCTGAAAGGTGGTCTCACCCGGGGCGTAAAACACTATAGAACCGGCACTGAGGATGGACCATCTCTGATGAGCCTGAGGTCTCTGTCCGGTGCAGGCGTCCTGTAGGGGGCGATGTCTCCAAAATACCACACATGCCTCAGAATGACAGCTTACATGTCCAGACCAGACGGCACCGCGAACCGACATTGGACAAGCAATTCAGTTTTTTTATATCATTTTAAGAGGGTTGTGGACAAAAAAACAGCAAAAACTATCTAATACAAAAAAAACTAGACTGAAATTGCAAACTCTTTATTCATCTAATTCATTATAGTCACTACAGTGTAAGAGTCCTGAAACATCTTCTTAAACCACACAATGCACAAACATTTTAACTTTTAAGCTTTTTAGCTTTTTAAATTTACATTGTTTTTTATAGCTGCTTATCCTTGCTCATTGTCTTTATTGACATTCCTTACCCACAAATATCACACTATAAATACATATAACATGAACGTATAATAGTAAAATATAACAGTAAAATGAATAAAAATGAATCCCTCATATTTAGCAGTTCATGCCTATTAAAATGTATGTGTAAAAGAAGTAAAATGCATGTGTGTGTGTGTGTGTGTGTGTGTGTGTGTGTGTGTGTGTGTGTGTGTATCTTTACATGGACAAAGTAAACACTGCCTGATATTGCCCTGCAGATCTGGCGAATGGTGGCAATGGAAACAGCTAGACCTCCATCTGTTATTTCCATTGGTGATGGGAGGGCTTTCTCCAGGTACCCCCCAATGCATGCACACACACACACCCACCCACACCCACACACCCACACGCACACACGCACACACACACAAACACACAGACACACACACAGACACACACACACAGACACACACAGACACACACGCACGCACGCATGCACGGACAAACACACACCATCCTCATCAGTGTCTTCTGTCTAGTGTTATAGTCTGCCTTGACCTTAGTGTGTACACATAATGACTATTGTCCCTGTCCTGTTACTGCTCATCCTGGGAATAGAGTGGGCAGCTGCTGTGTGCTGTGTGCTGGTCTCAGCATGTAACATGTGTAAACACATAGCCTAGAGCATGGACACAGCATCCTCTACACAAACATACTCCTCCAGTTACACGGTCATTAGGAACCCATCTATACTGCCTATACAAAGCCAAAAGGTAGTAACTACACATTTTGTCAAATTGAGTTTAGACTGGAAATTGACTTTACAACACTCCCCTTGTCTTGTGACTAAATCTCTTACTTCTTGCTATTAGGAGAGTACATAAAAGCATGACCAATATTATATGTACAGCATGTTTGACTGGGCAGTGTGACAAAGTTAAAGGCATTTGTCTTAGTTTCTATGGGTTAAAATGGTGAAATGTGCTAAAATGGAGTATAGTGTCAATAATTATTTTGTGTTTCAAAAGCTATCAAACAAATCTTTTTTTATCTAATTTATTTTAGGGCTGAATTCCTGTCCTTACTGAACACGTACAATTGCTTCCTGAGAGATAAATCTCAGCTGCACCTCCATTACCATGAGGTAAGTAAATGGTTCCCAGTGGTTCAGATTCAATATATTTAGTACCTCATTATGTCCTACTATGGACTAACACTTAAACCTAACACTACTGTATATATACCCACTCATAGAGAGAGAGAGAGAGAGAGAGAGAGAGAGAGAGAGAGAGAGAGAGAGAGAGAGAGAGAGAGACATAGAGAGACAGACAGAGAGAGGGAGAGAGATGGTATTGAATTCTTGAATAACAGAAAATAAAAGTTAACCTTGCGAAATGCTGCCCCCGTGTGTCCACTGTGCAGAATGCAGGCGAGGTGACGGTGGAGGGTTTCCTGGTCATTTCGTGGGGCGTGAAGAGGCCCATCCGGCTGATGATCCAGGACGAGAAGCAGAGTCTCCCATCTTCCTCTCCCCTCCACGCCTTTCCACAGTCCCCCCTGCAGTCTCCCGTCAGTCCCCTTGGAAACAAGAGGTTACAGAACTGGCAAATATGAGAGATACTTACTACTAATGCTGCGTCTACAGCCTTACCCCCCCACCTGACTATTTCATGTCAATGTACTGCAGTATCTTTTCACATACCATCTTTATACAAGTTTAACCTACTTTTTTGACACAGTCATAAAGAAACATGTACAGGCCAAGTAGCAAACCATAAAACTGCTAGACGGTCTATTGCGGGTGTTTGCCCTGGAGCTGACGTGGGTGACACCCTGGCGTGGTATTTGGTGTCCCCAGGGGCATGACGCGCTGGGGGGAGTACGATGACCTTCTGCGCATAGACGAGCTGGAGGAGAGCAAGCCCAACGTCCTAGAGGACCCTCCTGTCATCACACGAGGTGGGGCCTGATTTACTCGACTAGCTGTTGAAGTTAACCTGATAACAGGGGCGCTGCTAGAAAATGTGGGCCCCCTGAAAGAAAGTAATTTTGGGCCCCCATTCCGACCATATCATAGTCTATGAAGCTCTGGGCCCCCTGAATTGTCCTGATCTAACCCCATGAAACTCCAGGCACTTAAACGCAGGGTCAAGGAATGGTATTTTAAGTTTACTTCCTTAACTCTGTTTATGTGTTTCTGAAGTTGTTTTGTCAATCTACACATTTTAAAGATCCCTAGTAGGATTAACTCCATCAGCACATCAGATATGTACTGAAGTTTACTTGTAAACAATCTGAGCACTCAGGTTTTCTTCTTTCTTTGGTTAATTTGATAATGTTATTGTTGAGTCCCAGATTCAGAGTGTGAAATCCCTGCTACATGTTTTTTATCCAGATGATCCTAATGAGCACACAAATCATCAGACAGGTAGATCAGCTAACTAGTGAAATAACTTTCACAGGCAGAAGGATCACATGACATGGTTTCTGAAGCCAGGATCTTCACCTCTTTTTATGTATTTGTATATTATGTTTTTGTACTGTATTTTTATATTTGTATATTATGTATTTGTATATTTGTGTATATTGTTTAATATTTTATATATGTATTTTGTAAGTTTGTTGTTTGCCAGCCAGCCAGAAAGACTTACAGACAGACAGACAGACAGGATGACAGACAGACAGACAGAAAGACAGACGGAATGGCAGGATGACAGACAGACATCTGTGCACGGCACCTTCTCAGCAAGCAAGAGCGCCTGCAGTTCACTTAGGGGGCGCCAATGTGCCGATTGCAGCAATATGATGCACGGAGCTTTTTATTTACCTTTTTCCACAAGCGTCGTGGCGCCCCCCACAAAATGGTGCAGCGGGCGGCTACCCTGTTCGCCTGTGCCTAAAAGCGCTACTGCACACATACACACACACACACACACACACACCTAAAACCGCTACTGCGGAGGCCAGAGATCACCCGAGGTCACCCTTGTTAACCCTTTCCTCTCCGCAGCACTGAGCGGCTACGGCAGCAGCACCCTGCGACCCCCCCGGCCCAAGGCCATGATGGAGGCGGACGAGAAGCCCGTCTTCCTCCGCACCTTCAGCGACGCCTCGCTCGTCAAGAAGAGGGTCAAGAGCAAGACCGCCGCCGAGAGACAGCGCGCCCGGCAACACCGCTTCTCCATCAACGGACACTTCTACAACTATAAGGTCACCATGGACACAGTGTGGGGTCAATGGGAGGGGTAGGGTAGGGTAGGGTAGGCTGGGCAGCCATTTGATTGGATGGGAGATAGAAGGGCAATATGGCCATTGCACTGAAATAGCCCCACCTTGAGAGCACTTGGAGGTACGTCAATAAGTTGCCCTTCTTTTCTCTACTAGCTGTCATTTGGCAAAGCTAATTGTAATGTTTTTTTTCTTCGTTCAAAGAAAGAGAGGGTCAGGGTGTCATGTTGTTCTTTGTTGTTTTGTTTGAGCAGACGTCCATCTTCACTCCGTCTTACGGCACGACCACCAACGTGCGCATCAACAGCAGCATGAGGACTCAGGAGGTCATCCGTCAGCTGCTGAACAAATTTAAGGTTAACACACAGACAATCACACACACATACACACACACACACACACACACAGACACAAACAATCACACAATCACAAAATCGCACACACACACACTGTTGCCTTCGACAGTGTTAACCCCCCCCCTCTCTCTCTTTCCTCAGATAGAGAACGACCCAAATGAGTTTGCCCTGTACTGCATCCACCAGAGTGGGGGTAGGTCAGCTCTAGTCTCCCTTTTCATTTTCAGAGACACACATTGCAGAAGAAACTAGACTGCATTCCCGCAGAAAATGCAAAAAGTGTGCTTGCATTTTAGCATTGTTAGCATTGTTAGCAATGTTACCATAACTGCTAAATAGCTTCGGCTAATATAGCTACACAACACTGTAAGCACAGTTAATTACTTCACATTTTAGCATAGTTAGCATAATTAGCATGGTTAGCATAACTGCTAACGAATACTAGCTGAGTCAACCAAGTACCACTTTTAACCCAGTTAATTACTTTGCATTTTAGCACAGTTAGCATTGCCAGCATTGTTAGCATAATGGCTAACAAACATTTGCTAAGTTAGCAGAGTTGCACTGACTACATAGATAACTACTAGAGATAACTACTATAGGCTACAATACACTCCCATGGCAGAACATTATGCAGGCCATGGCATGGGGATTATGACATCACTTGAGAGTTCTATTCCTGAACATTCCACATTTAAAAAATGGCAGTTGGTCCAGGTGCAACTGCCACAGTATTGTCTGCCTCTCTTTCACAATTTTTAAACTGTCCTGTCTCAAACAGTTTAAGTAGTTGCCGCATGAAAATTACACAGGTCACAGTCAGATCCCAGACCTCTCTTACAAAGTTTAAATCACAATAAATGACGAGTTTATAGGTTAAGCGGTTGAGTTTTAATCATTAAAAAACTGAGTGGAGGTTAGAGTGAGGGCAGAGCTCACTCTAGCTGCTAGAGTGGAGCAGTGTACTGTGACATCATCAGCCTGAACATCCCGCCATTCATTTTCAATGGGCCAAAAAGTTGCAGAAAAACGACAATAACGGACGAACAACAAGAGGTACGGTATAGGGAAAGGTGGGCTAACATGTCCAAACCAGGCCGGTCGTTTTAGAGTTGGAACGGTGTCTCTAAGCCTGAGGACTAGTAACGTCTTCAAATTCTGGGTGAAAAATTTTGTGTTGAAAAATCGCGGTGAATAATAATAAACGGGGAGAGAACAATAAGTGTGCTCTGCAAGCACACTTAACAAGGGGGGAGTTACCAGTACAGTTTTCTGCTTTGAATTGTGAGCATTCTATTCTATTCAATTCTATTCTGTTCTATTCTATTCTATTCTGTTCTATCCCTGGAGAGAGGAGGAAGCTGGCCGCCCATGACCTGCCTTTATTGGAGCGGATTCTCCAGGGTCCTTCAGAGAGTATCATGAGGGTCTTCCTGATGGACACGGATGAACAGGAGGTCAGCAACGATGTGAGTCTGTTTGTGTTACTACTTCATAACCCCCCCCCCCCCCATATCCTCTCTCTTTCTTTCTCTCTCAAAATCTATCTATCTATCTATCTATCTATTTATCTATCTATCTGTCTTGATGGTACTGTTCATTTTAATACATGGATTTAGGCAGCAGATAACTTGGTTCAGGCTTTTAGTATTTAAACAATTCAGGAAAAAATATATCCTGTAATATGTACTTAATCATATTTCACGTTGATTTTCAGCATAAGAAACAAAAAAAGGCTTTGGACCTGTCCACTACATTGTAATACATTGCAACAGACAAGATGAGTCAGATAAAAACATATCGAACATCAGATCACCAAGGTCAAGTTGGCTGCTATGTGTTGAAAACAGGTTGTCCACAAGACAGCCACCATTTACTGCATCTGTCTGTCCATAAATGGTGCTACTCAAAAACGACATGGTCATGATGAGTATAGGTCATTTTACACAGAAGAAGACATGTGAGGCCCAGTTCATCGGCAGCACAAGGGTTATCTGACACACACACACACACACACACACACACACACACACACACACACACACACGCACACACACACACACGCACACACGCGTACATGTGAGATGCAGTTCATCGGCAGCACAAGGGTTGGATGATGGTCAGATGAGTTTGCAGAAAATGTTCTGGAACATGTTGCCATAGGGGGAGCGAGAGAGAGAGAGAGACAGAGAGAGAGAGAGAGAGAGAGAGAGAGATGTACCCAAATTGCCAATGATGATGTGTACTATCGTAAAGAGAGTAGGTGAGACTGTACAGAAAAATCTTTAGCAAAACCAAGGTGCTCTACAGGCTGAGTAATTGTCTTATTTAGAAATAAAGGTCTTCATCTGATCAACTTTTCTTATCTCAACTCTTTGATCAAAGGAGGCTGTGTGTTGATAATGCCACATTATGGCAGTGGACATACTGTAGATATCGTTGTACTCATAAGTTTAAGTTTACATACCCTGGCAAAACTGTTGATTTCTTAACCATTTTTCAGAGGGTCATTTGGGTAGTTTCTGTTGTCATTATGTTTTCAATAAAGTAAATACCGGTGTTTGACAATAAATGGGCTCTGAAAATGGTTAAGAAATCATCACTTCTATCAGGGTATGTACACTTGAGCACACATGTAAATCATATCTAGTTTTTTTTTCATTCATGCACACAGTCATTGGAGTCAGTGAACCATTTGTATAATAACACTGTAGCAGTAAGTGTTTCATGTTTATTCACACTATACATCCAACTGAGGCTGAAACGCTGTGGAGGACCAGTGTGACAGATGTCTTCGCAAACACACACACACACATACACAGACACACACACACGCACACAGCACACACACACACACACACACACACACACACACACACACACGTAAAGTATGTGGTGAAGCTTTTATCTGCTTTGCTCGTATGCAGTATGTGACAACTAAAATTTGAACTAGAATTTGAATATTCTGGCTCGTCAGGTGGCCCAGTACCTGAATCTGGAGCTGCCCATTCTGGAAAGTGTGCTCTGGAGACTACAGGAAGAGGAGAATCAGCAGATCCAAAGGGCCATTTCAAAGTAAGTGTAACTGGGCCTGTTGCAGTTGTGCTCATAAGTTTACATACGTTATGCTGAGAGAATTATGATTTCTTAAAACCATTTTTCAGAGGGTCATTTGGGTAGTTTCTGTTGTTGATTTAAATAAAGTAACACACAGGTGTTTGACAATAAATGGCTTCAGCCAACACTAACCATGAGTGACAGAATTCTCTGAAAAATGGTTAAGAAATCATCAATTCTGCCAGGGTGTGTAAACGTATGAGCACAACTGTATATGCACAGCTTTGGTGTTCAGACACAACTCCTGTCACCAGCTCATTGTTGTGAAGGCACTGCAGACACACAGGTGATGATACACTAGACAACTTTCTGAAAAACATTACAAGGGAACAACATGATTGCCTCCTTTTTTCAGAGGAGATGATCACAAAAATGTCCCTGCTGCTAATCTCCTAATCTACTGATAAATAAATAAAAAAATAGATAAAATAGAATAGATAAATAGATTTAAAAAATGATGCCTAAAATATGATGAAGTGTTCAAACGTCCTTTCTTACTGTAATTATGTTGCCCAGCAACATTGGTCAGGAAGTTGTCAATTGTGTCATCATCTTAGGAGTGACTACAGATGTAAGCGTCTTGATACATGAGAGTGGCTATAAGTGTTTTCAGGTATGCGGGTGAGTATAACATTACATTACACTTAGCAGACACTTTTATCCAAAGTGACTTACAAAATGGAGGACATACAGTAATACGCTAACAGTATAAGACTTACAAAATGGAGGACATAATAAGCTAACAGTATAGGTGTCTGCAGATACTCAATGGGTGACTACAGATGTCTTGTTGTTCCCTAGGTACCGGCAGGAGCACCACCTGTTAACACACTGCCTGAACACAAAACTGGCAGGCAAGACGGAAACCTCTGTGTGACCCTGGCAGTGTTTGAACTTCACCCTCGCGAGTGTGTGACCTTCAGGCTTGCGGTGTGTGACCTTGACTGTGGGACCCTCACTGTGTCACCCTTGCTGGCAGCACTGACTGGCACAGCTGAAGTTCTCTCGGTCTTCTGTTGGGGTGGATGTGGAAACGTTTGTTTATAGGTCTGCAATGGTTGCAGATCCATGGTGTACAGCTGTACTGTTGTGATTCATATAATATCTATCATAAATAAATAGCATTGTCATGTCAGCATGCTTGCACTGAGTTTCTATTTCCTAAAACGCTTTAATGGACTGTTGTTTGATGGTGATTAAGATATACCATATTTTATCCAAAATCCATATTAGGATCCATTTGGAGTTGGGAAATGACCGCAGGCCAGATTCGAACCTTGCCCATATATGGTGGGCTGCTTTAGGCACTGCTAGATGCAACAACAACACAAATATGCTGCGACATAGATTTATTCACACACTTCAATAACAACATGACAACAGTCCCACAACATCACAAACACCAACGTGCTTCCAACAGTGAAATGAACAATGCTTTGGAGATACAGTTTGATGCTTGGTGTCATACAGGACACTGTCTTTGTGAAGTGTGTGTGGTAAAGAATTCATCTGCTTCAGTCTGACGAAGACACATCGATTCTTTTACACCCTTTGTTTCTGAACATGACAGCTTGCACTCTAAGACTTCTAATACCTAGAAAAAAGTCACACTGCATTCTCTGTGGAAAAATTAAGCAGAAACAACAGAATTAGAAATAGCTTGGCTGTGGAGGCATGTAAGAAAACTGTGGTGTATTGCAATGTTTTTTTTTTATTAAAAACAAACAAAGACATGCGGGAACAACAGATTTGTGAATATTGCACGAATTAAACAGAATAGCCCAATAATGCACCTTCCATCTATTCACTTTTATTAATTATTTAGCACATGACCCAAAGTAGGCATGGATATGTAACTTTACCACGTCTCCCAGTTCACACTTGTCCAGGTCTGCTTCGCCTTCTGCCTTGGAGCATTTGGTGTCGCCAATTATTGCAGTGATCTCATAATTTTTGAATGTCATGAGAAAGTTCTGCGTTAACCAAAACACAGGGCACAGAGAATGTTACACTGCTGACACGTGTGTTACAGCAAAGAAGGCGGTCTAGGATGCGTGGGTTAGTTGCTATACCTGACCCTGTCCAGATAACACCTGGACCAGTTTGTAGTAGTAGGGAGAGTGGACCTGATTGTTATACAGCTCAACAACTCTCTTGGCCACCCTTTGGGCTTCCCTGCCCTCTGGGTCAAGGGGGCTGTAGTCTCCTAGTGCTAAACAAGCAAACAAACAAACAAACAAACAAACAAACAACATGAGGCAAATAAAGCATACACACACACACACACACACACACACACACACACACACACACACCCAAAGCCCAAATAATACTAAGGCAAATAAAGCATATCAAGCCCACTGAAAGTAACAAGAGTACTTGCTGTCTCATAGTTATGCATTATCACAGGTACAATAAGGTCTGTATTACTGTAATACACATACACACACACACACACACACACACACACACACAAACAATAATACTCACCTGGCATTACTGTCGTAGACTCATCAACGATCACATCACTGGCAGAGATCAGGCACAGCATGTTGGCCAACAGGAGTATCACAGCACACAGAGCCATGGTCACAGGAGAGCAATGGACAGAGCCTCTGAGCCTTACGCTACAGAACAGGGTGCCAATATGCCAACACCCTTCGTCCGCATGTTTCTATAGAGCTCCAAAAACAACATGGTCATGGTGAGTTCAGTTCATTTGCACCAAAGAAAACAGGGAGGGGTTATCTGCAGTGTCAATCTGGGGACACATGAATTTCCAGTGAATGTTCTAAAACATGTTAGGTTACACTTAGCTGATGCTTTTATATTATTTATAATTATTTAGGTAGATGGTATTGGTTACAGTCCCTGGAGCTATGTGCCTGGCTTAAGGGCACTTCAGCCATGGATGAAGGTGTAGGGAGTCAACACACGTTCTTTTTACTGGTAAGGATGGGATATGAACCTGCAACTTCCCGAATCCAAGTGTGCCATGGCTGCACAAAAAGAACATGTTGCCAATGATGTGTAATAACCTAAAGAGAATAGGTGTAAAGCCGTTTTTTAAAGACATTGTACATCTTTTAAAAAACGTGATGGCCTGCAGGTCACCTCATCATATTGTCCACAAATACAGGTCTCACCTTCTGGTCTCGACTCTGGTCATGGTGACAATTGTGACCACTGCAGTTCCAACATGTCTATATGTTTATTCATGCCCTGTTAAGTTTATTTCTTTTTTTGCCTTAGTTTTCATATGCCTAACTGACACTCTTTTTTATTATTTCATATATCAATGTGCTTGCACTGAGTTTCCATTTCTCAAACACTTTACTGGACCCTTGTTTTGAAGATACACCTCATATTACCCAAAATCTATACTAGGAGTTTTAGTTGAACATAAAATAAAAGAGAGTTTAAGTTTAATTCACGAGAGGTTTCAACCCTGTGTAAGATTGAACAACATCACCAGTACACTGTAGCAGTGAGTGTTTCATGTTTATTCACACACTTCAGTATTTGGTCCCACAACATCACAAACACCAGAGTGCCTGTTGGGGTGTAAAGTGCATAAAGTGCAGTTGGGGTTGGGAGGGAGGATTGGCTTTGGTGGCCGATGATGTGTGTGTCACAAGACAGATACAATGGTGCTACTCAAAAAACGACATGGTCATGATGAGTAAAGATATGTGAGGGGCAGTTCAGCTGCAGAACAAGGGTTATCTGCAATACAATTCTGGCCATCATATCAGTTTGCAGAAAATGTTCTGGAACATGTTGCCATAGGAAGGGGGGGGGGGGGGGGGGGGGGTGAGAGAGACACATGTTGCCAAATTGCCAATGATGATGTGTACTATCGTAAAGAGAGTAGGTGAGACTGTACAAAAAAATCTTTAGAAAAACCAAGGTGCTCTACAGGCTGAGTAATTGTCTTATTTAGGAATAAAGGTCTTCATCTGATCAACTTTTCTTATCTAAACTCGTCGCTAAAAAGAGGCTGTGTGTTGATAATGCCACATTAGGGCAATGGACATAGATACAGTTGTGCTCATAAGTTTATATATCCTGGCAGAACTCTTGATTTCTTAACCATTTTTCAGAGGGTCATTTGGGTAGTTTCTGTTCTCAATAGGGGTTAAATAAAGCAAACACAGGTGTCTGACAATAAATGGCTTCAGCCAACACTAACCATGAGTGAAAGAAAAGTTTTTGTGTTATTATTCACATTTACTGACAAATGGTTAAGAAATCATAAATTCTGCCAGGGTATGTAAACATGTGAGCACAACTGT
The DNA here is from genome assembly GCA_030347295.1 of Setipinna tenuifilis. Taxonomy (NCBI): domain Eukaryota; kingdom Metazoa; phylum Chordata; class Actinopteri; order Clupeiformes; family Engraulidae; genus Setipinna; species Setipinna tenuifilis. The sequence continues at coordinate 23,027,947 of CM059273.1, forward strand.
ATCCCAGTAGGCCTATTTCTATCATCATGGAGACAATTGTCACTATGGTGATCTCACCATGGCCACAGAGGACTAACTAACAGCCTGTGTTCAAAAAGCTGCATTGTCCATCACATGTGACAGAAAGCTATGTTGGGTTTGAGGGTCATGGAGGCTTCGGTTGCATATAATAGAAATTGTGTGCAAAGTGAGCACTATCAGATACTCCTTACCAAACAGCTAGTCAAAGGTCTCTTTGGGCCTCTATAGGGATGGTCAGTGGTCCAGTGTGCATAGCGATGTGCTTTGGGTTACCTATATCAGTAAAGTAGCACATAATTGGTGATTCAAATGAGCCTCATGAAATCCATTTAAAAAATTAAAAAAAAACGTTAAAAATGTAAAAAATAAATAATAATAAAAAAATAATTTGTCTAAATTTCCCTCATGGGCTATGGAATTGAAAAAGAGCAGGACATTGTAAGTCTCTCCAGTTATCATCATAAGCATAGCCATGGGTCGGCTGGGGGCGGTGAGTACTGTGCCCACCCACTTGTGAATCAGGCCCAATTAGAAGGCTCATTTTGTCTGATTGACTGTTTAAAGGGGTCCTTCCCTCAAAAAACACTTTTAGTAGCTCTATTTACAATTTGGTGGGTCACAACAAGCAGTATATGCACGCAGCATTCCAAGACGTGAAATTCGACCCTCATGGTTTTACTGGTCATTAAAGGGTCGAGCTAACCAAAACGAGCGGATCAGAGCATGCTAAACCTATCTACGTCACTAGGTCGTAAGCCCCTCCCAGAGCCATGTATGGCAAGCCCACATCCCAAAGGATTGGTGGACAGAAGCTAGGTGAGCGAAAGACAGCGAATTTGCCCAATCAGAGGTGCCTTATTGACACGTCATGGATATTCACGAGGGACACCGTTCAACCACTAGACCTGTTATAGCTTACAGAAAACAGCGTCAAACAAGAGATCTAGGACATCATTTTTCACAGAAATGACGCACAAAGCATTCAACCATAGTGGCGATACAGAAATATGAATAAAAACAACGATGGAAGTTCCCCTTTAAGTTAGAACAGTAGCCTATGTATTTTGGGCTAGACCCCCTTGATGTTTTCTGGGCCCACCCATTTTATGATTTCTGGCTACGCCATCAAGTCACTAAACCCCGTCATTAAAGTTACTCCAGGGGGACTGTCTTTGTAGTTAATTCACTTTAAGTCACTCTGGATAGGGTGTCTGCTAAATTAATTATATGTATGAGCTAACCTATAAGAAAAAAAACACACTCATTACCAGACGAAGCATTTTGAATATCTATTGGAAAGGCCATCATGCATTAGTTTAAGTAAAACAGTTTATGATGCATAGTAAATGTAAGTTATGTGCATAGCCAGATCCTACCAGTTGTCAATTGTGTCATCATCTAAGGAGTGACTACAGATGTAAGCGTCTTGATACATGAGAGTGGCTATAAGTGTTTTCAGATATGCGGGTGAGTATGTCATTACATTACACTTAGCAGACACTTTTATCCAAAGTGACTTACAAAATGGAGGACATACTAGGCTAACAGTATACGACTTACAAAATGGAGGACATAATAAGCTAACAGTATAGGTGTCTGCAGATACTCAGTGGGTGACTACAGATGTCTTGTTGTTCCCTAGGTACCGGCAGGAGCACCACCTGTTAACACACTGCCTGAACACAAAACTGGCAGGCAAGACGGAGACCTCTGTGTGACCCTGGCAGTGTTTGAACTTCACCTTCGCGAGTGTGTGACCTTCAGGCTTGCGGTGTGTGACCTTGACTGTGGGACCCTCACTGTGTCACCCTTGCTGGTTGCCTAGTAACGGGGACGCTGGCGAGTCTAACGCCGCTCCGTCTGGCTTGTTTTTATTCAGTATTTTTTATATTTTTAACGAATGCACTGAATATTTTGTTAGGTTTTCAGTTATAATAGTTTAGCTAAGTTTAACAATTGTATATAGTCAGTTTTTCTTTTTTTGATAGTGTGCCAGTTTTCACTTGCCAGTTTACACTTCTTGTACCTATTTTCTCTTCCTTCCTTCCTATGTTTAATTGTATTTTATTTAAAAATTAGTGTAAAGCACATTGAAGTGCATTTATGTATGAAATGCGCTATACAAATAAATTTGACTTGACTTGCTGGCAGCACTGACTGGCACAGCTGAAGTTCTCTCGGCCTTCTGTTGGGGTGGATGTGGAAACGTTTGTTTATAGGTCTGCAATGGTTGCAGATCCATGGTGTACAGCTGTACTGTTATGATTTATATAATATCTATCATGAATAAATAGCATTGTCATGTTGATAGTAATTAATTTACTAGTATTTTTTGTTATACCATAGATGATTATGAAGGCTCAGTCAGCGTGGTGGAGAAATCCGGACAAGGTTTATTCTTGCATTGGTACCAATGCAGAGACAGAACTTCAGGTGTTGATCAGCCGTATCTCTAACTTACTGAGATGTACACAACACTAAATAACAGGTCAACGGGGGGAGTAACCCCTTAGACCCACCCTAAATTAATATGCATTAGACAACTGTATGTGGCAAGGCTCTTTGTTAGCCTACAATTTGGCGGGAATGAGTGAGAGGCTCCTTCCAGGTGTGAAACATGGATGTGACATGTCTTGAGACAGTCAAATGAATGGGACAAACAATCAAGCTCACAATAAACAGATAACACCTCACCTCTAGAGGCCAGACACACATATTGGCCAGTACTTAGGAGTCTTACAAAGCTCGGGTTTGGTTGGTGTTACAAGAGTACAAAATAACAGGAATATAAAATAATAATAAAGAAATGTATCAACATAAAAACGTTATGTACAATATCCTTGTTATTATTCAGATTCCTTCAATGTCAGCATGTTTGCACTGAGTTTCCATTTCCTAAAATGCTTTAATGGACTGTTGTTTGGTGGTGATTAAGATATACCATATTTTATCCAAAATCCATGTTAGGAGTTTAACATCTACTAAAAGGTAGAGTTTTAAAGTATGTTTTGCCTTTTGCCTTTATTTATATCGGATAGTGAAGACAGTGAGAGGAAGGAGGTGGGAGAGAGAGATGGGTAGGGTTGGGAAATGACCGCAGGCCAGATTCGAACCTTGCCCATATATGGTGGGCTGCTTTAAGCACTGCTAGATGCAACAACAACACAAATATGCAGCGACATAGATTGTTTCATGTTTATTCACACACTTCAGTAACAACATGACAACAGTCCCACAACATCACAAACACCGACGTGCTTCCAACAGTGAAATGAACAATGCTTTGGAGATCCAGTTTGATGCTTGGTGTCACACAGGAGACTGTCTTTGTGAAGTGTGTGTGGTAAAGAATTCATCTGCTTCAGTCTGACAAAGACACATCGATTCTTTTACACCCGTTGGTTTTGAACATGACAGCTTTTTCTCTAAGGCTTCTAATACTTAGAAAATAGTCACACTGCAGTCTCTGTTGAAAAATTAGGAAGAAACAACAGAATTAGAAATAGCTTGGATGTGGAGGCATGTAAGAAAACTGTGGTGTATTGCAATGTTTTTTTTTTATTAAAAACAAACGAAGACATGTGGGAACAACAGATTTGTGAATATTGCACGAATTAAACAGAATAGCCCAGTAATGCACCTTTCATCTATTCACTTTTATTAATTATTTAGCACATGACTCAAAGTAGGCATGGATATGTAACTTTACCATGTCTCCCAGTTCACACGTGTCCAGGTCTACTTCGCGGTCTGCCTTGGAGCATTTGGTGTCGCCAATTATTGCAGTGATCTTGTAATTCATTGCATTGGTCACCTGCGTTAACAAAACACAGGGCACAGAGAACATTACACTGCTGACACCAGTGTGTTACAGCAAAGAAGGCCGTCTAGGATGCGTGGGTTAGTTGCTATACCTGAACCTGTCCAGATAACACCTGGACCAGTTTGTAGTAGTAGAAAGAGTTGACCCGATTGTTATGAGTCTCAACAGCTCTCTTGGCCGCACTTTGGGCTTCCTCGCCCTCTGGGTCAAGGGGACGCCAGCCTCCTAGTGCTAAACAAACAAACAAACAACATGAGGCAAATAAAGCATATCCAACCCACTGAAAGTAACACAAGTACTTGCTCTCTAATAGTTACGTATTATCACAGGTACAATAAGATCTGTATTAACACAGTGGAAATAAAGGTCATCTACGGTACAGCTATGACAGGTGTACTACATGTCATTTACACAAACACACACACACACACACACACACACACACACACACACACACACACACACACAAACACACACACAAAGCCCAAATAATACTCACCTGGCTTTGACTCATCAACGATCACATCACTGGCAGAGAGCAGGCACAGCATGTTGGCCAACAGGAGTATCACAGCACACAGAGCCATGGTCACAGGAGAGCAATGGACAGAGCCTCTGAGCCTTACGCTACAGAACAGGGTGCCAATATGCCAACACCCTTCGTCCGCATGTTTATATAGAGCTCCAAAAACAACATGGTCATAGTGAGTTCAGTTCATTTGCACCAAAGAAGAAGTATGGGGTGCAGATTTGTCATTTTACGTAGAATGTCTGCGTGCAATAAAGTAGAAAAATTACAGTGAATGTTCTAGAACATGTCAGCTTACGCTTAGCTGATGCTTTTATCACAAGCAGCGTACAGGGTTCAGGGTTCAGGGTATTGGTTACAGTCCCTGGAGCTATGTGCCTGGCTTAAGGGCACTTCAGCCATGGATGAAGGTGTAGGGAGTCAACACACATCCTTTTTACTGGTAAGGATGGGATATGAACCTGCAACTTCCCGAATCCAAGTGTGCCATGGCTGCACAACAAGAACATGTTGCCAATGATGTGTAAAAACCTAAAGAGGATAGGTGTAAAGCCGTTTTTAAAGACATTGTACATCTTTTAAAAAACGTGACGGCCTGCAGGTCACCTCATCATATTGTCCACAAATACAGGTCTCACCTTCTGGTCTCGACTCTGGTCATGGTGACAATTGTGACCACTGCAGTTCCAACATGTCTATATGTTTATTCATGCCCTGTTAAGTTTATTTCTTTTTCTGCCTTAGTTTTCTTATTCCTGAGTGACACTCTTTTTTTACTATTTCATCATTATTAATATTTTATTCTTATTTCAGACATAAAGGAAACTGTAGGTGACTTGAAAGTCACACTGCATTTTCTGTGGAAGGAATCAACAAACATTACCCCCTTTTTGACAATATAAAGACATCTAAAGATTGCTAAAAGTCTTAAGGTTTGTTACGGCTGTATTTGTGTCCCATTGTGTTTTGTGCATCCTGTGCTGTTTGTCCCTCCTCTCTCTCCATTCACCTGCTTGGGATGTGACTGGCTTGATTGGAAGCACCTGACCCTGCAATCAAGCCATCTTAAAAGCTCCCTGTTCCTGCTGCTGGAGAGAGGCTTCTGGTGTGGGACTGCTGGCTGTCTTTCTGGCTCTCAGCCTGGGACTTGTGTCTGTTCTTATGATTTAGTCATTTGTTTGTAGTCTCTGTCTTTGTCTATGTAATAAATCCCACTGGTTGGGTTGTCTTTTAAAGGTGTTTTAGTCATTGCTTGGGTCAGGAGTGGTTAGTTGTTAGTAGGGCCAACCAAGGTGGGGCGTAACAGGTTGCTTCATGCTGTAATGCGTCATACTCAATAACAAAACAAACACATGGGTGAACAATAGATTAGCTAGAAAGGATTCATGAATATTGCATGAATTCAATAGAAGAGTTTAGTTTTGCAACTTTTACTTATCTTCTATTAAACGGTCCCTGACGCAAACACGGTCTCAGAGTAGGCAGGCACACGTACCTTTTCTCCCAGTTCACACTTGTCGGGGTCTTCATCTTCACTCTTGGAGCATTTGGTTTCTTGAATTATTGCAGTTACCTTGTAGTTCAGTGCATTTGTCACCTGCATTAACAACACACAGGGCAGAGAACATTACGCTCAGAGGGACAAAAGCTATGTTGAAGGCAAACAGTCTAATCAGTTAGGAGGTACGTATGAGAAAGAGCTAAACACCAGCAACAATTAGCCTTCATAGGTAAGACAAGGACAAGATGAGTCAGACAAAACATATTGAACATCGGATCACCAACGGTCAAGTTGGTTGCTACTGTATGTGTTGAAAACTAGGATACAAGGATACAAGGATGTTTTATTGTCACTTGCATAGATATACTGGGTAGAGTAGGACATGCAGTGAAATTAGTGATTGTTTGTCTAAAACTGTGCATGGGGAAGGAGGAGTAAAGTGCATAGGATATAGTTTGAGGATGGGGGCATGTGTGAGTGTGTGTGGGGGGGGGGGGGGGGGGGGGGGGGGGATGGGTGGTGGGTTGGGCTGTAAAGTGCATAAAGTGCAGTTGGGGTTGGGAGGGAGGATTGGCTTTGGTGGCCGATGATGTGTGTGTCACAAGACAGATACAATGGTGCTACTCAAAAAACGACATGGTCATGATGAGTATAGATATGTGAGGGGCAGTTCAGCTGCAGAACAAGGGTTATCTGCAATACAATTCTGGGCATCATATCAGTTTGCAGAAAATGTTCTGGAACATGTTGCCATAGGAAGAGGGGGGGGGGGGGGGGGGGGTGAGAGAGACACATGTTGTCAAATTGCCAATGATGATATGTACTATCGTTAAAAGAGTAGGTGAGACTGTACAGAAAAATCTTTAGAAAAACCAAGGTGCTCTACAGGCTGAGTAATTGTCTTATCTAGGAATAAAGGTCTTCATCTGATCAACTTTTCTTATCTAAACTCGTCCCTCAAAAGAGGCTGTGTGTTGATAATGCCACATTAGGGCAATGGACATAGATACAGTTGTGCTCATAAGTTTATATATCCTGGCAGAACTCTTGATTTTTTAACTATTTTTCAGAGGGTCATTTGGGTAGTTTCTGTTCTCAATAAGGTTTAAATAAAGCAAACACAGGTGTCTGACAATAAATGGCTTCAGCCAACACTAACCATGAGTGAAAGAAACGTTTTTGTGTTATTATTCACATTCACTGACAAATGGTTACGAAATCATAAATTCTGCCAGGGTATGTAAACATGTGAGCACAACTGTAACCCAGTAGGCCTATTTCTATCATCATGGAGACAATTGTCACCATGGTGATCTCACCATGGCCACAGAGGACTAACTAACAGCCTGTGTTCAAAAAGCTGCATTGTCCATCACATGTGACAGAAAGTTATGTTGGGTTTGAGGGTCATGGAGGCTTCAGTTGCATATAATGGAAATTGTGGGCAAAGTGAGCACTATCAGATACTCCTTACCAAACAGCTAGTCAAAGGTCTCTTTGGGCCTCTATAGGCATGGTCAGTGGTCCAGTGTGCATAGCGATGTGCTTTGTGTTACCTATATCAGTAAAGTAGCACATAATTGGTGATTCAAATGAGCCTCATGAAATCCATTTAAGAAATAAAACAAAAAACGTTAAAAATGTAAAAAATACATTAAAAAATCATTTGTCTAAATTTCCCTCATGGGCTATGGAATTGAAAAAGAGCAGGACGTTGTAAGTGGGGTTGAATCAGGCCCACCCAATCAGAAGGCTCATTTTGTCTGATTGACTGTTTAAAGGGGTCCTTCCGTCAAAAACCACTTTTAGTAGCTCTATTTACAATGTGGTGGGTCACAACAAGCAGTATATCGTTAGCTTGATAGCATAATTGCCTAAGTCATTTTTTTGTGTTTTTGGAAAACAAGAAAAAACACATTTTCTAAAAATCACATGCATATTTTTTATTGATATTTTCACAGAACATTCATGTAGATGTGAGAAAAAGTTTGGAAAAAGAACAAAACCGAACATCATTTTTTTAATCAAATAAAAGTGACTTAGGCAGTTTTGATGTATGCAAAATGGCTGAGAAGATGTAATGTTTATTTTATATTCTCAGAAAAACTGCATAATCTGCCTAAGTCAAATTGATTGTATAAAAACTGCCTAAGTCCAATGGTAAAACTGCCTAAGTCATAGGCATAATCTGCCTAAGTCAAATTGATTGTATAAAAACTGCCTAAGTCCAATGGTAAAACTGCCTAAGTCAAATGAATGACTTAGGCAGCTATGTTTTTTTTTACTTTTATGAGTGTTGTGATTGGCCAATGACATAGGCAGACAGACAGGATGATGCAGAAGTGGTAGGGGAGTAAAGTTGTGCAAAAATCTCAATTTGACCAAAAAATGACTTAGGCAATTATGCTATCAAGCTAACGATATGCACGCAGCATTCCAAGACGTGAAATTCGACCCTCATGGTTTTACTGGTCATTGAAGGGTCGAGCTAACCAAAACGAGCGGATCAGAGCATGCTAAACCTATCTACGTCACTAGGTCGTAAGCCCCGCCCAGAGCCATGTATGGCAAGCCCACATCCCAAATTGGATTGGTGGACAGAAGCTAGGTGAGTGAAAGACAGCGAAATTGCCCAATCAGAGGTGCCTTATTGACACGTCATGGATATTCACGAGGGACACCGGAAAAACCAGTCGTTCAACCACTAGACCTGTTATAGCTTACAGAAAACAGCGTCAAACAAGAGATCTAGGACATAATTTTTCACAGAAATGACGCACAATGCATTCAACCATAGTGGCGACACAGAAATATGAATAAAAATAACAATGGAAGTTCCCCTTTAAGTTAGAACAGTAGCCTATGTATTTTGGGCTAGACCCCCTTGATGTTTTCTGGGCCCACCCATTTTATGATTTCTGGCTACGCCATCAAGTCACTAAACCCCGTCATTAAAGTTACTCCAGGGGGACTGTCTTTGTAGTTAATTCACTTTAAGTCACTCTGGATAGGATGTCTGCTAAATTAATTATATGTATGAGCTAACCTATAAGAAAAAAATAAAAACACTCATTACCAGACGAAGCATTTTGAATATCTATTGGAAAGGCCATCATGCATTAGTTTAAGTAAAACAGTTTATGATGCATAGTAAATGTAAGTTATGTGCATAGCCAGATCCTACCAGTTGTCAATTGTGTCATCATCTAAGGAGTGACTACAGATGTAAGCGTCTTGATACATGAGAGTGGCTATAAGTGTTTTCAGATATGCGGGTGAGTATGTCATTACATTACACTTAGCAGACACTTTTGTCCAAAGTGACTTACAAAATGGAGGACATACTATGCTAACAGTATACGACTTACAAAATGGAGGACATAATAAGCTAACAGTATAAGTGTCTGCAGATACTCTATGGGTGACTACAGATGTCTTATTGTTCCCTAGGTACCGGCAGGAGCACCACCTGTTAACACACTGCCTGAACACAAAACTGGCAGGCAAGACGGAGACCTCTGTGTGACCCTGGCAGTGTTTGAACTTCACCCTCGCGAGTGTGTGACCTTCAGGCTTACGGTGTGTGACCTTGACTGTGGGACCCTCACTGTGTCACCCTTGCTGGTTGCCTAGTAACGGGGACGCTGGCGAGTCTAACGCCGCTTCGTCTGGCTTGTTTTTATTCAGTATTTTTTTATATTTTTAACGAATGCACTGAATATTTTGTTAGGTTTTCAGTTATAATAGTTTAGCTAAGTTTAACAATTGTATATAGTCAGTTTTTCTTTTTTTGATAGTGTGCCAGTTTTCACTTGCCAGTTTACACTTCTTGTACCTATTTTCTCTTCCTTCCTTCCTATGTTTAATTGTATTTTATTTTAAAATTTGTGTAAAGCACATTGAAGTGCATTTATGTATGAAATGCGCTATACAAATAAATTGGACTTGACTTGACTCGACTTGCTGGTAGCACTGACTGGCACAGCTGAAGTTCTCTCGGCCTTCTGTTGGGGTGGATGTGGAAACGTTTGTTTATAGGTCTGCAATGGTTGCAGATCCACGGTGTACAGCTGTACTGTTATGATTTATATAATATCTATCATGAATAAATAACATTGTCATGTTGATAGTAATTAATTTACTAGTATTTTTTGTTATACCATAGATGACATATGAAGGCTCAGTCAGCGTGGTGGAGAAATCTGGACAAGGTTTATCCTTGCATTGGTACCAATGGAGAGACAAAACTTCAGGTGTTGATCAGCCGTATCTCTAACTTACTGAGATGTACACAACACTAAATAACAGGTCAACAGGGGGAGTAACCCCTTAGACCCACCCTAAATTGATATGCATTAGAGAACTGTATGTGGCAAGGCTCTTTCTTAGCCTACAATTTGGCGGGAATGAGTGAGAGGCTGCTTCCAGGTGTGAAACATGGATGTGACACGTCTTGAGACAGTCAAATGAATGGGACAAACAATCAAGCTCACAATAAACAGCTAACACCTCACCTCTAGAGGCCAGACACACATATTGGAAAGTACTTAGGTGTCTTACAAAGCTCGGGTTTGGATGGTGAGAGTTACAAGAGTACAAAATAACAGGAATATAAAATAATAATAAAGAAATGTATCAACATAAAAAATGTTATGTACAATATCCTTATTATTATTCAGATTCCTTCAATGTCAGCATGTTTGCACTGAGTTTCCATTTCCTAAAATGCTTTAATGGACTGTTGTTTGGTGGTGATTAAGATATACCATATTTTATCCAAAATCCATATTAGGAGTTTAACATCTACTAAAAGGTAGAGTTTTAAAGTATTTTTTGCCTTTTGCCTTTATTTATATCGGATAGTGAAGACAGTGAGAGGAAGGAGGTGGGAGAGCGAGATGGGTAGGGTTGGGAAATGACCGCAGGCCAGATTCGAACCTTGCCTATATATGGTGGCCTGCTTTAAGCACTGATAGATGCAACAACAACACAAATATGCAGCGACATAGATTGTTTCATGTTTATTCACACACTTCAGTAACAACATGACAACAGTCCCACAAACACCGACGTGCTTCCAACACTGAAATGAACAATGCTTTGGAGATACAGTTTGATGCTTGGTGTCACACAGGAGACTGTCTTTGTGAAGTGTGTGTGGTGAAGAATTCATCTGCTTCAGTCTGACGAAGACACATCGATTCTTTTACACCCGTTGGTTTTGAACATGACAGCTTTTTCTCTAAGGCTTCTAATACTTAGAAAAAAGTCACACTGCATTCTCTGTTGAAAAATTAAGCAGAAACAACAGAATTAGAAATAGCTTGGATGTGGAGGCGTGTAAGAAAACTGTGGTGTATTGCAATGTTTTTTTTTTTTATTAAAAACAAACGAAGACATGTGGGAACAACAGATTTGTGAATATTGCACGAATTAAACAGAATAGCCCAGTAATGCACCTTTCATCTATTCACTTTTATGAATTATTTAGCACATGACTCAAAGTAGGCATGGATATGTAACTTTACCATGTCTCCCAGTTCACACTTGTCCAGGTCTACTTCGTAGTCTGCCTTTGAGCATTTGGTGTCGCCAATTATTGCAGTGATCTTGTAATTCATTGCATTGGTCACCTGCGTTAACAAAACACAGGGCACAGAGAACATTACACTGCTGACACCAGTGTGTTACACCAAAGAAGGCCGTCTAGGATGCGTGGGTTAGTTGCTATACCTGAACCTGTCCAGTTAACACCTGGACCAGTTTGTAGTAGTAGAAAGAGTTGACCCGATTGTTATGAGTCTCAACAGCTCTCTTGGCCGCACTTTGGGCTTCCTCGCCCTCTGGGTCAAGGGGGCGCCAGCCTCCTAGTGCTAAACAAACAAACAAACAACATGAGGCAAATAAAGCATATCCAACCCACTGAAAGTAACACGAGTACTTGCTCTCTAATAGTTACGTATTATCACAGGTACAATAAGGTCTGTATTAACACAGTGGAAATAAAGGTCATCTACGGTACAGCTATGACAGGTGTACTACATGTCATTTACACAAACACACACACACACACACACACACACACACACACACAAACAATAATACTCACCTGGCATTACTGTTGTAGACTCATCCACGATCACATCACTGGCAGAGAGCAGGCACAGCATGTTGGCCAACAGGAGTATCACAGCACACAGAGCCATGGTCACAGGAGAGCAATGGACAGAGCCTCTGAGCCTTACGCTACAGAACAGGGGGCCAATATGCCAACACCCTTCGTCCGCATGTTTATATAGAGCTCCAAAAACAACATGGTCATGGTGAGTTCAGTTCATTTGCACTAAAGAAGAAGTATGGGGTGCAGATTTGTCATTTTACGTAAAATGTCTGCGGGGGGCGGAGGGGGGGGGGGGGGCATTATTGTGCAATAAAGTAGAAAAATTACAGTGAATGTTCTAGAACATGTCAGCTTACGCTTAGCTGATGCTTTTATCACAAGCAGCGTACAGGGTTCAGGGTACAGGGTATTGGTTACAGTCCCTGGAGCTATGTGCCTGGCTTAAGGGCACTTCAGCCATGGATGAAGGTATAGGGAGTCAACACACATCCTTTTTACTGGTAAGGATGGGATATGAACCTGCAACTTCCCGAATCCAAGTGTGCCATGGCTGCACAAAAAGAACATGTTGCCAATGATGTGTAATAACCTAAAGAGGATAGGTGTAAAGCCGTTTTTAAAGACATTGTACATCTTTTAAAAAACGTGACGGCCTACAGGTCACCTCATCATATTGTCCACAAATAGAGGTCTCCATCTGATCACCTGGTCTCCTGATCATCTGGTCTCGACTCTCATCATGGTGACAATTGTGACCATGGCAGTTCCAACATGCCTATATGTTTATTCATGCCCAGTTAAGTTTATTTCTTTTTTTGCCTTAGTTTTCATATGCTTGACTGACACTCCTTTTTATTATTTCATCATTATTAATACTTCATTCTTATATCAATGTGCTTGCACTGAGTTTCCATTTCTCAAACACTTTACTGGACCCTTGTTTTGTGATGACTAAGATACACCTTATACAGTATTACCCATAATGTATATCTAGGAGCTTTAGTTTAACATTATTGCATGCATTGTTAAAACTCTACGCCATTCTATTATTGCATTCAATTGTTAAAACTCTACGCCATTCCATTATTGCATTCAATTACTCCGATGCCATTGGACTACAAGAAATGCTGTTTTTTTGTGACCTTGCCAAACTGTAAAGCACTTTGAGCTGCATCTTGTATGTATGAACTGTGCTATACAAGTAAAGGTTATTATTATTATTATTATTAATAATAATAATAATAATAATAATAATAATAATAATAATAATAATAATAATAATAATAATAATAATAATAAATAAATAAATAGTTTTGCAACTTTTACTTATCTTACTTAACGGTCCTTGACTCAAACACTGTCTCAGAGTAGGCAGGCACACGTACCTTTTCTCCCAGTTCACACTTATCAGGGTCTTCATCTTCACTCTTGGAGCATTTGGTTTCTTGAATTATTGCAGTTACCTTGTAATTCAGTGCATTTGTCACCTGCATTAACAACACACCGGGTAGAGAACATTACGCTCAGAGGGACAAAAGCTATGTTGAAGGCAAACAGTCTAATCAGTTAGGAGGTACGTATGAGAAAGAGCTAAACACCAGCAACAATTAGCCTTCATAGGTAAGACAAGGACAAGATGAGTCAGACAAAACATATTGAACATCCGATCACCAACGGTCAAGTTGGTTGCTACTGTATGTGTTGAAATCTAGAATACAAGGATACAAGGATGTTTTATTGTCACTTGCATAGATATACTGGGTAGAGTAGGACATGCAGTGAAATTAGTGATTGTTTGTCTAAAACTGTGCATGGGGAGGGAGGAGTAAAGTGCATAGGATATAGTTGGAGGATGGGGGTGTGTGTGAGTGTGAGTGTGTGTGTGTGTGGGGGTGGGCGTAAAGTGCATAAAGTGCAGTTGGGGTTGGGAGGGAGGATTGGCTTTGGTGGCCGATGATGTGTGTGTCACAAGACAGATAAATGGTGTTACTCAAAAAAACAACATGGTCATGATGAGTATAGATATGTGAGGGCCAGTTCAGCTGCAGAGCAAGGGTTATCTGCAATACAATTCTGGGCATCATATCAGTTTGCAGAAAATGTTCTGGAACATGTTGCCATAGGAAGAGAGAGAGGGGGGGTGAGAGAGACACATGTTGTCAAATTGCCAATGATGTGTACTATCGTATAGAGAGTAGGTGAGACTGTACAGAAAAATCTTTAGAAAACTCAAGGTGCTCTACAGGCTGAGTAATTGTCTTATCTAGGAATAAAGGTCTTCATCTGATCAACTTTTCTTATCTCAACTCGTCACTCAAAAGAGGCTGTGTGTTGATAATGCCACATTAGGGCAATGGACATAGATACAGTTGTGCTCATAAGTTTATATATCCTGGCAGAACTCTTAATTTTTTAACCATTTTTCAGAGGGTCATTTGGGTAGTTTCTGTTATAGGATTTAAATAAAGTAAACACAGGTGTCTGACAATAAATGGCTTCAGCCAACACTAACCATGAGTGAAAGAAAAGTTTTTTTGTGTTATTATTCACATTCACTGACAAATGGTTAAGAAATCATAAATTCTGCCAGGGTATGTAAACATGTGAGTACAACTGTAACCCAGTAGGCCTATTTCTATCATCATGGAGACAATTGTCACCATGGTGATCTCACCATGGCCACAGAGGACTAACTAACAGCCTGTGTTCAAAAAGCTGCATTGTCCATCACATGTGACAGAAAGCTATGTTGGGTTTGAGGGTCATGGAGGCTTTGGTTGCATATAATGGACATTGTGTGCAGTGAGTACTATCAGATACTCCTTACCAAACAGCTAGTCAAAGGTCTCTTTGGGCCTCTACAGGCATGGTCAGTGGTCCAGTGTGCATAGCGATGTGCTTTGTGTTACCTATATCAGTAAAATAGCACATAATTGGTGATTCAAATGAGCCTCATGAAATCCATTTAAAAAATAAAAAAAAACGTTAAAAATGTAAAAAATAAATAATAATAAAAACAAATAATTTGTCTAAATTTCCCTCATGGGCTATGGAATTGAAAAAGAGCAGGACATTGTAAGTCTCTCCAGTTATCATCATAAGCATAGCCATAGGTCGGCTGGGGGGGTGAGTACTGTGCCCACCCACTTGTGAATCAGGCCCACCCAATCAGAAGGCTCATTTTGTCTGATTGACTGTTTAAAGGGGTCCTTCCGTCAAAAACCACTTTTAGTAGCTCTATTTACAATGTGGTGGGTCACAACAAGCAGTATATGCACGCAGCATTCCAAGACGTGAAATTCGACCCTCATGGTTTTACTGGTCATTGAAGGGTCGAGCTAACCAAAACGAGCGGATCAGAGCATGCTAAACCTATCTACGTCACTAGGTCGTAAGCCCCACCCAGAGCCATGTATGGCAAGCCCACATCCCAAAGGATTGGTGGACAGAAGCTAGGTGAGCGAAAGACAGCGAATTTGCCCAATCAGAGGTGCCTTATTGACATGTCATGGATATTCACGAGGGACACCGGAAAAACCAGTCGTTCAACCACTAGACCTGTTATAGCTTACAGAAAACAGCGTCAAACAAGAGATCTAGGACATAATTTTTCACAGAAATGACGCACAATGCATTCAACCATAGTGGCGACACAGAAATATGAATAAAAATAACAATGGAAGTTCCCCTTTAAGTTAGAACAGTAGCCTATGTATTTTGGGCTAGACCCCCTTGATGTTTTCTGGGCCCACCCATTTTATGATTTCTGGCTACGCCATCAAGTCACTAATCCCCGTCATTAAAGTTACTCCAGGGGGACTGTCTTAGTTAATTCACTTTAAGTCACTCTGGATAGGGTGTCTGGATGTATGAGCTAACCAATAAGAAAAAAAAACAGTCATTACCAGAGGAAGCATTTTGAATATCTATTGGAAAGGCCAGCATGCATTAGTTTAAGTAAAACAGTTTATGATGCATAGTAAATGTAAGTTATGTGCATAGCCAAATCCTACCCCCCATACTGTGTGTGGTGAAGCTTTTATCTGCTTTGCTAGAATTTGAATATTCTGGCTCGTCAGGTGGCCCAGTACCTGAATCTGGAGCTGCCCATTCTGGAGAGTGTGATCTGGAGACTACAGGAGGAGGAGAATCAGCAGATCCAAAGGGCCATTTCA
This sequence comes from Setipinna tenuifilis, assembly GCA_030347295.1. Lineage (NCBI taxonomy): Eukaryota > Metazoa > Chordata > Actinopteri > Clupeiformes > Engraulidae > Setipinna > Setipinna tenuifilis. The sequence goes on from CM059273.1 coordinate 23,044,117, forward strand.
AAGTAAGTGTAACTGGGCCTATTACAGTTGTGCTCATATGTTTACATACTGTATGCTGGCAGAATTATGATTTCTTAACCATTTTTCAGAGGGTCAATTGGGTAGTTTCTGTTGTTGGTTTAGAGGGTCATTTGGGTAGTTTCTGTTGTTGATTTAAATGAAGTAAACACAGGTGTTTGACAATAAATGGCTTCAGCCAACACTAACAATGAGTGACAGAATTCTCTGAAAAATGGTTAAGAAATCATCAATTCTGCCAGGGTATGTAAACTTATGAGCACAACTGTATATGCACAGCTTTGGTGTTCAGACACAACTCCTGTCACCAGCTCATTGTGAAGGCACTGCAGACACACAAGTGATGATACACTTGACAACTTTCTGAAAAACATTACAAGGGAACAACATGATTGCCTCCTTTTTTTCAGAAGAGATGATAACAAAAATGTCCCTGCTGCTAATCTCCTAATCTACTGATAAATAAATAAAAAATAGATAAAATAGAATAGATAAATAGATTTAAAAAATGATGCCTAAAATATGATGAAGTGTTCAAACGTCCTTTGTTAATTACGTTGCCCAGCAACATTGGTCAGGAAGTTCTCAATTGTGTCATCATCTAAGGAGTGACTACAGATGTAAGTGTCTTGATACATGAGAGTGGCTATAAGTGTTTTCAGATATGCGGGTGAGTATATCATTACATTACACTTTTATCCAAAGTGACTTACAAAATGAAGGACATAATACGCTAACAGTATAAGACTTACAAAATGAAGGACATAATAAGCTAACAGTATAATATATTTATATATATTTTATAAGACTTACAAAATGGAGGACATAATAAGCTAACAGTATAGGTGTCTGCAGATACTCTATGGGTGACTACAGATGTCTTGTTGTTCCCTAGGTACCGGCAGGAGCATCACCTGTTAACACACTGCCTGAACACAAAACTGGCAGGCAAGACGGAGACCTCTGTGTGACCCTGGCAGTGTTTGAACTTCACCCTCGCGAGTGTGTGACCTTCAGGCTTGCGGTGTGTGATCTTGACTGTGGGACCCTCACTGTGTCACCCTTGCTGGTTGCCTAGTAACGGGGACGCTGGCGAGTCTAACGCCGCTCCGTCTGGCTTGTTTTTATTCAGTATTTTTTATATTTTTAACGAATGCACTGAATATTTTGTTAGGTTTTCAGTTATAATAGTTTAGCTAAGTTTAACAATTGTATATAGTCAGTTTTTCTTTTTTTGATAGTGTGCCAGTTTTCACTTGCCAGTTTACACTTCTTGTACCTATTTTCTCTTCCTTCCTTCCTATGTTTAATTGTATTTTATTTTAAAATTTGTGTAAAGCACATTGAAGTGCATTTATGTATGAAATGCGCTATACAAATAAATTGGACTTGACTTGACTTGACTTGCTGGTAGCACTGGACAAGGTTTATCCTTGCATTGGTACCAATGGAGAGACAAAACTTCAGGTGTTGATCAGCCGTATCTCTAACTTACTGAGATGTACACAACACTAAATAACAGGTCAACAGGGGGAGTAACCCCTTAGACCCACCCTAAATTGATATGCATTAGAGAACTGTATGTGGCAAGGCTCTTTCTTAGCCTACAATTTGGCGGGAATGAGTGAGAGGCTGCTTCCAGGTGTGAAACATGGATGTGACACGTCTTGAGACAGTCAAATGAATGGGACAAACAATCAAGCTCACAATAAACAGCTAACACCTCACCTCTAGAGGCCAGACACACATATTGGCAAGTACTTAGGTGTCTTACAAAGCTCGGGTTTGGATGGTGAGAGTTACAAGAGTACAAAATAACAGGAATATAAAATAATAATAAAGAAATGTATCAACATAAAAAATGTTATGTACAATATCCTTATTATTATTCAGATTCCTTCAATGTCAGCATGTTTGCACTGAGTTTCCATTTCCTAAAATGCTTTAATGGACTGTTGTTTGGTGGTGATTAAGATATACCATATTTTATCCAAAATCCATATTAGGAGTTTAACATCTACTAAAAGGTAGAGTTTTAAAGTATTTTTTGCCTTTTGCCTTTATTTATATCGGATAGTGAAGACAGTGAGAGGAAGGAGGTGGGAGAGCGAGATGGGTAGGGTTGGGAAATGACCGCAGGCCAGATTCAAACCTTGCCCATATATGGTGGGCTGCTTTAAGCACTGCTAGATGCAACAACAACACAAATATGCAGCGACATAGATTGTTTCATGTTTATTCACACACTTCAGTAACAACATGACAACAGTCCCACAACATCACAAACACCGACGTGCTTCCAACAGTGAAATGAACAATGCTTTGGAGATACAGTTTGATGCTTGGTGTCACACAGGAGACTGTCTTTGTGAAGTGTGTGTGGTGAAGAATTCATCTGCTTCAGTCTGACGAAGCCACATCGATTCTTTTACACCCGTTGGTTTTGAACATGACAGCTTTTTCTCTTAGGCTTCTAATACTTAGAAAAAAGTCACACTGCATTCTCTGTTGAAAAATTAAGCAGAAACAACAGAATTAGAAATAGCTTAGATGTGGAGGCATGTAAGAAAACTGTGGTGTATTGCAATGGTTTTTTTTTTTATTGAAAACAAACGAAGACATGTGGGAACAACAGATTTGTGAATATTGCACGAATTAAACAGAATAGCCCAGTAATGCACCTTTCATCTATTCACTTTTATTAATTATTTAGCACATGACTCAAAGTAGGCATGGATATGTAACTTTACCATGTCTCCCAGTTCACACTTGTCCAGGTCTACTTCATACTCTGCCTTGGAGCATTTGGTGTCGCCAATTATTGCAGTGATCTTGTAATTCATTGCATTGGTCACCTGCGTTACCAAAACACAGGGCACAGAGAACATTACACTGCTGACACCAGTGTGTTACAGCAAAGAAGGCCGTCTAGGATGCGTGGGTTAGTTGCTATACCTGAACCTGTCCAGATAACACCTGGACCAGTTTGTAGTAGTAGAAAGAGTTGACCCGATTGTTATGAGTCTCAACAGCTCTCTTGGCCGCACTTTGGGCTTCCTCGCCCTCTGGGTCAAGGGGGCGCCAGCCTCCTAGTGCTAAACAAACAAACAAACAACATGAGGCAAATAAAGCATATCCAACCCACTGAAAGTAACATGAGTACTTGCTCTCTAATAGTTACGTATTATCACAGGTACAATAAGGTCTGTATTAACACAGTGGAAATAAAGGTCATCTACAGTACAGCTATGACAAGTGTACTACATGTCATTTACACAAACACACACACACACACACACACACACAAACACACACACAAAGCCCAAATAATACTCACCTGGCTTTGACTCATCAACGATAATATCACTGGCAGAGATCAGGCACAGCATATTGGCCAACAGGAGTATCACAGCACACAGAGCCATGGTCCCAGGAGAGCAATGGACAGAGCCTCTGAGCCTTACGCTACAGAACAGGGTGCCAATATGCCAACACCCTTCGTCCGCATGTTTATATAGAGCTCCAAAAACAACATGGTCATAGTGAGTTCAGTTCATTTGCACCAAAGAAGAAGTATGCGGTGCAGATTTGTCATTTTACGTAAAATGTCTGCGGGGGTGGGGGGGGGGGGCATTATTGTGCAAGAGTGAAGCTCCAAGTACAAAAATTACAGTGAATGTTCTAGAACATTTGAGCTCATGCTTAGCTGATGCTTTTATCACAAGCAGCGTATTTAGGTACTGGTTACAGTCTCTGGAGCTATGTGCCTTGCTAAATGGCACTTCAGCCATGGATGAAGGTGTAGGGAGTCAACACACATTCTTTTTACTGGTAAGGATGGGATATGAACCTGCAACTTTGCAAATCCAAGGCCAACTCCCTAACC
>CM059273.1:23058020-23078020 GCA_030347295.1 Setipinna tenuifilis
AAATCAAACGCCACCACAAGGGGGAGACATTTTGTGTAATTTGTCAAAAGAAAAACAAAGTAGCGTGAACACACTATTATTTAACACAGCCTGCCCTGGACGGACTGTGAGGGGGGGAGGTGGGATTTAGGAACGGGCATTCTAGAACTGTCACTGCATTGTGAAAGGTTTAACTAAACACAACGGGACACCAGACACTGCATTTTAAGTTATGCACCACTTTAATTATTTTTCTCTCGTGTTCTTTCCATATTTCACGCCCTATTTACGTACTAGCACACACTTAAATGATTGTACAGAAGTCTTGGTACAGTAAGAGAACAGGCCTACCCAAAAGCCAGCAGGCACATGTATATGGTTAACCATAGAAACATCATCCAGCATCACGCCATACCATGCATAGCTCTACACATAATGAAATAAAGGCAACTCAATACATAAACAAAGAAACAAACAAACAAATACAGAAATAAATTAATAAATAAATTAACAAATACATTAACAAATAAATTAATACATACATAGATACATAGATACATACATACATACATACATACATACATACATACATACATACATACATACATACATACATACATACATGCATACATACATACTAATCAGGGTTAATGTGCATTTGCATGTTCACCTTTAAAGGCTAACTTATATAGTCTAGTGTCCTAGGAGCTAAATATCATACAATCGCACGAAAAGAGAATTGGGAACATTTGTCTCACCAGCAGTCACGCCGAGGTGTAGGCTACAAGCTATTGCAATCTGCAACAGGGATGAGCTGTCAGGGGAGAAAGTGCTGCTACTAGTGGTGTAGCGTGAGTAGATGGGTCCGGTCCGTGGGTGTTTTGGCAGCTACGGCGCGTCATCTGGCTCTTCCGGACCATGTGATTGGCAGCCCCCTTCTCCAATGGAGCCTTAACAACAACAAGGAAGGTGTTTTTTTGTCGTAACCCAACCGGCTAGAAGCAAATACACACACAGGCGTGCTGAGCAAAGTGCAAGAATACACAATGTGGTAAGCGAAAATATTGCATTCCACAATTGTTTTGAATTATCTTGTAATGAGTGAACTTGATGTGCATTGATGCTCCGTATACAAGTGTGCAGTGTAGTGTCAAAGCTAAGCGGCTAAATCCGTCTTCATTTAAAAGATGTGCAGGCAGTTTAAAGCTACACTGGAAGCTAGCTTGCTAGCATTCTATAGCTTAACATACGCTTGAGCGTGCTTCATCTTTTCGGTTATGTTATACGACCAAGAGACCTTATGTTAAGCTAAGTATTCATTACTGAGATTCCAGCATGTCTATAACATTGCTAAACCAGTCAAAGGAATTTCAAGTCGTTGTTTTCATTCAGTGTTTGTCATTGGCATTAAGGAATGGGCCATCTTGTTTGAGATGTGTCTGCCGTCGTTTTCAGTAATAGCATAGTAATAGCAAGTTTTAAGTAATTGTGACACATCTTCGAGCTGTGAATAGGCAACATACTAGATATCCGTAGACGATCAACACGAAATAAAGAAAATTGATTTTGCTTGTTTAAAAAAAAATGCCCACGGCGTTGTTCTCAAGGTATTGTGTGGCCATGAGTGAATACTGTCATCTGGTGTTTTATGAGGTCCTGGGTACCCGGACTTCTGCTAGGAATGTCCACGATTTAAATTGTCTTTTCTTTTGTCAGTGATATAATTCTGACTCTGGACAATTATCTGGACAAATATTTATGATTATTTCATTTACACACATACACACAGCGTAGATGGCTACAGTATTCCTGCTGAGCCATTTTTGCATGTGGGTGGATAGTGTGATGCTTCTTTGAGCAGCTTCCTGTTTGCACTGTTTGGGCATGTGTGTTTGTGTGATCGCCAGTAACTTCCCGTGGCCAGCTTGTCTTTGAGTCAGTCCACTGTTGGGAGCCAGAGTGTGACCATCGTGGGTTGCCCTGGTGACTGCTGCTGGTCTGTAGATTAACCATCATAGGTTGCCCTGGGTAACTGCTACTGGTCCACACAGTGTACTCCTCGTAGGTTGCCCTGGTGACTGCTACTGGTCCACACAGTGTTATGCATCGTAGGTAGCCCTGGGTAACTGCTACTGGTCCACACAGTGTTATGCATCGTAGGTTGCCCTGGGTAACTGCTACAAGTCCACACAGTGTTATGCATCGTAGGTTGCCCTGGTAACTGATGCTGGTCCATGAAAGACATCCACTGATGGTTGTTCCGGAGCCTAGAACACTGACCCCACAGATAGTAGCCATGGCATTGGGCCCCTTCGCCCTGGCCACATATTCCACACGCAGCACTGTAGTGGGCAGAAGGTCAGTAGCTGGGGCAGCTAGAGTTGCCTGTTGGGTTTTTTTTTTTTGTTTGTTTGTTTTTTTGTGTTTGTTTTCCATTTTAAAACAGTCCGTCTACATTTGGTAGCTTTTGTCAGAGAAGACAAGGGGAATCAGGCTCACTGCTGCCATAGGGAATTCCCAGCATGCTGTTCAGGCTCCCTGTGGCCAGTCAGTCATGTCCTCTCAGAGACGGCTGCCATTATCTGGCGTATCCTATCTGGCAGCCATGTTGTTATGTTTGGGTGAGACATCAGCATGAGGTTATTTTATACCAGACAGACAGCATTCATTAGATTTTTTTTTTTTTTTTTTGCTTTAGGACTTTTCTCGCTCCGCCACCCAGCTCACCACATGCTGCTTGTGAAAGATGAGCTAACCTTATTTTTAAATGTCGCATTCGTACCATTTTGTTTGCCGTGTTTTTGTTTTGTTTTAATTTTTTTGTTGTATTATTATATGAAGTGGCGCTCATCCAATTATGTGTTACTTTAACAACAAACCTTGTTTTTAAATGTTCTTTTTGTCCCATGCTGCATCCCGTAGCCACATACCCCAGCAGCAGTGAAACCCCCCCCCCCCCCCCAGCAGTGAGGCTAGAGGAGGTGTTCCTGCCGGACCTTGTTTTTAAATGTTCTGTTTGTCCCCTTTTGCGTTCCGTAGCCACATACCCCAGCACCAGTGAGCCCCCCCGCCCCCCTTCCCAAGCAGTGAGGCTAGAGGAGGTGTTCCTGCCGGCCATGCAGGCTTCCACTCCAAGCTGGCACTCAATAAGGTGGCACTAAAAGTGACTTTAACAACGAACCCTGTTCTTAAACATTCTTTTTGTCCCATTTTGCATCCCGTAGCCACATACCCCATCAGCAGTGAGGCCCCCACCAGAGGAGGTGTTCCTGCCGCTGCCGGCCATGCGGGGCTTCCACTCCAAGCTGGACAGCGCGTCCATGGGGGGCGTGGCCATGCCCCTGAACCTGGCGGTGGAGACGGAGAAGGCCCAGGCCCTGCTGCAGACCTTCAGCTCCGCCTCCCTGCTGGCCAGCGCCGGCCTGGGCGTCTTCTGCCTCCTGGCCGACCACGTCCTCCAAACGCCCTTCGTGCTGCAGCACGTGTGGCTCCGCGCCCTGCTGGACAACGGCGTGCACGGCCTGATCGGCCTCTGGTCCTGGGCCATCGTGATCGGACTGAGAAAGAAGAGCGATTTCTACGAGGTGGCCTTGGCCGGCTTCCTGGCCTCCATCATCGACCTGGACCACTTCTACCTGGCGGGCTCCCTCTCGCTCAAGGTGAGGCCCTCGTGAGGCCCTTGTGACTTCAGTACCTTCGTTTACATGGACACTTTTAATACGATTAGAAACGGAATAAGCACTCAGTCGGATTAGAAATGCACATATAAACACCTCGATCGAATGAAACTGTCTTGATCCAGTTGAAATTTTAATCGGATTAGTAGGGTGGTGTAGTCCGTTAACAGCCGTCATGTGTACACTTATTTCGATTGTTTCTGGCGGGGTTCTATGACGTACTCAGGTCCAACTAGTGATAAGATGTCCATCCTTAACCTGCTACCTGCGCGTGACAGTGGCTGTTCGAATGTATTGTATCATTTTTATAACTGTCATGGAAACACTAGCCTACATTCGGATCAGATGATCGCATTAGATCTATTCCAATCAGAAAAAGGACTTACAAGACAGCAAAAGTCATTTTTGAGCTGAATCATCACATCACATCACATCACATCACATTACATTACATCACATCACGTCACATCATGACATAAGCTGACCCACATCTTGAGACACACTGCTCCTCTATTTATACATAACGTCTGTGAAAAAGTGTTTCGTTTGTGGTTGCATGGGGGTGTTGGTAGTGGTAGTGGTAGTGGTAGTGGTGGTGTGTGTGTGTGTGTGTGTGTGTGTGTGTGTGTGTGTGTGTGTGTGTGTGTGTGTCATGATGGCTATCAGTGTGCATAGAAACAATCTGCTCTCATGCTTTATGTCTGTCTGTCTGTCTGTCTGTCTGTCTGTCAGTCTGTGGAGTGACAGCACTAGCTCCTAGAGTAAAGATCATATCTGGGGCTGAGGCTGGGGCTGTGTGTGTGTGATCTGTGTGTGCAAGCCTTGTCTATGTAAGGCCAGCCAATGCCTTTTCATGAAAAGATTTACAGCCTCCGTGTGTGTGTGTGTGTGTTTGTGTGTGTGTGTGTGTGTGTGTGTGTGTGTGTGTGTGTGTGTGTCCCCTTGCACAAAAGATCCAAAGTGTGCATTTGTTTATGTGTATGCCCTTACACAAAAGACCCACGACCTTGTGTGTGCGTGTGTTTGTGTGTGTGTGTGTGTGTGTGCGCGCACCAGTGCCCCCTTTCACAAAAGACTAATGGCCTCCATGCCCTGCAGTCATCAGTCAGTAAGAGCCTGACCACACTGACCACAGCAGAGCAGAGCAGTTTCTTAGGGTAGCCCATATGGTATGTGTGTGTGTGTGTGTGTGTGTGTGTGTGTGTGTGTGTGTGTGTGTGTGTGAACACATTAGTGTATGCATGCATGTTTTGTGTGTAACTGCCTGTATGTGCCAATATACATGTTTGCATAGGTGTGCAGGAACATGTCAATGACTGTTCCACTGTGTGTGTGTGTGTGTGTGTTGTTTGTGCATTAGTGCATGTATGCATGTTTTGTGTGTAACTGCCTGTATGTGCCAATATGCATGCTTGCATAGGTGTGCAGGAACATGTCAATGAGGTGTTGCGCTTTGTGTGTGTGTGTGTGTGTGTGTGTGTGTGTGTGTGTGTGTGTGTGTGTGTGTGCGTGCACATGTGTAAGCATGTGGGCATGTGAGCCTCTTAGTGTGTGTGTGTGTGTGTGTTTTTTATTTGCATGAGTGTATCTCTCAGCAATCAGTGGCTTTAGTATTCACATCACAGTGTCCTGTTAAATGTGGCCATCTGGACGACACACTGCTGCTGGCTGTAAGATGTGCTATGGAAGAGAGGAGAAGGACATGAAGGCTCTTTATGAAGGGACAAGATTAGGAAACAGGCGCAGGGAAATTGGCAAACAAGATGATTGCCATTGCCTATTGTCAAAATATGAAGTGTGTGTGTGTGATGTAATTAATTGTATATAGTTGTTATGTATAACTGTATTATGTATTGTTTATAATACAGTTTTGGCATTCTAAGTGTATTAAAGTATTTAGAAGTATTGTAAGACTTATCTTTTAAATTCATTTGGGAACATTTTTACTATTTATTCATTTGAAGTCATACTGGTGTTCTATCCAATGGAATGCTGTGCGGTGTCAGCCTGTAACCCTCTGGTGTGTGTCTGCATGTGTGTATGTGTTTGCACGAACGTGCATGTGTGTGTTTATGCTTGTGCTTGTGTGTGTGTGTGTGTGTGTGTGTATGTCTTTATGTGTGTGTGTGTGTGTGTGTGTGTATATATGTGTGTGTTTATGCTTCTGTGTGTGTGTGTGTTCTCCAGGCGGCGTTGAACCTCCCCCACCGGCCCCCCCTGCACTGCTCCACGGTGATCCCCGTGCTGTGCTTCTCCCTGCGGCTGCTGATGTGGGCCCTGAGGCTGAAGGACTCCTGGTGCTCGCTGCCCTGGATGCTGTTCGTGGCGCTGGCCTCTCACCACGTACGCGACGGCACCCGGCACGGCCTCTGGCTCTGGCCCCTCGGACACACGCCGCCCATATCCTACTGGCTCTACGTCACCATCACCGCCACCCTCCCTCACCTCTGCTCCGTCCTCATGTACCTGACCGGCACACGGGATATGATCTCCACCAAGCACGGCGTAGCCATCGATGTGTAACACATATATACACACACACACACATACACACACACACACACACATACATACATACACACACACACACACACACACACACACACACACACACACACACACACACACACATCGTCCATCTCCTACTGGCTCTACGTCACCATCACCGCCACCCTCCCTCACCTGTGCTCCATCTTCATGCACCCAGCCACACTTGGGCATACACACACACACACTGCCCGTCTTCTTCTGGCTCTACATCCCCATCACACCTATCCTGCCACACCTGTGCTGTGTTCATGTACCTGACTGGTACACGAGGCATGATCTTCAGCTGTGGCAGCCATGGGCTAGCAGTTAAGCAGTCAGACTTGCAGCCAAAGGGTCATAGGTTCAGTTCCCCACACAGTGACAGGTGGGTGTGGGAGGGTGAATAATGAGTGCTCTCCTCTAACATACACTGAAAAAAACACACCTGCACAAACATACACACCTGTAATTTATGCTCATGTACCTCACCAGCACATGAGGTATAACCTCCAGCAAACATGACGTAGCCATCGACATTAGACACACACACATACACACACACACACACACACTGTGGTAATGTACCTAACCAGCACGTTAAACATAATCTTTACCAAACACAGTCTAGCCATTAACATGTGACACACACACTAACACACACACACTCCTCTACTTTGTACTACATGCCCAGACATTGCCACCAAACATTGTGTGTTTGTTGGGGTTTGAAGGACACATAATATGAACATCCATATATCATGTGTTCTTTATCAAACACAGCTTGACTACCCAGAGGTGGACAAACCGGCTTGCCATATGTTAAAGTCCTGAGGTAGAAAAATAAAGCCCTGCCATATATTCCTTCTGCCTGTGCTCCTAACACAGGTGATTTCACTAATTAATTAGCTCTTCTGCCTGTGCTCCTAAAACAGGTGATTTCACTAATTAGCTCATCTGCCTGGCTGAGGAGGTGTGCTAATTAGGATCAGCTGATTCAGTGAATTAGCTTGAACAAATATGAGGCAGGACTTTTACTTTCTGAACCTGGGATGTCCACCTCTGTGGCTACCAGTCTCTGGGCGTGGAGCGCAGGCATACACGCACTCACACAGACATGGCCGCCGAGTAGACACGGTGTGGCCTTCAGTATGAGAAGTGCCTGCACATCCTGATTGGTCTACTTGTCGTATAGCATCTTCTGCTTAGTCTTTTGTAATTCAGCTGTTGTAAATTAACTTCAATCAGAAGGGAGACACGCACCAACCACAAAAGGGACGAAAAAGTTGCCTTTAGTAACTTACCCAAAAGTTCCTTTAGTGGGAATGGCTTAATGAGGTAGAGCAGCACACACACACACACACACACACACACACACACACAGGACAAGTGACATGATAATGACTGGACACGACATTCCCGTCAGCGGCTTGGTTAGAGGGCCCACAGCGATAATGAAGTGAAGTGCTCACACACACTAATACACACACTATACATGTACAAACACTCACATGCACATCATCAGGGATGGGGGAAATGATGCCTAATAAGAAAAGAGTACTGTTACACACACACACACACACACACACACACACACACACACTCACTCACACACACACACACACACCATATGGGCTACCCTAAGAAACTGTTCTGCTCTGCTGTGGTCAGTGGTCAGGCTCTTACTGACTGATGACTGCAGGGCATGGAGTCCATTAGTCTTTTGTGAAACACACACACACACACACACACTCGTGCTTTCAGATACTCATGGACTACTGAGGACTGAGAAAGACAGTAGGTGCAGCTCCAGGGATCTCCAGACCTGGCCCACAATGCCGCTCCTCTCCCCCGTTCTTCCCCTTCCTCTGAAGGGTCATGGCAGCAGAGTGTCCCAGTGGTCTGGATCACATGCCCCCTGGTGAAGACCGTCTCACAAGATGGCCCCTCCTATGTCTTTGCTGCTGTTGACTTCAGACTTGTCTGGACTATACTCTAAAATCTCCAGTTTCCTCTCTTTTACGGTGTCCCTGAACCCTACGAGCCTGTAAAGTCTCAGAGTAGGATTCATTCTAGTGTTGCGTTATTTTTCATCGATAGCTAATAACCCCTTCTTCACAGGCGACTCGCCCCATATACAGACCTGTCTGTCATATATCCGAGTTTCTGAGTTAAAGGAAGTGATTTTCTTTTTAAATGAAGGGATTTGTAAACCTCAGCAGTGGCGTAAGTGCAGGGCTGTGAAGTGGAAGTGGAAGTGGAGGGCGTGTTGTGGGTTTTTAATGTCACTAATCTCTGTGTTGTCCAGCCCTCTGGATGGACGGCTTGCTACGGCAACTTTTAGTTTATTTGCCTAAATGTGTGTGTGTGTGTGTGTGTGTCTGTATGTGTGTGTGCGTGCGTGTGAGGGATTTGTAACTCCGTAGGTAAAGCTGCAGCACAGGCGTTCACAGGTGAATGCGTGTGTGTCTGGGTTTTGGGTGTGTGTGCTAGCAGACTGTATAGTGTAAGGGTCTGGTGAGTGCTGTGGAGTGTGGACTGTGTGTGTATGGAGGGCTGGGTGTGTGTGTATGTCTAGGAATCTAATCTATGTGTCAGTGGAGTGTGAGCTTAGGAGTCAGGTGAGCGCTGGCTGATTGTGTGTTGAAGGGGTCTGGTGTGTGTGTGTGTCAGCAGAGGAGTGGGTGTATTGTAGTGAGTGTGTGGGCCCACAGGGAGCTGCTGTCCCTGCTGTTTTCTGTCCAGCCTGCAGAGGGCGCCAATGAATCACAGCTGCTTTTAAGAGCAACACCATCTGTGGCATCTTCTTTTACTTTAAAGTGCTTTTGTTCTTTTTTTTATTATTTGTGTACATTGTAGTATTTATTTCATTATTTGCATCGTGCACTTTTGTCATACTTGAATTTTAGTTTATCTAAAGCTTTAATTTATTATGTAAAACACATATAGAAATAGTTATTGTTATACAATATGTCATTGTAAGACTGTTTTTTTTTGTTTTGTAAATAAATTTCACCCCTTGTATATGTGTACTTTCTCTATGTCATAATCCCTATAATCATAAGCACTGAACTGTGTTTTACCCATGCGACTTTAAGTAGCCTCTGTAAGGTTTCATTGTCATATTTACCTCCTATTGGCATCTTCGAGCGCTGGTCTTCCATGTAATCCATGTAGTATGGTATGTTAAGAGTCTTTGACTGACAGGCTGGTCTTTGTTTTTTAATAATACTGACCCTTTGGGGATCGCAGATGCACATAGGTGACCTCCTAGGCTCAGACAGTAAAAGCCCTGGAAGATACAGTTGTGCTCATAAGTTTACATACCCTGGCAGAATTGATGATTTCTTAATCATGTTTCAGAGAATATGAATGATAACACAAAAAAAACTTTTCTTTCACTCATGGTTAGTGTTGGCTGAAGCCATTTATTGCCAGATACCTGTGTTCACTTTATTTAAATCATAATGACAACAGAAACTACCCAACTGACGCTCTGAAAAATGGTTAAGAAATCATCACTTCTGCCAGGGTATGTAAACTTATGAGCGCAACTGTATCTGTTCCACCCAACTCTGTGAACCAGCTGATCCTAATTAGCACTATTCAGCTAGGCAGATGAGCCAGTTAGTCAAATCACTTTATGTCAAGAGCACAGGCAGAGAAATTAGGTAGCAGGACTTTACTTTCTCAGGCTCTAATATATCTCTACCTCGACCAAATGCACAAGGCTCCGTGTTGCAGCTGAAGGGTCATTTGTTCTTCGTGGAGAGCGGAGCGGCCTGCCTGGCACCACCCCGGCCTGGCACCAGTGACAGTAGAATACCCCCCTTAGGATCAGCTCTGGATACCAGCTCTGGATGCCTGCACTGCAACGCTTTCAAGTGAGGAAGTGACTCAGTGAACCTAATTTCTAGACAATAGAGCTACAGTACTGAGAAATATTTTTAAACCAGTGCAATTGATTAACTCCAACTGTAGTATTTCCCCAAATATTTTCCCATTTAACCCCGAAGATGGTGGGACAGGGTCGTTATTCTGCAAATCACCCCCCCACACCCCCCCCCCCCCCCCCCCACACCCCCCCCGGCCAAGAATCTTGGTCAGTGACCCCAGCCAACCCCCTCCAACCACATGATCTGAAACAAGACCCCAGACCTCTTCCTCCAGACCACACAGACCCATCCCCATGATCGGAAACTTAACGCACACACACACACACGCATGCCTGGGACCGGAAACAGGGGACACACACACACAGCCCCGCCATGTACATGACCTTCACACTGACGGAGGATTACAGATCTTGCAGTAGCTGAACCAAGCTGCTTCCCACATCAACCCTGAGAGAGATAGAGAGAGGGTGTGTGTGTGTGTGTGTGTGTGTGTCCTCCCCCTGTTCCCAACTCTACAGCACTGTCTCCCTCCCCCACACAAGACTTTCATTTAAACACAGAACGTAAGACTCTTCCCCTGTCTTCCTCCTTGTCCTCTGTCACGCCTACTTTTTTATGATTTTCTTTTGCTTGTGTTATTACCAGTGTGTAATTACCAGTGTAAGGGTAAACTGTCATTGTCATTGTCACTGTTTGGTTGTGATGTCCACCATCTGCTGCTATGGGACGCGGACCAGAGTGCGGATAATGTTCTCCACTCTGGAGCTCCTCAGGAGAACCTCCTCCTCCTCCTCCTCCTCCTCCTCCTCCTCCTCCTCCCCCTGGAAGGAGCGATGTGTCTGTGGGTGCCTTTTTTTCTGTTACTGGGCGGGCGTCTCTCTTATCCAGCGCTAGCTCCTGCCAGTAAGAACCCCAGCCCAATCAAAGCCAGATCCTCTACTCCATTGGCCCATATATCTTAACGACGTGTCGAAATCAGACTCACACTTAGGGGAAGTTGGTGGAGGACAAGACCGTGTGTGTGTGTGTGTGTGTGTGTGTGTGTGTGCTCTGCCTTTGACGGTCGGAGAAGAGCTCTGGAACCCACATATGTTAAAATGATTCACGAAAATAACGACTATGGAAGAAACTTGTAATGTAGTCTTAAAGTAGGACACAACAACATCGTACTGTGATAAAATATCTTTATTTCACAAAAGTACAGTCAAAAGTAACAAATCAGCTTATTGTGTTGAACAGAAAAAAAAGTAAAAGTTTCTATGTACAGTACTTAAATCATGGACTTCTTTCTCTACGGCTAAGCAACACCAGTAGTCCACTGTCAGACATCACCCTTACAAACAAAAGGCAAAGCAAAGAGGAGACAAACAGCTTTGGTGCCATTTTATGAGACAGTCGAACCCGAAACTCAAGACTGCCTGAGTGCAAAGCCAATTCTTTTTTATTCCAACGTTGAACTAACAAGGAGTGTCAAAGGGTCAAAATGGGGTCATTCAGGGAGAGGAAAACAAACAACAAACAACAAAATGTTAAAGGGAAACAAACAAACAGACAGACAGAACACATTACGATGGTTGTCAAGAGTAAGTCAGTTCTTTTTGGCAACTGTGTGGAAGTGACTAAATGTACACACCTGGTTTGGAGAGCGAGGCCAAACAGCACTTGGTTTCTGCTGTAACTAATTTAGCCCTGAACTTGTTCAAACCTGCTCGAATCATCGCGCCTCAGCCTCCTTAAGTGGAGTAGACAGATCCGTGAAATGTTAAGGGAACAGACCTTTGCACAGTTCTCCCTCCCTCTTTCTCTCTCTCGGTCTCTCTCTCTTTCTCTCTCTCTCCCAGTTTCATTGCTTTTGTAATGCTGGCTGGAGAAGTCCAACAATGGAAACTACTACCACATAATGGAGATCAGAGGCGCTGGAGAACGACAGGGATTCAATTATGACGGAAAACATCTAAATGACTGGTTACAGGAACGGTTGAGGAGAACTCGTAAAAGTGTGGAGAGAATGGCGGCTCGGGATTGGGATTGTTCGGCCCTGTGGGAGCACCCTTCGCTAGGTGGAATGACAGGACACATACAATAAGCTATTCTTACACACACACACACACACACACACACACACACACACACACACACACTAGTCTATTCTTACACAATCCAACAATTTCCCTGACTCAGACTCAGCTTGACACAGAATTACTGACCATGTGAGAATTGCAGGAATACACTATCCGGTTCCTTACCAACACACACACCTTCCACATTACCATGGCAACGACCTTTCCATCTACAGGCCACACGTGGGACATGTGAACCCACCAGCCTGCCAAATAAGCTTGACATATCCTTAGGCATCAACTTACACACTAGTGTCATTCAGGTAATTTATGAAAACGAAGAAATGTAGACATCTGTCTATATATTGAAGGTATATGTCTGTCTCCACATTAAATGCATAGATCGGTCTTCATATGGACTGTAAAGATCTGTCTCCCTATCAACTGTATACATATATCATCTGTGTCCATAGTTGCAATAGTGTGCTGTCTGACCACACAGAGAAATGTGAAGACGGCCACAGTCAGTGGCCAGGGCAAGGATGAGTTAAGCGATACGCGTAACTCAACTTCAGTCAACACTCAGCTGCCAACGTCCAGTCAGTTGCACAGCCATACTGCTCAAAAGCTCTTCATATGTGGAGATTCACCGACAAACAACAACAACCTCTGTGTCTGTGAAGATTCTCATTCATCCAGGTCACGGTAGCCAAAAGAGCTAGGTTGTAAGCAACTGGACTTCTTCCTCTGGCCTGATGATGGGGAACCAGGAGCTATACAGTTGTGTTCATAAGTTTACATACCCTGGCAGAATTATTGATTTCTTAACCATTTTTCAGAGAATATGAATGATAACACAAAAAACCTTTCTTTCACTCATGGTTAGTGTTGGCCAAAGCCATTTATTGTCAAACACCTGTGTTTACTTTTTTAAAATCATAATGGCAAGAGAAACTCCCTCTGAAAAACGGTGAAGAAATCATCTCTGAAATGTATCTCTGGACCACTTGAGGTGAAGCTGTGAACAACAGCCCTCAGGGATGAAATATGAAACGTCTTCAAGCTCCAAAAAGTCCATTAGGTTACAACTTAGCTCCTTTGACAACAACAATCTCTCTGGAGTCCGGCTGTCACAAACACTCACAGTGGCCATCTACTACGGTCAGCACTGTGCTGTGCGTAAATGATGCCAAACCATAGTGGACCGGAGCCTGCGGCACTAGGCCCATGGACACAAACATGTCCACTGCTCAGTCAGCTGTACTCCTCTCCGCTGCCAACGACGGACAAGGAAAAGAGAGAACAGAAAAAAGAAAACAAGTTCTGACATAGGTCCAGAACCTTGACACTGCAGTTCGGTCATGGACACACACACACACACACACACACACACACTAACACACACACACAAACACACATACACACGGCAGTATTTAAGAAGTTGTCGGGCTGGAGGAAGCTCAAGTATTCCTGTACTTACTCGCTTGCTTACCCCCTTTACACTGTTGGCAACGAGGCAAAGAGGTGTAACACAAAAGTGTGCAAACTTTGGCCAGGTGGGTGTTTGTTGGCACGTTTGACCTGAACTGCACTTGAGATGCACCTGGAATACTGTCTGATACAAGACTGGCCCAGTGGTGGCAGCACTGAAATACAGGAGAGGACAAGTTCAAGGGATGGGATGGTATACTGGGAGGATAACGGAGAGGCAGGCTGTGTGTGTGTGTGTGTGTGTGTGTGTGTGTGTGCGTGTGTGCGTGTGTGTGTGTGGGGGGGGGCTGATTGAGAGCTGGTCTATGGAGGGGGGTGCTGTCGGCAGGGTTCTGGGTGTGTTTGTGCTGTGTGTGTGTGTGTGTGTGTGTGTGGGGGGGGGGGGGGGGGGGGGTTAAACTCATCAAAAGGGGCTAATGAAGTGCTGGTCTACGGAGGGCGGAGCTGTCGGAGGGTTCTGGTTGTGTTTGTGCTGTGCTGAAGGGCACCCTTGTGACCCGTGGGGCAGATGTAAACTGGACTGGTTCTGGCTCTGGTGTAAATAGGGGTTTGGGTCTAAACTGGTTTAGAGCAGAGGGGGCTATGCACACAGCTCCACCCGTCCACACCCCCAACAGTTCTGAGAACACACAAGATACTTGTGCACCTAAGGGAAAGAGTACTTTAGCAAACAATGTGATGTTTACTAAGTACAAAAACAAAGATAATTGTCAATTTATAGTCCAGGTGACAAGTGCCGCCCCACCAAAAAGCTAAATCGTCTAGAGATGTCGCGGGGCTGGAGGCGTTTAAAGTTCGCCGGAAAACAAGAAAAGAAAAAGAAAAACAGAACTGATATACAACATGCGCTTTTCATGCCAACTTGTATAAACTTTGAGAGGTATCCAATTAGAGTATGCAGCAATGTCTCTGCCATTTTAAAATGTTTGATGTATGTATGCGAACAACTCTGGCAGTCTAGCAGACAGAAATGTGCTCTCTTTTATGTCATATTTCATGTAGCGACACTTGTCATCTTGACTATATATCAGCCTTAAGAGTTAGGCTCAAATCAGAACAAAACAAAGCCATGGGGTGATACTGTACATACTATGAGCTTTATGTCACTGAGGGATGACGTACAAATATATTTATATCTATATATTTCATAAAGACCTTTATACAAGCGTGATATACTGTATAGACAAGCATTTGGATGGTAGATACACATTTGCAAGATACAGGCTCTAGGAAAACTAACTTGCATTAGTTTGAAAGAGTGAGGAGAGAAGCATTAAACAAGCTCAATCCCAGACAAAGGCACAAGATTAATATATATATATATATAAAAAAAGTACACACAAATACATTCACCTGAATGTCTTTTAACAGCACAACAGGAGGGAAGGAGGGAGGGAGCTTGGAGTGGAGGGAAAGGTTGCTACTGGTTCCTGGAGATGCAACGCACCAATCAGGGAGCTTCTCTTCTCTCCTTTGCTCCCCTGGCCCGCCCACGGGGACAAAGAGCAGTCCCGCCCCCGAGAACAGCGGTCTGCCTAAGCCAGCCACTCCACACCCACCCTTGGACAGGACTGGAGCAGGTGCCAGATGAGATGTTGCTGTCAGGACAACGAGCTTTGGGACAGGTGTAGGGCACAGGAGGACCCTCGCCTTAGGGACGGTGGTACACAGATGGAGGAAAGGAAAGGAGGGATGGATGGATGGATGGATGGAAGGAGGGATGGATGGGTGGATGACAATACAGTAAAAGACAACAAAACAGGAAGAGAGGGCAGGTCTTCTGCAAGTCCACAAAAACAAACAAAAAACAAAAAAACAAAAAAAAAACTTGCTGTGTCATACGGAGTGTGACGGTTGTTGGTTTACTTCACTTTAAAGACCAAGAATAAAACCATTAATAAAAACACAGAAGAGCACAAACTGCTGACATCCCATCCCAGTAGAGATTGTGACACGGTAATCTGCGGTGTTGCAAAACTGGTCTCGGTTTTCAGAAGGCACGGTTAAAAAAAATGCAAAAACAATCCACAACTCTTCTCCTCTCCTCTCCTCTCCTCTCCTCTCTTCTCTTCTCTCAGGTAGCAGTAGCAGCAGCTGTCAGGTGAAACACATTGTCTGGAAATGCGGAGAATGTCAAACCGACCCTTAATGCCCAAATCCGCTGTCCACGTATGTGACAGACAGGCTAGCTTTGTTCACAGCATTCCAAGAAAGAAAGAGAGAAAGAGAGAGAGAGCGTGAGATAAAGACAGTGAGAGCGAGGGAGAGAGAGAGAGCGCGACAGAGAGAGGGGAGAGACAAAGAGAGGGTGAGAAGGAGAGAGAAAAAGTGTGTAAAAGAGAGAGAGACAGAGAGAAAGAGGGACAGAGAGAGAGAGAGAGAGAGAGAGAGAATGAGGTTATGTAGAACAACAGAGGTCCACTGTGGAAAAGGCAATGTTGCACACGTGTGTCCATGCAGTTTTATGCCGCACTCGTGTGTGTGTGTGTGTGTGTGTGTGTGTGTGTGTGTGTGTGTGTAGTTTCTGAATCCTCATGATATAGAACTGGGCGGCATGTCGTGATTGTCAATGTGAAAGAGAAATCCTTTGTCCAAGCTGAGTATTTATGTACACATGTGTACACGTGTGAGTGTTGAAGAGTCTGAGTATGTGTGTGTGTGAGAGTGTGCTACATTGATTGTGTCTTGTATTCACAGTTCCCAGGGTCCATGTGTCCACCGAAAGGCGATGAGCTGCATGACCACCTATAGGAAGCAGGTGGACTGTAGGATACTGAGGTCTGCTAGCACTGCAGAGGATTGTGGGATATTGGAGCAGAGCATTGTGGGATACTGGAGTCCGTTATCACTGCAGTGGATTGTGGGATACTGAAGTCTGCTGGAACTGCAGTTCATTGTGGGATACCGGAGTCCATTAGCACTGCAGAGCATTGTGGTATACTGTAGTCCGTTAGCACTGCATTGGATTGTGGGATACTGGAGCCGTGGATTGTGGGATACTGAAGTCTGCTGGAACTGCAGAGCATTGTGGGATACTGAAATCCGTTAGCACCGCAGAGGATTGTGGGATACCGGAGTCCGTTAGCACTGCAGAGCATTGTGGGATATTGTAGCAGTGGATTGTGGTATACCGGAGTATGCTGGCACTGCAGAGGATTGTGGGATAATGGAGTCTGCTGGCACTGCAGTGGATTGTGGGATACTGTAGTCCGTTAGCACTGCAGAGCATTGTGGTATACTGGAGTCCATTTGTACCGCAGAGGATTGTGGGATACTGTAGTCCGTTAGCACTGCAAAGGATTGTGGGATACTGGAGCTTGCTGGCACTGCAGTGGGTTGTGGGATACTGGAGTCTGCTGGCACTGCAGAGGCAGTGGTGAGGATTCCCTTTGAGGCCCTATAAGGGCTGAGGACACAGCCAACCTCGACATCTGTGAGCAGAGGAGAGAAGCAGAGAAGGAAGGAGAAGAAAGGAAAGAAGAGGAGAGGAAAGGAAGGAAGATGAAAGAAAAAATGTGGAATTGGGAAAGGCAGAGAGGAATAGTGGGGAGAGGAGAGGAAGAAAGGAGTAGAAAAGCAGCAGAGAAGAGAGCAGAGCGAAAAGAAGCAAAGAGGTGATATGAGAGGAACAGAAAAGAACGAGGAAGAAAGAAGAAGAAGAAGAAGAAGAAGAAGAAGAAGAAATGAGAGAAGACAGAAAAGCAGATGAGTGAGAGAGAAGCAGAAAAGAACAAGGAGGAAAGAAGAAAACGAAACGAGAGACGATAGAAGACAGAAAAGCAGATGAGTGAGAAAGAAAAAAAAAAAAGGAGAAGAGAAGCTTCATCATCTTTAATTATTACTCTATGTGACAGGGGCTGGGCAAGATTACAGAGCTGCAGATTAATATGCAGAGAGCCAGCGGATTCCTGGCAGACGCCAGCCGCCATCTTGTTTACGCTCGCATGTTTACGCTCTGGGAAGGCAGCACGCAGGCCAATTACAGCGTGTGTTTAATAAGCGCTGGAAGAGAAGAACCATATGGCTAATTTAACGTGGGAACCACGATAGCCTGGCTGACCGACATCAGCCACTTCAGCCTGTTGAGTGTGTATATGTGAGAAGCGGGGATATCAGACTGTTTAGAAAGTCCTTCATGCTACTACAACACATTTGAAGAGCACATGGGGAAAAAACAGACACAAACACAAAAGCACATTTTTCACTGTAATTCTGTGAATAAACGAGCATAGTCTCGAGATGGAAGTGTTCTAAAATCGCATCTACTTAAAAATTCTAATCAGAAATTAAACTTTAAAACATTACATGTTCTTAGTTTCTGCATTTTTTACCATGTCCCTGTCCCCATGCACTATTCATTTAGAGAAAGAAGATTCGACAAACTGAGCGAAGCAGGAGGGTGACATTTAGTAACACTTCAAGCACTGTGGCAAAACAAACATTGTGACATAGTGACATGGTAACCGACTTCAAAGAGACTAAAAAACTCAGACATTCCTGTGTTTAAACACACATCGTTTCACTGTTTCACAATTTCACAGTTTCACACACTTCTTTTTTTATACATGCCATGGGCTGTAGAAGTAAATGCAGGATAACTATGGGTGTGTGGATTGCGTGACTGCAAGTTTAGTAGAGAAGTGTGAAGTATACATGTAAATTAATATACAGTAGAGAAGTATGAAGTATGCATGCAAATGGATGTATAGTAGATGAGTATGGACAATAAAGTAGAGATGTAAATGGAGATACAGTTATGCTCATGAGTTTACATACCCTGTCAAAATTGATAATTTCTTAACCATTTTTCAAGATAATATGAATGATGATAACACAAAAAAACTTTCTTGTACTCATGGTTAGTGTTGGCTGAGGCCACATATTGTCAAACACCTGTGTTTACTTTATTTAAATCATAATGACAACAGAAACTACAAACAACAAATGACCCTCTGAAAAATGGTTAAGAAATCATCAATTCTGCCAGCATATGTAAAACTCATGAGCACAATTGTATATTAGGGAAGTATGCACTATAGAATAGAGATGTAAATGTAGATATATTAGGGAAGTATGGAGTTTGGTAAATGCAGTAAATGCTGACGCAGTGGGGAAATATGCATATGCAGGCAAACAAGAGGCACTGAGAAGCAGAACCTCCCAAACTGGGGCCATAAAAACGGCAAACTGATGTCCTCTCATCACTGAGGACATGTGCTCGACACACACACACACACACCCTACATCACTCCACTGCGGTACAGGGCTCTGACTCGCTGGGCAGGAATGTTCTGGGAGGGAAATCAGGAAAGTGTGTGTGTGTGTGTGTGTGTGTGTGTGTGTTTTTAAGTCTGTATGTGTGTGTGTTTATATATATATGTGTGTGTGTGTGTGTGTGTGTGTGTGTGTGTGTGTGTGTGTGTTTATATGTGTGTGTGTGTGTGTGTGTGTGTGTGTTTATGTGTGTGTGTGTGTGTGTGTGTGTGTGTGTGTGGTGTGTGTATTTAGAGAGAAAGCGAGAGAGAAAGCGAGAGAGAGAGTGAGAGAGAGAGAAAGACAGAAAGCGAGAGAGAGAGATAGATAGATAGATAATGGAGGAATCACACTAAATCTCTGACTCACTTCAGATCAGCAAGGACTTCATCTTCACCATGGAGCTCAGCTGCTGCTTGCTCCACCCACCCCGCCGCCGATGCCTCATCCTGGGGGGCCCAGAGCAGAGAGGGGAGGGGGGGTCACATTCACATTTACATTCACTCTCACTACAGCCCACTACTCTTTAGCTCAATTTAATTCAATCTTAATTCACTTTCAATTCAATTCAGGTCAGTTTAAATTTCATTTCATTCAATTTAATACAATACAGTTCATTCTTCACCACAGCTCACTACTCTTTAGCTCAATGCCATTCAGTCTCATTCACTTTCAACTCAATTCAAGTCAGTTCAATTTCATTTCATTGCATTTCATTTCGTTTAATTAAATTTAATAAAATACAGTTTAATCTCCACTACAGCTCACTAGTCTTCAGCTCAATACAGCCTGATTCTTTCTTTCACATTTTCTTATTGTTTAAAAATAAAAGGCAAAATACAGTCATGTACAAAGCATCAGCAATAGTGATTATTGGCAGTACAGTTGTACTAACCCCCACCCCCCACCCCACACCCCCGCCGTCTCCCATCCCACCCTAATTCAGCCTGATTGCAACAAGATCAAGTCAAATCAATTCAGTTCACGCAGGTTTAATTCAGTTCAATCAGTGTTTATTAAATTAAAGATTTAATTTTGTGTAATGTAATCTCATTCCCAGAGTCGTGAGCACTGCGTTGTGTCTCAGAGAGCACCAGGCCTGATGATGCTATAGCATT
>CM059273.1:23083020-23088020 GCA_030347295.1 Setipinna tenuifilis
ACAGATGCACACACACACACACATGCACACAGACGTGCACACACACACACACACACACACACACACACACACCTCTCCAGGGCTGGGCCTGTATGAGCTGGCTCCAGTCGCTCCACTGGGTCTCTGGGTCGATGGCCTCCCTGGCCTGCACCTGGATGTGGTGGGGGTGTCCCGCCAGGGCATCCGTGATCATCAGACTGGTGCTGTCCTCTATGTACAGCTGAGGGCACACAGCACCATGTAACCATCAGTCAAGTCAAGCCAAGTCAAAGTCAGCTTTATTGTCAAACCTGTACAGTTGTGCTCATAATTTTACATACCCTGCCAGAATTGATGATTTTTTAACCATTTTTAGATATGAAAACACGAAAAACTTTGGCTGAAGCCATTTATTGTCAAACACCTGTGTTTACTTTATTTGAATCATAATAACAACAGATCAAATAAAGATCAATCAAATAAAGTGTTTACTTTATTTGAATCATAATAACAACAGAAAAAAATCATTCAGAAATCATCAATTTTGCCAGAGTATGTAAACTTATGAGCCTAACTGCATGTACAGGTCATACGCAGGATTAGAAACTGCAGTGCTCCCACAGTAGGCCCACAGTGTTACATTAAAAATCAAGTTAAGATGGGGAGGGAATAATGTGTCTTTGGATCGTCAGATTGGTGATGTCCTCACCCCAAGTTGACCCCTATAGGTGTGATGTCTTGGCAGAGGCTCCCCCACCATCTGCGTTATCATCTAACCTTACAGTAATTCCCCTTACAGAGCAGATTCTGCTTAACTGTGGAGCTCTTTGTAGGACGGGGTTAGAAACAAATGTGTGTGTTAGAAGAGAGTAAGTCACCAGTTGTTTTTAAAAGTGTCTGACTAATAGAGGAACATCCATCTTCGCTGAAGACTTGTGTTTTCATTTGCTTATAGTGGCTCAGTAACCTGCTGAGCTCCACTCTGTTAGGCCGAGGAGGAGTAGAGTGAGGAAATAACACTAAACGTGAAATACTGGCCTGCAAAGCACCAGAGAGACAGAGAGAGAGACAGAAGGGAGAAAGGGAGAGAGAGAGGGAGAGAGAGAGGGAGAAAGAGAGAGAGAGAGACAGTAAACCATGCTACTGCTTTTGGGAGTAACGACAGTCAGGCATGTTTTCATTCACCGTCCTTTGCGTTAAGGAAATAAACACTCCCCGCGTTGTCTACCCTGACAAACTGGAATGTAAATAAATGCTGGGAGGGGGATACGCAGGCCTGGCGTGCTCTTCGCTAATGCATCCTTAGTTTCCAATACGCAGGAGAGCTCCAGACGTTTGGCATGGCGGTAAACAAGCACAAGTAAATCTGTCCTCAGAGCTCGCAGTGAGGGGGGAGAGTGAGTGTTACAGTGCACAGCCTAGTCCCATATGACACAGAGAGGGGTTTGGATCCATAGGGCACAGGGGGACTTCAGGTATGACAAAGAGAGAATGTGTGGCCGCATGCAACACAGAGAGGGTTTGAGATAAATTGTACATAAGACAGAGGGGGTTTTGTATCCGTAGGGCATAGAGGTACTTCAGGTATGACAAAGAGATAATTTGGGTCTCCATACAATATGGGGTGACTCTAGAGATAACACAGAGTAGGTTTCAGAGGGACTGTACATAACACAGAGGGGATTTTGGTGCCATACAATATAGAGCAACTGTAGATGAGACACAGAGGGAATTTGAGCTTGATAAAAAACATAGTAACTATGCAACACAGAGAGAGTTTGACTCCACACACTACACATTGACTGTAGATGTGACACAGGAAAGGTTTTGGTTCCAAACAGTATCGAGTGACTGTGGATTTGCCAAAGAGGGCCTGTGGATCAGACACAGAGTGACTGTAGGTAGAGTGTAGAGAAACAGTGAGAGACAGGGAGAAAACTGAGCAGAGAGAGAGAGAGAGCAGCTATTATGTGGGAAGAGAATCCTGATTCCAGGAAACATATATTACACACGCACACACACACACACACGCACGCACACACGCACGCACACGCACGCACGCACGCACGCACGCACACACACACACACACAAACACGCACAAACACACACAAACACGCGCACACACACACAAACACACGCACACACACACTTTGACAATGGCACAGATGAGCTTGACAGCTGACATTTGGCTGACTGCAGGCACTTTGACAAAAACAAGAGATAAGATCGCTGACCTAGTGAAGGGTGAACCAGACAGGAAGAGAGACAGATAATAGGAAGGAAGAGGGACAGACACTGTTAGTGGTAACTCAGGTGTATGACAGAGAGAGAGAGAGAGAGAGAGAGAGAGAGAGAGAGAGAGAGAGAGAGAGAGAGAGAGAGAGAGAGAGAGAGAGAGAGAGAGAGAGAGAGAGGAAAAAAAGAGGGGGGAGAGCAGCGGAATAGGTGAGAAAGCCAGATATGTAGAGAGAGGGGGAGGGAAAGAAAGTGAGAGAGAGAGAGAGAGAGAGAGAGAGAGAGAGAGAGAGAGAGAAATAGAGAGAGCGAGTCAGACAGAGAGAAAGAGATGAATGATCATATTTGTCTAAGCAGAAGCAGGAAGCTGTTAATAGCCTCTGATAGTGGGCGCTATGGAAAGAGCCTTAGCTTAATAGCGTCTGTTCAGATAAGATAGGCTAGCCTGCTCCCATATTAAAGCTTCTGTATGTGGGATGGTGGCAGAAGCTGTTACTGCAATCAAATTCAAGAATACTGTAGAGCATTGTTCTCCCCTCTGTTGGCAAGAAGTGAACCACGGAATCAAAACATAAACACAATTTGTGGGCTGCAAATTAAGTTTAAGAATGTGAATATTCTGGCTGTGCCACTGTCGCCAATGAAATCAGCATTTCAATTGAACATGTTTCCTTAAACTCTCTCAACATATCAGGGCCATTCTACTTTCCATACCTTTTAGTAAAATAAAACATAGCACTACTACTTTGGCACTTTGTTGTGACCTTGCCAAACTGTAAAGCACTTTGAGCTGCATCTTGTATGTATGACTTGTGCTATACAAGTAAAGATTATTATTATTATTATTATTATTATTATTACTACTACTACTACTACTACTACTACTACTACTACTACTACTACTACTACTACTACTACTACTACTACAGACTGGCATCTTGTTGTCATGGTCCCTTACCATTGACCAGTACTGAGAGCCCACGGGCCGGTACCGCAGCTGGTACTCCAGGGGGAAGGCGTGGTGCAGGCCGTCCTCCGGTTGCCATGATTCCGGGCTCCTCCACTGCACCCGCAGCTTGGTGGGGTGGCCGTCCACCGCCATGGACATCACCTGCTCAGGAGGGTCCGGCTTCACTGAAAAACACAGACCCTTGCTTATTTAGTCACATTTGCATTACTATTTATTTAGTAGTTAATTGTCTTCTGTGTTTATATTTTGATATTATTTTTTTCCGGGATTCCCTGGCAGGAGTGGTGTCTCATTGGGAACGCCCTATTCAATAAAGCATTTAAAATAAATGCATATAAATATACAATACTACACAATCCCTACCAAGGCCGTGCATCACAGTACAATACAAGACATCACCTCCTCAGGAGGGTCAGGCTTTACTGTAACACAGATCCTTACTGATTTAGTCATGTTTGTGTTGCATTTATTTAGTTCTGAAATGTTGTACTGTATTTAGTCAGTTTTTAAATGTTGAGTGTTTTGTCTGTGTTTTTCTTGGTTTGTTTTAGTCTGTGTCTGTGTTGTTTATTGTAGTTTATGTATCGTCAATTGTCTTCTGTGTTTATATCTGGGACATTTTTTTTTTCTGTCCTGGATTCCCTGGCAGAAGTAGTACTGTATCTCATTGGAAGCTTTCTTTTAGATAAAGGATGCATATAAACACACAATACTGCAGAATCTCTATAAAGGCCATGAATCACAATATAATACAGTTACATTAAAACAACACCACAGGGTCAATGGTTACAGACACTAAGATACGTGCCTAACCCTAACCCTAAGTCTTATTTGTATTCTCTCTCTGCACTTACCATGTAATCTACTATGTAACATGAGCTTGATTGTCCCTTCCCATTTTAAATTGCGTTGGATAAGGCATATATGTAAAATAGATGAGTCTAATGTACAATGTACAAGTAAAAATATTAAATGCAGTGGAGACTTCAGAGTGCTGAGGGTAGGCCCTCACAGAGAGGAACAAAAAAATCTGATTGATGATAATACTAGTGTTGACTTTCTCGGAACTCGGGAAAATAATTTTGCTAATGGACTTTCTAATTATTTGTAATTAATTATCATCTTGAGGCCACCAGGGTTTGTTATTTCTTGTCAATGCAAATTTGACCCTTTAAAACGGATTGCTTTATTTTCAATGTCAGCTAATAGACTGGAAAACATAAGCAAGCTGTTAAACTGTGCTAACTGTGAGCAGCTGTAAAAATGTTAACAGAACACAAGGTAATTCTGAATGAGCTAATTTGCCTATCCCTGCTAATGCAAGGAAAAGTATCCAAGCAGTTGTAAAACTCTACTTACTATGGGTGAGCAGTTGTTAAACTGAGCTGAATGCAAGTGTGCCGTAAGCCAAGTAACCGTAAGCTAAGCAAACTCTAAACCTAAGCTCTTAACTTAAGCTAACTGTGAGTCACTTTTCTGTCTTTCTGACAGAAACAAGAGTGTGAGTGTGCTGTGGTGGTCAGACAGGTGCTCTGACAGGTTTCTTGAACATACTGTACAGTTGTGTTCCCAAGTTTACATACCCTGGCAGAATTGATGATTTCTTAACCATTTTTCAAAGGGTTATTTGGGTAGTTTCTGTTGTCATTATGATTAAAATAAAGTAAACATAGGTGTTTGACAATAAATAGCTTCAGCTAACACTAACCATGAGTGAAAGAAATGTTTTTGTGTTATTATTCATATTCTCTGAAAAAAATGGTTTAAGAAATAATCAATGCTGCCAGGGTATGTAAACTTCTGAGCATAACTGTA
>CM059273.1:23095520-23103020 GCA_030347295.1 Setipinna tenuifilis
ACTGGATGCTACTGGGAACTGGACGAATGCTTGACCTTCATGTATTCTTCTTCTCTTTCCTCTTATTAATAATAATATTAATAATAATAATAATAATAATAATAATAATAATAATAATAATAATAATAATAATAATAATAATAATAATAAACTGCCCTCAGTAACACTATATTACTAAAAATAACAGCAATTACAACAATTCTGATAAGAAAAAGAAAAAAATGATGAAGAAGAAGAAAATGAAAGAGAAGAATCTTTATTTCTGAACCACTTTTTATACAGAAGTTGTAGCTGAGAGTGCTTGATCATGCTGTATGTAAAAATGAACACGAGACAAACTGTGTTTCATAATTTAGGAGGCTTTTGGAGCTGCAGCAGCCCCTGGAGCAAGCACCTCATCCATTATATATCATACTACAAAAACAACTTAACAACAGCGCAACACTCCTGCAAGGTATTCCCGAAAGCAGGTCAAGTCATCTCACTTGGTATGTCAGCCTTAGAGAAAGCGGTAAACCTCTTAATGGAAGGGCCTTGTGGCTTTATTCCCCTACTACAACAAAGTCATAGGCCTCTGCTATTAGGAGGTTTACCACGTAATTTGACTTGACTTATCTGGGTCAGTCAGTAAACCACATACTTGCAATACCCCCTGACGAAGAAGCAGCATAGGAGCCGAGTTTGAGGTTATCAGCCTAAACAGGACATCCCCCAAAAACGTTTGATTATCTTACTGCTTTCACACACAGACACAGGCAATCTTCTTTAAATCAAGCGAGTGCTCGGAAAATACGATCTAAGAATTTTTCCTTGACTTTCAGGGGAAATTAGGT
The DNA here is from genome assembly GCA_030347295.1 of Setipinna tenuifilis. Lineage (NCBI taxonomy): Eukaryota > Metazoa > Chordata > Actinopteri > Clupeiformes > Engraulidae > Setipinna > Setipinna tenuifilis. Next base: position 23,096,354 of record CM059273.1, read on the forward strand.
GAAAATTAATCTCATCTGTGGCTGAATATGAAAATGAGAGGTGAACTCTTGTGTGCCTGTGGCCAAGTAAGAAATCTCGATCAAAAACTGATCTCAGGAGGTAAGAGCCTCTGCACCAAAGGTGTCCAGTGTCACACACACACACACACACACACACACACACACACACACACACAGTAACAGAGACACACAGAACACACACTTCCATGAGAAACACTAAACCTCATCTGGCCTGATGCTGTCAGGTGTATAGATGAGCACTCCAGAAAGAGAGAAAGAGAGAGAGAGAGAGAGAAAGAGAGAGTGAGGGGGAACAAAAGAAAAGGAACATTCCACAGGCAGGAGTCATCTGGGCACTAGTGAACAAGAATTCACAAACCAGCCGCCAGACTCTCCTCCAGTCATTCATCAATGTCAGGCTCCACAGACCTGCTTCAACACTCCATCCACCATCAACTCCACAGACCTGCCTTAGGAATCCATCTACAATTACGTCCACAGACCTGCCTTAAGAATCCACCTACAATTGCGTCTACAGACCTGCACTTTTAAGAAAATCTATTCATAATTACGTCTACAGATATGCCCCTTAAGAATCCATTGACAATTAAGTCTACAGGCCTGTACTTAAGATTCCGTTCACAATTAGGTCTACAGGCCTGTACTTAAGAATCCATTCACAATTAAGTCTACAGAGCTTTCCCTAAGTATCTGTCCACAATCAACTCTACAGGCCTACTTTAGCTGGCCAACCAGCATCCAGCCCAGAGTTTAAAGCCACAATCATCATGAAAACACAGAACACACAGCCCGGGTCTGGGAGGAAGTGGGGTGGGGTGGGGTGGGGTGGGACAGATGGTAAACACCATAAAACTAAACGAGGCTGAAAGGCATGACGTGGGACTGTCCACTGCACCAGGATCAGCGTGTTCCGGATAGAGGCCAGGATCACAAAAGGTTTGCTGTAAGAGCTCATCGCTGGACACAAACACACACACACACACACACACACACACACACACACACACACGCACACGCACACGCACACGCACACGCACACATGCACACACACACACACACACACATACACAAACAAACAAACACGTACAAATACACCCTCTCTCCTGCTCTCTCTCTCTCTCACTCTCATACACACACTGTCTCTCTCATATACACACACTTTCTTTTGCTCTCTTTCTCTCTCTTACAGACACACACACAAAAACTTTCACAAACACACACACACACACATTCACAAACACGTGCACACACAAACACATGCACACACACACACACAGGCATACACACACACACACACACACACACACACACACACACACACACACACACCATGGCACAGAGAGGTGTGCGAGGCTGTTTCCTGTTGAGATGTGATGGCGGTGAGGCCAGGCTTCTTAAGGACAGCGCCTCAATGGCCTCTTTTAGAAGTCTCCATGCAAATGCAGAAACCCACTGGGTCTCAATCTGGGCAAACTTGGAAGCAAGAACATAGACCGGCTTGACCATGGTAATGTATGCTAGAGAAGGTAAATATATACCCATCCTTTGGGGGAGGGGGATTAGGGTGGGGAGAGGGATTTGGGGGGAGGCAGGGGGATTTTGAGGTGGGGCGTGTAGGGGGGGGTGCTCTAACAAATAATTTCTCAGTAGTATTGTAAGAACCTAAATTAGCCTGCAAGCATTAGACTGATTAAATCTTTATTTTCCTTGGAATAAATTTGCATTCATTATTTAATCAGTGCTATCACAATAATACACTGTAGTTCCAATGCTCCCTCAATCAGGAACATTACTCTTATCCCTACCATTAGTAATAGCAGTTTCAGTAGAAGTAGTAGTGGTAGTAGTAGTAATAGTAGTAGTAGTAGTAGTAATAATAGTAATTTTAGTAGTAGTACTAGTGGTTGTAGTAGTAATAGTCTCAGTAGTAGTAGTAGCAGTAGTAGTAGTAGTGGTATTAGTAAGGTTAAGATTAAGTTAAGAACAGTAAACGGTTGATTCATTGAAGTGATGAGACGTTATATCAGAAACCCATTCCATTGGGTCAACAACCTGAAGATTTTCCAAAATGGGTTGTGAGCCAGTTTCCACAATCACTGAAATCTCTCTGGGAAATCTAGCTGCTGTCAGAGTGCATTTGCTCAACGTTGGATTTACTGTAAAAAGATGCAGCAAGAAAACAATTTCAGGGAACATGAACAAACGAACCAAGGAAAGAAAGAAAGAAAGAAGAAAGAAAGGCTTACCATCTTAAAAAAAAAGAAAAGTCATTTTCAGGTACTGTGCAGTCAACTATTCTCATTATTAGACAACAATTTCCAATCAAGTCCCAAGTCAGTGATCCAAATGTGGGTGTGTGTGTGTGTGTGTGTGTGTGTGTGTGTGTTTGTGTGTGTTTGTGTGTGTGTGTGTTTCAGCCATATGAGCAGAACTCTTCATGGAGCACTTTAGCTCTCATATCTAGACCACATCTGCCCTCAAGACCTCGACAAATTCAGCATGGAGGTGCTGCCCATAGCTAACCCCACAGCCCTGTGTGTGTGTGTGTGTGTGTGTGTGTGTGTGTATGTGTGTGTGTGTGTACTAGGCTGAAGGCTATCTGTTCCCTCCATCTCCAGCAATGAGATCCAAAGCAATCTCCTGCTCTTCTGAGATCAAGGGTAGATATGACCTCCTCACAGCATCGCACACACTCTCCCTCTCTCTCTCACAGACAGACACACACACACACACACACACACACACACACACACACACACACACGTAGCTCTCTTACCATCATCACCCACCTGCCCTCCCACACACACAGACAGGCAGGCATTCACATTACCATCTGTGTACAGCCTTTACCATCATCAGCCCCCTGCCCCCTGCCCCCGTCTGCCCACCCTCACCCCCTCCCCCCAACCCCTTTCATGATCCTGCAATCTGGAGGTAAGTATAAATAGCACACACACACGTTCCCTGCTGCCCGCATACACACGCCTCCACTCCCACACACCACCACACTGCACAGGGGCCCCGCCGCAAGACCTCAGGCCAATGCGCCTGCTTTCCCTGAAACCACAAAGGCCAACCAGCCATCCAGCCATCCAGCCAACCAGCCAACCAGCCATCCAGCCAGCCTGCCAGTCTGGCTCTCCAGGTCATGCCCAGCATGTGCGCAGCTCACCCTCACCTTTGACCTCTCACCTTTGAACAGTCAGGAGAAGGCACAGACAGACAGACTGACATAGAGACAGACAGAAAGACAGAAAGAAAGACAGAGAAAAAGAAATAAAGAAAGAAAGACAGAAAGAATGAAGGAAAGAAAGAAAGCAATGGGAAACACTCTGCAGGCTCTGGGGGCATGGGGCACTACCACCTTGTAAGGACGTGTGTTTTCGTCCCTGTAAACCAGATGGTCCTCGAAATGCTTTAAGACACATGGCACAGCGAGTGCTGAAACAAAGGAAGCGTTGGCACTAGGGCTGCCACGATTAGTCGATTAGTCACGATTACGTCGACGAACAAAATCGTCGACAACTAATTTAGTAGTCGACGAATCGTTTTTTTTTTTTCTTCTTTACTTTGCTTTTCTCTCAAAACTGGGCTGCAGCTTCCACTACCGTGTCTGCCTTTCTGTCACACACACACACACACACACACACACACACACACACACACATACAGTCTATGCACACACCAGCAGGGCCTGAATTTGGGTGCGCGATTGCGGGAATTGCGCATATTTTATTCTAATCCCGCTCCTTCAGTGATAATAGAGCGGGAGATTTGCGCACGTCTGTGTGTGGTTTTTTTTTTTTTTTAAAGCCTTTTTTTTTCATCTATGCAGATCAACCTGGAACACACGTCTCCATTACACTTTAGATCTATCTATCTATCTATCTATCCATCTATCTATCTATCTACGTTTACCGAGTCACCCGAGTTATCCTGTTTCCTTTGGCAGCCGATAGCCTAGGCCCGTTCCGCCCTGTGGATGGAGCCACTATACGTTGCAATGCAATGAAGAGGAATGGGGAGACAGATTGTAACGTCAAAATAACGAATTAGAGTGAAATCGTTACGGTATTTTCGCTGTTGGTTATTGTTGAGCCCCCTCTCCTGCCGTACAGTAAACAAAACAGCGCATAGACATAACATAGTTTTAAACCACAACACACGCGCGCGCGCGCACACACACATTCAGACACAGAAGAGGAATCGTGTGCACACCTCAACTCCCCCTCTCAGACAGTCGAAGTAGCCTAAATGAAACTTCTTTCATTCTTCATAATCATTCTGAAAACTATGCTATCCTGGAGCGCTGGTTAAAGCGTGCAACAGTTCCAGAAGTTTCACCTTCGAAAAGAAAGAAAACGATGGAATCTGATCCGACAAGCAGCACTGCCAGCAGTAGTGTGAGTGATGATGCAGTTAACAGTTCTGAGGAGACGGCTAGCGTGCAGGAGAAGCGCAGCAGTTGCGGATGCTGGTATTCCAAAGAGGGGAAGCTCACTGCCAACTTAATCATAAAGTTTGTCCATTTACTTTTACGTTAATTCTACCCTTCGTTCCTTCTCTAGAAAATGGTCTGCCATAGTGCTCTGCTAGTGGGCTAGTGCAGGTGCGCTAGCGGGCTAGTTCAGGAGAGCTAGTGGGCTAGTTAAGTAGCACTAGCGCCAACCTACCTAACAGTATGATTCTAACGAAACGAAATTAAAAACGAACAAGAAAATTGTAATAAACCAAACCGGAAATAAGAGTGAGTGTGATTTATATACAGTGTAAGAAATGAACAAGCATGCAACATGCGCGATAAGACTGAGCTCCAGCAGCCAAGTGACAGTCTATGTATCAAAAACACCAGCCAATCAAAACTGGTTCAGAGGTTCACCAATCAACACGGGGACTGCTTGAAGTCCACACCATCAAAACTCCGCCCACCATTCCATTCACCCCCAGAGACGCTCTGCGTCCGGGGGCGGGAGAAAAAAATTACATTTCTCCAATGACCATCCAGTTTCCATGCATAGAAAATTAGGGGTCCGTGCTGGCCCATTGAAGTGCATTGACGCTGGACGTCTATGAGGAAATGCGTTGGCCATAGGTCATGAGAACAAAGTGGAATGCTAAGTTAACAACACCAACTCAGTTGATTTGTGATAATGGGCCTATTATTAACAAACTGGTGTTTGAAATGAACATGTTTTAAGGCATTTTGTAAACATTGACCATTACAATTTTATTTTTACATTTTAGGGGAAGCAGAGCTCTGTAGTGGTTTACTACCCTGAATTTGAAACTGAACAATACATTCTATCTTTGACAGCTGGTGGTAATACAACTTGTGTTTACCTGCACTTTGTATGACAATACTGGGCCTATGGGCCTATTTAGAGACATCAAATAAGATTATTAAAATATGACGATTTAAGCCCGCAAGAATCGTTCCTCAAAAACGACAATCCCCCCCAAACTGTTTAAATCCCCCCCATTTGAGTCATTTAGGGGGGGAATTCCCCCCCATTTTGAAAAACGAAATTCAGGCCCTGACCAGGGATGGAAATTAACCACCTGCCAAATCCGGGTAAATATGAGTGTTGGTGGGTGAATTGTGCCCTTTGACCTGCCACTGTGGCGGATGTGCAAATGCATTCAGCCCAGTTCAGCGTGTGTGTAGTCTGACTGCACTCCTCACGCATGCTGTAGCGTAGCTATCAGTTGGCAGACAGCGCAGGTGCGTATAAGTTTACCATTTATTGATCACCTTTGACCTTAATGTAGCCTACATACAAATGACTTTTAAATACACATCAGTCATTTCATGTTTTACAGTCAATTTAGGTATGATCCGATTAGTCGACTAATCGAAAAAATAATCTGTGATTAGTCGACTATCAAAATAATCGTTTGTGGCAGCCCTAGTTGGCACCAACTCTGGCAGTGCTTATGCCTTGGCAACACAACGCTCTCTGGCAAAGAGCAAGTCTGGACTCCTGCCTGCTTTGTACAATCAAGATAACTAGTTTACACACCAAGGACCATTTCAAAACCTTAGACTATAATTCAGCTCAGTACACACGGCTGCACATGACACAATGGAACAACTCACCCAAGCAAAGCCTTGGGTTTGACTTTCCCAACCCCCCCCCCGCCATCTTTCCCAAAAGAGAAGGAAAAAAGCATAAAGTCCTAAAACTGTATCGCATATGTCTACCAGATGTGCAGTGCAGTGAGAATCCTGGATTCATATTAAGAGCAAGATGAAATTATTCGTGAAATTTATGACTTTGGTGAGCAGGCATTCCTCTGTTCCCGCCCCCCAAAAAAGCCAGGGCGGCGCGAGTGGGCATGCTCAGAAGTGAGTCAAACATGTGAGCTAACACTCACTCGCTCTTGCCTGTCCAAATAGTCCACAAATAGCCACTGGGCAATCAGGTCCCACTGGCCTGGCCTCAAGGGGTCCAGCACGCTGCAAGACCTCAGATAATCCATCTGCCCCGTGCCCTAACAAGAGAGTCCAACCTCTAAGCCTTATACAACTCCATCTGCACCACGTCCCTGAGAAGCAGCCAGCCAGCTTCCAACCTCATATAATCCATCTAGCCTACAGAAGAAGCCAGCCAGCCTCCAACCTCAATCAAACTGCCTCGCAAGCCAA
>CM059273.1:23118020-23120241 GCA_030347295.1 Setipinna tenuifilis
ACGAGCAAGCTCTACCTGAAACAAGGTCCCCCCTTACTCCGAGAAGGTATGATGCCATCTGAGAGGTTGGTGTTTGTTTGTAAACTGAGCTCGGATGAATTCTCCACAAGTTTCACAGGGTAATAACTGACTGCTTCATGGAAAAAAATACTAAAGGCAGTGAGCCATCACTCTCCCGTGGGGTGTTGACAGTATAATGATGGCCGAAGATGAGTGGAGAATGAGAGAGGACAATGCAATTGCACATTCCTCTTCCCCCCCATGAAACAAACACGCAATCCACACCAGCAGCTGTCAGCGAGCCATTCGACCATGACCAGCATGGACCGTAAATGTGAGGTAAAAAAGGAAAGAAATAAAAATGTGTAACTACGAGAAAGAGCAGGAAAGAGAGAGGATAAAAAGAGGAAAAAAAAAACAGAAGCTGAGAGACAGAAGAGAGACAGTAAGACAATTACACAGTAGGTGTTGTTAAATTTCTTTTGAAGATGTTTGGCTGAAAGCTATTGGGCATATTCATAACAACAGAGCCGAATCCTGTGTGTTCTCTCCTTCACTATGTGATGCACTAGGTACCGTAGGGAAGAAAACAATGTAACTCACTCCCTATTATATTGCACTTGATAGTGAATGAGTAAACATGCGGACACGGTGCTAGGTCTTCAGTTAACCATATTGACCACAGGAGGTGTCCAGAGCAGGCCACTGGTAAACAAACAAAAAAGTAGGCAGGAAGGCAGCAGCCCGCCGCTAATTTGGCCAATAGTGGCGAGGCGAGGCGAGCCGCGACCACGCCCTCGCCCTCCGATAAGTCACAATGCTGGGCGCACTTCAAAGGCCTTTCACTGGCGGCCCCCAATTTGCCCAATTACCCTCCCCGTCCGCAGCGGGCATGCGGGCAGCAACACTCGCAGGTCAGCCTCCAAAGAGCCCTAATGAAGATACATTCCAGGACCTGTGACTCACAGGCATCCTTCCACAGGGCCAATTTCAGAACCATCATATCCTTCCCGTGCATGGCTATGCTAAAAATAACACACAAGTAAAAGTTTCATGCATTTATGAATAGGTGCTGAGAGAAGACGTGTGAAAAAAAAAAAGACAAAAATGGCGATACAAGTGAGACTTTCAAAGAGGTGGCTTATTTCACCCCCCCACCTCCCTTTTCTGTACCTCTGGCTGAAGCTCAATCAGACCCTGATCTTGCCCAAGGAGCCAATGGAGAGAGAGAAGTGGGGGGGGGGGAGAAAGTGAACTTTCAGCATTGGGCAGAGAGCAAAGCAAAGCAAAAAAAAGGGGTGCGTAAAATTGAATCCCATCCTGGGCCTCATGCAAATGTAATCTTGGAGCTGCTTGTAGCTCAGCACGCCGCGGGCTTTGGCAGGCATCAGGTCTGCCTTGTCCCCCCCCCCCACCCCCCCCCAAAAGAGGCCCTTTCTCCCTCCTCGGACCGAGCCAAGCTGGAGCTGGAGCAGCACACAGACGCGGCTTTAATTCGAATCTGATTGCAGACGCTTCATATAATAAGCCCTGAAACCCGAGTGAAGCGGCGCACGCACACACACGAATCTGGGCCGTGTGGGAGACCGGAGCTGCAGAGCGGGAGAGCAGGGAGACGACAGCCCACAGACTCAGCAATTCTGGGGCCTACAGGAGGAGCGGAGGAGAAGTGAGAAAGATGAACATTTAAACAGAGAGAGAGGAGAAAGAGAGAGAGAGAGAGAGAGGAGAGAGAGAAGGACAAAAAAGAGAGAGAGAGAAATGCAGGGGATGAGAGGGAGAAAAAGCAAGGAGAAATACTGTATATAGAGAAACAAGAGAGGGAGAGAGAGAGAGAGAGCGAAAGACCGAGAAAGAGAGAGAGAGAGAGAAAGAAAGAAAGATGAGAGGAGGAGGAATAGAGTGGGATAGCGAGATACAGCGTGGCAGAGGAACCACAGTCTGCAGCCAGGCGAAACCACAAGTAACTAAAGTCTGTCTCCTGCATACGCATAGTGTTTATGTTTATTGCTAAGGTATTCCTTTTCTCATTTTGAGCCTGTCAAACAGCCTCCATGTCGCTGTTTGCATTCCAGTGTCGTCTATTTGCAGCCCGGCTTCCCTCCAAACTGCTGGAATGCACATCTGGGCCCATAGTGTTCCTATAGAAGCTGGGGGCCCTACTCAAGCATTGACACCTCTTGCCTTCCCCACACTGATAGATACCTGCAGCAGCGGGGAC
>CM059273.1:23120341-23122841 GCA_030347295.1 Setipinna tenuifilis
CCTTAGACTTAATTCAGCTCAGTACACACGGCTGCACATGACACAATGGAACAACTCACCCAAGCAAAGCCTTGGGTTTGACTTTCCCAACCCCCCCCCCCGCCATCTTTCCCAAAAGAGAAGGAAAAAAGCATAAAGTCCTAAAACTGTATCGCATATGTCTACCAGATGTGCAGTGCAGTGAGAATCCTGGATTCATATTAAGAGCAAGATGAAATTATTCGTGAAATTTATGACTTTGGTGAGCAGGCATTCCTCTGTTCCCGCCCCCCAAAAAAGCCAGGGCGGCGCGAGTGGGCATGCTCAGAAGTGAGTCAAACATGTGAGCTAACACTCACTCGCTCTTGCCTGTCCAAATAGTCCACAAATAGCCACTGGGCAATCAGGTCCCACTGGCCTGGCCTCAAGGGGTCCAGCACGCTGCAAGACCTCAGATAATCCATCTGCCCCGTGCCCTAACAAGAGAGTCCAACCTCTAAGCCTTATACAACCCATCTGCACCACGTCCCTGAGAAGCAGCCAGCCAGCTTCCAACCTCATATAATCCATCTAGCCTACAGAAGAAGCCAGCCAGCCTCCAACCTCAATCAAACTGCCTCGCAAGCCAAAGACGGAGCCAGTCTTCAACCCTTCTATAATCCATGTGTGTGTGTGTGTACCAGGGGTGGAAATTACTTTTGCAAAATGTGATGAGTAAATGATCAGATTCAGCAGCCTCTCAATACTGAACTATTATTTTGTGGCACCATTTTGTGCCACTATCATATTTCACCAGCATTCGCTGGTGGCTGGTGCGAATTTCCATCCCTGGTGTGTGTGTGTGTGTGTGTGTGTGTGTGTGTGTGTACCCATGCTTAAACACTGGGCCTAGCCTCTGACCTCATATAATCTATCTGCCCTTAAGGAGAAGCCAGCTTCCAAATTCATACAACCCATGTGTGTTTATCCCAAGACCTAAACAAAGGCCCAAGCCTCGAGAGCCAGCCCCAGAATCTCTAACTGTACATTCATACCAAACACAGTACAAGAGCACCAGAATTCATTCATTTTCTATTAAGAGTCAGTGTGATCTGCGATGAAAGTATTTTGGTCTGAGGAGCATTTTGGAGCACTGAAAGCGTCAGGAGAAAGTTAAAGTTCAGTTAACTTAATGGCAATGAGCGTTTGGCATCAACCAATCGGAATGTCGACATCCCTAAAAACGCTGAGCTACTTCCCTGATCGAACATTCGAATGTTTCGACCATAGTCTACTTTGCCGCTTTAACGCTGTATGTCCAGTGTCCAGCTTTTCAGCTGCTTTAACGCTTTTACAGTGTTCAGTCTGAATGTACAGTAAGGCACTGCTCTGTCTTGGCCTGCTCTTTCACTGGCTTTCAAAGCTGCCAAGTGCATGTTGGACATCGCTCTGGTCAGCAACGGTGAGATGACTACGACCTTTACGAATCCACCGTTATCACAGACAGCAGACAGGAAGCTGAAAGAGTGATGGACAACAGGAGTGCGTGAGAGGGTACGGAACAGAACCGAAGCGAACAGAACAGAACAGAACAGAAGAGAACCCATTCCAAGAGCACTAACAAGTCCAGCTTGGCCAAGCAGACTATTCTATTCTGCCAATGAAAGCAAAAAACCCCAAACCATTCTAGGCTGTTGCTGTTGCTGTTGTTGTTTTTGCTGTTGTGGTCGAGTTTCATCATGGAATAAGCAGCCCATTGTTATAAAGGCAGATGATTCTGTGTATAGCCCATACCAGGAACATGTCCTTGCCCCCCCTTGCCCAGCCCCCACCTCAGTTCAGCAGATTGTTATAAAGGCAGATGATTCTGTGTATAGCCCATACCAGGCCATGCCCTTGCCCCCCATCCTCAGTTCAGCATTGCCTTCAAGGTTATCATCAGCACACAGCGCTATCAAGCACCGGTCTGTTTGACTAAGCAGGGTAAACATTTATTTTGAGCGAAAGAGTGAGGACATGAAAGGCTGATGTGTTACAGTAATAGTGAAGGGGAAGGTCAATGAGTCCTAGAGCCTCACACGCGGGGCAGAGTGGACAAATAACACACACACACACACACACACAGAAAAACACACACACACGCACACAGAAAAACACACAAACACACACACTCACACACAGAAAAACACACACAAGCACACACTCCACATGCACACACACTTTTGTGCATGCACACACACACACACAAAAGAAAGCATAGTGGCACAGGAAAACAATGAAGTATTGTGCAAAGCAGTAAGGCTCCTAGCAGTGAATTTTGGAAATGTGCACTTGGCATGCTTAGTAGAAATTCTTAACTATGCTCCTCTTGTTTTTTTTTTTCTCTTTTTTTTATGAGCAGCGTCTTGTAGACTGTAGACAGCGATACATTTTTCCTCCCAAAGGCAAAGCCGCAGAAGTCAGGCTATCAAATAACAGGCCCACAACATGGCATTTCCAAGTGCCTCCAAGATGATAAACTCACTTAGCGATGGAGGGCTCT
>CM059273.1:23125341-23130341 GCA_030347295.1 Setipinna tenuifilis
AGAAAGAGACTAAGAGGGGGTAGACAGAGAGAGAAAAGGGGGGTGACAGATAAAAAAAAAGAAAAACAAAAGAGTGAAAGACAGAAAGAGTGTGGGAAGGGGAAGAGAATGACAGAGAAAGGGAGGGAAGACATAATGAGAGGTGGGGTGGGGGGGGGGGGGGCAAAGTACAGTGTGGTGACTGTAGTGAAGAGTGAAGACAAGTAAGACAGAGAAAGCGAGAGTGAATGACCGACATAGAGAAAGACAGACAGAGAATGAGGACAAAGTCGGACGAGAAGAAAAGAAAAGAAAAGGGGGGGGGGGGGGGGTGGGGGCAGAGAGGGGGAAGGAAGCGGTGGAGAGAGTGATACAAAAACAGAAAGCGAGAGAAAGAGAGAGAGAGAGAAAGAGAGGAGTAGTAATTGACTGGTGTGGTGTTTTCTTAGGCACGAATGCCTAAACATTCCAGATTGCAGACAAATGGGGGCAGGCACTGCCAGTGGCTTCTCTCCCTTTTTTCTCCCCCAGTTTCTCCTCTCCTTCCTCTCTTCTTTCTTTCCTCTCCTCTTTTTCTTTTTCTTTTTTTTCTAGACCACCCAGGTCTTCCCCGATAAAGGCATGTGATACAGGTCGTTAGCAGAGGCCTGCATGCAGATGAGACGAGGAGCCCAGAAAAAGACACATGGACCCAGCTGGCCGAGAGAAAGACAGAGGGGGGATGACAGGAGGTGAACAGGCGGCCAAAGATATCACCAACACACACACACACACACACACACACACACACATGCATAAGACAAGACATGGTCAAGAGCAGGGACAGGTATCACTGCCACACACATGAAAGAGAGAAGACAGGTTAAAAAGGGAGGGAAATATATCACCAACCCACACGCCATGAAAGGGATATGAGGGGTTAAAAAAAGAGGGAAAGATATCACGAACACACACATAAAAGATCAAAAATGGGATAAAAAGGAGAAGATAGATGGGTGATACTGTAGAGATCATGCGATCCCCATTGAGACGGTGGGAATGTGTGTCTGTGGTTGCACAGGTGAAATTGCTACCTGCGCCCACAAACCCTCTTCCCCAAATAAGGTTTCATGTGACTCAGAGCGTTGTTGGGGTGTGTGTGTGTGTGGGTATGTGTGTGTGTGCGTGTGTGTGTGTGTGTGTGTGTGTGTGGTGACATTCACAGTAGTGAGGTTGGTGGTGTTTCTATACTGCTGGGAGCGGTTCAGACATGACTAACGCAGGCCTACTCGCACGCAGTGATCCCTTCGCTCACCTTTATGCAAAAAAAGAAACTGCTCCGGAGTTGTGCTCGCAGAGAGCATTCCTTTAACCAGCATCAGTCAACAACATGAAAAAGACGAACAAATAGCATCAGCTATTGAGCACTAATTCTCAGTTTTGGAGGGGTGTTTAATGCATGCAGTTTAGTGACAAAACCTTGATAGGTAAACTCAGAGCAAGAAGTAATAATCTCATCAGGAGATCTGTTTAATAATAATCCCTTAATAATAACCCTTTGGGATTTAATCTAATCTAATCTAATTAATCTTAATTCGTCTGGAAAAACACATTTATGTGGGGGCTTTGAGTCTTTATTTGCAAAACAAGTGCTGGCATAGAATGATAATTAATTATGCAATTCTCAAGGGCATTTTACTAAGGGAGTTTCGCAGAACAAGTACTGAAGAAGGCCTTTTTTGGATGGCCCTATAGATATTAATATAAACCACCTACAGATGCAGCGACTGTAACCCATCTGTTAAAAATCTGTTTATTAAGGGTAGGGTTAGAGGTTGGATTTGATTAAAGTGATAGTCAGCAAACAACAAACAAAATGAAACTGAGTTTCAACAAGCCATCTGGTATGTCTCTGTGGGCGAACGATGAATAATGAACTGCCATAGAGTAGTGAGTGAGTGGCATGCCATCAAATTTTTTTCTAAAAAAATGTCCTGAAGACAAAAAGACAGAACTTTTAATGCCCCCCATCCCCACCCCACATGTCTATTTTTTTTATTCTTTTTTGGTCCCAGATCTTTCAGCTTAAGGTCAGTGACTGATTAGCCGACATGGATAAACTGTTAACAGAATGTAATAACATTTACAGTAAAAGAAAAGCTGGAACTTTTCCGAAAATATGGTGTTCTATTTCCAAAATGTGTGAATAGCTGTGTGTGTGTGTGTGTGTGTGTGTGGGGGGGGGGGGGGTTTTGTGTGTGTGTGTGTGCGTTTATGTGTGTGTGTGTTTATGTGTGTGTGTGTGTGTGTGTGTGTGCGTGTATGTGTGTGCGCACGTGTGTGTGTGTGAGTGTGTGTGTGAGTCCGCGCGTATGTGTGTGTGCATGCATAAATGCGTGTGTATATCTACTAAAAGAGACTCCAGGGCTGGAACCTAGGCTGTGAGCCACGAGACCCTTGTTCACCCAAGAGTATTATCTATTAAAGGGTAATTAAGCCCTGACTGTAGTGGCTACGCTAATGTGCCCATTTGTCAAAGGTTGCACAACAATAGTGCATCCAGCAGCACAGAGCATCTGCTAAGGTAGGGCGACCTTATAAGGTGAACAAGGGGGAAGGTGAGCCATCTTTTTGATAGTCTGCCCTGTGTGCTAGAGCAGTTAGTCATGCAGACCTGGAACATTGGCCTGTTTACATGAAGGTAGTTTACTTATGAGAAGTCTTTCAAATGCTATAAAACTATGTGAGTTTGTGTGTGTGTGTGTGTGTGTGTGTGTGTATGTGTGTGTGTGTGAGTGAGTGAGTGAGTGAAAGGGGGGGGGGGTGTTAAGATGTGGATTTTTGTTGCCATAGGAACAACTTTGACACTAAAATTATGTGGTGCACAACCACTTTCCCTTAGGCTAAAACTTAATGAGTAGATTTTTTGGAGGGAAAGATTTGCGTATGTGTGTGAGTCTGGTGTGTGAGTGTGTGTGTGTGAGTGTGTGTGTGTGTGTGTGTGTGTGTGTGTGTGGTCTGTGTATGTGTGTGTATGTATGTGTTGTGTGTGTGTCTGTGTGTGTGTGTGTGTGTGTGTGTGTGTGTACGTGTGTGAGTGTCTGTACGTGTGTATGTTGGTTTAATAGAGAGGAGCAAGGATTGATGTTGCTTTTTGATTTGATGGCCTGGATCCTTCGGCTCTTTTCTGATTACTGTGTACAAAGACCAAGAAAGAAAAAAAAAGAAAAAAGCTTGCGGGTCAGTATAATGAATAGCATGTGTGTGAGTGAACAGAGTCCAGGCCAGCGCAGCAGAGCACGGCAGAAGCAGGGGTAAAGTGAGGAGAGGGGGAGTGGGACAGCTCGGACCTGATCGGGGAAAAATAGGAGCATAGAGCGGAGTCCACTACCCACGGTCGACTATACTATCTGTGATTAGCTTACACCAACGAGATATCAGACAGCAGTTTACCAGGCACACACATTACACATACACACACATATACAACACATATACACACACACACATATACACACACTATACACACACACATATACTTTCTGCAGTGAGCATTTCTGGAAATCCGTAAAAGGCAGAAAAGGCCCATAAGGAGTCGATTCTGGCAGCAGCCGCCATGCTCAGGTGCCTGTGTGCTGTGTGGACAGGACAGGCACACACACACACACACCACACACACACACACAGCATACAGACTTTGCCATGCATGCCCACACATGCAAGCCCACTACACACAACACACACACACCACACACATACAGGCCCACATGCATGCAAATGCAGATGCAGATAAACAAACAAAAGCAAACACACACACACACATACACACACACATACACATCTGACCCTCACTGCGGTGTATGGTGCCTTGCCAATCTCCCTACTCCCAGAGGAACTGCAGAGTCCAACAGCACAGGCAGCCAAATAAACAGGCAGACTAACGCTGGAGAGAGGCACGCAGGCACACACACACTCTGGGCCTGTGTGTGTGCACGTGTGTGTGTGTAGGGGTGGGGGTGGGGGCGCGGGGCGGTGGGTACAGAGTGGTTGTTTAGGCTGTTCTAGCCGTGCACTTGAATATTTTGATGTCCGTGTGTGTGTGTGTGCACGCGTGCGTGTGTGTGTGTGTAATTGAGTGTATACATGTCTTTAAGTGTGTACGCGTGTGCTGTCTCTCTGCCCTGTTCTCTTCTGGATTGCTGCCTGGGACTTGCTCACTCCAGGGGCACTGGACTTGGGCACTGCTCAGCATTGCCTGGTGAACCAGTCCCTCATACTACACTCAATTTTGTACAGACAGTGTCTGAGAAAATCATGTCAATGGAAACACAGACAGCATCTTGCCTGACCAATCAGCAAACAATGTCTTCCTGGAGGTGTAGACTCTTGATGAAGTTTAAAACAATTGGATCTGCCTTTAGCCAATCACCAACATTCAACTGTTCGCTGATTGGTCAGGCAAACTGCTGCCTAAAACAACCATGTCAATGAAACCACAGCCAGACCCTCTGTATGAAATGCAGTGTAGTACGAGGGGCTGGTTTACCAGGCTCTGCTCCCTCCCCTCTGTTCTCTCCACTAAAACCGCTGGGCCCTGCTCTCCTCTCCTCTCATCTCCTTCCTCTTTGCTCTGTTCCTCCCTGCCTTAACTTTCCTCTTGCTCCGTTTATCACCTTGCCCTTCCTCTCAACGCTTTCTTTTCCTTTCTTTTCCTTTCTCTCCTCTCTAATCCAATCTACTCAACTAAACTCGACTTGACTCGACTCTACTCTACTCCTCTGCTCTGCTGTCCTGTTTACACAATCGGCTGTCCCTGAGAGCAAGGAGCTGTGGCTGGCCCTTGGCCTTGTGCATCACACACACAAACACACACACACAAACACACACCACACACACCACACACACACACACACACTCACACACACAAATGTATTTGGCATTTGTACATCTCACATACACACACACACACACACACACAAACACACACAAATGTACTTGGCACTTGTGTGTCACACACACACACACAGACACACACAGACACA
>CM059273.1:23135341-23155341 GCA_030347295.1 Setipinna tenuifilis
GCTTGCTTCTACCATGTGTTTGTGTTTGTGCACGTGTGAGTGAGTTTGTGTGTGTGTGTGTGTGTGTGTGTGTGTGTACAGTAAGTGAGTGTGTGTATGTGTGGGAGTTTGTCAGTGTGTGTCCGTGAGTGTGTGTGGAGAGAGTGTGGGTAAGTGTGTATGCCTGAATGGTGTGTATGTGTGTGCGTGCGTGCGTGCTTGCGTGCGTGCGTGCGTGCGTGCGTGCGTGTGTGCGTGCGTGTGTGCGTGCGTGTGTGTGTGTGTGTGTGTAGGAGTATGTGTGTGTGTGGGTGCATGCATGGGGCGTTCTGGTCTCAGCAGATGCAACCGAGTATTGGTTGGTCAGAGCCAATTGAGTCGGATTAGGCTCTGATTCCCACAGCATTCCCACACGCGTGCATGCCTCTCTCAGAGCAAACAGTCGGCTTTGAAGCCTGCAGGCTGACTGTGGTGGGACGGGGATCTGAGAGGTCCAAAATAGCCATGTCAACTAGCCCCGCTCTAAATAAACTAACGAGCAAGCTCTACCTGAAACAAGGTCCCCCTTACTTACTCCGAGAAGGTATGATGCCATCTGAGAGGTTGGTGTTTGTTTGTAAACTGAGCTCGGATGAATTCTCCACAAGTTTCACAGGGTAATAACTGACTGCTTCATGGAAAAAAATACTAAAGGCAGTGAGCCATCACTCTCCCGTGGGGTGTTGACAGTATAATGATGGCCGAAGATGAGTGGGAATGAGAGAGGACAATGCAATTGCACATTCCTCTTCCCCCCCATGAAACAAACACGCAATCCACACCAGCAGCTGTCAGCGAGCCATTCGACCATGACCAGCATGGACCGTAAATGTGAGGTAAAAAAGGAAAGAAATAAAAATGTGTAACTACGAGAAAGAGCAGGAAAGAGAGAGGATAAAAAGAGGAAAAAAAAACAGAAGCTGAGAGACAGAAGAGAGACAGTAAGACAATTACACAGTAGGTGTTGTTAAATTTCTTTTGAAGATGTTTGGCTGAAAGCTATTGGGCATATTCATAACAACAGAGCCGAATCCTGTGTGTTCTCTCCTTCACTATGTGATGCACTAGGTACTGTAGAGAACAAAACAATGTAACTCACACCCTAGTATATTGCACTTGATAGTGAATGAGTAAACATGCGGACACGGTGCTAGGTCTTCAGTTAACCATATTGACCACAGGAGGTGTCCAGAGCAGGCCACTGGTAAACAAACAAAAAAGTAGGCAGGAAGGCAGCAGCGCCGCTAATTTGGCCAATAGTGGCGAGGCGAGGCGAGCCGCGACCACGCCCTCGCCCTCCGATAAGTCACAATGCTGGGCGCACTTCAAAGGCCTTTCACTGGCGGCCCCCAATTTGCCCAATTACCCTCCCCGTCCGCAGCGGGCGCGGGCAGCAACACTCGCAGGTCAGCCTCCAAAGAGCCCTAATGAAGATACATTCCAGGACCTGTGACTCACAGGCATCCTTCCACAGGGCCAATTTCAGAATCATCATATCCTTCCCGTGCACGGCTATGCTAAAAATAACACACAAGTAAAAGTTTCATGCATTTATGAATAGGTGCTGAGAGAAGACGTGTGGAAAAAAAAAGACAAAAATGGCGATACAAGTGAGACTTTCAAAGAGGTGGCTTATTTCAGCCCCTCACCTCCCTTTTCTGTACCTCTTGGGCTGAAGCTCAATCAGACCCTGATCTTGCCCAAGGAGCCAATGGAGAGAGAGAAGGGGGGGGGGGGGGAGAAAGTGAACTTCAGCATTGGGCAGAGAGCAAAGCAAAGCAAAAAAAAAGGGGTGCAGTAAAATTGAATCCCATCCTGGGCCTCATGCAAATGTAATCTTGGAGCTGCTTGTAGCTCAGCACGCCGCGGGCTTTGGCAGGCATCAGGTCTGCCTTGTCCCCCCCCCCAGCCCCCCCCAAAAAAGAGGCCCTTCTCCCTCCTCGGACCGAGCCAAGCTGGAGCTGGAGCAGCACACAGACGCGGCTTTAATTCGAATCTGATTGCAGACGCTTCATATAATAAGCCCTGAAACCCGAGCGGAGTGGAGCGGCGCGCACACACACACGAATCTGGGCCGTGTGGGAGACGCCGGAGCTGCAGAGCGGAGAGCAGGGAGACGACAGCCACAGACTCAGCAATTCTTGGGGCCTACAGGAGGAGGGAGCGGAGAAGTGAGAAAGATGAACATTTAAACAGAGAGAGAGAGGGAGAAAGAGAGAGAGAGAGAGAGAGAGAGAAGGACATAAAAAAGAGAGAGAGAGAAATGCAGGGGATGAGAGGGAGAAAAAGCAAGGAGAAATACTGTATATAGAGAAACAAAGAGAGGGAGTGAGAGAGAGAGCGAAAGACCGAGAAAGAGAGAGAAAGAAAGAAAGACTGAGGGAGGGAGGAATAGAGTGGGATAGCGAGATACAGCGTGGCAGAGGAACCACAGTCTGCAGCCAGGCGAAACCACAAGTAACTAAAGTCTGTCTCCTGCATACGCATAGTGTTTATGTTTATTGCTAAGGTATTCCTTTTCTCATTTTGAGCCTGTCAAACAGCCTCCATCTCGCTGTTTGCATTCCAGTGTCGTCTATTTGCAGCCCGGCTTCCCCTCCAACTGCTGGAATGCACATCTGGGCCCATAGTGTTCCTATAGAAGCTGGGGGCCCCTACTCAAGCATTGACACCCTCTGCCTTCCCCACACTAGATAGATACCTGCAGCAGCGGGACGGGAATGAGACGCAAACCACAGAGCCCTGCAAGAGAGCGTCTCTACCTCACACAGAGGTGCCCATTATGCTGTAAAACACTGGACTGGCGTCAGTAACTTAATCTTGCAATGGTGTGCGTTTTTGAACGTTCCATAAAAGAATGCATTCTACAACCATGGAAGATTCTACAATTACACATTATCTTCTATGGACTCCATAATTCTTTAGAACTTTCATTCTCCCAACATTCCCGTCACACCAGCGTGGCTATAGTACAACCTTAAAGGTAGAGGCCCATTGTCAAACACTGTACCAGGGTCATTAATTAACACATAAAGGCCCACTCTGAAGTACTGTACTGGCATCAACAGTTAATAAAGACATGCCTATTCTAAACCACTGTACTACTGTCAGTACTCAACAGACAGAGGGGCATTTTAACTCTCCATATGTGTCAGTAGTTAACAGAGAGATGCCTATTGTAAAACACTGTACTAGAGTGGTGTGTAGTTAACAGAGAGGCCCATTCTAAAACACTGTAGTCTGGACTAAACAGAAAGAGGCCCATGTCTGTTTTTGTTGTGTCTGTTTAAGGCTGTATAGTGTATTATAGTGCCGTTGTGTGCATCACAAAGTAATTGTACCCAGACAAGAACAGAGAAACATGTTGAATTTGACGACTTTTAATTACCACCTTCAGTGCCTTCACAAAACCAGTCTATATGTTACTCAACAACAGGCATTCCCACAGCATGACAAAGGCACTGATTAAAAAAAAAACAAAGCCATCAAGATCAGATTAACCACACTGGAAAACACACAGACTAGGGCCAGTCTGTACAGCACTTTTATTATTACGCAATTTAAACCAACTTAAAAACCAAAGCAAACAGTGCTGTGTCTCTTTGATGAGTGATGGTAATTAACATACTTCTTAAGAAGACTGTAATCTACACACATACCACATTCAACCCCAGCCTTGGGTTGCAAACCATTGCCAGTTATATTTGACCCACTCTGACTGTATTATTTAACAGTTGCTGCAGTTTTAGCTTATACAAAGTACTATGAATACTCTGTATGTTTACAATGTTTACGATACCCTTTATGTAGCTACTTCTGACAACAACAGAGAACTGTAAACAAAAACAAAGTGGCATTATGGTGAAAGGTTGGTCCTGTTCCATGGGTTTCGAAACACAGTGTGCTTTTACCCTCCTTGTATTTATTTTACATGGAAAGACATCAACCCCTTAAAAACCAACTAACAGACACCAAGGGAACTGTAGCCTGTGACATACTAAACCATTTAAGGGGTTTAGGCTACTACAATTGGGACTATAAGAGCTGCTCCAAATATTCAGATCAAACTAAGTTGAGTTGTTTTCTATAATAATGCCAAGGCCATAGTCACAGATGGTACTGTACTTGTTTTTTTTTTCCATTTGTACCATTTTGTACCATTTGTACCATTTGTAACCTACATCTTTGATCTGTAAAACACAGCCGTGTATCCAAATCAGTGTGAGTATTTTAAATTTGATTTAGGTCAAGTCACTTCGACCAAAAAGAGATTTTTCCAACATTGTGACAAGCCGCGAGCCAAAACATCATCAGGCCTTAGCAAAGAGTGCTTTAAAGATGCCACCGTTTCAGGAGAGAGGAAAAAGGAATGTAACGGGGAAAATAATCAATGGACTGAAAACCAGCAATCTACGAACAGTAGTTTGTCCTTTTTGAAGTTAATATTTCATTTTAAATTTCTGATTGCTTCTCACCGAGCGCTAAGTTGATTATGTCCGCTAGTTACACAAATAAACACGTCTCAAAGTTATCAGTGAAAGCGCAAGCTCTGTGCGTGTAACCCCGAGCTCTCTCGAGAGACCGTACAACTTTTCCACACATTCACGAGACCGCACCAGAGACCACCCGACCCAAAAGTCGGAAATGTATACTTTTTCTAGACAACACAGAAGTGAAAGATCACACCTTACCTTATCTTTGTACGGAGGTTAAACGGGCATTTTGATATGGTCACTCTCCATGGCCACAGTTGGCTCAAGTTTAAGCTCGTAGTAAGATGAATAGGAGAGAATTATAGGCGAAGTCCCAAACGCGTTCCCATTGGATAGGCGAGCTGTCAGTGAAGAATAGCTGGACTGGGTGTTTCCTGTAGCGGATGTTGTAGAAAAAAAGTGTGGAGTCGCGCCAAGAGGTGGATTTAATTACGCCCCAGACTACTCATTTGCTCAAGCTTATCTCAACGTGACCTGGTGCTTGTCACATTTCTTTTTAGCGCCAGTTGTTTCATTGTAGCAACATGTTGCTGCAGAATTCGTTAATAAAGACAGGCGTGAGAATGATGATACGTTAAATATTTTCCAGCAACTTAAAATGAACTGAGGTTGTTCTTCTTAAAAGAAAAAGGGAAAGATAAACTGTAAACGGAGCACTATGTTCCTTCCTGCCCTTAATCTTTCAGATACACTCTTTAAACTGTTAAAAGGTTGGCAATACCAAAGAAACAGCGAGACTGGTAGTGTAACCAAACCAGGAAAACTGAGTCTCTTACG
Organism: Setipinna tenuifilis; assembly: GCA_030347295.1. Taxonomy (NCBI): domain Eukaryota; kingdom Metazoa; phylum Chordata; class Actinopteri; order Clupeiformes; family Engraulidae; genus Setipinna; species Setipinna tenuifilis. Next base: position 23,140,630 of record CM059273.1, read on the forward strand.
CAAGTAGACCTTGGGTAGGATTACAGTGTCTTAAGGTGTACCATAAGAAGATTAACCTTTTTAGATATTTTACAATGAAACATAAATAGTAGCAATGTGAACCTTTCTTCCATATATCGTAGATAGCATATATAATAATAATAGGAGCCATTTTACAGATATTCATAGCATGCAATAATATATTACTTAAATGCATTTAATATTGAGAGATAAAAAAGTTATCTGAAACTATAAACATGCACACAATACAAATATGTTTGGTAAACTTTATAGATGGTTAAAGTGTCATGTCAATATTATGATGTGTATCTGTCAGTCATTACATTCGCATGACACAGGAGTGTTACACCCCCCCCCCCCCCCCCCCCAAAAAAAAAAAAAAAACTATTTGAAGGTTGCTAAATGATTACCATATTTGTTATTTCTACATAGCTGTCCAAAAAGAAGACTATCTAAATGAAAACAAGAGTGGCATATCTGTTACATTGTGATCAATAATCACAGTTTCACTCTACTTTATCAGATAAAAATGTGGCCCCTTGACCTGGTACAGTGTAGCCCACAAAGGTCAGAACCACACTGTAACTGATCCACAGACAGAATCTTACGTCTTTAGACTGTGACTTATACGCAGACACACACAAAGATCAGAAACAAGCTGTAGCTGATCAACAGACAGAATCTTACATCTTTACACTGTGATTTATACGCAGACAGGGTCCTAGGCCTGTAAGCTGTGACTGATACAAAGACAGGGTTTTGGGCCCTCAAACTGTAGCTGATCCACAGACAGGGTTTTGGGCCTTTAAACTGTAGCTGATATACAGACAGGGTCTTGGGCCCTCAAACTGTCACTTATCAACAGTCAGGGTCTCAGGCCTATAGACTGTAGCTGATCCACAGACAGGCTCTTGGGAAGTGTTTGTTGGGTAACCCAGCTTCAGAAATTATAATCCTATACCCTCTGTTTTTTTCCAGCCATTCATTAATCTTGTTCATTAGAGAACTCAACAGTTCTTATTGCACATGTTGTACAAGTACAAGCCTTGTGATTTTTTACTAGTAACTATTTTAGCGAATATCTGGAACAAATACTCCGTATGGGATTGTAACTTCTGAAGCCCAGTAACCCAATAGTGGTGTTGGCCCTTCAGACTGTATCTGATCCACAGTCAGGGTTTTTATATCCATCCAGCTGAATGTATGGAAATAAGCACTGACACGAAGGCCTAAAACTCAAAAACAGCTCAACTGAGTCCAACTCAGGCCCACATTACCATATAAGGTTTCTGGTCGCCTGTTGAACCCTGACCATACAGTTAATATCGGAACAATTTAGACCATGCAATTAATTTGTTTGTCAGCTGTGGTTAACATTTGCAGATATTAATCTCGGTGCAGTGCATACACCGATTAGCTTTGAAGAAAGTCCCAACCCATGTATCTTCCATTGCAGTGGATATGGTCGCCTTACTTCCTGTCTTTAGCCGTCCGTGGGTTTCATGCTATCCCAAAACCAAAGGTATGCTTGCAGAGTTATTACTGAACCATGTTGTAATTCAGAAAGTGTTTATGAGATCCAGTAAAGAACTGCCCTGGCCCCAGTCCCCAGCCATCGCCTGCAGTATCATCCCCACTTCATAACCTAAACAAGGACACTTACAGGATGCTGGTCCACTTCAAGCGCACCGCAACTATGCTGGGGTGTTTACAGACACAGCACTGACAGGACAGGGACCTCTGTTCACACACACACCCCCTCCCCCCCCCCCCCCCCCCCCCCCCCCCACACACACACACACACACACACACACACACACACACACACACACACACCCTCCACACACACACACACACACACATGCCCCACCCACCCACTTGCGCATTCTCTTTCTTTGGCTCGTTTCATAAATCAAACCGTTTACAATAGCACAGTAAACTCATGGTCTGGTCCCCGCCTCTTTCCACCACTGTAGCCAGTTAGCATACCTTGGCTTTCTAGCGTGAGAGTGACTTTAAGTGACCGAGCTTCAAGCTAAGATGGCCGTGTCACCGTCAACATCCTGTGGGTCTGGGGTGTGTGAGAGTGACGTAGGCCTAGTGGTTTCTCCATACACACACTGTGGATATCTAGTGTGTCAGTGGCTATGGATAGGCAGTGACTGGCACTAAAGAGACATTGGAGATGAGTGTAGCTACATTTCAATTACTGTGGTATACTTTAGGTTTCTGGTGTGGGAGCTTTGTTGGGTTAGTGAAAATGGCTTTGTCTCTGTCAGCGTACCAGGAACCCCTTGTGTGAAGGTGACATAGCCTAAAGGAAGTTGAATGTAGCCAACATGCGGGAGATCTCTGGAGTGAGAATAAGGGTGAGAGTGACAGTGGATTTGTGACGTGTGAGTGTCAAATTCAAACTTATTCCTTCATTAAATTAAATTTAATGAAATTCTAAAATTGTGAATTTTACACACCCCTGTTCTGGTGTGACATTGATGTGGGGCTAGACAATATAGTGCTGCTCTGTCACTGAACGTCAGAGTTCAACTGCTGTAACAAAGTTTACAGTGTACTGTGCCTGTCCCTAACCCTCTGATGTGGAAGGCAAAGGGAGACTGTGAAGGAGTGCCATCACTAGGGTTATGGGTGTGCTCTAACTGCCATACTAACCAGCCTGGCTCTCTGACATTGCGGTCAGAGCGTTTGGTACTGCAGAGACCTGGGTTCAAAGCCGGGTGGGGTGACTTCTCTCTGTTTGCTAATTAGTCACACTGGGGTTGTGGCTAAAACAACTCTGACTGCCATGTCAACAAAGCTTAGCACTTTGGTATTGCACTCAGTGCGCATGTTTGGTATGCTGGAGACCTGGGTTCGAAGCTGGATGGGGTGACCTCTCTCCCCTTTGCTACAGAGATATTTTCACTTCTTCTCCTCTACATGAGACCATTCACAACCAGCCATTTAAATTTAGTGATGTGGCAATGTTTTTTACCTTGGAATGCTGTGAGCTTTTGAGCCGTTTTGAGCTCCACTGAATTCTACTAAATGCTATATTAACCTTTGAACTCTGAACTTTAAACATGCTGAACTACCACAGAAGTACAGTATGTGTCTAAACAAGTAGAGAGTGGGACTGTAGAATGGTCTGCTAAATATGAACTGTCAGTGTATGACCTTAAAAACAGCTGTCTGCCACAGTAAACATGTAGCTGACATTTACTTCACTTAAAAGTAGAATAATTGAATATATGGTAAAAAAAATAAACAAACACAAAAATAGTCAGTATACACAGACAGACAGACAGACAGACAGACAGACAGACAGGCAGGCAGGCAGACAGACAGACAGACAGACAGACAGACAGACAGACAGGCAGGCAGGCAGACAGACAGGCAGACAGACAGACAGACACACAGACACACAGGCAGACAGACACACAGACAGACAGACAGACAAACAGACAGACAGACAGACAGACAGATGTATCCCAAAGGAAATGAGGGCACCCATAGCAGCTTTCATAACACACATGACACACACTGGAACAATAGGGAAGGGTGTGATACAGTTTTTATATACAGTAGTAAGTAAGACAAAACCAGCATGAGTGCTTTGTGGTACAGTTACTAAAACCACTACCTCAACCACTACTCTTCCACTGAATAAGGTAGCTAAACCATGACCAAACTTTCTGCTTTACACTAAGTATAGATATTCTGAAACAAACATTTTGCCAAACCACTAAGCACAATTACCTAACAAACCAAAGGTCTCAGGGCGTTATTTTCTGAACACCGCTACCGGAATACCACATGCTCTTCTTTTATCAGTTGCACACACCCAGAATGCACTTGTGTAAACATGCAGTGATCAGGGCAGGGCTGGAGAGTCTTTAAATAGGAATTAGGGTTTATTCTTTTGTGTCAATAAGAACGGAAGAAATATTTTGTGTGACAGATAGAGAAAGAAGCGTATGAGTTACAGAGAACCAGAACAGCACAACATGCCATTTTGACGTTTACTTAGTGTAAAGTTGTGTCACAAAATGTACAGAAAATATATAAATGTATGTGTTTTGTTTGTGTAAATGGTTAGAGATTGTCATAAATTGGTATGATCAAAGCTAGACATTCTTTCATACTGTTACTGTTGACATGTAAGAGTTATTCACCTGGTGATAGTGTGTGATGTTTAGAAGCAAAAAGGCTAATTTTAGAGGGTTTATATAGTTTTGAGAGATGTGAGATATTTTATTCATGTTTTGGGGTTTGTTGTTTGTGTGTAAAGTGTGTCACAGAGGAGGCCCAATTTTAGAAAATGTATTTCAGCAAAAAGAAAAAAAAGACAACTGTATTCAAAATAGTTTTCCTGTATTGACTTTGACTTTTGACTTTGTATTTGCTAGATCTGAGATATCACACTGCAAAGACACCGAGTGGTAGATGCACAGACAATAACACAGTTGAGCACTGCTGCCACCTCCTGGTCAGGTTTGTTACAACAGGGTGCCTATTAGTGGAAACTGTGGAAAGAAGAAAAACACATTTAAAGGCTCCTGTGGAATTTTGTTAGCCTGGCTGTCACACCAAGCTTGAATGCCGAGCTAATCTGTCAAACTTACCACAGACAACAAGTTCTTAGAGGCAGGATCAACAGGTGTCTTAAAATGCCTCTGTGAACTACTGGACAGAGCTACAACCAATCAGACCACTGATTCCGATGAGGAATGCATAGCCTTCGTTTTTCATTGGTGCCCAATTTAGCCAAGAATAGGCAGATTGGCCAGACTGACTTGAATGCAAAATGTAATGTAGCGTCACAGGCAGTATGGGAGGGCTGAGGCTAGAGTTTATGTTTGTACTGATGAATAACAATTTGGCAAATAGTTCCTAGAACATTTTAGAGAATTAGCACACCTCTATACAAAAGCAGCAGAACACCTCAGATCTCTTGCTAAATTTTAGAAAAAGTATCATCTAGTTTTGTTAAAACACTTTTGTTATTGTCACATTGGTTATATGATCTCTATTGTTATTGAGACATTAGTTATATGATCTATATACCTTACTCATAGCTGTGTTGAATCTTAAACACCCTTCTTCTCTCCACAGTGCTAAATCACCAAATATATGTTAATGCGTTTCAAAAGGTATATTGCAATGTCGTTTGAATGTTATTACAGTAATAAAGTCCTATTCTTTGTACTTCTTCAAGTGTAACATCAAATTCAACTTTAAGTTTAACTTCAAGTTTGCATTCTTCTTCTCTCTGTTTTTCCCTTTCTTTCTCTAGGAGCTCTCTCTCACCCTCCCTCTCTCTCTCTGCCTTCTTTTCCTGCTTTTCATGCTTTTCTCAGCTTTCAGCTGCTATGCAGTTCAGCTTTGAAACCAACTTCCAGACATCAAGACATCAAAAATACTTTTAAATCTAAACTCCAAGAATCAAACTGTTCTCAGATACTTTCTGTTAATGATTTATACGTATTTTACTTTAATCCTTTCAAGCATTTGCATTTATTTGATCATTAATGCTTCCACATATTGTTTGTTCCTTTTGTTTTTGAACTTCCTTTGTGTATGAAATGTGAAATGGCTTTTTACAAATAAACCTGCCTCACCTTGCCTTGCCAGGACAGGTAAAAGTACAAGTACAAGTTCAGTTACAATATGCTTACTAGTTCAACTATGTTTTGAAGTAACAAGTTTTGTATCCCAACAACAATCAGATAATACTACAAGGTGGGCCAAAAATATGGGACATATTTTCACCCTTAGATGCATAAGTTAGGTCAAAAATGACGGCAAGGGTTGTTCTTTTGCAATATATTTGTAATTACACGTTTTTAACATGTATTCATCATAACACTTGTTTTTGACATGTGGTCATCTGCATTTTGTATTTAAATTTGTATTTTAAAAAGCAGTTTCATCATCCAGGAGGCAATATTTATACAGCAAAATACATTTATGTTATCTACATCTACACATCTACGTATTATCTGTATGACAGTCTAAAATGTCTATATACGTTCCACATCCACGACTTTTGTGTGATGAAGTACAGTATAGTGTTATTATCATCAACTTAGCCTGGCATATCCTCATGGAATGTGTTATTATGGCCAAATCAACCTACGCCCTAAGTCTTGAACAGTGTCAGTGTGAGGATATTGTTGCATCCAGATGAAAGGCTTTAGCAGCAGGTGGATAACAAAACAGTAGTCAAGAGTTGAGAGAAGAGAGCTGTGTGCCACACATTTCAATCATTGACAGTTTCCCTATATTTCACTTATTTATACTAGAAAATGTTTCTATTGACAATGTTTAATGACATCTTTATACTTTTTAATTGAAATATTCTTGGCTGTGCTTTTGTGTAAAAATAGATTGGTTTTTGAAACCTACCCTTACATTTTAGATGTCCTTCATTCACTGCCAGAGTGGTGTCCAGAGAAATGAACCTATATCCAAAATGTCTGAAAAAAATGTTCAGAATGTCAGCTTTCCAACAGATATATTTGTTACCATTTTTAGATTCCAAGATATAAGCATTTAAAATGTGTACCGTATTGTGTTAAAATGTGGTCCACTGGCTCGCATGTTGCGTGCAATGTTGTTTTTGAGAATTTCTCAAATGGGATTATTTAGTTTAGGTGTGGTGGGTTTTGAACAGTAGCTTCTTACAGTTTGCTATAGTGGGCTAGTTGGCTACCAGTGGCTGTCGTTGCCTAGTTGATTATAGTAGCTTACAGTTGGGTATAGTTGGCTTCAGTCCACTGCGGTTATGATGGCTTTAATTGACTATATTTGGTTGCAGTAAGCTATAGCTGACTATAGCTTACCACCAATGGTTACTGTAGGCTTTAGATGGCTTTAGTGGACTACAGTTACAGTCAGCTATAATTGGCTAAAGATGGCATGGTTGCTTACAGTAGGCTACAGTTGTCTTAAGATGCCATTTTAAGGGGATGTCAGGGTTTTACCATTCTGGCTTTGAAAGAAAACCTCTGCATTATCCTGCACATAAAATGCTTCATGAAATTGTAATTTAATCAACCAGCCATGTTGGGTATGGTTATGGTTTTGTAGATTTGGTGTGGAATTTCAATGTTTTCAGTGGAAAGTTTCAAGAAACACCAGACATGCAAATAGATTCTTTTTTTTTTCATGTGAGCAGTGGGTAAAAACACTGAAATGTGAGCGACATCAAGGCACTGTGTGAGAACACAAGACAGGTCCGGAACACCATCACGCTTCTGGAATGTCCCTCCACACATTCCGGGATCCTCATCACTCCTCTGCCTGATGAAAGCTCCCTCTTCTCCGGGGAGCAAAGCGAGGCCCGGGACAGGCTTGAGTGATCCTTCATTTGTTCAGACGGAGCTGTCTGACATCAAGGTGACAGCTTGCATGTGCCAAAAAAAGAAAAACAGACTCAGTTTCAAGCAGGTGAGTTTCAGTGAGTTTTCCTTTCTCCACTGGTGCCTTTGAAATTTAAATAAAGGTGCGAGGTTAACCCTATCTGCGGATGAAACCAAGAACAGACCAGTCTTGTGCTGTTGATGAGGGTCTTGCACCTGACAAACTGACACACACACACACATGTACACACACACACTCACATACACACACACACACACACACACACACACACACACACACACACACACACACACACACACACACACACAATCCAGATGTTGTAAGTAGATTAAAATGTCTTTATGACTGTATGCCTTTACTTACTAAAGTAAAAAGGAAATGACATTATGTCATTTGAAGATAATGCCTCAAGCTCTTTAAATAAACAAGCAAGCAAGTGTGCTGAATGTGTATATGAAGTTCTCTTTTTCAACCAGTAGAGGGGGGTATTGTCCCATCAATCATCATGACTTTTTACAAGGACTCCTGGAGACTGACATGTTTGGATAGACTCCACAGTAACTGCCACCATAAAGTTTAATGGCACCAAAGTTAAAAGTGAGACCAAGCTGATAAAGCACACCCATGTAAACAAGACCAAAATGCCACAGGGCAGTGGCAGTAAAACATTTTTTTACACAATTCTAAACACTATGTGGGTATTTAGATAAAGACACATCAATTTATAGCCATTTAGTCCACCCAGGGCATGGGAGATATGGTATGTTGTGGTGCAGTGCAGTGTTCTCCCTGTCTGCAGTGTGTGTTATTTCAGGGCACCATCCCTGGACATCCACTGCGGAGGTTTAACAGAAAAAAAAATTAAATAAATATATAACATACATACATTACCACTGCATGATAAATGGGCTCTGCCAGTAAGACTTCATAAGGGTCATAAACGGATATTAGTTGAAAACCCTTGAGGTATAAAATTGTTTAATGATCAGACTGTTCCATAACATTTGCTTTGAGTGTTATGGACGCAGGTTAGTGCCTTTTAAAAGTGTAATAACGACCCAAACCTAATCACGCACTCGGCATCTCCGTTAGATTAAGTCGGCCACCCTTCTTCCATTAAGTGTCATTTGACGAGGGGCCCCGGGGACGCCATTGGATTGTGCATTATTGATTTCTGATGGGGGACGCAGGCACCTACCCCCCACCCCTCTCCTGCTCCCAGCCAATAGGGCCCTGTCAAGCGCTCTTCATTCTCATGCTAGTGGGAATTGATCATATAGGGTGATGGATAATGTGGGGATTGATCATATAGGGTGATGGATAATGAGGCTGTAATGACACTCAGGAAGAGCACAGACAGGGAAGTCATCGTGGCATCGCCATGGAGACCAAGGGAACGTCATGGTGGCGTTTCCATAGCGACGAGACGGGTTGAAGTTATGGTGGCGTTACCCTGGAGACATCACCGAAGCATGCGGGAGGAGCTCGAACCCTGAACATTTCCCCCTCAGTTATGGTGGGTATACCACTACAGGTGGTGTCTGAATAATCTTAATCTACACACATATGCATGAACACATGTGCACACACACACACACACACACACACACACAGAAAGAGACTGTGACAGATACAGAGAGACAGACAGAGACAGAGAGATAGACGGAGCCAGACAGAGAGAGAAAGACAGACAGACAGACAGAAACACATTCAGGGCAAAAGCTAGATAACACCCACCCACCCCCATTGGCACCCATATATATATATATTCAGAGTAGCTGCTCTTAAAATTAGCCTGGACGTCTGAATTTGTCTAGCTTTTTTTTCCTTAAGGCGCTGTATGTGTGAAAGGAAACTTCTGGAAAAGTAGTTCACTATTTTGTCATTCTTGTCAGAGCCATAGTCAAAACTCGCCCAAGGCACCCAAACATCCCAAGTTTTTTGCTGCATTGAATAACCCCGTCTCTCCTCAGAAAGGAATCTGTGTGTGTGCATGGTGTGTGTGTGTGTGTGTGTGTGTCTGTGTCTGTGTGTCTGTGTGCACGGTGTGTCTGTGTGTCTGCGTGCACGATGTGTGTGTGTCTGCGTGCACGGTGTGTGTGTCTGTGTGCACAGTGTGTGTGTGAATGGACAACTCCAAGAAAACCACATCATCTCTAATTTCCCCCCTCAGTTTAAGTCTGAAAGCATTAGATGCTCCCTTCCCCATACACAAACACACAGACATATGGGCAAGATAACTAAAATTGTACTACATAAATGCAACACAGACAAAGATGCAGACACAAAGATACAGACACAGGCACATACACGCACACACACACACACACACACACACACACACACACACACACACACACACACACACATACACACACACACACACACACACACACACACACTGTAAAAGTAGCAGTATCAAAAGAAGTAGCATCATATTGACTCTCTTCCCTGCATCAATGCTGGCTGCTATGTTGCATGTGTCCATGTTGCACACACACACACACACACACACACACACACACACACAAACACACACACACACACACACACACACACACACACACGCACACACATGCGCGCACACACGCACACACACATATTCTCTAAGATAACTATGGTGCCTGTCTTTCCCTCTACTGTGGGAAGGTGAGGCATCTGGTGTGTGTTATTGCTCACAGCTCCCTGACCTGGGTCATGTAGTACACCTCTGAGGCCAACGCTATAGCTTCTCAACGCCAGAGTGCAGTATCAAAGTTATAACACTAGTACTACTAATAATCAGTGCTACTAATACTAATGAGTACTACTAATAATTACACAGCTATCTGACCCTGTGTCAGATAGTAGACCTCTGAGGCCAACGCTATAGCTTTTTTAAAGCCAGAGGAGTATGGTATCAAAGTTATAATACTAGTACTACTAATAATTAGTATTGCTAGTACTAATGAGTACTACTAACAATTACCACATGTAAGTATAAAATAATATAACACATTATAGTTCTGTCAATGTTTGGCTTCACTACATTTCCTGAGTTGACTGCATACTTTTATGTCACTACATTTTCATTTTTAAGTACCACATTGACTTGTCATTGGGTAATCAGACAACACAATCCACATTAAATCTGGACTAACACATGTAATGAAAATGTGTTTTTTTTTTAATCCTGACTGATTGTGGGTTTTTAAATTTAAGAGCATGTACATTTTACATTTGAGCTTTTAGAACATGTTTAAGGTTTGATGCAGGCTTCAACTTTAATGTTGGTGAATAAACTTCAAAATAAAGCAGGAAGTAGAAACTTAGGAGTGAAAGAATACTATTTGTTGAGTTCTTTTTTAGGCTTAGCAATTAGCCTACCGGTATCTAAAGTTTGTTGCAGGCTCCATGTTGTAATCAAACTTTGCCAGTTATGTGATGTTCAAAGTTCAGACCGCCTTGTTTTTTTTAATTAACATTAATTGCACTTTTACTTTCATAACTGATTGCTGTATTTCAGTACATTTAATTAGAAATTACTCACCGTACTTAACGAAAGTAAATATTAGACTTTTTTAATCCTTTTACTTTATAGTGTTGTAGCAGGTGACTTGAACTTTTACCAAAGTATTTTTTTAATGGTATCCATATTCATATATTCTCCAAACGCTGCTCCCTAACACTCACTCACACACCCACACACACACACACACACACACACACACACACACACACACACACACACACACGAACATACACACACACACAAACACGAACATACACACATACGCACGCACACACATACACACACACACACAGACATATATATATATACACACACACACACGTACACACACACATGCACACACACACACACAACTGAATCAGGTGCCCGAGCCCGACACTTTGTGAGATCACAGCTATATCCTCCCCAGGCTGCGGCTCCTTCTGGCTTTGCCAGGTCATAAAAGTGCCACTCATGTGTCTAGCAGCCGGGTGCTTTGATGCTCCCCAAGCCCCCGAGCCCCCTACCCCTTCCTTATGTACCCAGAGCCCCCAACCCCACCACCCCCTACGCTATGCCCCCCTGAGCCCCAACCCCACCACCCCTTACGCTATGCACCCCAAGCCCCCTACCCCACCACCCCTTACGCTATGCTCCAAGACAGCCCCCAACCCCACCATCCCCTGCTCTACGCCCCCAAAGCCCCTACCCCAACACCCCCTACGTTATGCACCCCGAGCCCCCTACACCGCCACCCGATACCCCTGCCTACTGCCTCTGCTGCCAACGGGTTTTGGACTTCAAGTGCTCTCTCTTTCCCCCACTCTCTTCCTGTCTCGCTCTCTCCCTGCTCTCTCTCTTTCTCTCTCTCTGTCCTGCTTTTGCTGTCCCTCTCTCGCACACACATTCTCTGTCTCTCTCTCTCTCTCTCTCTTTCTCTTTCTCACTCTCACACACACACACACACACACACACACACACACACACACACCGGATACCCCTGCTGCCATCGCTGCCAAGCGGTGTTGGGCTTCATCTGGGGGGGAAGTGAAGGGGTGGTGGGGTGTCTGGAGGGGGGGTGGGGTGTCTGGGGGGGCCTGGTCCCCACACCTGTCTCCAGATACAGACATCACAGACGTGTGCTGCGACGGACTGTCAGACCAAAGAGACGGCGGGTTCAAGCAGATGGGCCGCTCTGTAAATCATTCATCTGGAACCGCTCCATCTCTCCCTCTCTCTCTCTCCCTTTCTCTCTCCCTTTCTCTCTCTCTCTCTCTATCTCGCTCTCTCTCTCACTCTCACTCTCTCTGTCTGTCTGTCTGTTTCTTTCTCTCTCTCTCTTTCTCCCTCTCTCTCTCCCTCTCTGCCTCTCTCTTTTTCTGTCTGTCTTTCACTCCCCCTTTCTCTCTCTCTCTCTTTGTCTGACTTTCACTCCCTCTTTCGCTCTCTTTTTCTGTCTCTCTTTCTCTCCATCTCTCTCTCTCTTTTTCTGTCTGTCTTTTGGTCCTTCTTTCACTCTCACTCTCTCTCTCTCTCTATCTCTCTCTCTCTATCTCTCTCTCTCTCACTCACACACACACACACACAGTTTCTCTCTGTCTGTATCGCTGCCTTTTAAATTTTCAAATTTAAATTCAAAGGGTTCTTTACGAGCTTGACTATATAAGTACAGAGCTGCCAAAGCCAATGTTTAGACTAACGCAATAACACAGCAAACACAAATAACAGATACACGTGGCACTATATCAATACAAACACAGTAATGTGGTTTGAGTGTAGAATGAGCAGTGGCAAGAGTTGTTGAATGACGATACATATTTTATACAGTTTTCAGTGCCTGAAGTTCGAGGGTGTTCTTCAGACTATTCTTTAGGTGCATCCAGAATTTTAATATTCTTTTTTTCTGAACAGGTAGCCAGTGGACAACGTCCCATTTCTGCTCTACATGCATTGTGTGGTGTTTCTGATTGAACTTTGAGGATGGATCAGCAGAATTCTGCATGTAGAGCTCCAGTTGGATGCTTGTCCCACTTTGTGTAGTCACACCTCACTTCCTTACAGTGCAATAGGCTGGAGTATGCTGTGAAATATTTTGCAACAGATTGTAATTGGGATGTTAACGTTGAAACATTTTTATTTTATTGCATAGAGAGCTCTTCGGGCCTTTTCTTATAGTGTATTCACTGCCAGGTCCCTTTCTATCTCTCTCTTTCTCTTCCTCCCTCTGTCTGTCTCTCTGCCTGCCTGTCTGTCTGTCCGTCACACTCACACAGTCACTCTCTCTGCCTGTCTTTTTTCTGTCATTCTAACTCTGCCTCTGTCTATTTCTCTCTCACGGTCCCACTCCATTGTCTGTCTCTCTTGTTTCGCCTATCCTTACAGTACATCTCACCCACCTCAAAGAAAAAAGAAGTAAGACACACCAACGTCTCTGTCTCTTCTCCTTCTCCGCCAGCATCTTTGGGTTTGGCTCTGCAAATGAGCATTTGTATTCTGTAGTGGGGTGTCTGTAGCCTGCATGTGGGCATCTGTTGTGGTGCATTGTTTCATCTGTAGTCTGTAGTTGCCAGTCTGTAGTCTGTAGGGGGTCATCTGTGGTCTGTAGGGGGTCATCTGGAACCTGTAGGGGGTCATCTGGAGCTTGTAGCCTCTAATGGGGCATCTGTGAGCTATAATAGCAAATCTGTAGTCTATGCTGGTGCATCTTTCATCTGTAGTCTAAAATGGGGTATCTGTAATCTTTATTGGGGCATGTGCCATCTGTATTGGGGCACATGTAATCTGTATTAGAACATATGTAATCTATAGTGAGGCATATGTTATCTGTATTAGAGCATATGTAATCTATAGTGAGGCATATGTAATCTGTATTAGAACATATGTAATCTATAGTGAGGCATATGTTATCTGCATTAGAGCATATGTAATCTATAGTGGGCTATATGTAATCTGTATTGGGGCATATGCAATCCATATTGGGGCACATGTAATCTGTACTAAGTTATCTATAGTGGGGCATATGAAATGGAACATATGCATTGGGACATATGTACTCTAAAGTGGGACACACAGTATGTAATCTGTATTGGGGTTATATGTTATATTGTGGCACATGTAATCTGTATTAAAGCATGTGTAATTTGTAATGGCGCATCTGTAGTCTGTTGTCTGTGGTGGGGCATCTGTAGTCTGCATCAGGTAGACTTCTACTGCAGGTCCTCCATTTTTGTAAGTCACTTTGGATAAAAGTGTCTGCTAAGTGAAGCGTAATGTAATGTAGACTGTAGAGGAACATCTGTCACCTGTACTGCTCTATAAAGCCACAAAGCAGTAACTGCAGATTGTGTCAAAACTGAGTTTGAATTGGAAATGAACTTCATAACACCTTTTTCTTATCTTGTGACTAAAATTTCTTGCTTCTTCTTCATATTAAGAAAGTACATAAAAGCACCATCACTGTTTTACTCAACAATGTGTTTGACTGGGAATTGTGACAAATTTAAGGCCCTTCTTTCAGTTTCAATGTTCACGTAGTTACTGCACTTTGCCTTTGTAGGTCAGTGTAGTCTTCAATGGGAAGTCTGCAGCAGGGCATCTGTAGTCTATAGGCAGCAGTGCTGGATGTTCTCCATCCTTAGGGCATGTACTGTATAGTGGGGTCTTTGTAGCCTGCATAGTAAGACTCATTCATAGTTTATTCAACATGTCTCACTCGAAAATATATGGCGTAAAAGTTTTTACAAGTCATACAAGTTGACACAGACACCATACAATATGTTGTGCTTTATTGTTTGTATTGTATTGTTTTCTTTTATTTACTTTTGTGTCACTGGCAGAGGACG
>CM059273.1:23167841-23170341 GCA_030347295.1 Setipinna tenuifilis
CTGTTTTGACTGATCATTTTTGTTTGCAGCACTCAAAATTAGCCTCCATGTTAATTTTACACATTTTTTACACTTTTTTCATCCAACTTTCAAGTCCAGATGAGGAGCGTGGTGAGAACACAGTCCCTGTGGAGGACACAGACAGACAGACACACACACACACACACACACACACACACACACACACTGAAAGATGGAAGATGGAAGATGTTTGGGGCTTCTTGCAGGATCAAAGGGCAGACTGAGACAACTCCAAAGAGTCATGTGTACCGAGGTCAAAGTTCACCTGAACACCTTGCAGGGGTGTGTGTTTGTGTCTGTGTATGTGTGTGCGTCTGTGTGCGTGCATGTGTTAGAGTGTGTGTGTGTGTGTGTGCATTTGTGTGTGTGTGTATGTGTGTGTGTGTGTGTGTGTGTGTGTGTGTGTGTGTGTGTGTGTGTGTGTGTATGTGTGTGTATGTGTATGTGTATGTGTCTGAGTGTGTGCATGTCTGTATGTGAGTGTGTGTGTCTGTGCCTGTATGCATCTGTGAGCATTTATATGTGTGACTGCATCTTCCTGCCACTGCATATATGGGTGTGTTCGTATGCCTCTGTGTTTATGGGTGTGTGTGTGTGCCTGTTTGTTAGTGTGTGTACATGTGTGTGTTACCATACCGATGTGTGTGTGTGTGTATTTGTACGAGTTTGTTTGATGGAGAAGGGTAATTTAGCTAATGTGCTGCAGCTGAGATGTTGCTGACTGTGTATGTGTATGTGTGTGTGTGTGTGTGTGTGTGTATGTGTGTGTGTATGTTTGTGTGTGTGTATATGTGCTTGTGAGCCTCTATGTGTGTATGCACATGTATGTGTGCGCGTATGCGTGTGTATATGTGCTTGTGAGCCTGTATGTGTGTATGCACATGTACGTGTGTGTGTGTGTATGTGTGTGTGTGTGTGTGCTCGTGAGCCCGTATATGTGTATGCGTGTACATGTATGTGTGTGTGTGTGTGTGTGTGTGTGTGTGTGTGTGATGAGTGATGGCAGAAATAGCCCAATGTCCATGACTCACTCTCAGCATGCATGAGCAGGCTGGACCACACCAGACTCCCAGTCCAGATCACGCAGATGGGAGCTCTCTCTCTCTTTCTTCCTTTCTCTCTCTCTCTCTCTCTCTCTCTCTCTCTACCTCTCTCTCTGTCCTCTCTCTCTCTCTCTCCCTCTCTCTCTCTGTCTGTCTTTCTCTCTCTCTCTCTATCTATATCTCTTTTTCTCTGTCCTCTCTCTCTCTCTGTCCTCTCTCTCTCTTTCTTTCTCTCTCTCTCTCACTTCATCCTTCTCCCTCTCTCTCTTTCACAACACAACCTTTGATCTGTCTTTCCACCCCACGCCATC
Source organism: Setipinna tenuifilis (assembly GCA_030347295.1). NCBI lineage: Eukaryota > Metazoa > Chordata > Actinopteri > Clupeiformes > Engraulidae > Setipinna > Setipinna tenuifilis. The sequence goes on from CM059273.1 coordinate 23,169,217, forward strand.
CCACCCCTCTCTTCCACAACACACCCTTCACCCCCCCCAAACGATCTGTCTCCCCAACCCACCTCACCCCTGCTGTCCACCCCCCATCCCACCTCACTCTTCCACAACACCCACCCCCCGCCTCATTCCAGCCCCCGTCTCGATCTGTCTCCCCACCCCTCTCTTCCACCCCCCCACCCCACCGCCCTCTCTCAATCTGTCTCCACACACCGCACCCAACCCCATTCCTCTCTTCCACCACTCACCCCCTCCCCACTCCCTTCTCTCCCTCTGTCCGCCCCACCCCACCCCCCCTCCCTTACTCCGTTCCTCTCTTCCTACACATACAATCTCAGAGTTGCTTCATTCACATAACTAATATGCTTGCCAAAGCTTGTGTTAAGACCAACATAGCAATTACTGAAGAATAGTGACAAGTAGCCGAAAACACAGACAGACATGTAACGAAATGTTTTCTTTCAGGAGTTGTAGACTCTGCTGAAGTTTAAAACGATTGGATCTGCCTTTACCCAATCACTAACCTCCGGTCCTGACGTATGCAAGTAGTCTGGCTATAAGCCTGACTATGCACTACAATTCAAATGTAACACACAAAGTCAGCGTCATCGCTTACAAACTCTCTGTTTACTGATTGGTTAGGCAAGATTCTGCCTGACAAAAACCATGTCTATGGAACCTAATGAAGTACAAGTGGCTGTTTTACCAGACTACACACACACAGCAATGTAGGCCTACATGTAAACAGTTATGTAAATGTAAAAGTGACTGCAACTGGTGGCAGAAATGGTAGTAGAAAATTACATAAAAAAAGGAATGAAAGATGCAATATGGTCAGACTGTTTCCTCAGTCTCCTGCCCCATACCTCATCAAGTTTTAATGCATACTAAACTCCACACCCTTTGCCAAGAGCTTTCGGCACTTTTTTAATCCTTGGAAAGATGTTCCAAATGTGCAGTATTATTTTGTAAATTAGAGTGAGGGCCTTGGCCTGCCTCAGTTCCTCATGTCTGACAGTGCAGTGTGTGTGTGTGTGTGTGTGTGTGTGTGTGTGTGTGTGTGTGTGTGTGTGTGTGTGTGTGTGTGTGTGTGTGGAAAGAAAATGCCATCCTCTGTCTACCTTAACC
>CM059273.1:23175341-23177841 GCA_030347295.1 Setipinna tenuifilis
CACAGGCACACACACACACACACACACACAACCACACACACACAGGCACACACACACACACACACACATACCCTCCACAGTCACACATACTGTATACACACCCAGGCAAACACACACAGGCACACAAGCACACACACACACGCACAGGCACAGGCACACATACACCCACGCACATGCACACACACACACACACACCACACACACACACACAACCACACACACACACAACCACACACACACACTCCCTCCACAGTCACACGCACTGTGCACACACACACACACACTCACAAACTCCAGCTTCAGGCTGCCATCCAAAACAGAATCAGCCGGAGAGCTGGAGAGAGCGTGGTGAAAATGACATGTCTGCTTGGAGACCTTGAGCCCTGCTGACAGATGGACATTCATTCCCTCCACACTAAAACTAAACTTTAAGGACATTCATGCAGCCAGGAAAGAGACTTCAGCAGCAGCCACTCATGCGTACACGACTCGCATCCCTGTGAAAAATAGACCAATTTGTAAAGTAAATACTGGGATTCGTTTGGAAACATGCGATACATGTCGGAGGGCCGCTCTGATTGCTATCATTAAAGGACCCGTGTTTGACATGGTAGTGAATGGTGGGGTTAAGCTGTGGTAAAATGCTCTCTAACTGTATTTCTGCTTCGCTGGATGTCGTCGTGTTTAATGTACGGCTCTGTTTGGACTGGCGTGAGTGCGGGGGTTTGGAAACACACTGAGACTTACTCTAGAAAGCATTTAAGCCATTTGTTACCTGCCTATGCCAACTTTGTGACTGTTACATACGTATGTGTGTGTGTTCCTATGCCTGTGTATGTATGTGTTCCTATGCCTGTGTGTGTGTGTGTGTGTGTGTGTGTGTGACATGACCCAGGTGACATGACCCAGGTCAAGACACAAAGGCTGGAAATTGGTAGGAACCTAAAACAAGACACAAGGACAGGAGAACACGAAGCACAAGAAAAAGAGTGCTGTTAGGCTTTAAAGATAGGGTAGCAGATCTGGAAATCATTCCAGCAAGCTACATTTGGAAAGTACACGATTAACAAGTCCAAACCCCTTTCTTCAGATATCCCCTCCGAAGTCACGTCTCCACATTTGTGCATGGGAGAGGCGAGAGAGACAAACGGCAGTTGGGTTTGATAGACATATCACCATTCAATCATTTCGAAACGGGTCACTTAAAATGAGTGGATGATGTGTATTCAGTCTTTACACCATCCATGGTGTGTTTTTTTAGTTTCCAGTCTTGTCTGTCCTATGCATCACTAATATGTTTTATTATTGTGTTACAGTATTTCATTAATTGGTTGCCATCGGAATGTGAAGGCGGTTTTAAGGAATTAACTAAACAGATCTCCAGACAAACATCTCCTACCCTACCTACAAGAAGAAAAGGACCGGCTTTCAGACAATATGGCAGAAAACAAAAATCAGTGCTTTATTTGATACAGAAATCTAGCAACTATCAACAGTCAGTCAGATGTGTGAAAAGTGTCACTGCTGTCAGATATAGCCTTGGCATGGGGTGGTCTTCAGCTGATACAACCCCCTTTGAAAGAAATTGGACCTAATCTGTTCATGGATTACATATCATTTAACAATATTATTATAACAATATAATACAATATTTATTGTTATAACCCTTATTTCCGCAATTATATACTTGTCACACATCTTAAAGTGGTAAAATTAAAGATAAAAATATGACTATGGGACCCAGTACTAAAATAAAAGTGGTACTAACTTAATTACCAGTGTTTTGCATGCACATAGTGGTTTTTTTTTTACAGGAAAGTTGAAATAGCAACTTCATTGGCAAGCCCAAGAGCCTATTTCACCAGCGCTGTGTGTTGGCAGTGTGGAAGCCTGTGCCCCACGGGGAAGGCACACACACACACACACACACACACACACACACACAAACTTGCATGTACACACACACTAACACACAACCACACACACACATAATAACACATATACACACAAACACACACACAAACCCACACACACCCACACACACAGACACCCACAAACACCCATACACACAAAACACATACACAAACACACACACACACACACACGCACAAACACACACACGCACAAACACACACACACACATACACACACAGGCACACAAACACACACACACACACACACACACACACACACACACACACACACACACACACACACACACACACAGGCACACACACACACACACACACGTGTTGCTGTTTAATAGGCTGGAGGACACATGTCTCCTTGCTCCTGGAGGGAATGTGTTTGGACTAATTATTGTGTGTGGAGCCTTTTGCAGTCTGTCACTTCCCCTTAATTCAGCAGGCCTAGCCAAGCCCAGCCAAGCTGCCTAGCCGGCCCCAGCTGAGCCCCTCCCAGGGCCCATGCCAGCCAACCGGAGCTCCGGGAGCGTCACGGCAAACACTAAAGCACTAAATCATGCCTCGCACAACTCTTG
>CM059273.1:23197841-23202841 GCA_030347295.1 Setipinna tenuifilis
GGGTTACCCCGAGTAAGGCAACTCTCATCAGGGTCCTGGTGCCCTCTCTTTAGGTCCCACCCAGAAGACGTAATGTAGCGTGCTGTTACTTGTAAATTAAATAAATTTACAAAGAATGAATTACCATAAATACTATGATATCTCCATTCATGCCATGTCACGTAACACCCAGCCTTATGGGGTAACCTGTTTCTGTGCTGTGGGCACTGACACCATTCACATGTCGACTGGGACAATATCCAATTAGGATGGACTGCACTTTGTATGAATGAAGGCCAAGCTACACACACCCATACACACACACACACACACACACAAACACACACCTCGAGTGAGATGTAAGGGAGTGCGGGCAACTGGGGCAAATTATTTTTGTTTATGTTATGGTTTCCTAAGTTTACGTGTTAGTGGAGTTTCAGTCTATCCCACAGCTGACCTGTTCAGGTTGTTGCCCATTACTTCAGGCAAGCAGAGGAAGGGGCATTTATAGTGCACCACACACACACACACACACACACACACACACACACACACACACACACACACACCACTAGTACACCCCCCACACACATAGTGTCCAGAATAATTCAGTGGTAACGATTCATTTTAGAGGCCACTATTTCCCAGGTGTTTACCTACTAACACCATGGCCAGTTCATGTGCATCATAGGGTGATAACAGTGGAAAGCAGGTGAATTCTGAGAAAATCCATATACAATACTAACACTTACTAAATCATATCTGTGGTTAGGTTGGTACACGCAGTAGATATGTGGCTAGGTTGGTGCATACAGCACAGATTTCTGTCCTCTATATATCAACGTAGGCACAGATATTTCTGTGAGTATTTTCTCAGTAATTCTCTGAATCACCACTGACTCACTGAATCATCTCTCTTCTAACAGCAGGGGAGGAACTCTCTGAATCACCCCAAAATCCAGATATACTATCTGACGGAGTGAAAAACAACTCCTTATCTTGTTTAAACTGAAGGAATCATGGGCTTATGCAGTCGATGCAGACAATGAAATAAAAAGTGTGTGTGTGTGTCTGTGAGGTGTGTGTGTGTGTGTGTGTCTGTGTATGTATTGTGGTGTGTGTGTGTGTGTGTGTGTCTGTGTATGTATTGTGGTGTGTGTGTGTGTGTGTGTGTGTGTGTGTGTGTGTGTGTGTGAGTGTGTGTGTGTGTGTGTGTGTGTGTGTGTGTATGTGTGTGTGCATAATTTAATACCCCTTTCTTTCACTGAAATTGCCAGGGAGAGAGAGAGAGAGAGAGAGAGATAGAGAGAGAGAGAAAGTGTGTGTGTGTGTGTGTGTGTGTGTGTGTGAGAGAGAGAGAGAGAGAGAGAGAGACGTGCTACATTCCCATGTTGCCAGGTTGAGAGAGGGGAAAGAGACACGCACGTACAGTATACAGCTGATTCACGTGTTGCCAGATTGCGACACAGGAGAAATACACAAGCGAATAGCAGACTCACACAGGAGACACAAACACAAAAAGCACCCAGCACACTCACGTATTGCAGGACAATCGACAGGAGATACACAATAACCTAGCAGACTCACATGTTGCCAGATATATCACAGGAGACACAGCTGACTCATGTATTGCAGGATAATCAACAGGAGACACAAACACAGACAGCGGCTAGCAGACTGACGTGTTGCCAGATATATCATAGGAGACACAAACACACAAGAAGCGGCTAGCAAACTCGTGTGTTGCCAGATGAGAGACAGGACACACAAACACACAAAAAGGGTCCAGCAGACTCACGTGTTGCCAGTCGTCCCGGATCAGGGGTCGGTAGCGCAGGAAGTACTTGAGGGGGAAGTTCTCCACGTCGGGCCATGTGGACGGGTGGTTCCAGGTCACCTCCAGACGCTGCACCTTGTTGGGGATGGGCTTCACCTCCACCTTCTCCGGAGGGTCCGGTTTTACTAGGGGTACGGGGAGAGGGGACAGAGTGGGATAAGTTTACGGTTGTGCTCTGTAGCGAAGGGGAGGAGAGGAGACCCGGGTTTGAATCCCGGTGGGGCGACTTCTCCTCCCCTTCGCTACAAATGGTGTCAGAAGTGGGATGGCTTGAGGTGCAGCAATTGCGTGAGGGACAGCTGAGTGTGTGACGCGCATGGCTGCGCTTCCCGAAGGGGTAGGTAGTGTGATGGAGTGACCATCACTAGGGTTGTGGGTGTGCTCTGACTGCCATACCAAGGAGCCTGGCTCTTTGGCGTTGCGGTCAAAGTACACGTTTGGTACCCCGGAGACCTGGGTTTGAATCCCGGTGGGGCGACTTCTCCTCCCCTTCGCTACATGCTCTCGTTCACATTAAAACGACATGAACTGACACTCTTGGTCTTCACCCAGTCAAAAGCGAACCTAAGCAGTGCTGTCTCTCAAACTAATGAAGACTAGTGATAGATTTGATATACAGTTGTGCTCATAAGTTTACATACCCTAGCAGAATTGATGATTTCTTAACCATTTTTCAGAGAATAGGAATGATAACACAAGAACTTTTCTTTCACTCATGGTTAGTGTATTTTTTTTTTCGAACACCTGTGTTAACTTTATTTAAATCAAGGAGGAGGTGACAGAGTGGGATAAGTTTACTGTATATATACAGTCAATGGTTTATTCATTAAGTCCATAATATGTTTACTTTATCATATTGTTTAATTACTTAATCAATAAATTAAACGTATTCATTAATTCATTTGTTTATTTGTTTGTTTGCTTGTTTGTTTGTTTTCCTTCCAAGTAAATCCTAGCACCAGCTTTAGCAACAGTCATGCTAATAAAGCATGCTAAATAATCTTTGAATTGAATAGAAAGGGAGAAGGAGAGACACAGAGAGAGAGAGAGAGAGAGAGAGAGAGAGAGAGAGAGAGAGAGAGAGAGAGAGAGAGAGAGATTGTGATAGAGAGAGAAAGGGAGAGTGAGGGGGCAGAAGCTAGCCCAGGCAGCCAGGAGTCGACACACACAGGGATATTGAAAAAGAGGGGTGTGCAGTGCAGGAGAGCAAGAAAGAAAGAGAGAGAAGAAAAGAGAAGAGAAGGGGAGGGGGGTGGGGTGGGGTGGTGGTAGGGGGATGGATGAAAGAGATTTGTTTGGGCTTTGTACTGAGGGATAAAGTGTAATCCCATCTCTTGTGTCACATTCCTGGCTGACACCACAGGCTACGGAGGCCAGCGAGGGACATTTAACATTTTAGGACAACCCAAAGTGGCTTTCCCTCCTCCTCCAAGACAAATCTTTGCCTTCTCGAGAATCAGGCTCTCCGCGCGCCACTGCCACCGCTGCTGCTGCTGCCATCTTGGACTGAATGCTAATCGGCGAAGCATGCCGGCATCTCTTCTCTTCCTCACATGGAGCTCTAATCGGACCCGGCAGGGCGGGTGGGACACATTCCAAAATGGAACGCACCACACTGCACCACACCGCGGGCCCGGCTTCCCACTTCACCACCAACCCAACTCTTCGGGTCCCACCAGAACTCTTTTCAGAGACGCTGCTGTGCGGAACTGAAACACGACCCGTGTTCTCTGCTGGGCTAAGTGGCGGTGCGCGCTAGTGGAGCTAATAAAGGAGTTAGCCTCCGTGGCTAATTGGTGCTGCAGAGGCCCTCAATGCTTAAACGCAGAGGGCATCTTTTGGGCATCTTCCTCAGACACTGTGGCTTACACACACACACACACACACACACACACACACACACACACGTAAACACACACACACACACACACACACACACACACACACATAAACACACACACATAAACACACACATGTAAACACACACAAACACACACAAACACACACACACACACATGTAAACACACACACACACACACATGTAAACACACACACACACACACACACACACACACACACACACACACACACACACAGCCTGGCACACAGCCTGGCTCGTCCTGGGCTGGAGATTGTGTTAGTTAGCAAGTGCAGAGACTCTAAATGACTCTGCTCTGCAGCACCCTGGTAAGGATGCTCACTGCACACTGAGCTCTGCTACCAAATGACTGCTATGTATGCAAAACACTTCAGCAGCCAGAGCCAGAGGCAGTGTCGTCTCTGTTTGCCCCTGGTCTCCCGGGTGTGAGCTTTACTCATTAGGGTGTCACTGTTCAAACCAAGAGTTCAGCTCTGTGTGAGAAACACCCACCACTGTTCACTGTACCTCCTAAGGCTGATGAATGGCGTGAAGGGGAAACTGTTTCACTAAATCAAGCTAGAGAGAGCAGCACACAGCTCAAACAGTTGGGACCCACAGAAATTGTGTGCAGCCACAACCAGAAGTCAAAAAGAAAACAAAACATGAACTGTATTAACCTGTTTTAGCACTTCACATTGTACTGCACTTGTTTGAGAAATGTTGTTGACATTTTAATGGGGTACTCGTCTCAGTCCTAACAGATGGTTTTGTTGACATTCAGTTTCATTTTGTTTACTGTTTACTGGTTTATCACCTCAATAAAAGCCAACCCCTAACCCAGTGGTTCTTAACCTGGGTTCGATCGAACCCTAGGGGTTCGGTGAGTTGGTCTCAGGGGTTCGGTGGAGCCTCGGTGGAACCGTTAATGCACGGTTCATTTTGTGCACCAGTAAAAAAAACTTTTTTTTTTTTTTTACTAAAGAAGGGTTCGGTGAATGAGCATATGAAACTGGTGGGGTTCGGTACCTCCAACAAGGTTAAGAACCACTGCCCTAACCCCTAACCCCTAACTCTTAACAACATACAGAGTTTCAACAGGTGGTTTATGAATAGCCTCAGGTCAGTAGACAGTCTATATAGCAATCCAGAGGTCCATTCAAAAAAGGTATGACTGATTTCTTTTCTGCCAAAGCTTCTACACTTGATCTCAAAGGCCTGTCTTTGGCCAGTTGCATTTTGAAGAGGTCAAACGGATGATTTCATTCAAACGGACACTTGGCATTGTTGCGTTGCCGTGGTGTTTCATCAGACTGTCTGGTTTGA
>CM059273.1:23222841-23232841 GCA_030347295.1 Setipinna tenuifilis
AGAGGGGATAAATGGGGGTCATTGTGCCATGCCGCTCCCCTGTCATTCCACAGTCATGCTAATCAGCCCTAATCTGGTGGTGGTGGTGGAGGGGACATTCTCTTGCCCCCCCCGCCTCACATTCCTGTACCCCCTCCGCCCCACCACCCCCGATCTACCCCCCGTCCCCCCCAGACTGGAGTGACAGAGGCATTACATGCCTGTTGGCCCCCACTGTGATCCAGACCCAGAGGGGGTGGGGTGATGAAGGCAAGTGTGGATCATTGCTGACTTCCTGTTCTTGGAACTCCTCCATGGAACTTGTTGTCTTTACATTCTGGTCTCTCGCTCTCTCTCTCTCTCTCTCTCTCTCTCTCCCACTAGTCTGTCTCTCTCTATTCAGGTATCAGGTCTCTCTCCTACTGGTCTTTCTCTGTCTACTCTGTTCTGTCCCTCTCCTCCACTCTTCTGTCTCTCTCTCTCTCTCTCTGCACTGGGAATCCAACATTGCATCATTAAACTGATGAATGTGAGACAGAGTTGCAATGACAGTTGCTTGATGAGAAAGTGCCATCACACACTCCTTTTCTCATACACACCCAGACAATTCCTCTCTTCCTGTCTCATAAATACTCAGACATAGTGAATTGGAGGGGAGGGACAAGGGAAAAAAAGATTTTTAACAGCAAAACTGAGAAATGGAAGAAAGGTAGAAACAAATGGACAGATATTAGAGAAAAAGAGAAATAATGAGAGAGAGAGAGAGAGATGTACACATATGTACACCAATCCACACCATTTCAGAACACACCACACCCACACACCAATACATCATCATACATACACACAGATCACATCCACACATGCACAGATGCATGCATACGCACACACACACAGCATACATGTATGTTTATCATAATGTATTGTTTGGATGTTGTGCTTTGGCAATGTAATTAACTATTTGTCGAACCAATAAAGCCCCCTTGAACTGAATTTGATTGAATTGAATTGAATCGAACTGAATTGAATTGAATTGAATTGAATTGAATTGAGAGAGAAAGAGAATGTGTGAGAGAGATGTTAGTGGTGAATGTGAATAGGATGACTCCCCTGGCTATTAGGCAATGGTTAGAAGGTAGTGTTGGCAAATAAAAGATTGAGAGAGGGGGAAAGGAAAAGACAGAGAGGATAGAAAGACAGATAGACAGAGGTGTGCATGTGGTGTGTGTGAATGGTAGGGTGCCCCTGGCTAGATCAGGTAAAGGTAAGTAGCTGGAATTAGTGAAAAAGAGGGAGAGAAAGAGAGAGGCAGAAAGATAGAGAGATAGAGAGCAGGACGAGAGAGAGAAACAGATAGGGAGAGAAAGAGAGAGGGGGGGGTAGAGAGACAGACAGATAGAGAGAGAGAGACAGAGAAAGAGAGACAGATAGAGAGAGAAAGAGAGAGAGAGAGAGAGTTTAGTCTGAATGGGAGCGGGTATGAGAGTAGCCTGAGTCCAGTCCAGGGGACAGAGGGGGAGGCCATGCTCCTGCACTGGGCCAGTGCCTTGCCTAATTGAGCGGACAATTGAAAGGCCAAGCCAGCCTAAAGCCCAGGCAGGTCTATCAAGGGGAAGGGGAAAGAGAGCGAAATAGAGGGTTTGGGAAACGAGGAGGAGGATGAGGACCATATGAAGAGAGAGAGAGACAGAGGCAGAGAGAGAGAGAAAGCGAGAGAGGGACAGAGAGAGAGAGAGAGAGTTGTAGAGAGAGGAGGGCAAATAGAGAGAGGGAGCAAGAAAGAGAGCAAGAGAGAGGCACAGACAGAGAGAAAGAGTGTGTGTGTTTGTGTGTGTATGTGTGTGTCTGTGTGTGTGTGTGTGTGTCTCTGCCTCTGTGTGTGAAAGACAAAGAAAGAAACACACACACCCAGGAGAACCGCTTATACAATATAAGGTAGTGGAATAAGCCAGTGTGGCAGACCTGTGGGCTAAAGGATTTAACGCTGTCTTGCTCTCTGGCTCTCTGGCAGACAGAAATGCAAATGTGGGGATTGTTTCCTGACGCTTGTGGCCAGCCAGTGGAAAAGAAGCTAATGGCAGCCATGGTGTGTGTGTGTGTGTGTGTGTGTGTGTGTGCGGTGATGGCTCCCGTCTAATTACAGCTCCAAAACTGCCACCTAAATAATGTCAACAGCTTTGTGAGTTTGTTTGTGTGTGTGTGTGTGTGTGTGTGTGTGTGTGTGTGTGTGTGTGTGTGTGTGTCAACAGCTTCGGTAATTACTGATGTCTGTTGACAGCTCACCTGCTGTCAAGACATTTAATGTTCCCTTCTTCAAGGGACCAATTAAACTGTTGGCCTTCTACACACACACACACACACACACACACACACACACACACACACACACACACACACACACACACACACACACACACACGCACACCCTCCACCACCCTCCACCACCACCATCAGTGTCTGGTAAAGGTTTGTGGCACAAATCAAACCAGATCTGAAGGGTCACTGTGGAGTCACTGAGTCAGGGAGGAATCAAGTTACTTAGGCAGAGCAGGAAGCAGGTGCAGGAGAGGAGAAGAAAGAAGAAGAGAGGAGTTTCCCTGACAGATAAGAAGGGGGGAGAGAAGTCACTCTGATAGAGGGGAGGAGAGGAGAGGAGAGGAGACTAGAATAAGTAGAAGTAGGAGAAGAAAGGAGAAGAGAGGAGTTGCTCTCACAGATAAGAAGGGGGGGAGAGGAGAGGACAGGAGAAGAGAGTAGACTAGAATAAGTAGAAGTAGAAGAAGAAGACGAAAGGAGAAGAGAGGAGTCACTTTCATAAAGGGGAGGAGAGGAGAGCAGTAGATGAGAGAAGGTGATATGACAGGAGAGGAGAGGGGGGGAGGTAAAGAGAGTAGAGGAGAGGAGAGAAGAGGGTATGACAGAAGAGGAGAGAGGAGGGGAGGAGAGGAAAGCAGTGGAGAAGAGAAGAGGATATGAAAGGAGAGGAGAGGGGAGTAGAGGACTCACTTTGGTAGCAAAGAAGAGAAAAAAAAGGAGTCACTTTGGCAGAGAGTGGGGAGGAGAAGAGAGGTGAAGAGTGCAGTTGCTGTGGCAAAGCAGGGAGCAGGTGCAGGAGAAGCTAGTGGGTTTTTTCTTTTTCTGAGGGGCTTTGACGAGTCTTCAGAACAGAGACAAACAAGCCGGAGCAGAGCAGAGCAGAGCAGAGAGACTTCCCCAGCTCAGCAACCATTGGCAGGACAGACCCAAATGCCCTACGGCATGGGACAGAGAGGGAGGGAGAGAAACAGAGAAGGATGGAAAGAGGGAAATAAGAGAAAAAGTGGCATTCAACAAGGTGATGCCTGCCATACACAAAGGGTGACAGCTTCATTTTTGAATGCAGGGGCTGGGGAGTGGGGGGTGGGGGGTGGGGGGTGGGTGGCGGGTTGGTTGGTGGTAGTGGGGCTATCCCTCTGGGAATGGAATGTCTTGGGCTCGGTCGGTGTGTCAATGGGTACCACTCCCCCACCCCACCGCACCCCACCCCACCCGTGCATGATAAGGCTACTATTGCTTTTGTAGCTTCAGTGTGAAAGAGACGGTCTGACAGCTCGTTCCACACAAAAGGACCTGTGGAGGTTATTTCTGTGACCGGGGAAGCACTTTGTTGCTTTTGCGATCAAATAACACATTACTTAACCGCAGATCAGAGCGACCGCGCAAAAAAGGAAGGCTTTGTCCATCCCTATGGTTCCACAGCGGTGTTTGTGTCTACGGACTATGCTTGGGTGAGGCAAAAAAGGAAAAAAGGAAAAAAAAAAAAGGATTTCTATTTCACTTCGTTTCTACCTTTCATACGTGTCGGTCAAACTGGCCCTTTAAACAATATTTATCCTAGATGAATTACTACAAAAATATAACCCACATTACCATTTCTGACATGGTGGCAGAGGCATGGCCACAGGAGACAAGGCTGGAGATGAAGGGGAGGCAAGTCAAAGTCCAAATTCCCAGGCAAATTACTCCTCAGCCCCATGATTATACATCGCCACATTGCCGCTTTTCACATTTTGGAATGCATTCAGGCCCGAGTGAAAATTAGTCACAGTTCAACACATGTCTGTAATTTTTTTTTTCTTTTCTTTTTTTTTTTTGTGTCACAGGAAAAAAGAAAGATAACGTTAAATGGAGGTTTTAGTCTGCATTCAACTCCAACACAAACATTCCATTTCCCAAAATCCCTTTTGGAAAGCGGCGGAATACTTAGCGGGGCCAAGGCGGCCATGGCTGGGCTGTTAAGCGATCATTGTTCCCGGTGACAACACAAACACTTAGCACAGAGAGGCTGGATGTTGGGAATGTATTTAAATGTTGCTCCGGGTCTCTCCCTCAAAGAAAGAAAGAATTCCATTGATTCGACCAGCCATGAATGGACTCCACAGACTTATGTGCCCCCCCCCACACACACCCCCCCCACACACACACCCCACAACACCCCCATCCATCCCAGCCCCTCCAAAACACAGCCCCACCGCACCGCACCGCACCTCGCCTCCCACCCACCCCCTGACTTCCCATCCCTCTCAGCCTGCCTGCACTTTCAGTAATCTAGGAAGGGCAGGGCCAGAGGGTCGGCTCCCCAAATCCCATGCCTTTGCACTTTTTTCTTCTTCTTCTTCTTCTTCTTTTCTCCCTTTTCTGTCCACAGGCGGTCAAAATGAAAGCCGGCAGCCCCTCCGGAGAATGGAAACACTGCGTCTGATTGATGGGCGAGTGTTCTGACAAACACCACAGATGAAGATGGAGAGTGACAAAGGGAAAAACAATATGAAAAGAGGAGGGAGAAAAAAAAAAAAAGGCTAAACGTTCACACATGAGATCACAGGTTGGGAAACATCTGTGTGCGGTGCTAAAGCCTCACGTGGCTACAGCGCTGCAGCAGCCTGTTGTTTAGTCTTCCTGCCATAAGCAAAATACTACGACTCGAGCCATACATTATAATAAAAAAAGACCCCTAAGAGGATTTTTCGGAGAGCGAGAGAAAGAAAGACAGAGTGATTCATACTCCCTCAGCTGCAGCCTTCTCAAGCACAGTGTGCCGGATTTTAATGCTAATCTCCACCTGTGCGCTAAGATAATTGGAGCACTTACAAGATCGTTTTTTTTTTAAGGCCACAAGATAAGTAATAACCAGCTGATTTAAAAGAGGAAATTATATGACACCTGTTATTATAAAGACATACCTATTCCCCACATACCTATTCCCCCCACCTGAGGCAATCTCTGACAATCCAACCAGCTACCCAGCCAACCTAACCTGTCAATCAACTAGCCAGACAACCACCTAAAATCCCAATCAGCCAACCACCTTACCAGACCACTAACTAACTAACTAACTAACTAACTAGCCAACCACCTACACAAATAACCAGTCAACCAGTTAACCGATTAACCCCTCTACCTGCCTCTCAGTTACAGTTCTGCTCATAAGTTTACATACCCTGGCAGAATGGATGATTTCTTAACTATTTTTCAGAGGGTCATTTGGGTATTTTTCTGTTGTTATTATGATTTAAATAAAGCAAAGACAGGTGTTTGACAATAAGGGGCTTCAGGTATCACTAACCATGAGTGAAAGAAAAGTTTTTTTGTGTGTTATCATTCATATTCTCTGAAAAATAGTTAAGAAATCATCAATTCTGCCATCTGCCACTTATGAGCACAACTGTATATCGATTTCCAGCCAGCCATCTGTGAAGCCAGCAAACCAACACACCTGGCAATTACAGTACCTACCCAGCCAACATCCAACCAGCTGACAAGAGCCAAACGCCTCAGAAGCACAGGAGGCTTTTGGGACCTGACCCTGACACACACAAGAGGATTAGCACAAAGACATCTGCCTGTCTTCACTAATCACGCGAATGGACGAAATGTCAGAGAATCAAATTCAGATCAATCAAATGAAGGTTACAAGATTGTAAAACAAGACAGCTCAGTGCTGGGCTGGTTGAATCTTGCTGTTTTGTCTCTGAATACTCTGAGTCTTGGGGATCCTAGTGAAGAAAGGAGGTGGAAGGGAGTGCATGGCATGGTGTGCACAACTATTGTATCCCATGTTGTTCATGGGATATCATTCCCCCAGAGGGGCAGAACAATTACCCATAATGCAATCAGACAAGGCCCAGGCTCCTGCCAGAGCAGGTGACAAGCCTGGGACTGCAAGATGGCTGCGGTGGTGGTGGATGGATGGACCTCCACATGGGTCTCTATCACTTCTTAACATCTGCACAACACACACACAGCCACACACACAGCATCTGCTAGCTGCATAACACACACACAGCCACACACACACACACACACAGCATCTGCTGGCTCTCCCCACACAGGCCAAAACTTAGACAGAGACTGCACACACACAAACACACACACACACACACACACACACACACACACACACACACACACACACACACACACACACGCACACACACACACACACACACACACACACACA
Organism: Setipinna tenuifilis; assembly: GCA_030347295.1. NCBI lineage: Eukaryota > Metazoa > Chordata > Actinopteri > Clupeiformes > Engraulidae > Setipinna > Setipinna tenuifilis. The sequence goes on from CM059273.1 coordinate 23,229,320, forward strand.
CACACACTCTCCACTCTGGGCTGCAGACACACAGGCCAGCCATGCGTCTGGGTAATCCAGTTATGGCCACATGGCCAGCGAGAGGCTTCTGAACACAAATAAATCCTGGAAGGGCCACGGAATAGACATCTGCTCATCCCAGAGATGATTACCGAGATGTGACCGAGGTCACACACACACACACAGACCACTACGAGGAGGCAAGGAAGGGTCGATAGCAGCATCTTAAATTATGACTCCTACTGACATACACAAGTGTGTTAGAGAATAATAAGTTGTCTTTTACACACCTCATCACACAGACACACACAGACACACACACACACACACCTGCACTTTAGGAGATTGTCCTGACAAACAAACAAACACACCATCTATTATCTATCATCAGAGAGAGACTGTCAACACACTTCCAAAACTTAGAGACTGCACACACACACACACACACACACACACACACACACACACATACACACACACACACACACACACACACACACACACTCTTCATCCTCTCCAAAAAAGTAATGGGCTGAGAGAGAAATTATTGCCAGTTACACACTTTGTGAAAATGTGTCCTATCTAAATCATATATGTTAAGCGGTGTGACTAGATCATTTCATCCTGCTTTTAAATCGGGCATAAATTTGAGAATCGATCGATATTTCATTACTGCTGCTCTTCTCAAACCAGCAGATGTACGTCCCAAGGTTGTGAGGCGGCAGAGGCCCCGTGACGAATAGCAAGCGGCAGGGGGGAGGCGGCTTATCCAAGCACATCTCCCATTCGCTGTGACCTTTCAGTCTCGCATTCACTCGCCACCCGCCCCAACACCTAATCAAACATTCCACTGCGTACAGGCGAGCCTCGACACCCACGACCTGTGGGTGAGGTGAGAGAGTCAGCCAACCATGCTTGTAGTGAGAAATGGGTACTAGTACTCAGCCTGAGCACTGATATTGTCCAACGTTCAACTCACAACCATGCTGATCTTTCTAGATCTTTCTTTTGCCATGTGTAAAGGACCAGCCAACCGTGCTTGTAGTGAGAAATTAGCACTAATACTGAGCACTGATATCGTCCAACTCACAACCAACATGCTGATCTTTCCAGATCTTTCCTTTACCATGTGTAAAGGACCACAGCTTCTCTGGCCCAAACACACACACACCATCTATTATCTATCATCAGAGACTGTCAACACACCTCCAAGATTGCACACACACACACACACACACACACACACACACACACACACACACACACACACACACACACACACACAGCTGCTGGGGTAAAAGTGAAATCTTTCATCAGGACATACTCAGTGGCAAGCTCACCTTTACAAGCAGCCCTGTCAGTCTTATAAGGTAGCACAGAGTTATGACCTTATTATTGAGACCAGCTCTGTCTGTCTGTCTGTCTGTTATAGTGGGGCACAGAGTTATAGCCGGAGGTCCATTCTACTTTATCAAGCCCACCGCCGCGGTCCACTGTTATCTGTAATGCACTCTGAGCTGAAAGCAGTTAGACAACTTGCTAGAAATTTGTGAGGATGACACCAAAATTCAACCATGCCACATGACCTAAACTTTTGTGGGAGCAGGCCCTTTACAAGTAGATCTTTCAGTGCTTTTGCAGTTGGTTTCACATGACTGCAGCAAGCTAGCCCATGCCTTTGTGGTTGTGCAATGTTGCTTGGGTTGGTTCAAGGGTTACTAATATCTTTACTGGTCATATTCAGTACTCCGCCCACCCCACCCCCGCATCCTGCATGCACAAAATGTGACATCTGTGTCATCCAATGCATACAGTAGAGTGTGAAGGCCGCAAGCTCAGCTTTGCTGTTGCAAAAAGTACATCTGTCTTTGACTTAACAGTCATTTCTAAAGCCCACCCCTGCTTTCACCAGCAGCTCTGGTTGATGTACGCAGACAGACATAGATAGGCATAGACAGACAAAAGTGTAACTCGAGTGCACCTTACCGCCGTCCTCTATCTGTCTTTTACTGTGACAAGAAGGGTTTTGCTGAGGACAAATCTCTTGATGTATGATGGCTCTCCCTTCCCCTCTCCCCCTCCCTTCCCCTCTCTTCCTTTTTCTGCTACTGTCACTCCTCATCTCTCTCTCTCTCTCCCTTTCTCTCTGTGACCCTCACTCCCTTCCTCTCTCTCTCCCTCCCTCCCTTACTCTCTCTCTCTCTGTTTTGCCTCCCTCCCTCTCTCCCTTTCTCTCTTTCTCATAATTTTGGTCTCTGGACAGATTCACTCTAGAGACATCTGTTCCAGTTGAAAATTGGAAAACACAATAAAAATTCAGGGCTCCAATCATCTGAAAAAAAAAGAAAGAAAAAAAGAAAAGAAAAATAAAAGGCGGAGACAAACACTGTTGAGTGTGGATGGAGCCTGTGCCTGTACTAGGACTTGGCCGCCTCTGCCGTCCTTTAATTAATGCTGTTTAGCGCAGATGGGCCGGGGAAGCCAGAGCCTATTGCTCCAGCCTGTTTTTGTGTTCCTTGCACCATAAATTTGCTTTTAAAACTCACACACGTCTCTTTTGTTTTGGTTTTTGTTTTGTTTTTGGAAGCCACTGTGATTGTACTTCTGTGTGTGTGTGTGTGTGTACAGTATGTGTGTGTATGTGTGTATGTGTGTGTGTGTGTGTGTGTGTGTGTGTGTGTGTGTGTGTGTGTGTGTGTGTGTGTGTGTGTGTATGTGTGTGTGTGTGTGTGTGTGTGTATGTGTGTGTGTGTGTGTATGTGTGTGTGTGTGATTCTAGTTCTAGCTTTGCTCTAGCAGTTCTGTCTAGCATCTGTCTCTGGCTGTAGCTGTATACGTATGTAGCTATCTGCTCTGTATTTACAGATATTGCTTCAGGACAGGACAGGGGTGACCTGGAATCAAAGCTGTGATTTGATGGGAAGGATATGTACACCATCCATTTTGAACAAGACCCTGTTGCGTCTGCATTGCCTCTGGATCCAATACAATACACTCTGCACACACACACAAACACACAGACACACATGCACACACACAATCACCCTCTCTATCTCGCTGACGAAAATTCAATCTCTCCCCCCATCTTGTCTCCTTGCAGTGCTCTCCACTAAAAGGATCCGGTCCCTCGTGGGAGTACGTCTTCCCCTCTGTGATGACTGTGTGTAATAATTAATGGGATTATAAGATTACACAGTCGCTCCTCCAATCCCCACCCCAGGGCCAGACCACCCTGCTCTATCTCCATCTTTTGTGTGTGTGTGTGTGTGTGCGCACGTGTGTGTGTGTGTGTGTGTGTGTGTGTGTGTGGGTGTGTTTGTGTATGTGTTAGTGTGGGCTGCCTGGCTAAGTTATCAGCAGGGTGTGGTGATGCATGTAGTGCAGGCTGCTAAGTGAGCCAGTGTATGTACTGTAGGGAGGCCTTCTATCTCCCTCCCTTAAGCCTCTGCCACTGACCTCCCCGACATGGGATCCAGGAAGCAATTCGTAAGTCTTCTGTGGTCTCATACATACAAACATAGC
>CM059273.1:23255341-23257841 GCA_030347295.1 Setipinna tenuifilis
GGTAATGGTCCCCTTATTTTTTAGAGTGTAACAGTCTAATCCAGTGTGTCTGTGCTTAAATGAGTTGTGTACAGTATGTGTTTTGCATTGGGTTTGTGCCTTGTAATATCAGTCGTTTGCTGTGTGTTAGCCTTTATTGTAATGACCTCTCTGTAAGGTGTGCAGTTTACCCTATCTTGCTTTATAATGAGTGGCACCGTATAGCGTGGGAAAGTGGGCATGTCTGCCAGAGATACGCAGAGATACTTCCTAATTGTATTTCATCCTGAGAATCAAATTAGCATCACATCCCTAGCCATAGCATCTGCCTCATTATAAGCACCTGATTAGCTGCCGGGGACACTCGCTAATGGCACTTTGCCCCGTTAGCGCAGCATCGCCACAGTTTGACCCTTTACCCTCCACCGTCTGGATCGCACGCATGCACGCTCACTTGGAGTGTCAATCACCGTCTCCACGACTACTAAACTAGTCAGCGTCAGAGGATCCTTCATGTATTCCTGACTTCATTGCAGGTTCTGTTTCCTGTTTGACTACTTCAGGAAAAAGCAGACAATAAAGTCAGAGTTTGCAATTAAAGACAAACTCCAACGCTCCAGGTCTATGTTTTGTGTATATACAAGTATATAAAAATGTTAGGTCATCATCTGTACCCCCTCTCTTTCTCTCTCTGTCTGTCTCTTTCATATCAACAGGGTTACATCCAGGTCTGAAGTGATAACTCCTGGCTGCATTTGGCTGACATGTTTGTCAGTTCTAAGAGATCTTCTCCATAATGAAAGCATTAGTCACTTGCAATGACCCTAAAAGGTGAGAGAGGCCAAATACATCATTGTGGACCCCTTTTCTTCACTGTCCAATTGAGAAATACAGGGCATTGGTAGTCCTAATGACTTCATGTTGATTACTGTGAGGTACTGTACAGCCAAGCAATGGAGCTTTACTTTCTCCAGGTGACAACCCTGTTCAGGGAGAACCGGCAGGTTCAGTGCAGACCTCTGGTCTGCCATCAGGGGAACTTCATAACATTTCCACAATTGTTAAAGTCATGAACGCCATATTTTGGGGATAAGCTGGTGCTTTGACACGAGCTGTCTAGAGAGATGTGTTATTGCATGAGAGTGGAGGCCCTGTCAAATTTAACACAGACACGAGCAAGACCTCAATCCAGACAGACAGACAGAGAGAGAGAAAGAGAAAGCACAAATAGAGACCTAACCTGGAAATGTGTTTTTTTTCTCTTCTGTCTTTGTATTCCTGTATGGGACATTTCCATTGTTTATGCAAGGGGATTTAGGGCAAGTTGTGTTTTGTGTTTTTGGACACACTATGTTCCACCAAAACAACTTAAGAAAGTATATTTTGGCCTCCTGCTTTTTTTGTAAATAGCAGTAGTATAAGGTCTGTTGAGGTCTTTCAAACAAACACAGAAATGAATTTTTAAACGTGTTGGCATGTGTTCTCTTTCTGTCTCTGTCTTTCTCTCCCTCTCTCTGGCTTTCTCTCTTCCTCTCTCTCTCTCTCTCTCTGTATCTCGTTCTCTCTCTCTCTCTGTCTCCCTCTCTTTAACTCATGCTGTGATCTGGGCATCTTCTGATCGCCACAGACTGCATATCCACTTGCCTCTGCACATCTCTGTGAAGGTGATAACCAGTGTGAGTCAGGGTGCTTGGTAGCCTGGCTGTCACACCAAGCTCGAAGACAGAGCTTGGTCTGGCAAATCTCCATCAAAGACAGGAAGTTCTCAGAGGCAGGATCAAGAGGCATGTATCAAATGTTTCTGTATACTACCGTACAGACAAACAACCAATCAGACCACTGTTTCCAATGATGTATGCATAGCATTTGTTTTTTAATTGGTTCTAAATTTTTTTCGGACCAGGAAGAACTGACATTAGGTAGGTTGGCCAAACTGACTTGAAGGTGAAATTGAAGGTAGTGTCACTGGCAGTATGGGCAGGCCCAGTCTAGACCCACTCCATCGCTGTCGTCCTCTGGGACCAGAGCAGGGAGTGTTTGACATCATCTTGTAGCGTGACCCTCCCTCTCTCCCACTCCTCCCCACCACCCCAGAGGCGATTCTAGACTCCCTTGGGAATTAGCCAGTTCTAGAAAACTCATAAAGTTTGACCTGCTTTTTAGTGACACCTTTATCACTGACTCCCACAACTTCTTTTTGAAAACTGCAGTGCCATGACTATAGTTTAAAGGTTGTCTGCTGCCCAGAGGCCCTGTAGTGGCTTGGGCCCCCTAGCCACCTAGCCTCCTAGGCCCCTAGCCACCTAGACCCCTAGACCCTAGGGAACACTGCAAATTTCAAATTCTGTGTGTGCAACCTGTACATATGGTTGTTGACAATAAAGCTGACTTTGCCTGTGTTGTGTGTTGGCTAGCTCCCAGCCTTTGCAAATGACACTTCCTGTTTAGAAGCCGTGCCTCAGGGGAGGGCGGGAACATGCCCCACTAATGGCTTTCTCTTGTTCGGTGCGGCCACACGGAA
>CM059273.1:23265341-23282841 GCA_030347295.1 Setipinna tenuifilis
AAGCAAAGTAAGAAGTTAAAACAGGTCCTCTATCCTCTGTCCGCATGCTCAGAAATACACACATGGTAACCTACCCAATCAAACAAACATACACACACACACAAACACACACACACACACACACACACACACACACACACACACACACACACACACACACACACACACACACAAACCCCCAAATAATACACACACACAGTATTACATCTCCTGTGTACCTACTTTACTGCAGCATTTATCATCAAAGCGCAGCGTCTGCCAAGCCGATCATTGCATATGGATATTACTGCATCATACTCTTCATCACAGCAGTATGGATATTAGCCCTGCACTTCATCACACAGCGTGGATATTAACTGGGCCCCCCTGACTGCACAAACCACAGGCCTACCATCGATAATCGAACGGAAGTAATTATCTCATTGTAATTTTCTGCCGTGAAATTGATATGCACGCCGGTGTCCACTATGATTTTTTGTGCGCGCTGATTGCAGCGTGACAGCTTCCTTCATGTTGGTAATTTAATTCGGCGAGAGGAGAGGAGAGGAGAGTGCAGTGCAGAGCAGGTCTGAGGAGATAAGATCACTGGGAGCACTGAATCCATTAGCACTGCAGGCAGGACGATAGGCAGAGAGGCTACAGTACCTCCTACCTCCGTCTCGTCTTGCCTGACCAGTGAGTGGCGTGACCAACAGTGCCAACATAAACACCCCCCCACCACCACCAGAGAGAGAAAGGGAGAGAGGCAGAAAAAGTAACAGAAAGCAAAAGCCTGCAAGAGAGAAAGACAGAGAGCGAGAGGAGTGAGAGAGAGGGATGGAAATAAGAAAAACGAGAGAGAAAGAGAGAACTTTCCCACTACACTCCCCCCTAACACCACCCCCACCACCACCTACATCTTTTTCCACCCCAAACAGGACCCTACCACAGCAACAGTACCTCAACACCACCTTTACCCCTATCACCACCCACCGCAACACCAATACCACACCTAATCACCCCCCCCCCACCACCACCACCACTTTCCCCGTACTACACACTAACACCACAACCACCACCATCTTTTACCACCCCCAACAGCCCCCTACCACACCAATAGCACTTCACCACCACCTTCAACCCTACCACCATACCAACACCAACACCACGCCTAACCACCACCCCACCCCTCCACCACCTACACCCTCTACCATACAAACACCATCCACATGCCCTACCACCACCCACACCACCCCAACACCCCTGCTCATAACCATTACCTACATCCCGTTACCATACCAACACCACCGAACCACCACCTACACTCCTAACTCCACCCACCACCAACACCTAGCATGGCAACACCACTCCACCACCAACACTACCAGCAACTACACACCTTACCACCACACACCACCCCTACCCACTTCTCCCTTTCACCACCACCTTGGATGTGTAATGCATGCCCACTACCTGTCCTGTGATCTAAGATTGTTCTGACGGTGTGACTCCCATGCTGAAGAATGCAGCACACCCCCTCCTCTCTTCTTTCATATTACAGTACAGGCCTTACTCCTTTTATATATTACCGTACACGTCTTCCTATCTTCTGTGGGATTACGGTAAGGACCCTCCTTATTTATTGGAGATCACTGGCCTACATAAAAGTCCTCGGGGTGCAGCCTCACTGTGTAATGGCCGAGCGGAGCGAGTGGCCAGTGTGTTGGCTGCCGTATCACAGGGGAGCATTAGCCCATCCTGTCCTGACCAAGCTCCAGGGTCACCGAGGAACATGAGCCCACCCTGGCCAGGCTAAGCCCCTTCTCATGCCTCCTCATGCCCCTGCCCTTAGTGGATACTCTCACGCGGAGAGAGCAGCCCAGCCCAGTGCCCATCATTTAAACAGTATTACTATCAATCTCTCCATCTCTCTCTTCCTCTCTCAATGATTTTTCTCTCTCCCTCTCTCTGTCTTTCTGTCTCTGTCTCTTCCTGTTTCTGTTCATCTTTTCCCTTCTCTCACTCTCACTATTCATTTCTGTCTCTTCTGCTGTCTGACCATCTCTGTTTCTCTCTCCATTTTTCTCTCTCCCTCTCTGTCTTTCTGCCTCCTTCTCTTTCTGTTCATCTTTTCTTTTCTCTCACTCTCTTTATTTCTGTCTCTTCTGCTGTCCCTCTCTTCATCTTTCTCATTTTGTGTTTGTCCCTCTTTGTTCCAATTTCATTTTGTCTCTTTCTCTCTTGTTTTTCTTATTTCCATCCCTCTCTCTCACTCCTCTCGCTCTCTGTCTTTCTCTCTTGCATGCTTTTGCTTTCTGTTACTTTTTCTGCCTCTCTCCCTTTCTCTCTCTCTCTTTGCCCTCTGCTTTCTGTCCATCTCGTTCCCTCTCTCTGTCTCTCTCTGTCTCTCTGTCTCTGTCTCTCTCTCTCTCTCTCTCTCTCTCTCTCTCTCTCACAGAGCACTTTGACATCGGCTGAGGGTGACACAATTGTTATTTAATCCATTTCCTGTTCCTCACTGTTCCTCTGGGCACTCCCCTGCAATGTACAGGCACACACACACACACCGCTGCTGCTGCTACAGGACAAAGGGAATGAGAAATTAAAGAGCAAAAGAGAGAGAGAGAGAGAGAGAGAGAGAGTGCTAGAGAGAGCTAGAGAGAGGGAGAGAGAGAGCTAGAGAGAGCTAGAGAGAGAGAAAGTGAGAGAGGGAGAGACAGAGAGGGAGAGAGAGAGAGAAAGAGAGAGGGAGAGGGACAAAAAAAAACAAACCCAGAAATGGCTGCTACCTGCTGCTCCAGCGTGCTCCAAAGAGCTCAATCTCATCAGCTCTCCCAGCGGGTAGCGATGCTGAGGGCTTATCAGATGCTGAAAGCTTAGTGCTTAGTTTAGCCCAACCCAGCCCCACCCAGCCCAGCCCAACCCAGGCCAACCCAGCCCAGCCCAACCGGGCCTGTTTCTCTCCCGCTGCTCCCCCCAGAGACAGGGACAGAGTCTACAGCGATCCTCCTCTCCCCCCTCCGCCACAAGGGTCTTTAGTGTTATCTCCAAACACACTGACACGCCCAGCTGAGGGCCAGAGGTGCGTACATTTGTGAACGCAAGCAACGTATTGTGCGCTTTCTTTAAGTTTGCAGAAGCCACACATTGTTTTTGCCTTGGTTTTGTGTGGTGTGTATCATGCCTGAAGCTCATGGCGTCATCAGTGTTATTAGCAGGGCTTTAAAAAGGCGCCATTGAGTGGCTGTTCGTGTGGTCATCAGGGAACTAAAAAAGAAACAAAAATTCAGCGATGCAGAAGTCGAGCTCCTCCTACACAAGGTCACCTCATATTTAAAGGTAATACAGGGGGGAGGCATTCAACCCCCACACAAAATGTATTTTGGCCACCATTACCAATTAATTTAATGCGTGTCATCAAATTTGTCATTGACAGTCTCAGACCTTTAACGGTTTGTGATTTCATTAATCACAAACTGGGATGATCTTGGTGCCGTAGTGTAACACTCTGTCATCCTGAGCATAAATGTGACAACAATCATCAAAATACCCGGTGGCAAACATAATTATAAAGTATGCCATTTTAAAACTGAACATGTAAGCCATTTTTAGATTTTTGAAGCTGGATTGATCATTGACAGACTTGTTGCATACATTGTTGGGGGCATATTTCTGTAACTGTGTGTGGACAAGCTGGACACTTTTTCCTTTAATTACATTTGGCTTTTTTCTTGTCTGTTTTTCAAGCAAATACATTGTTGGATTGGGGCCCATCTTATCCGTCACTCACTCCTGTGATGCGTGAGGCAACATTGACAGAATTGTTTCAGCTCCCTGCATCATCTTAGGCCTCCCAAACACACATTAGCACACACACACACACACACAACTCAGTGCATCATCTTAGCCCTCACATCGTCTCAACCCTCCATCCCTCCCTTCACAACCGAAGAATGAACGTGGATGAAATTGATGAAAACCTTTTGAAAGAGCAATATGCCCAAACAAAAGCGCCCTGCATCGTCTCAGGCCTCCCTGCCTTCCCAATCGGAGAAAGAACATGGATGAAATTGATCAAAATCTTTTTGAATGAACAAAGTGTTCAAAACAAGAGCACTTTCGACAACTGTAGCCAATGTACAGCAGAGAAGTTTTTCATGCCGTGTTTTCAGATGTTTCGAAAAGTAAGAGAATTTGTGTTTCCTGGTTTATAGCTCAAAGATTGGAAAATTCTCACCGCAAATTACACATACACTTTTTTACATGCTGGTTTTGTACATAAAGGTGAATAAATAATTAGGGGCTCTTTACATAATGTATGCTTAATGCCCACATTCCCATGGACACTCCCAGGTTTGCATATGCATGCCACAGAAAAGAGGTGTTTTGCACTTCTCCGCTTATACCGCACGGTATTCGGAGTTATAACAATGTGCGCCGTGTTTGTACATACTACGCCATGTTTTTAGACACTCCTTGTGAGAGGATTGTCATCCAAAAATTAGTTATCAACAAAGTAGAGACAAAGCCAAGCCGAGTAGTGGTAAATGACAAAACCCTCGAGGTTTATTGTAACGGATCCGGGAGCTTAATACAGCGTGCACCTAAGGCTGTGACCATACAAACTCAATTATACGGGGCACACCGCCCTCCTTATATACAGGTGTGACGCCTTTGTTTCGTGTGGCGGGAGATCCGGGAGATCTGGTTGGGGGTTGGGATACGCGGTGTCAATGGAAGCACGCCCCAACATACATGCATCTTTGATTTTTCTACTACAGGATTACACCAGAAGCGTGCGTGAATAGCGTGGTATATCTGGTCATGAGTATGTTTGCTCAGGGTCATCCACAGCGCCCCCATATGGTGTCTAGTATAGTATAGAGTCTAGTGCTCTTTGTGTGGTTAACAAGGCTGTTGGTAAAACTGTGATTGCAGCTTCATGGTCGACAACAAACTTTGAGTATCACATTTTCTTCTTCTTGCTCGCTTTTTTGTCTCTGCCTTTCTCGCTCTCTCTCTCTCTCTCCCTTTTCTTCAATCTTTCTCTATTTTGCGTTCTCTGGCTTTTTCTCTCCTCTCTCTCTCTCTCTTTTGCCCTCATATGGACAGAAAAAAGAGATGGCAAAAGGAAGAGGAAAATGGTGATGAAAAACACAATTAAATTGTCACTTCACTTTCTTGACAGAGAGAGACACACAAGACCCAAGGGAGTGAGGAGCGAGGGAATGACATACACACACACACACACACACACACATACACACACCCACACACACAAACACACACATGGAAGAGCTAAAGGTTTTACGATGCGGGCTGTGGAGAGTGGTCTGGGGGGGGATCGGCCGAAGACAGCAACATGTTGGCCGAAGAGAGCGTCCAGCTGTGTGTTCCTGCGAGATGAGGAACAGCTGTAGCACCCCCCCCCTCTGCCCCATACACACACACATACACACACACACACACACTACACACACACACACACACTACACACCACACACACACACCACACACATACACACACACACACACACACACACACACACACCACACACACACACACACACACACACACACACACACACACCCTTTTTCAAAACAAGGGAGGAGAACCAGCCCAAAGAATTTTTACAAGACAACTAAGACATGTCATCGTTGACGAGCGGCTCATCGTTGCGCTGGCTGTATTGTTCTCCCGTTGGGGGGGCCTGGCTGGGCTGTGTGCAAACTTTGCTTCATGTGGCACAGTAAAGGGACTCTGCATGTGGCGGTTTGTTTGCTACTCTCTCAAGACGAGAGACGAGAGATTTAAAATGCTGCTCCAGTGGATCGAACATTAACATATGAAATAAAGTCGCGGTGCAGAGCAGAGCGGAGAAGTGCAGTGCAGTGCAGTGCAGTCTAAGTTTTCTGTTGTTTAAGCTTTTTTCTTCAGTCTTGGTTTGTTTGTTTGTTTCTGTGATTTTTTTGTTTTTGTTTTTGTTTGTGTGTGTGTGACTAAGCTGCGGCCATCCTTCCACACCATGACGCTGCACAGAAATCCCTCTCTCTCTCTCTCTCTCTCTCTCTCTCTCTCTCTCGCTCCCTCTCTCTCTCTCCCTCTCCCTCCCTCTCTCTCTCCCTCTCCATCTCTTTCTCTCCCTCTCTCTCTCTCTCTCCCTCCCTCTTCTCTCTCTCTCTCTCTCTCCCTCTCTCTCTCTCTCCCTCCCTCTCTCTCTCTCTTTGCCTCTCTCTCTCTCTCTCTCTCCCTCCCTCCCTCTCTCTCTCCCTCTCTCTCTCTCCCTCCCTCTCTCTCTCTCTCTCGCTCTCCCTCTATCTCCAGCGGCGGGTGGGTGACAGCGCTACAGGATGTCACGGCTGGAAGAGGGGCGCACAATAAGTTCAGCTGTGGGGGCTTATGGCTCGACTCAACTCGACTAGGAGACGTGCATGCAGCATGTGGAACCCTCTCCTCTCTTTCCTCTCTCTTCTCTCTCTCCTTGCTCTCTCTCTCTCTGATCTCTCTCCTCTCTCCTCTCTCCCCTCTCTCCTCTCTCTCTCTCCCCTCTCTCTCCTCTCTCTGCCCTCTCTCTCCTCTCTCTGGCCTCTCTCTCCTCTCTCTCCTCTCTCTCTTCTCTCCCCTCTCTCTCCACTCTCTCCTCTATCTCTCCCTCCTCTCTCCTCTTCCCCCCTCTCTCTCCTCTCTCCTCTCTCCCCTCTCCTCACTCCCCTCTCTCTCCGCGCGTCTGGATATTGTGTTGTTACACAGGGGGGATTTGGGCACAAAATGAAGGTCACGCAACACTCCGTGCTGAGGGAAGGTCGGTGGGATTAGAGGCATGGCTCGGGTACGGGGCGCGGATCAGACGTGTTCATCCCCGAGCTTCGGGTCCGCCGGCTTAGACGCCCCAGCATGGGAATGTGGCGCGATCGGCTGTTTGCTTTATTTTCCCTAGGGAGTACGGAGAACACACACTAAAGCCCAAACACACACACACACACACACACACTCTCACACACACAAACACAGGCATGCACACACACACACACACACACACAAACAAACACGCACACTCTCTCTTTCTCTCTCCCTGTCTCCCTCCCTCTCACTCACACACATACACACACCACTCCATATACACACATACACCCAGACCCTCCACCCATACATCCCCCTACATGCACTCACCCACCCTATCAAATTCACACACCCTACCCCCTGCACATCACCCCCTGCCCTGCCCACACACAAACATACTCCTTGCCTTACTCTACAATCCCCTCTCAGACACACACACACACACACACACACACACACACACACACACACACACACACACACACACACACACACACACTCCCTGCCCTGCTCTTCAATCCCCTCTCAGACAGACAGACAGACACACACACGCACACAAAAACACACACACACCCACCCATACTCCCTGCCCTGCTCTACAATACCCAATCCACTCTCAGACAGACAGACAGATAGACACACACACACACACACACACATACACACACACACACACACACGCACACACATGTATATATACTCCCTGCCCTGCTACCATTGGTATTCTCCGCGATCCCCTCCCAGACTTCCAGGGAGGATGTGAGGATATGAGGATCTAAGGGTCAGAGGCAGAAGCTCCTTGGTCAGAACCCCATCTCCCCCTAGCCCACTTCTGTCTGGCAACTAGTAAAATAACCAAACAACCCCACCCAACACACACACACACACACACACATACACACACATACACACACATATACACACACACACATACACCGTCCTATCCTCTGCGAACCCCATTACAGCCCATGGCTCGGCCCTTTAAAACAGCAAGACCACTTCAACAGGGTGCTTTAGCACACCTCAACACACCTGATGTCTGACAGAGACACACACCTAAACACACCTGATGGCTGACAGAGACACACACCTGAACACACCTGATGGCTGACAGAGACACACACCTAAACACACCTCATGTCTGACAGAGACACACACCTAAACAAACCTGATGGCTGACAGAGACACACACCTGAACATACCTGACGTCTGACAGAGACACACACCTAAACACACCTGATGTCCAACAGAGACACACACCTGAACACACCTAATGGCTGAACATAACAGACACACCTGAATGTAAATGATGGTTAAATACTGTACATCAGGGGGTACTCCAGAAAGCAGGTTTAGTCATCTGGGTATGTTATCTCTGAGCAAGTGTCTTTAAGACTTTTAAAAGTGGAGCCATGAGGCTTCGTTTTGCTAGGAGAATGAAGCCAGATGACTTCTTCAAAGGACGTATGACTCACTCTGAATCATCTATCTACCAGGGCTTGTCACTATGACTACCTGCTTGGAATACCTTCCGTCTGTCTAGCGGACAGTGTCTACACAGGAACATACCTGACAACCAGTAAAGACATATCTGGACACACCTGAGCTCTGGTGGACACACACACACACACACACACACACACACACACACACACACACACACACACACACACACACACACACACACACACACACACACACACAAACACACACACACACACACACACACACACACACACACACACCTGTTACATATGTGTGATATTCAAAGGAGCTAAGTTGTAAGCAACTGGATTTCTTTTTGGAGCTTGAAGATGCTTCACCTTTCATATAAAAGGCCTTTGCAGTTCTGGCCTGATGATGGGGCACCAGGAGCTATACAATTTAGCTCCCTTGACTACCCTGACCTGGAGGAATGGGACTCTTCACAGACACATGTGATTCTGTTCCTCATGGTTATACTACAGTACCTTGCCCTCTGGCCAGTCCAGCTGAATGTGTACAGATCAGTGACCAGCACCTCCGGCTAAGCTTGGCTAAGATATCACAGAGGTTGTCACAACTTAATAAGACCTCACAGATTTCAGACATCACAGACGAGGCTAAAAATGAAGAACAGTGCCGTTGGCCGATTACGTCTGATCGCTAAAGTTTACAGTCACCTAGAAAAGCAAAACAAAGGGCTTTCAGATGTCTGTTTGTCTGCAACGGAGGAAACAGCTGTGTTTACGAGTGGCATTACAGTCCCTTTTAACTACGTGACTGAGAACTTGTAGCAGTCGTTATGACACCCATGCTCAGTCAAACAATTATGTCAGAGTTTCCCTGACATAAGAATGGTATGGGGGACTGACTGATGACATCTGTCAGAGGGTCAGGGAGAGGACAACCAGCCAGAAAAGCGCACAAAATGTTCTGGAACTGTACGTGAAATTGAAACAGTCTGTGATATATATACTAATGCAAATATATTCATAAAAAAATGAAAAGAAATGACAGAATTATTCAACAGGAGTTCTTAATCTTTCAAGGTGTTGGCAGAGAACTCTGACAGTTCAAGGGATTTCAAATGACAGCTTAGGCTAAATCTGACAACTGATGGTCGCGGTGAGGTCCCTTAAAGTGACTCAGAATGGAACACTTTTACACCTTCTAGAACACCTAGTCAAAGGCTATGTGACGGTCTGGGTAACATTCCCCACACAGGAACTTCAAAGCCAATAGGCCATTGTATGCCTTTACAATTCTATAACGATACCATAAACAGTCACATTAAAACATCATGTGAAGTTTTGTATGCCTAATTGCATGACAATGTTCCTCAAACTGTATGTTAATGTAGCCAATATCTGTAATAGTATTGTAAATATCTGTAATAGCATTGTAAAATGAAATAAAATTAAATTAAACACAGCCACATCATGACCAAGCCAACACTTGAGTGAACACAGAACATTCGGTTGCTATCCAGTATGGGTACATAAAAATGTCGGCACCCTTTTAATTTTTAATTTTTATTTTTTTGATGTATGCAGCATGTGAGTCAAGCTATGCGGCACTATAGCACACTATAGCACACCAAAAAACTGTGTCTCTTTCAAATCTTTCCTTGTCAAGAAAGAGACACTTGTTGTCTTTGACTGACTGTAAATTGGTCCTTAACTATTCCTGGAACAGCGTGCTTCCAGGCAGAGCAGTGTGTGTGGAGCTGGTGATGGCAGATAGCACTATCTGCTCGCCAAGGCCACACCTAATCTGTTTTGTGTTGTCCAATTCAATCTGATTGGGGAGCGGCCACTTCAATGAGATGTATGACTCTTTCATCCAGCGCAAAAAAGAGAGCGAGAGCCTTGCTTGTAGCAGCGAAACGCGCAGCAGGGCGAGAATGATAAATGGAGCATCATTAGTGCAAAGGACCTCGCCGCACTCACTCTGCGCTTTTCAAAGGAGGCCCTCTCCACTTGAAATAGTCATGTGTCACATAGCTAAAAGCCTGCAGCTCACCTGGACTGAGTCCCAGCAGGCTCACGCTGGGCGCGCGCACATGCTTTCCCTGCTACAATGAATGATTTAAGTGGTGGAATAGTCCTGCCTTTTTCCTTGATGGACCACATGCCCCGTACCTACAGCGCAGTAATAGCAGCACACACAGAGTTTGTTGCACCAACAAACAGCAGAGCAAAAACACAGCTCTTTGCACCTACTTTACAGCGCTGCACAACAGCACAACTTACACACAGCTGTCCTCTGCAGAGTTGTATAAAGTAGAAGTAGAAGTACTGTTTTGGATGTAATTACAACACAAGTAGTACGGTACTACGCAGTTGCAACTGCATAATACCATACTACCAGTGTTGTAATTACATCCAAAACAGTACTTCTACTTCTACTTTATACAACTCTGGTCCTCTGCCTCTGTCAGGTCTCTGTTTTAAATGGATGCACAGCTCTTCTCTGAGCTGCTCTCTGCTGGTCTTCTCTTCTCTTCTCTTCTCTTCTCTTCTCTTCTCTTCTCTTCTCTTCTCTTCTCTTCTCTTCTCTTCTCTTCTCTTCTCTTCTCTTCTCTTCTCTTCTCTTCCCTGCACTGCTCTGCTCTGCTCTGCTCTGGATTGTGCTCTGTGCTGCAATAGCCTGGTAAACCAACCCCTCATATTGCATTTTATTTTGTAAAGAGGGTCTGGCTGTGCTGTATTGAGAAACGTTTTGTTCCAGGAGGTGTAGACTCTGCTGAGGTTTAAAACGACTGGATCTGCCTTTACCCACAATCACTAACCTCTGGTCCTGATGTATGCAGTTAGTCTAGCTATAAGTCTGCCAAAATGTTCAAATGCAGCACACAAAGTCAATGCCATCACCAAAACACTCCCTCTGTTCCCCTGATTGGTTAGGCAAGATTCTGCCTGAGAAAACCATGTCAATGGAACCTCAGCCAGACCCTGTGTACAAAATGAACTGAAGTACGAGGGGCTGGTTTACCAGGCTAGTGCTGCATGGCCCAACTCTCTCTGGAATGTAAACAACCAGGGGCGCTCTGCTCTCCACTACAGCGTCTGCCTGCCCCTCCCCCACCCCACTCCGCTCCAGCTGTGCACCCCCCACCCCCAACTCAGCCCCCCGACACCCCCCACCACCCTTCCTGTCTCCCTCTGGGAAAACCTGACGTGTGCCCCCCCCAACGCCCCCCCCTTCATTCCTCCCTCGACACCCGGCCACATGTCCTGCAGCGAGGGGCTGCGATGAGCCGTGCAAAATGAAGAGCAAACATACCTGGATGTCATTACAAAGCACTCGCCTGCTTTACGCCAAGTATGCTGAGACCTAAACCAACACACCTCATCCGTTGCATGACAAGGGCAGGCCTGTGTATGTCAGTGTGTGTGTGTGTGTGTGTGTGTGTGTGTGTGTGTGTGTGTGTGTGTGTGTGTGCGTGTGTGTCATGTGTATGTGAGTATGTGCATGTGTGTGTGTGTGTGTGTGTGTGTGTGTGTGTGTGTGTGTGTGTGTGATGTGTGTGTGAGTATGTGCATGTGTGTGTGTGTGTGTCAGTGTGTGTGTGTGTGTGTGTCTCCTGTGTGTACGTGTGTGTGCATGCATGTGTGTGGTGCATGTGTGTGTGTGGTGCGTGTGTGTGTGTGGTGCGTGTGTGTGTGTGTGTGTGTGTGTGTGTGTGTGTGTGGGTGGGGGTAGAAAAGAGGAGAAAGAAAGGGGGAAACAGAGAGAGTTCATCCCAGGGTCCAGCATTTAGCTCTGTACTCATTTTTTAATGCGTGTTTTGACATCCACTCCCTGCACCAATAATGTTGCTGCAATTTGTCTCCATTTGGCTGCCTGTTGTTCCTGCTCTTCTCCTGCACTCTGTCTATACACACACACACACACACACACACACACATACACACACACACACACACACACACACACACACGCACACACACACGCACACACACACACGCACACACACACACGCACACACACACACACACACACACACACACACACACACACACACACACACACACACACACACACACACACACACACACACACATGCAACCGCTCTCTCACACACACAAACGCCCATACACAAACACATTCTCAAGACTTGGATATAGGCCCAACACTCAGCATTGAAATGCTGTAAATGGGCATAGATTTGTGTGCATATGTGGGTGTGTGTGGCTATACAGTGTGTGTGTGTGTGTGTGTGTGTGTGTGTGTGTGTGTGTGTGTGTGTGTCTGTGTGTCTGTGTGTGCGTGTGTGTGTCTGTACCATGTCAATGTGTGTGCGTGCTCTGTGAATGTGTGTGTAGTGTGTATATATGCACGCATGTGTCTGCATGTGTGTATGTGTGTGTGTGTGTGTGTGTGTGTGTGTGTCTGTCTGTCTGTCACAGAGGAATGAAATTGCTGTAACAAGGCAGCAGCAGCAGCAGCAGCCCACAGCTCTTTGTCTTGGTTTCAGAAAACATGCCACGTCCAGAGGGAGCGGGAGAGGAGGGCAGGCCGGGTCAAAGAGCTCAATGAATCGGGCACCGGCCGGCAGAGACCCCTTAGGCCTCCGTCTCCTCTCGTCCTCAGGTCATTAATCACCCGAGATAAGCTGGTTCCTCTGCTCTCCTCTCCTCTCCTCTCCTCTGCTCTCCTGTGATGGCGGCTGAAATCACTTAGAGTTCTGTGTGCGTGATGAGCCCATTAGCTTAGCCTAAGGTAATCAGAGGTGAGAGCCGGTGAGGGGAGGTGGGGGAGGTGGGGGAGAGCCTAGCCGGGAGAGCCTAGCCGGGGAGAGCTGCTCCTCTCAGCTAAAAACAACAGGAGTGTATCGATTGCCGCTTCTTACCTGACCTCCATAATGGCCACAGTGCATTTACCCAGATTCACTGCAGAGGCATCATGGGAGAAAAAAAAAGTCCACGTATACATTTGTTTTAGCACAATTTGCCCTTAAGCAACAGTTTTATTCTCTCTCTTGTGCCTGTGGTGCTATTTTATAGAACTGATGAATTATAGAAGCTAGCTCCTATCCCACCCATAGCTTTTTACATTACATTACATTACATTTCACTTAGCAGGCTTTTATTTAACGCGCCTTACAAAAGAAGACATAAACAAGCCACTGATAAGTAGAGGAAGACAGAGTAAGCAAAGGGGCGTAATAAAGTTAGTGCAGCCAGGGTACAGGACAGTGGACAGCCAGGACAGTGATGCTGAGTGGAGGTTAGTTCTGGTAGGAAAGGAAGTACTCTCCAAATAGAAGAGTCTTCACAAGCTTCTTAAAGGTATAGAGAGGGATGACCCTACTACTCTCAAAGCAGCTGGTAGGATGTCCCACGATTGAGGGATAAGACATCTCTAAAGTTTTGCATTAGAGAAGCTCCTTACGTTTTTTACATTTTTACATTACATTGCATTTGGCAGATGCTTTTATACAAAGCGACTTACAAAAAAGGAGGACATAAGCAATAGAGGAGGACACAGAGTAGAGACACAACAGACATATGTACTTCTGCATAGGAATAGAGAGAGAGAGAGAGTTGGATTAGTGTTTGTTAGTTATGTTAGTTTTGTTAGGAAGGGAAGCAATCTTGGAAGAGAAGGGTTTTTTACAAGCTTTTTAAAGATAGGGAGGGATGTTGCTGTTCTTGTCGCAACTGGTAGGTCATTCCACCATTTGGGGACAACCACAGAGAGTTTAGAGTGACCTCTCTTTGTGAGAGGCGAGGGTACCGATAGACGATTCGTGTGAGCGGAACGCAGCGCCCTAGAGTCCTTACGTCCTTAGAGTAGCTCCCATTCCGGTTCAAGCGTATTACAGAAGTAGGAGCAGAGGTGTCAATCCCGGGTTCAGAAAGTAAAATCCCTGCCACAAATTTGATCCAGCCAGCTCTGGATCGGCTGATCGTAATGAGCACTCAAGACAGGTAGACCAGCTACTCAGTGAAGTCACCTGTGTTAAAAGGAAAACGTGGCAGGGTTTTTTACTTTCTGAACCCGGGATTGACAACCCCTAAGAGAGATAAGAGTGACCTGTAGTGCTCTGTTACAGAGGCTAACTAGCCAGGCTAATGCCTCCCCCAGTGCTGTTTCAGAGAAGCTAGCTCCTTTGGACCTGTGCGACGCACAGCCTTAAATATCAGAGACAGATGGGAAAACGTTGATACGCGACTGTCGAGGGAGGGTGGTAATTTGTCCGCTGAGCGGTGCCTTGTGGGAGGTAGGCACAAAGACATACACACACTGACAGGCTAACAAACGCACATCACACACAGATCTGATTTGTTGTCTGTTGCGAAGCTCCCACTGGGATATTCATTCAGAACAGCGTGGTCTGCTTTTAGGGCTCTTCTTCTTTTTCTCTTCCTTCTTCTCTGTCTCCCTCACTTTCTGTCTCTCTTCATCTCTTTTTCTACCACACACACACACACACACACACACACACACACACACACACACACACACACAGACCACCTCTGCTCCTTCCTCTGAAGCTACTCCCTGGTGGTCACTTGTCTTTCTCCTTCTCTCCAACTCTTTACGTCGTCTGCTTCTTTCCTTTTCACTCACTCACTCTCCCCTCTCCTCTCTCCCCTACTCTGTCATTCATTCTTTTCGTCAGTGTGACACTTTCGCTCTCCTCCCACTCCTCTGTTCTTCTCTCCATCTTCTCTTCACAATCCCCCTCTCATCCTTTAATGCCCCTGCAGTTATTATACACTGCACAAACACTATGCTAAAACACACACACACACACACACACACACACACACACACACCCACACACGAATACATACATATACGTATAGACACATGCATTTTTGAGGATCTGAGAGTGATGTGTGTGTGTGTGTGTGTGTGTGTGTGTGTGTGTGTGTGTGTGTGTGTGTGTGTGTGTGTGTGTGACCAGCAGTAGGAGTGGCGTGACTGCGGACCACCTCCCGCCCTCCCTCAGGGTAATCCTGGATGGCCTGTGTAATGCCCGCTCTCGTGGGTGGCATAGACCCCCCCTACCCCGCCGCCACCCCCAACCCTGACCCCCCCTCTCTGCCTCCCCTGTGCCCCCCTGTCACCTGTGTGGGGGGGATCGCCAGGCTGAGCGTGCAGGGATTGTTATTGCTGCACTTATGCTGATGTTATTGCAGCCTGCAGTCTCCAGTCCACAGCAGCCCAGCACTGCCTCAGCCCAGCAGCCCAGCAGCCCAGCACTGCCTTAGCCCAGCAGCCCAGCAGCCCAGCAGCCCAGCAGCCCAGGGCAGGCACAGACACACACACACACAAACAAGGAATCAAAGAATCACTTTGTTCTAATGCCATCTCCCTTGCAACTCTCTCTCTCTCCCTTACTTTTCTGTTCTCTCTCTCCACTTCTCTCCCATTCTTATTCTCTACCTCTCTTACTTTCTCTCTCTCTGTTTCTTACTCTTCTGTTCTTTCTCTCCCATTCTTTTTCTCTACCTCTCTTTCTCTCTACCTCTCTTTCTCTGTCTCTCTCTCTGTCTCTTTCTTTCAGGCCAAGGATTGTTCATCTATAAAGTGGAAAGTGCTGGAGATGCATGGAATCTTAAGATGAAGTCGTATTGATGTGTGCATGTTTGTTTATTCTTGTGTGTGTGTGTGTGTGTGTGTGTGTGTGTGTGTGTGTGTGTGTGTGTGAGTGTGTGTGTGTGTGGATATGTTTATTCCTGCGTGTGTGGATGTGTTTATTCTTGTGTGTGTGGTGCATATACTGTATTTGAGACTGGGTGTACAGTAAATCTGAGAAATACCAGTACTATCCACCACCCAATCCCCTCCCTTGCCCTACACACACACACACACACACACACACACACACACACACACACACACACACACACACACACACACACACACAAATACTCACACACAACTACCACTATCCCAGCATCCCCTGCCTTACAGCCATAGCACCCTACATCTGTAACCCTAGGACTCTACATCTGTAAACTTAACACCTACAGCCATAGCACCCTACAGTACATCTTTAAATATAGCACTGTACATCTGTAACCCTAGCACCCTACATCTGCAACTATAGCACTTTACACCTGTAAACATAGCCCAGTACACCTGTAACCATAGCAACCTACATCTGTAAACATAGCACAGTACATCTGTAACCATAGCAACCTACAACCATAGCACACATATGTAATCATAACACCATCCAACCATAGCACTGTACATCTGTAACCATAGCAACCTACAACCATAGCACCCTACAGTACATATTTAAATATAGCACTGTACATCTGTAACCCTAGCACTCTACATCTGTAACCATGACACCCTACAACCATAGCACCCCACATCTGTAACCATAACAACCTACACTCATAGTACACATATGTAACCACAGCATGGGTGACATCCTTGACAGTGGCCTGCTGTGGTCTGCATTAGATGCAGTTGAGAACTGACACAGTTCAGCTCACCTTGGCTATCTAGGGTGGCAAGAGCTATCACACAGGGTATATGTCATCCTGTGAATGTTAGTTCCAGACAGTAACCACACACACTCACACACACACACACACACACACACACACACACACACACACACACACACACACACACACACACACACACACACACACACACCCTTAGGTGGTCTAGGTTAGCTATCTGATTCAGCTGTGAGATTAGCGAGCAGGTGATAGGATTAGGGTAGATATCAAACACATGAGACACACACATCACATCACATCACATCACATCACATCACATCACATCACATCACATCACATCCGCACACACACACTTCCTCATTCAGTGTGTGTGTGTGTGCCTTGTGTGTGTCTGATATATCTTTATAGGCCACACCAACACCTCCCTCTGTGAGCGAGAGCATGCATGCAAATTTGTTTGGTGTTTGTGTGTATGTGTGTATGCGTGTGTGTGTGTGTGTGTGTGTGTGTGTGTGTGTGTGTGTGTGTGTGTGTGTGTGTGTGTGTGTGTGTGATGTGCTACTGTGTCTTCACATGGGCAGCTGTGATATTATTAAGGGTGACAGACCATGTTTGAGAGTAGGGAGCATCTGATTTGCAGGAGGACACAGGGACCTCTATCACACACACACACACACACACACACACACACACACACACACAGAAACACAGCACAAATAATGCTGTGCTGGAAATAACTCGGGCAGTGAAGCGAAACAGC
>CM059273.1:23300341-23302841 GCA_030347295.1 Setipinna tenuifilis
CAGAGTGAGAATGACAAAGCCAGAGTGAGAACGAGGGAGAGAAGAGAGAGAGAGGAGGGAGGGAGGGAGGGAGAATGAGAGAGGGAGTAGGAGGAAAAAGAAAATAAAAGAGAGAAAACAAGAGTGACAGAGTGTTGGTGAGGCAAGTAGAGTGTGAAATAGAGCGAGGGAGGGAGACAGAGAGAGAGAGAGAACGAGAGATAGCAATGTTATCGACTGAGAAAATGCTTATCTGTTTACTGTTTAATAGTTGTTTTAGCAAATGCGGTGGTGTAAACAAAAGTGATAGCATTGAACAGGTGGAAGAGGGAATGGGGCAGACTTACACCACCCCCCACCCCCTTCCCCCCACACACACACACACACCATCAGCAAATGTGTGTGTGTGTCTGCTTCTTATGGAACAGTTGTTAATATGAGATGCTTGGCCTCAATCTTTGAAGTGCTATACGATGAACTTCAAAGTGCCAGAGAAAAAGATCTGTGTGTGTGTGTGTGTGTGTGTGTGTGTGTGTGTGTGTGTGTGTGTGTGTGTGTGTGTGTGTGTGTGTGTGTGTGTGTGTGTGTTGTAGAAGGCTGCTGACAGCATTAACACGTGCAGCTAGGTTGTTCAAAGAAACCTAGTTTGTGAATTGGCACACACACACATACATACACACAGTTACTGATGAAACTGGTGAAGATGTGCATCGGTTTTCATTACCAGCACTGGCCTCAAAATTCCAAATTGTATGTGTGTGTGTGTGTGTGTGTGTCTGTATGTGTCTGTATGTGTGTGTGTCTGTATGTGTGTGTGTGTGTGTGTGTGTGTGTTTGTGTGTGTCAGTGGGTGGATACATGTGTGTGTGTGGGTGCGTGTGGGTGTGTGTCAGTGGGTGGATACATGTGTGTGTGTGGGTGCATGTGTGTGTGTCAGTGGGTGGATACATGTGTGTGTGGGTGTGAGTATTGGGCTGTGCAAGCTCAGTCACAGTTCAGTCACCTCCACCAAGTGATGAAGATCACACTGTCTGCCCAGCATGATTTCTCACCTATGCATTCATGTGTGTGTGTGTGTGTGTGCGTGTGTGTGTGTGTGTATCCACACTGCCTTCCAAGTATGATTCCTCACCTGTGCATTTCAGTGTGTGTGTGTGTGTGTGTGTGTGTGCGTGCGTGTGTGTACATGTGTTCGCGCATGTGTGCGCGTGTGTGCACGAGTGTGTGTGTATTCACACTGCCTTCCAAGTATGATTCCTTACCTGTGCATTTCAGTGTGTGTGTGTGTGTGTGTGTGCGTGTGTTCACGCGTGTGTGCGCGTGTGTGTGTATTCACACTGCTTCCCAAGTATGATTCCTCATGTATGTGCGTGTGTGTGTGTGTGTGTGTGTGTGTGTGTGTGACAGAGTGACAGAGGGAGAGCTCAGACCCCATCCAGAGTGTGATTCCTCTCGTGTTAAGGCGTGATGAGGATAAAAGTAGTCAGCTCTCACAGCTCTCATTTGATTTCCATCTCTGCTAACGTATCAGCCGAGTGGCCACTCTGAGATTAGTGCGCTGTAGGCTTTGCAGATTTCGCCTAATCCAGGCAGAACGTTGGACAGGCCTGAGTGCCGAGCGTACTCTGATTACGAGCCATCGGGCACAGATCCGCCCTTCGCCGTGTAATCCAGCATAATCGGCATATGTTTTAACAGCCAGGGGGCCGAGAGGACGAGAGAAGAGAAGAGAAGAGAAGAGAAGAGGAGTATATTCCACTTTCTATTCTTATCTTCTTCCGACTCGGCTGACTTTCTGACTCTCTATCCCCCTCTCCCCTTGTTCCTTTATTCATTTCCCTCTCTCTCTGTCTCTCACTCTCTCTCTCTCTCGCTCTCTTGCTCTCTCTCGCCTAGCTTATCTTTTCCTTCCTTTATTGAATTTTTTCAGCCACTTCTGCTCTCCTTTTCCCTGTATCACTCTTCCTCCCTGTCTCTTCCTTTATCTTTTCTCTCTCTCTCTCCCTCCTTTTTTCTCTCTTTCCCTCCTTCTCCCTCTTTCCTTGATCTTTTTTTCTCTGTTTCTCTTTTGCTCTCTCTGTCTGTCGTTTTCTCTGTATTTTTACTCCCCCCCTTTCTCTTTCTCTTTCTCTCTCTAACTCCGGGTCTCTCTTCTTCTGTATTTTTTTCTATCTCTCTCTGCCTGCCTCTCTCTCTGTTTCTGTATTTTTTCTATCTCTCTCTGCCTCCCTTTCTCCCTTTCTCTCTTTTTCTGTATTTCTTTATCTCTCTCTCTTTCTCTCTTTCTCGCTCTCTCACTCTCTTTCTCTGTCTCTCTCTCTCTCTGCCTCCCTCTCTCTCTTATTCTGTATTTCTCTCACTCTCACTCTCTCTCTCTCTCTCATCCTCCCCCTCTTCCGCTGTAGTGGTGTAGGATGTGATAATGGAGGCTATAAAAAGCTAGCGGTGGCTGAGGGGGGTTAGCGCATGCTAACGTACGTAGCCCCCGGTGCTTATCGGACCACAGGCAGGGAGCAGGCAG
>CM059273.1:23338681-23341181 GCA_030347295.1 Setipinna tenuifilis
CCCACCCCACCTCACACACACGTACCCACGACACACCAGCCTCTACAAAGACCCCGACACACACACACACACACACACCTCTCTCTCTCTCTCTCTCTCTCTCTCTCTGTCTCGCTCACACACACACACACTCTTTCTCTTTCTCACACACACACCTCTCTCTGTCTCTCTCTCTCTCTCTCACACACACACACCTCTCTCTTTCTCTCTCTCTCTCTCTCTCACACACACACACACACACCTCTCTCTCTGTCTCTCTCTCTCTCTCACACACACACACACACACACACACACAAACACACACACACACCCCTCTCTCTCTCTCTCTCTCTGTCTCTCTCTCTCACACACACACACACACACACACAACACACACTCCCTCTCTCTGGCTGCGTCGCCACTTGATTCCAGTCTGCGGGGCATGTGTGTGTGTGTGTGCTGGCCGCTTCATGGTGGGCAGGCATGTAATGTGGCACATCCCCGGCCGGCGAGGGGAGAGCGGGGAGAGCGGGGAGAGCGGGGAGAGAGGGGAGCCTGCTGTCCGGGCCGGTGATACATGGCGTAATCCATCCTGCTTAGCCTGTCTCGCTTGCATTAGCAAACTCAGTTAAAGCGGGAGGCAGCCTCCGGCCATGACTAATTGCAGCATGGCATTCTGCTCGGCGGCCGCCGCTTTGTAGAGGATGCTGTCTCATATGTACGTGTGTGTGTGTGTCTGTCTGTCTGTGTGTGTGCGTGTGAGTGTGTGTCTGTGTGTGTCTGGGGGTGGGGCGTGGTTGGGTGTATGGGTTGCTCTTTCATGTATATGTATGTCTATGTGAGTGTGTGTTTCAGAGAGACAGAGAGAGAGAAAGAGAGAGAGAGAGAGAGATAGAGAGATGTACAGTATGTGTGTGTATGTGTGTGTGTGTGTATACGTGTATGGGATGGGTTGGGTTAAGGGTTTGGGAGTTGTGTGTGTGCTGTGTTGCAATGCACTGGACTGTGCCTATATAATATATTCTATAATGTGCTGTGCTGTGTTGTGCTGGGTTGTGTTGTGTTACATTGTGTTCTGTTGTGCTGTGCTTATACTCTACGTGCTTTACTGCGCTGTGACGGATTGTGTTGTAGTGCCTTTTCTCAGTACTGCATGATTCTCATTCCTGCTGTGCCGTGCGGTGCTGTGGGAACTTTGGAAATAAAAGTCAATGGGATTCACTAGAAGATCCTCATAAAAACCTGCTGGTTCAACTCCAGTTTTAAGAGTCAGCAGCGAGCCCCCTCACGAGGCGTCAACAGAGGTCAAGGAGATGCAAAGTGAGGAGAACAATAAATGATTAGAGCCGAGATGAACAGCCTGATTACCAAGTCCCCTGGTCCCTTAAGAGTGCCGCGTGTTTGAAGTACTGTGTGGGCACACACACACACACACGCACACACACACACACACACACACACACACACACACACTCACACACACACACACACACTCACACACATGTGGCATCTCTGCTCAGATGTCAGGAAACACAATATCTCTCCCTTTAAGTGCTTCATCATCGTCCAGGCAACCGCCATAGCAACATGGCCAAACAAATGCCAGGGGCTGCCGTCAGCTGACCCCGACGGGCGGGCACGTAGACGAGCGTGTAAGCAGCTCTCGCGGCGGTGTCAACGCCATACGGCGGCCCTGTGAACTCTGTGCCTGCGCCGCATATTTTAGCGGCAGAGAGTCACATGCCAATACGTGCCTTGGCATCAGAAGCACTGATCATCGTATACGACACACGCATAAATCTCGCCTGCTCTGTTCTTTATCTGTCTCACTTGCTCTCTTTCTCTCTATCCCCCTCTCCCCCTTTCTCTCTTTTTCTCCCCCTTCGTTCTCTCGCTCTCTCTCCTTCTCTCTCCCCTCTCTCTCTCTCTCCTTCTCCACCTTCCTCCATCTCACTTTCTCTTACTCTCTCTTTCTCTCCTTCCCTCTCTCTCTCTTACACTCTCTCCCTCTTCATCTCTCTCTTTCATGCTCTCTCCTCTCTCACTCTCTCTTTCTCTCCTTCCCTCTCTCTCTCTTACACTCTCTCCCTCTATCTCTCTCTTTCATGCTCTCTCTCTCTCGCCTCTCTCTCTCTTACACTCTCTCCCTCTTCATCTATCTCTTTCATGCTCTCTCTCTCTTACACTCTCTCCCTCTATCTCTCTCTCTCTCTACCTCTCTCTCTCCCTCCCCTCTCAGCCCTCCTCCCCTGTGTGAGTGTGTTCGTGCCTGAGGGCCACATGTTTGAAGGCTAGTCTGGGCCCGGAGCCATGAAGAACAGATTCTCCGCACCTGTTTATGGCCGTGGCGAACAGGTAGGGCAATTACACGCCTCTCAAGAGCGCTTCCAGCACGCCGCGCCGCGCTGCGCCTGACACCCCCATCACCAGCGGGCTAGCGGGCCGCCATATAATGCTTATTACCACCATCACTAGCGGGCTAGCGTGCTAGTGGGCCGCCATATAATGCTTATTACCGCCA
>CM059273.1:23346181-23356181 GCA_030347295.1 Setipinna tenuifilis
AAACCGTCAGCCTGGAGACTTCTTCTTATCCCAGCCACCATACATACCCATACACAGGCTTACACACACACACACACACACACACACACACACACACACACACACACTCAAACACAATTGTTGATTTTGCCATCTTCACCTAGTATACACTTCCTATACAACAGTAAAGAGCCTGTATTAATGTGCTTGTGGACCCCTTAGGCAGTGTCTATTCATTAGCTTGTAGACTCCTCAGTCCAGTTCAGTCAATGTATTCACACATTTGAAGATTTGTTAGCCAGTGTGTGTTCCTTTGTTTGTGGACTCATTCTGAAGTAGTAATTAGGCTGAGTGTGTCCATATGTTTGTAGAGTCGGACAGTGTGTGTTTGTGGACTTACTCAAGCAGTGTACGTGTCCATATATTTGTTAAGCAGTTTGTGTCCCTGTGTTTGTTAATGATGGGCTTGGTTGCCCATTGCACAGAGGGTCTATCTATGTATTGGAAAAAAACGTTTTCTTCCTGGAGGTGTAGACTGTTGAAGTTTAAAACGACTGGATCTGCCTTCAACCAGTCACTAATGTTTGGTCATGACACATGCAAGCCTGCCTATGCACTACAATTAAAATGTAGCACACAAAGTCAAGGTTATTGCTCACACATGCTCCCTCTGTTTACTAAATGGTTAGGCAAGATTCTGCCTGAGAAAACCATGTCAATGGAAGCTCAGCCAGACCGCCAAAATGAAATGAAGGATGAGGGGCTGGTTTACCAGGCTAGGTTGGAATGTCCTTGGTTGAATATTTCCAAACTCTCCCTCTCCTATCTGGTGTCGTGTCTCCTACGTGCGTTGTTTCCCCTTGCCTCGGAAGAATAATTGGTTGCCTTGCTATACGAGGCTCCAGTGAGATGACTGGCTGGGTGGCCAACATGATGGGATGAAATTAAACAAAAGTAGATGGTGACAGTGACTTCATGGATGGTAGTCTGAACACAGCCACGAAATCGAAAAGCAGCTGGCTTGAATACTTTCCCATTTGAGGTTTCTGTACAGTGTAAAAACATGACATTTTAACAAGATTACGCAAACAGGGATACCATGATGCATGATGTTTTATGTCCAGAGTGCATTGCTTAAAGCCAACCAGTCAACCATCTCAAAAGAGCCCAATGCTAACATGGGCAACAGCAATATACCCTCAGCTTCAAGTGCCCACTACCACACTGCAACCTCTGCTGTCAGTGGTGAGACAAGCAGCAGCAAAGTACAAAAACAATCTCCCATACTCTGCGACAATTCCCTGGTAATTATCTTCCAAAGTTTGTTTGGGATCTGGGAGCGTCTGGGCGGCTAAGTGTTGTCACTGAATCCAGCGCTAACTAGAGTACCGTACCATCTCATTTCCCAGCCTTGTGCATTCAGATCAAAGCAGTCAGCAATCTCCTTGATCTCCGGCTGAAGCACTTGAAATGAAAACTGCAACACTAAAATTGCTGAGAGGATCTCTGCCGCTGTTACATGATAATGTTGGTGTCGTGTTCGTATGGGCACTGGGGCATTGGGGTGGGGTTGGTGGGGTGGGTGTTCTTGTGGGGGGATGGGTAGACTGGGGGTCTCCCAGGGCGAGAGAGAAGGTGGGGGTGGAGGGGGTGGCTCTAATGACAGATTGGGATTTTTAAAATCGTATTCAACATAAAAAGCTGCTATCGTAATGATTATAATCATTAGCTGTAAAGTGGCTTGCAGCACTTACCGGACTGTCAAAGCATTATGATGAAAAATAATAACGTGGAAAAGTTTGGGCCCTCTCCATTCACCACAACACAAAACCCCCCCAAAGCAGTCTCCAAATGTGGGTGTTTTTTTTTTCAGGTCTTTCAGGCCAAGGACAGTAATTGGGAATAGTTGTATCATTTTGAAAAGCATGCGTCAAAAGCTTTGCCTTTGAACTGGGCTGACCAGACAGTCGTCTCGGTTGTCATCCAGACAGGCAGTCTAGCTTTTCAGGGCCTGTGCCGAGACGTAGGACAAGTGTCCTCATTCATGGGCATTTGTGCCTCCTTTCTGGCATGTGTCGCTACACAGAAAGGGAACGAGCCCAACAGGTACCAATAATAAATACACAGCAGGGCTGTTCGCAGGGCTTTAGGGAGGCACACACACACTGCAGTGTTACCCCCGTTTACAACTCTATCAGAGACACACACACACGCGCATGTAAGCACACACACACACACGCACACACACAGACACACACATGCAAACACACACACACACACACACACACACACACACACACACACATACACACACACACATATACACACACATGCACACACACACGCACACACAGACCCGCCAACAACCCTCCAGGAGAAACCAAATTTTAGGAATGTCCTCCTTTTCGCCCCCCCCTTTGTCCTCCTTAGACGACACAAGTGGTGTTCTCCTTTTCCGCGTCTCGCTGGTGGTCACCCCACCTTGAACCCCCAGGATCATTTCCCAAACTCTTATTAGTGTTAGTGGCGCATGGCAGGTCTCGGAGCTGTTGGCTGTGTGCAGCCTGAAACTGTAAACATGCAGAGCTGCACATCCCATTGGTCAGGAAGTCGTAAACACTGTCTGGTTCTAATGTCACAAGCTTGACAGAGCCCTTCTGAGCGCGCTCACAAAAACTTCACATATCCAGCAGAAAGAGAGTGAGTGCAATGGCTGAAGTGTGCAATAATCTCTCTCTGTATCTTTCTCTCTCTCCCAATCTATCTCTCTTTCTCTCTCCATCTCTCTCTTTTTCTTTCTCTCTCTCTTTCTTTCTCTCTTTTTCTCTCTCTCAATCTATCTCTCTCTCCTCTCTCTCTCTCTCACTCTTTCTTCCTCTTTCTCTCTCTCCCTCTCTCTATCACTCCCTGTACCCCTCAAAAAGTCTCCCGCCCGTCCTTATCTTGAACTCACAGAGAACACTTATGTTTCAGCTTAGCACATTAGAGAGAAATGGGTCGAAGGAGGTTTTTACAGCCTTGTAAATACTTTTAACTGCAAACTTTACCCCAGATTTAAAAGAGAGAGAGAGAACTTGAGAAAGTCCTTTTCAAAATTTCTAACTTTTTTTGTATAGAAGTTCCAGTGGGGAATGCAGCGGGGCACGTATTCAAAGAAGCAAAAAAACAAACATGAAAGTGTTAGCATGTGTGCCTTTTGCTGAGGGACTGACAAGCTGCTTCCTGCTTCGCTTTCTTTCATTTTTTTTAATAGTTGACGTTTACCCGTTTGTTTCCTTGTTTGTGTGTTTGTTTTGTTTGTTTTCACATGGCAACGTACACCTTCTAAAACACATTCTAGAACATCGCACTTCCATTTCTATGGCAGCACGTCACCCTCACAAAAAAACAAATTGAAGGAAACTATGGGGGAAAAAATGAAGGATGGCAGACACACAAAGTGAACCTGTGCCTTCATGACGCAGATATGAAGTGTTTCAGCTCTTGGCAGCCCTTAAACACTGCCACCCTCTCTCTCCCGCAGGTGAACAAACTGCCCAGAAGAGGAAGAAGTATAATTTACCAGAGTGCCCACCGCCCAACCTGTCCGGGCATGTGACTTATGGGCTCCATATAGGCCTGTAATATTTTCTGCTGCCATTAGCGTATTTGTTTCGCCTTCTATCTGCGCCACTTCACTTAAGCAGTTAATCACCCTCCTCTGTTCCTGCTCATTAGTTTAGGAGACGTGAAATGGGATAACGTTGGATTTTCCTGGACGGCTATAAATCAGACAAATCTGCCTAACCCTGAAGCATGTGTGTGCTTCCCCCCTACTCTAAAGGGGCTCGGCGTGGCAGAAAGGGGTGGGGGTGGTGGTGGGGGGGTAAGAGAACTATTTACTGTCCGGGGTCTTGTGCAAGGGTAATGGTCTGTAATTAATGGAGCTACTTGAGGGAAGAGCCTCCTCGTGTAAGGTGAAGGCCGTATTTATGGCTCTTTCAAAGCCAGACGCAGACGCAGACGCAGAGGCAGACGGCTGAAGTTAGACAAAGTGCAAATCTCCCCACAGCATGCTGGCCACCGCTAGGGCTGTCTGTTAGGGAAACATGTGAAGAGTTCACATACGGAAACATTTCAGTCCACTGAAGCCCAGCATTCTTGAATTGTGCTTTCTTTAAAAAAGTGTACAGTCCAAGTAATATAAATGGAAATGCTACTGGGTTATATAAAGATTTATGTAGTACAAATAAACAAATTGTTTAAGAAAAACTGATATAAAAAAATATCTATGAATATTCATTAAAATTGGACTCATGTGTTTATATGTCTGGACGTACAGTAATATGTGCAAATAAACAAGTGTTCTAGAAAGTACTGAACATTTTGAACAAGAGTGTTCTGGCTCTATAGAGAGGAGTGCACATTTTAAAGAAGCACTCTAGATCTAAATAAAGGAGTGTGGATTGTGTGTAAAATGTTGTAGCGTCCGCCTGATGGATGGCTGTTTCTTTAAAAGCACACGCATCCATGAGACGGGGGCTGTGTTTTTGTTCCATTAGAACAGTAAAAAGATTTCACAACTGGCCAGAACAACCATTATGGGAAGCAATATTCTCCGCAGGATTTGGGATGCCAACTGTGATTTATGAAAAAGCTTCAAAACAGGACTGTTAAAGGCATTTACAGGCTCCGCATATCAAGTTTCAGAAGTGCACGACCAGGCCGAACCTGCTTTTACAGGGAGCAAGAAGGACCTTCTGGTACCAAATGGTCATTAATGATCTAAGTTTATTTACATCACTGCTGTAGCATTTAAATACAGCCGTCCCACAGCCCAGCTGCCCTCCCGTTTGTTTAAGCCTAAGTCTGCCTGGGCTCTGACTAGCATGCTGAATGACTTCATGGCCATTCCCACAATCCCCTCTGACTGGGGGCAGTTTGCTGTAACGCACACACATGGCGAGCATGTTTACAGGGACTTCCTGGGTTCCTAGGCTCTGTCCTACTCTCACCAACTCTCCTGTCGGTGAAGTACACAAAAAGGTAAGGTGGTTGTGGCCGTGGTTGTGAAGGCTAAAATCTCTGGAGGGCCGAGAGGGAGTCTGGTGCCCACTAAGCAAGTGTAACCGAGGTCTTCCTGTTGTACAGTCCAGACGGACGCAGGGTCATAACCCGTGACCTCGCAGCAACTATGGTATGGGAGACGTGCTACCAAGTCAGCTAAAAAATGACTATTAGCTCAGTCAGTAGCGCATCTTTTTGAGGTGTTGGGAGGAAGGTTTACTAACGTTCTACGCCGAGCTGTGCTAGCTGGCATCCGTTACTCTCACGCCCCCCTAAACTCCCATCCGGGCACCACTGAAACTGAGATCTTCCTGTGCAGTCCAGACCCAGTCTCGAACCCATGACCTCACAGCAATTTCACTAGGGGAGACAGACACGCTACCAGGTTAGCTAAAAGCTGGTCTACTAGCTCAGTAAGCTGGTGTTGGGAGGGAGGTTTACTAATGTTCTACAGTGAGCTGTGCTAGCTGGCATATGTTACAAACAGCCACTAAGCGGGCCATTTCTGGACTGTCAAAGTGGATCGTTACCTCAGAGAGTGTGTTAACAGAGTAGAGACTGTGGGAACTACTCAGTTTTTTTTTCTTTTAGCAAAACAGCTTCACTGCTACACCACTACACCACACACGCTCAGGCATCCATTATGTTCAGGTGTCCCCCACGGCTGTGATTGAGTAAAATTATGCCATCGAATGTTTTTTACTCTCAGCACAGTGTGTGTGTGTGTGTGTGTGTGTGTGCGTGTGTGTGTGTATGTGAATGCAGCTTACCCCATTCCTGTGTTCCCCCTCCCCAGCATCAGTGCTGTGTGCCAGTGTTGTGTCATTGCTGACAGAGGCAGGATGAAAACACTGTGGCCCACCACTGCCAACGCTACCGTGTGTGTGTGTGTGTGTGCGTGTGTGTGTGTGTGATGATGAAAACACTGCGGCCCGCCACTGCCAGCGCTAACGTGGCTATAAATGGGCTGCTATTGTAGCCGTGATGGAGCTGCCAGCGAGAGACGCAAGGCCCTCTTCCCCCGGGGAAGTGCTGGGCGGTGGCAGCCGTGCCAGAAGAGTGTGTGTATTTGTCTGTGTGTGTGTCTGTGTCTGTGTGTGTGTGTGCAGAGAGACAGACAGTGTGTGTGTGTGTGTGCACATGTGTGTCTGTGTATGTGTCTTTGTGTGTGTATGTGTGTGTGTGTCTGTCTGTGTGTGTGTGTGTGTGTGTGTGTGTGTGTGTGTGTGTGTATGTGTATGTGTGTGTGTGTGTGTGTCCTGGCAGGCCAGGAGGCTAGTGACACTTAAGTGCAATGCATTGTCAGACTAGCCCCTTTGAGCTTTACCAGTCCTCACTGAATATGCTGAGTCATTTCTCTCCTGATAGACACACACACAAACACACACACTTACTCACCCACTCACTCACTCCCTACCTTACACACATACAAACACACCAACTTTCTCCCTTCTACACACACACACACACACACACAAATACGTTTTTTTTTAACTGGATATTTTAAAATCATTTAACCTTTCTAAATGGTGTCTATGGCTACAAGCACATTGTGTCATTATGTCACTTCCCACCTTGGTAGTGGTGACTCATCACTTTTGAACGCTGCTGTCAGGTGATGACACATCAAGCATGACTCAGCCTTAGATGACAACAAGGAGCGACATCATCCTGATAGACTCTCGAGGGTTCCATTTCTCACGGTAGGGTGACTCAACAGTGGCACGTGCTCCAACACAGCTTCTAGCCCTTACAAAGCACTTGCCGAGTGTGTGTGTGTGTGTGTGTGTATGTGTGTGTCTGCATCTGTGTGTGTGTGTGTGTGTGTGTGTGTGTTTGTGTGTCTGCATCTGTGCGTGTGTGTATGTGTGTGTGTGTGTGTGTGTGTGTGTGTCTGCATCTGCGTGTGTGTGTGTGTGTGTGTGTCTGCATCTGTGTGTGTGTGTGTGTGTGTGTGTGTGTGTGTTTGTGTGTCTGCATCTGTGTGTGTGTGTGTATGTGTGTGTGTGTGTATGTGTGTGTGTGTGTGTGTGTGTCTGCTTATGTGTGTATCTCTGTGTCTCTCTATGTCTTTGTGTGTGTCTGCATCTCTGTCTATCTGTGTCTCTTTTGTGGGTCGATGATGAAGTTGATGAATGTTGTTAGTCAGGAGAAATGAAACATCACTGAAAATTAAACATCCTAATCCTTCTCCACTGTGCCTGCGTGTCTCTGTGTTTGTCTGAGTCTCCGCATTCCCATCTCATGGTTTTCCTGTACCTTTGTGTGTGTGTGTGCATCCTGTTTCATCATACACATCTATGCATTATTTAGGAAGGCTCAATTAAAGCATATTATCTTCAGTGGGTAGTTTGATAGAGTGAGACCCCACAGCCTGTGCTGGTATTTGTGTGGTGTGTGTGTGTGTGTGTGTGTGTGTGTGTGTGTCCTACATGTACTATGCACACTAGTCTGCTCACTTGGAGGGACCATCACAACATGTCATGTGTTTCAGGGTATGACTCAGACAGACAGACAGACAGACAGACAGACAGACAGACAGATAGACAGATAGATAGAGAGAAAGTTAGATAGAAAGATAGATAGATAAATAGTTAAACTGAAAAAAGTGCAGCTGTCATTCAGCCAGTAAGAAATTCACAGACACTGTGTCATTAGAAGTCCAGTGTTGGCCCCTATTGTAATGTGCTTGGCATAGTCCTACCGTGCTGTCTGTAAACAATCCTATCAGTGTGAACTGGGGCTGGATTAATAAGCAGATCCCCTCTGCCTGGAGAGCGGGGCGCAGTGATCATGTTGTGTGTGTGTGTGTGTGTGTGTGGGTCGCAGTGGTGATAATGTTGGGCAGCCTTAATCAACATAAAGCCTGTCTGTAAGTGGATAATGCTCCCAGGTGAAAAGCTGTGTGTCTGTCGGGATGAGGTAGTCTGTTATGATTAAGTTAACGCACATGCATACGAACACACACACAAACACGCACACAAACATGCGCACGCACACTCACACACACACACACACACACACACACACACACACACACACACACACACACACACACACACACACACACACACACACTGGCTCACACTCCACCTAAATTGTAATGGACTGCGAGGCAGATTGTGCAAGAAAGCAGGTGCCATGTCAGTGGGCATGCCGGCCTGTCTGGATGAGAGCCCGCGGTGAAATCGGGCCTGACAGCGTCGCCAGCGCACCAGCGCGGTGCACTCACGCCGGCACCACAGCAATCCACTTACGGCAGCACTAAATATGCAAATACACTCCCAGAAACAGCCCCAGACCCTAGCAGGTAGGCCCAGCCCTTCAGCCCTCCAGCCCTCCGCCAGCCACATCTCATCTCATCCACACACACACACACACACACACACACACACACACAGTAAACACAGGCCCACCGGGAGATCTGGCCACTGCAAAACACACAAGCGTATAACAGCAGCAGACAGCAAGACAAACAGGAAGACTAACACACACACACACACACACACACGTGTATGGACACGCGCACACACACAGACAC
Source organism: Setipinna tenuifilis (assembly GCA_030347295.1). NCBI lineage: Eukaryota > Metazoa > Chordata > Actinopteri > Clupeiformes > Engraulidae > Setipinna > Setipinna tenuifilis. The sequence continues at coordinate 23,354,748 of CM059273.1, forward strand.
ACACACACAGATACATACAGACACACATACACATATACACATACACGCACACACACACACACACACACACACACAAACACAGACAGGCTGGAGTGCAGCACGCTCTAAAATGTTTTATGTCCATCCCTGAGGTAATTCTCCCTTCTCCAGTTCAGTGTTGTTACAGTTACTCCTGCAGCATGTACATGTATATGTACATAAAGCCGTGAGCTTCCTCCTACAGCTACATTTAGCCAACATACGACCTCACGCCCCCGCACCTGCTCATGTAGCAACGCTAACGTGGAGGTACATGCTAATTAGTGTAGATACATTAATTAAGAGCTGATACATTAATTAGGAGATCAAAAGCTCTGGGATAGTCTTGATAGAAGCAGAATGCAGGAGGGATTATATAGACTTGTGTAAACATCGTTTCCTACACACACACACACACACAAACACACACACACACACACACAGGTGGTAGAATGAGAATGAAAGAGATACCATTATCTACCTGACTGTTACAACATGCATCTCAGTGAACTTTGACCTTTTGAATGCATCCACCTGGAGCCCTTCTAGAGGAGTCTGCTGCCAGCACCACCACTACTGTGACTGCTCCCTCTTCACTACTACTGTTATTGTTGCTGCTATCTGTATCACTACCTCTGTCCCAGCCTCGTCCTCGTCTCTGAAATAAAGACTTCTCAGCAAATACTGACTGCTGCTAAGCGTCTAAGGAAGTGTTCTGTAGAACTGATTAGCCCATAAGTTCCGCCGGGTACGGTGTTGTTTATTAAGCACTCATTCCAAAAATTACAGCTCGTCTCTAAGTCTGCCTCTAAGTCTTCCTCGATAATGATGACAGCACATCTACCTTGCCTGCCTTCCTCCTCCTCATCCTCCTCCTCCTCCTCCTCCTCCTCCTCCTCCTCGTCCTCCTCCTCTTCTGCTCTGTTAGCCTAGCGCTCTTATGCTTAATGTAATGGGACATCGTTTCGCATACAGTAGCCTAGCGCTCTTGTGCACGGTGTAATGGGCCAGGCCTTAGCATAGCGCTGGCAGGGGAGAAAGATTAGCACAAGGCGGGCAGTGGAGGTAGCACAGAGCAGAGCAAGCAGGCCGGAGCACAAAAGCTATTTACAAACATGACCTCACCTCATGAAGCAGCAAAGCCTCTGTTACACAGTACTTACAAACACCCCGCTTACAAAGCAAGTCTGTGTTATTTAAAAATATGACCTTGTGATGCAAGCCTGTGTTATTTAAGAACAAGACCTTGTAAAACAACACTGTGTTATTTACAAACAAGTCTTTTTGAGGCAAGAGTTTTTTTATTTATAAACAAACAAATGTTTTTGGGGTAAGCCTCTGGTATTTGGAAACACAGTCTCCTGAAGCCGGCTTCTGTTATGTGTGTCTCTCTACAACTCAACACACCCTGTGTTG
>CM059273.1:23361181-23408681 GCA_030347295.1 Setipinna tenuifilis
CCTCTAGCTATCACGCTCACGCTCTCTCGTTCTCTTTCTCTCTCTCTCTCTCTTCCTCTATCTATCACAATCACGCACTCTCTTTCTCTTCCTCTCTCTCTCTCTGTCTTCCTCTATCTATTGCTCTCTTTCTCTTTATCTGACTCTCTTTCTGTCTCACCCTATTCCTCCCTCTTTCGGTCTCTCACTCTTTTTCTCAGTCTCTCTCTCCTTTTCTCTCTTCTCTCTCTCCCTCTCTCCTGTGGTGGGAGTAAAGGTGGAGATGGGTGTGGAGAAGGCTAACTACTCCTCCCTCTGTCAATCTCTCTCTTTGCTCTCTCTTTTTTTCTCTCATTTCCACTCTCTCACCCTCTCTCTCTTCTCTCTATCGCTCTCTCTCTCTCTCTCTTTCTCTGCCTCTCTCTCTCTCTCTCTTCCTCTCCCTCTCTCCTGTGGTAAGAGTAAAGGTGGGGAAGGGTAATTGCGAGCGACTCCTCCCCTCTCTGCTTCTCTCTCGTGGCTTAGATGCTAATGTGTGTGTGTGTGTGTGTGTGTGTGTGTGTGTGTGTGTGTGTGTGTGGGGGGGGGTTGGAGCACAGTCCAAGTGAGCAGGAGTCAGGCCCTTTAACGGTCTGGTCTGCGCCTCCTAATGTCTGAAGTAAAAAGCACACCCCCGAAAGAGCCAGGAGTCGAGCTCCGAGGACCTGCGTCTCCTGCGTCTTCTCCTGCTCCGGGAACCTGCGTCTCCTCACGTGTGGAGGAAAGCCAAGTCACCCAAATTAGCAGGAGTCAAGTCTCAAGCCAGACGCCTCCTAATGTAACTAAGTAGTAGTAGAGTAAGGCACTTTCTTAAAAGAGCAGGAGTCGAGCTCCAGGATTTCGCTTTCTCCTCCCGAGAAAGAAAAGTGAAAGGAGGCACAATCCAAGTCAAAGCAGGAGTCGAACTGTGCTGGGCTGGGGGGGGGGGTTCGGCTGGGCTGGGGGGGGGGGGGGGGGGGGGGGGGTGTTTAGTGTCTCCTCACGTGGAAAGGGGAGCATGACACCAAGTGAACAAGAGTGAAACCTCCAGATCTGTGATCCTCCTAATGTGAGGAGTAGTGCAGAAGTAGGGAGCTGTGGGGAGCTGCGCCTCCTGACGTGTGTGTGTGAGTGTGTGTGTGTGTGTGTGTGTGTGTGTGTGTGTGTGTGTGCTCTGAGAGAGGCAAGGAGTCAAGCCCCAGGATCTGCAGCTAAGGGAGGTGGGCACCGTGTGTCTTTACGGCACAGCAGAAGCCCTTTTACTTCCCTACACCGATCGCTCCGACAGCAACACACAGGGGAACATACTGACAGCTACACACACACACACGCTGACTTACTTTCACACACACACACACACGCTCACTTACTTTCACACACGCGCACACACACGCTTACTCTCTCTGTCTCTCTCTCTCTCACACACACACACACACACACACACACACACACACACACACACACACACACACACACACTCTGTCTCTCTCTCTCTCTCACACACACACACACACACACACACACTCTGTCTCTCTCTCTCTCTCTCACACACACACACACACACTTACGGCAAATGATCGGAGAAAAGTGAAATGCACAGCAATGAAAAAGAATGACAGAAAAAAAGACACTCTTTAAGAGTGTGACATGACAAAGTGTGAAAGACAGAAGATATCTGAAAGACAGAGAGTGAGAGACACAGAGAGATAGGAAGAGCGACACAGAGGGAGTGAGGGAGACAGAAAGCCAGAATAGAAGAGAGAAAGAGAGAAAGACAGAAACAGACAGACACAGATACAAAAGTAGACAGACAGCAAAGGGGGGCAGACAGAGAGAGAGGGAAAGACAGAGAGAGACCCCAGTCTGTGTGACTACAGTGAAGTGAAAGCAGAGGCAAAGGCAGAGGGAGAGAAAGAGACAGAGGGAGAGAAAGAGGTAGAGGCAGAGGGAAAGAGGGAGAGGCAGAGGGAGAGAAAGAGGCAGAGAGAGGGAAAGAGGGAGAGGCAGAAGCAGAGGGAGAGGGAGAGAAAGAGACAGAGGGAGAGGCAGAGGCAGTGAGAGAAAGAGGCAGAGGGAGAGAACAAGTCAGAGGCAGAGGGAGAGAGAGAAAGAGGCAGAGGGAGAGAGGAGAGCTGAGCAGTGTCAGGAGAGAGAAACAGGCAGAACCCAGCGGGGGAGGAGAGAGCAGGAGAGAGAAGAGAGGGGAGAGGAGGAGAGAGGAGAGGAGAGGGAAAAGGGGATTTCCGCTCAAACTAATCAATCAAGGATTGATAATGGCTCCCATGCAGGAGCGCTGACACGGGGGTCAACTCTTCCCCTGACCCCCAGCTCCGGGGCACTGCCTAAAGAAAGGCGCCGAGAACAGAAGCAGCGGCTAATTGTCCTGCCAGCGTCAGCGTCAGTGTCGGGGCTTCTTTCAATAGCCCCTTACTTTCACTCCCTCCCGACTCCCGTCTTTCTCCCCCTCTGTCCGTGCCTTTCTCCCCTCTGTCTTTCTTCCCCCTGTCCCCCCCCCCCCCCTCCTCCTCAGCCTTGCTGTCCTCCCCCCTCCCTGCTTCTCCCCCCCACCCCCCACCCCCCCAGGACCTCCATTAGCATACAACCACTTTGTTGCGGCATTCCTGGGGAGAAAGGCATGAATCGCATTTTTGTGATCATCAGCAGCGGCAGCGTCTCTCTCGTCTCTAGTCTCCCGTCTCTCGCTCCGCAGCTCAGCTCAGCTCAGCTCCTCTCTCCCTCCTCAGCTCAGCCATCCCCAACAGCACGTGCATCTCTCCTCTCCTCTCCACGCCGACACAGCTGAGACGAGACAAGACCAGCGGCTCGCAGCACCGTCTCCCTCGCTCACGCACACACAAACACACGCACACACTTACACTTACACTCACAGACATACACCAACCCATACACATACAAACTCACACTCACATACATCCACTTAAACACAGAAACACAGAGCTACGCACACTTCCACACACACTCAGCCACAGAAACACACACACACTCACATACACACACTCACTCACACACATACATAGGCAGACAAACAGACTGAAACACACACACACATGTGCGCGCACTCGGGCACACACAGACACGCACAAACACACACACACACACACACACACGGATCAAACAATCATCCGGGCTTGAGATGGGTAAGCATCGGCGATGGGAGCGAGAACGGAACAACAACGCCAAGTCAGAGTCAGAGGCGGCTGAGCAAAACAACGGAAGACCGATGAAATAGTCCGATGACAGGCGAAGGAGAGGAGAGGAGAGGAGAGGAGGAGAGGAGAGGAGGAAAGAGAGTTCAGGAAGAGAGGAGAGACTACGCTTCCTCCTGACAAACGTGGACCAAAAAAAATGTATTTTTTTCTTTAAAAATAAAGCGCCCTTTCAAAAAGAAATTGAAAAAAAAAAAAACAAAACAAAAAAAAAAAACTATCATCCAACAAGCGTAGCAGCATGTGTGAAAAGTCCAAGCTGACATCAGGGTAAACCTGCAAAAGCACAGCAGCTCCAGCAACAAATGGAACAAGACAAGAGGACAAAAGAGCAGAATCATGGTACTCACTGAAGCGCTTTTCCTTGCTCCTCAGTGTCTCCTCACTCACGTCCTTTATGTCTCTCTCTCTCTCTTTCCCTCTCTCCCTCTGTCTTCTCTCTCCAGAGCAGTCAGTGCGTGTGTGTGCACGCGTGTGTGTGTCTCTCACTCTCCCTCTCTCTCTCTCTGTCTCTCTGTGCACACCCTCTGTATGTGTGTCTGTGTCTATATACGTGCGTGCGTGTGTGTGTATGCGCGCGTTCCCTCCTCCGTGCGTCTGTGTGTGTGAGTGAGAGCTGTGCTGACTGGCTGGTCCGCGTGTGTGTGTGTGCCTGGAGCGGTGGCTAAGCCCCCTCTGCTGTGGCCGGGAGGAGTGAGGCACTTTTAAACTCACTCAGCTCCCCATGTGACTCGCCCAGTCAGCCAGCCAGCCCAGCAGCCAGCCAGTCACACACACACACACCCACACCCACACTCACACACACACGCGCGCTCTCTCCTTCTCCCTCTCTCTCTCTCTCTCTCCCTCTCTCTCTCTCTCTCTCTCTCACACACACACACACACACACACACAGCCACCAGTGAACAGCGCAGCAGCAGCAGCAGCACAGAAGAGCACAGCAGCACTCCAGCTCAACCTGTCCATACAGCACCCCCTAGCCCTGGCTCGGAGAACTGTAGCCAGCATGCACACACACACACACACACACACACACACACACACACACACACACACACATTTATACACATGCATGCAGAGACACACACATGCACACACACACACACACACACACACACACACACATTTATACACATGCATGCAGAGACACACACATGCACACACACATACACACATACACACATACATTCAGGGACACACATTCACACACACATACACACACGATTGTGTGTACACTCACATGCACGCATACACACACACACACATGCACGCACACACTGATATGCACACACATGCACACACACACACAAATGTACACACATGCACACATACACAGACACACATACATACACATACATAAGCATACACACACAAATACACACAAACGTGCACGCATGCACGCACACTCACACACATATACATATGCATACACACACACACACACACACACACACACAAATACACACAGAGAGATGCCTAAGGGAGACCTGTCAAACATTCTTTTTTTACATAATTGGAAGAAATTTTCATTTCACTTGCAGAGCTCTGTTTTTCCTCTTTTATTTCTTTTTCGTTCCTTTGAGTTTTGTCTGTCTGAAGGTGTTGCATCTAGAAGTATGTTTTTTTGAGTAGATAAAGCAAAATTCCTTTTTTATGTGTATGCGTATGCGTGTGCATGTCTGTGTGTGTGTGTGTGTGTGTGTGTCTGTGTGTGTGTGTGTGTGTGTGTGTGTGTGCGTGTGTGAGTAAGTGAATCAGAAACATTAGGAAGAAAGGTGGTGCATATTTGAGTGTGTGTATGTGTTCTTCATGGCATCAAGGTTAAGAGCTAAATTAACTAAATTCCTAACATTTCCTCTCAAATCTCCATTGGCACTGGAAACACCTGAGCATCCTTTTAAAGCATAGCAGACAACAATGCTCCCATAAACCCACTGAACAAATATAACTCACTCGTTAACATGTGGCTTTTAAAAGTTACATCCTCAGCTGCAGTCAGATTCTCCAGAGTCACGTTTGTCTATTCCAAGGTCCTAATGAATTCTTCACCACATCCTCCTTCTCGTGATGTTGTCATTAAGGAAAAAGAAAAAGATGCTAGTCTAATGTGATAGAACAGTCACTCAGAACATTAGCCTGATCATAAAAACAGCCCTTTGTACTACACTGCATTTTGTACACAGGGTCTGGCTGTCGTGTATTGAGAAACATGTTCTTCCTGGAGGTGTAGACTCTGCTAAAGTTTAAAACGATTGGATCTGCCTTTACCCAACTGCTAACGTCTGGTCGTGATGTTTGCAATTAGCCTGCCTACGCACTACAATTCAAATGTAGCACACAAATTCGATGTCATCACTCACGAATACTCAGTCTGTTTGCTGATTAGAAGCTGTAAAGCTACCACCACAGACAACCATCTCAACTGAAGGAAACGCAGACTACCACTGTAGGGAGATGATAATTGGGCAGAAGTGCTTAGGCAGGCTTTGGCCAGGCTATCATAGCCAGGGTTTTTTTTCCCATTCTGAGCTAACAACTAAACTGGCACAAAGTCCCACATTTTGAGAGCAACAGCTCAACTACACAGAGCTTATCCCATCTAAAAAACAAGACCTGCCACATGCCGAAGGCTATTATTGTGAACAAATACAAAATAGCAAAATAACAAAGGCACTACAAAAAAAGCTTTACTAAAACGTGGCTGAGGCGATACAGCCACATTGGCCTGCCTCTTCCTCAGGCCTCTATGAGGTATGGACTACTCAAACAATGTTAGGGAAATGATAACCTTTATTGTGTGCACTGATAATGGCCCCCATCAATATAAGCCCCGCCCAGCTGCCACTGCATTAAACATGAGCTCCACCCAGAGGAGCTGACCTGTATCAGAACATTTTGTGTGTGTTTGTATACTGTAAAATGTACGTGAGAATGTGCATGAACCCATGTGTGCAAGTGTGTAAGTGTGCTTGCATGTGTGCGTGTCTGTGTAATTGTGTTTGTGTTGTGTGTGTATACTGTAAATGAACGTGATAATATGCATAAATGTGTGTGTGTGTGTGTGTCTGTGTGTGCGTGCGTGTGTGTCTGTGTGTATGTGTGTGTGTGTGTGTGTGTGTGTGTGTATGTGGGCGCGCTCACGCACACACAAGCACATGTGCCTGGAGGTGGTGGAATCTATGCTTATGAATTCACACTTTGTTAGTCATAGAAACAAGCCAAGTCAACAGAATGACTAAGCTGTTTTTTAATTAAAGAGAAAAATGAGGCAAGTAACACCATCTCATTATGAGTGTGTGCATAGAAGCACACCCGTTTTCCTCTTTGCACCAAGCTTCCACCTGGGCTGAGACAGCCAGCGGCATCTGCTGTAGGTTTCACACACACACACACACACACACACACACACACACACACACACACACACACTCCTATCAAACACTCTGCTGAAGACAGCATAGGCCCTCAGGAGTCACTCTATAGACCAAGCACAGTTCTAGTGATGTGCCCTCTGGCACTTAGTAGGACATCTCAGTCCAGGAGGAATAGAAGCTGAACCACATGCCAGAGATGGAGGCTCGACAGCAGGCCATATCCTAAATTAGTGCTAGGTCTAGGATTAGGGAAAGGTCTAGGATCAGGGTTAGGTCTAAGATTAGGATTAGGGTCTGGTCTAGAGTTTGGTCTAGGGTTCGGGGTTAGGGTTAGGGTTAGGGTTAAGTTTAGGATCTATTTATAGATTTAGGATTGGGAAAACACTTAGTATTTTCGCTTTTATTACTTTTATTAGTTTTATTACTAATGTTCATTAGTAGTTAATCAATCGTGTTGGATTTGTTTGCTAGACTGTAGGGTCTAGCTGTGTCTGTGAAAATTTCCAGGACACTACATCAGCAACACCCCTCACAATCCCTGCATGTTGCAGGCCTTTAGTCACTATACTCCCCTCTCTGAGGCACCCCCACCTAAGGTGATCAATCCTTAGCATGTGCCCAATATCCACTTAGTCAATATTGTCCTCTAAAAAGTCCCAATTTGGTGAATGTATGTTGGGTAGTCTGTACACTAAAGCCAATGCTAATGCTAAAGCTAATGGTACCCAGTGGTTTTATACCTCTTGCTCTCTAATACTATTTTACTTCTGACAACTCTCCGCTTTCCCATACATGGCACAACTCCAGGGAGCAGAGTTTACTTGACCAGTTGCCTCTCTGTATCCCAATACCCCACACACTTATCGAGGGCAGACCCAGCCTACCTAGCTGTAGCTTAGCTGCTAACTCTTCTTCTTCTGTAGAATATATTGGCAGCTTGCAGACTGTGTGCATTACCGCCATCTACTGGACTGAGGTGTGACTGTCCTTCTTCTGCACCAATAGCTTTTAGTTACACTAAATTGCAATTCTTCCTAACACCCACCCACCACCCCTGAGTTATTATTCTCAACTAATGGCTTTTTTAAAGAAGAGGCTCAGGTACAGGCCCTCAGCAAGTGTTAACATGGACCAGCTGGGTAAAGTTACATCTGTCTCATCCACCATTACACCAACAATGCAACCATCCCTGAGTTCTCTCCAATGGCTTTTTAAAGAACAGGCTTGAACTTAACAAACTTATTTTAACCTACTACTGTTTGGATTACACCACATTTCTAAGTCATATCTTCATAGGTGTAACTTCCTGCACAGCTAGCAGCTAGCTGGCTACAGCTGTTGAAGCAATCTCTTAGGTTTTTGTGTTTGAGAGAGTCCTGTTTCACTGCATCTGTTTAAGAGAGTCCTATTTGGTTTTGTATGTTTAAGTTTTTGTGTTTTACTGAAGAGTGTGTTTTAAAGAGTCTAGTTTAAATGTGTGTCTTTTAGAGAGTCCTGTTTAAGTTTGTGCATTTTATGAAGTCCTGTTTGGGTTGTCTGCTTAAGAGAGTCCTGTTTGGGGTTTTGTGTTTCAGACAGTTCTATCTGAGCCTGTGTGTTTTTTCAGAGTCCTGTTTAAGTTTTTGTCTTAGGGACTCCTGTTTGCCTGTGCTGGGCGTTGTGCACAGGGAGGGACAAATTGATGGTCACTCCTGTGCTGACATAACATTCTGTGGGTCCGTTTATGCAGCAGGGTGAACCAAAACCTCCGCCATGTTCCAACAGTGACGCATGTTGCTCCAAAATGGCCCTCACAAACAAACAAACAAACAAACCACTACTGGTATAACACCATAACAACAGAAATAACAACTACAAAAGACTTGCCACAAGGAAAGGCTCATAACTGGTAGTGTCATCAGAGGACAGCTGCCAAAGACCACACACACATACACACATACAGACAGACACATAGACGTACAGACACACACATACAGGCACACACACACACACACACACACACACATATACAGACAGACAGACACACGCACGCACACACACACACACACACACACACATACACTTAAACACATACTTTCTCTCTCTCTCTCTCTCTCTCTCTCTCTCTCACACACACACACACACACACACACACACACCCAAATGCACACACACGTACTGAGATGCCTTTGGGCTTTAATCCCTTAAAGCTAGTGTGTGGCTCACTGATGCATGGTTTACTTTTCCAGTGCTAAGGAGGAGGGGAAAAGAGTTCTTTTTCCTCAAAAATGCATCTCCCTTGTCAAGACGTCTAGGACAAAATGCAAACGATGTTTCAACAGTGTTGCATCACCAGAGCAGTCTCACCATCAAAGTTTCAGAAAGTTCATATTTATTTCCAATACGGCTTCATGACTTTAAGTGGTTAGATTTCTCGGCGGACATGTCTTGACCTTCCTGGATTTCAGCTCTTTAATCATGCATGCGCAGTGGTAAAACTTTGCGCAACCTCTAGTTATTTTATTTATTTATTCGCTGTTAAGCTGTGTTGCCTGTAGCTCTGAGGGCAATGAACTCGTATTCATTTGTTTCCCAATTCCAGAGAAATGGAATGTGGATGACTACGGCTGTATCCGTGGACAAATAGTCATCGTGCAACACCGAACCCAAGATTCTAGCCATCGTTCAGCAGTCTTTTAATGAGTTTATGGCCTTTTTCTACACAATTCAGTCGGTGCAGACATTGCAGATATGTCCCTACATCTTAACATGTTGTAATCTCACATGACAGATATTAAGGTTAGACTTTTTTACTGTCCCTGTTACATCGATTAGGTAAAGAGTAACAGAGTGTGTAACATTATGTACTTACACTATACCTTAGGGTTAGGGTTAGTGTTAACTATGTACAGTGTAAGTATATAATATTACATGTTGTTACATGTAGATACACTAGAAAAGGAATGGTAAAATAAAGTATTACTGATATGTACTGTACATGCTTAAATGTTTCAATCCTACATTACATTACATGTATTTGCATTTTTATATGTATATTCTAACATGACTGTAAGGATTTGTAACTGCTTTAAACAATCACTGGTCTCTCCATTGCTAACAGTGTGACTTCATGAAAGAAAACTGTGTGCATGTGTGTGTGTGTGTGTGTGTGTGCGTGTGTGTGTGTGTGTGTGTGTGTGTGTGTGTGTGTGTGTGTGTGTGTGTGTGTGTGTGTGTGTGTGTGCTTGTGTATGTGTGCGTGCGTGCGTGCGTGCCTGCGTCTGTGTGTGTTTGACAGTCCTAGAATTTCATCTTTTGGACCCGAGGGAAAAACAACGAAACTACAGACAGAGCCAGCATGACAGTGTCAGACGAGGGCAATGGTGTGTTTGTGGTGGAGGCCTGCGCTGGTGTGCACCTTGTCATACTCTGACCCTGTGCTGTGGGAGGCCATGCATCACATCTCCGCCGCTGCAGTGGTGTACGCAGGCCCACTTGTTTGTTGACATCTACCAATGCAACACATTACTGCAGATGGAATGTTTTATGGGCAATAACAAGTTGGGCCTTGGAGTTGTAGGAGAGGGGGAGAGAGAGAGAGAGAAGGCTAACCTGCATGGTCATGGTGGTCGAAAATGTGAAACTTCATTTTGTGAAACTTCAGCACTTTTGATTTTGGGCAGATTGGCATGCAGGACCCTTCATATCTAGTTTATTTATATTCCTGTTTTTCAGTTTTTATTTTGTTTAGTTTTTAAAACGAGACAAATGTCAGCTGTTGTATACCAATAGATACGTACCTCCTGAAATTCTTTGTCTGTTTGTGTTGTGAGTGAATACACATCAGTATTGACATAAACAGAGCATGTTGTTCCAGCGCAGACTGATGTGCACATTAGGATTGTCTGATAGTGTTTACACAATCTGTCCAATTAGATGGCTGAATATAGACTTCCTCGACGCTAAAGCCTGTCAACACCTCTCCTCCGCTGTGGGTGCATGAAAGGCTGGTACTCTGGTACTCTCGCACCCAGTCCGCCGCTCTTGTCATGTCAGCGTTGAGACATTATCCTGAGCTCCATTCAGAACGGAGAGGCTCTTTATAGGCCTACGCCGGCTTTCAAGCAAGTGCTTATCAGATTTCTCTGAATTATGCAGGAAGTTGTCCTTGAATTTTGTTCTGAAGGCTCGGCCCTGTTATTGCCGTGATTATCACGGCGACGTCGGCAGCGGGAGCTAATACCGCGCCGGAGCGCAGCTTTGAAATGACGGAGGAAATGTCTTCAACCGTCTTCTACAGTCAGCGGGAGATTATGTCCACAGTGCCTAAGAAATATAAAGTATGTCTTTATCGTGCACTGCCACTGAGGCGAAACGACCACATTAAAAATGGCCACTCTCTCTCCCTCTCTCTCTCTCTCTCTCTCTCTCTGTCTCTCTCTCTGTCTCTCTCGCTCCCTGTCTCGCTCTCTCTCTCCCTCTCTCTCTCTCTCTCTCTCTCTCTCTCTATCTCCCACTCTCTCTCTTTCTCTCTCTCTCGCTCCCTCTCTCAATCTCTCTCGCTCCCTCTCACCCATCCAGCTTATTAGGTACTTGTAATCATTTCCTGCTGCCCCGTCCCTTGTCAATTAAAATTCCAATTAGAATTATTGGGATAAGTGTATTCCCTGTCTGTACATTTATAAACACCCACTCTGAACAAACCCGCAGGATGGGGTGGGGGGAGGGTGGTGGCAAAGCCCCAAAAAACATATTTCAGTCAAAGGCGAAAGACGCTAAGCCACAGTTTAACAGCCATTGACAGAAGAGGTCTGCCCCTTTCTTTTCTTTCTCTCTTTCTTTCTTTCCTCATTTTTTCCTCTTTCTCTCTTTTCTCCCCTTTTCCTCTTTCTCTCTCTCTCTTTCTCTGATTGTGTATTATGAGAAATACTGAAGAGCACAGTTTAAGAGTAATCAAATGTGACTCCTTTAGTCCAGTGGGGCTCCAAGAATGTTTTGTTTTACAGAGAGAAGTGGGGGGGGGGGTTGCGGGGGGTGTTGGGAGGGGTGCGGGTGGGGGTTACTTAATCGCATCTACTGTCAAACACTCCAAATATTCCCACAATGTGTGTTGCACGGCTGTTCCTGTAATGGAGTAACAACGCCTCGGAAAACGGGAATACCAGGAATTTCATAAGAAGCACGGAGCTTTTGAGGGCCCACTGATAGACACCATAAGGTCCCCTGGCATACACACACATACTGCATAGCATCACAACCCCAACAAAGACTAGAGCTATATCATTAAGTTAATGTAACTATGTCATTAGATGCAGTGTGATATAGTGCGTAATACATGATATAAAGCACATGAAAATGCAGTAATTACGTAATTCAGCCATATAAAACACATCGAAGATCAGTAATTACATAAAACCACAATCAGAGTTTAGGTTTAGGGTGGGGTTACACAATTACAGAGTATTAAAGTGCTTTCATTTTACAAATCATGCGTCATCTGAGCACAGTATGATAAATGATTTGCAAACATACTGATCCAACATTACACCCAATGTACACTAAGCATGATACAGTGTGTGAAAAAGCCAACGTTCCCAGAATCATATTGTAGGCTTCCCAGCCTCCCGACTCTCTTTGTGTTCCTGACTCCCAGTCCTCAAGGTCAAACACCGCACAGCGAGGACACCAGATGGGATCTTCACACTTCTTTGGGCTAACTGGCACCCTGGCTAAGAAAAAGACTATCATTTTTCCATTCATTCTTGCCACGCTAAAAAAAGACCAAAGCGCTCGTCCCCCCACCAGTACAAACACATGGAATATGTAATGCGAACAATATTAGCCTTTTATGGCAAGTCCACTCGCAGGCCTGCGTTTCCTCCGCTGAACCGAGCGGCAGTCTCTGAGGGTCAGCTACACATGAGAACAATGTGCGACATCAAACGAGCGTGCAGCTCCAGAGTGCTGCCAGCGGAGGCCTTTTAAAAGCACAACGAGGCGAAAGCCACCGAAACCGCAACTTCTGAGCTTCACACATACCAGAGCGGGAGCCCGCGGAGAGCGGAATGTGTGTGAGAGGAGCCCCACGTCTGAAAATATTTAAGGCTTGGTCGGAGATAAAACGCAGGCTAACCTCCAGTCGGCCGAGGGGACGGGGGACGGGCGGCCGGTGGAGCGAAGGAGCGGCGGAGAGATGGAGCGGCGTTCCCAGCCGGTGCTGCTGCGCGGCAGATCGGAATCGGACCAGCGCTCCGGTGCTCCGGTTCTGCCAGGAGGGTTCCGCGCCTGGCCCTCGTTTCATTAGCGGATCCCGTTTCCCAGCCAGAGCCATGGACATGTGAATCTAATCCGGGTTTCCTCTGACATGCATTTGGCTAATGAATGTCAATATTTGGGTTCCACTGATCCCCCCAGCCCCAACCCAGCCCACCCCTCCCCTCCCCCCCCACCGCACCCCAAATCCCCCCTTACCCCCAAACCCCACCACCCCTCCCTCCCACGACCACCACAACCACCACCACCACCATCACTCAGAGCTCGACTAAAAAGGGGGAAAAAAAGAGGGAGTGAAGAGAAAAAAAGAGCAAAATGAAAAAGAGAGTGAGAGACAGAAAGAGAGGGGGTTTTTCTAAGCCAGTGGTTACCAGCCATGGGTGTAAGTGCCCCGGCCGTGTGTAGTCATCGATCTGGTTGTGGTGGAAGGAGGAGGGGAAAGACCACGACGAGGCCGGGCCAAAGCCCAAGCCCAAGCCCAGGCTGGGAGTTCTGGGAGTTCCTCTGTGTGCCTGCATGTCCACACATTAAGACACTATCAGAGCCGACACAGAGCAAGCCTTCAATTAGGAGCTGATTTATGCGAGCGTTGCGTTAAACCACGCTTAGCTCCGCACCACCATGTGTTTAGCAGCGGCCGTAAAAGAAGCAGAGATGTGCAATTATTTGCATGCGTGTGTAAATACGTCTGCGCTCTAATTTCCCGCGAGAGGGAGGCAGGCCTGGGGTGGTGGGCTTTGGCTCGGGGAGAGAGGAGAGAGGAGCGGGGAGAGGAGCCCTGTTTCATTTCATGCAGTCGCTTTCACAGCCAGCAGCTGAAAATCACATAAGAGCATTGGCTGATTGCCTCTGGAAAAGCGCTTCATAAGCACTTTAAAAAAAAATATTGAAACTGTCACACCAAACAGCCGCCGGCGAGAGCCAAGCGCTCTCTCAAAAGATCCTCAGTGACACAAAGGGCCCAGTTCAAGCTTGTTTAGAGCAATGGAGAAAGATGACACATCTCTCTTGAAAGTGGGGCCCCTTTTTTTTTAGTAAGAGGTGAGCTTTAAGTAGGCCATAAAGACGCTTCAGTTCTAATTGAATCTTGGAGCCGGTGGGGCAGTCAAGTTGAGACATCTAACGTACCCGTATCAGACTGCAGTTCTTTTTTTCCTCACAGCCCGTCTCTCTCCTCTCCCGCCTCCCCATTCATGAGAAGGCCCAGTGCTGAGGCAAACCAGCTGGTCCAAGACCCAAATAAAGCTGGCTGTCTTACTCAGACAAGTGCCTTTCCCCTGCCCCCCAGATAGATAGACAGACAGACAGACAGACAGACAGAAAAACAGACAGAAAAAGGGATAGATAGATAGATAGATAGATAGATAGATAGATAGATAGATAGATAGATAGATAGATAGATAGATAGATAGACAAACAGACACTTTATACACACATAGAGTATGGATGTGACGTGCTGTTGCATTGGGAGAGGCCAGGTAATATGCATGTACATGTACAGTACATGTGCATGACATGATGTTATGCGTGCTGTCATCTTCAGTGAAGATATGAATGAACTCGATGACATGCGTAACAAGTCTGGAATTCGCAACATCAAAACCCAGCATTTGGAAAACACTGCCTGTCACTGAGCAATGTTACTGAATCATGTAACTGACAAGCTGTTGAAATAATATCGCTGAACTGAGGGCCACAAACCATTCCATGAAATTTGCCGCATCAGTGAAGGGCGCTTACTGTAACTTCCACTGACATGCAGGCAAATTGTGGCATTACAAGATCTAATATCTGTAAATGGAGAGCGCAGTAGCATGTTAGATACAGCATAATCCTTCTCTTGCGCTCTGGGCATTATTACCACAGCCAAAGCAACACACTTATGAGGATTATCTCGGAGTGAAAGCGCTCGGTGCTCTGTAATCCTGTGATGAAACATATGGGCCAGAATGGCAGAAACCAGCAGGAGGATCACTGGAGCACAGAGTCAAATCCAAGCATGAATTCCACTGGAGAGTTAAATCCCAGCATGCATTTCACTGCAGAGTTAAATACCAGCATGGATTCCACTGGCGAGTCAAGTTCCAGTATAAATTTCACTGGACAGTCAAAGACGAGCATGAATTTCACTGGACAGTCAAAGACGAGCATGAATTTCACTGTAGAGGTAAATCTCAGCATGGATTCCACTGGAGAGTTAAATCCCAGCATGCATTTCACTGGCGAGTCAAGTTCCAGTATGAATTCCACTGGATAGTCAAATTACCAGCA
This sequence comes from Setipinna tenuifilis, assembly GCA_030347295.1. Taxonomy (NCBI): domain Eukaryota; kingdom Metazoa; phylum Chordata; class Actinopteri; order Clupeiformes; family Engraulidae; genus Setipinna; species Setipinna tenuifilis. The sequence continues at coordinate 23,376,303 of CM059273.1, forward strand.
TTGATTCCACTGGATAGTGAAATATCAGCATGAATTCCACTGGAGAGTTAAATCCCAGTATGAATTCCACTGGAGGGTCAAGTCCTAGCATGCATTTCACTGAAGAGTCAAATAGCAGTATGAATTCCACTGGAAAGTCAAATACCAGACAGAATTTCACTGGATAGTGAAATAGCAGAATTAGTTTCACTGGAGAGCCAAAGACAAGCATTAGATTTACTGCAGAGTTCAATACTAGCATAGGTTTCAGTGAGTCAAAGACCAGAGCAAGTTTTACTCAACTCAGTGTCAAAGATTAGCATTAGTTTAACTCTGCCCAGTGTCAAACACTAGCATGAGTTTCACTGAAGCTTAAAGACAAAAAACAGTTTTGGATCACCCTCCATCTTCACAACTACAACTGACGTATGATACTTAACCTACAATAATAATATTAATAATAACAATAATAATTCTTTAAAGATTTTTAAGACATCTTGCTGCTGTACAAAGTACTTTACAAAACAAAACTGATAATATATAGCTAAAAACAGTAACACATACAATACACAGCAGAATGTAGGAGAGTGGAAGGAACTACTTTTGTCTTGACTATTCAGGCACATACTACAGCACAGAGACTTACCGTAGGATAAGCACCATTAGCTCGACCTCTCCTCTCCTCTCTCTAAGAAATGTGCGTCATCTGCACCTGAGAACTACAGGTGGCATGCCACTCCTGCTGGACACATGCTGACACCACCACATGCTGGTTCTGTTCTCCCCTTACAGGTCCATTTAGGCCCAGCAGTCTTCCTGGGTCACAGTGGCTGGCTGGCAGGGCCATAGAGGTCTGGTTTTAGGAGCTCCATTGCCCGGTGATTTTCTCTAATGACCAGACCAGAGTACGTCCGGCTAAAAGCAGCAACCCTCTCTCTCCCTCTATTTATCTCCCTCTCTCTCTCTCTCTCTCTCTCTCTCTCTCTCTCTCTCTCTCCCTATGTGTCTCTCTCGCTCTCTTGCTCTCTCTCTCTCTCTTTCTCTCCATCTATCTCTCTCCCTCTCTCTCTCTCTCTCTCTCTCTCTTTCTCTCCATCTATCTCTCTCCCTCTCTGTCTCTCTCTCTCTCTGTCTCTCTCTCTCTGGCTTTCATTCTCGCCCCTGTTGGCCACATCACTGTTAGACAGGGGGCTGAAAGGTGTCTGATGCCATGAGGGACATGAAATGAGACCCAGACCAGCATGAGGTTGAGCCCTGCTGGAGGAAGAGAGGGAATAAAGGTGGTGGAAAGAGGGGAATAGAGGAAGAGAGACACAAAGAGAGACGATCTGACCTGCTACAGCTGAGTGGTGTGTGTGTGAGGAGAACATAGACTGTGTGTGAGGAGAATGGCCAGAGCCTGATGGGAGACGAGCTTCAGTGTGCCTGAGACATGTGGGGGGGCTTTGGCCACTCGGGGTTCACTATGGGGCACACCACAGGGTCCCCAGCCAAAGTGAAAAGTTTTGGACTTTCTTAGTCACCCTTCCTAGTGTTAGTCCTCTCCTCTCCACTCCTCTCCTCTTCTGTCCTCTCCTGTCCTCTCCTCTCCACTCCTCTCCTGTCCTCTTCTCTCCTCTAATGGCCTTTCCTCTCCTGTCCTCTCCTCTCCTGTCCTCTTTTCTCCTCTTCACTTTTCTCTTCTCCTCTCTTCTCCACTCATCTCATCTTATCTCCTCTCCTCTCATTTCCTCTCCTCTCCTCTTCACTTCTCTCTTCTCAAACACTGTTCTGTTGTTGTCACATAAATAGGTAGGTCTAGTAATTTAATGCTACAAATTTATCAGCTTATTATCTTGTCAAAAACATTTAAACAAGATTAAAGAAAAAACATCTAATTTTCACTGTCCACAAATTGTTTGTCTGACACCAGGAGAGTTTTAAAGTCTTAAGTCTTAAATCTGACTGACAGTAATTGATTGCAGTTAGGATAATAAAAGCCCTTAGATAACACTTCAGTTTTCAGCTTATTAAAGGCTCCCATACTGCTCAGGCCAATTCTTGGCCTTGTGCCAGAGCATTTCCATACAACACAAAACCTGGCTACAAGAAGCATTCAGGAAACATTACATATCCTAATAACAAACACCTTGCTATGTACTTTAGAGTTACCTACACTAATAACAAACACCTTCCCATATACTTTACAGTTACCTACACTAATAACAAACACCTTACCATATACTGTACAGTTACCTACACTAATAACAAACACCTTGTCATTTACTTTACAGTTACCTACACTAATAACAAACACCTTGCTGAATACTTTACAGTTACCTACACTAATAACAAACACCTCGTCAAACACAATTACTGTACATATGTTTGCAAAAATGGCCTTGTCATACAGTGGCTCAGGGAACATTTATTCATAATGAACACATGACCACAAAACTGCAATTTCTGATCTTATCAAATTGACCATAAACCACAGCAGGAGAAAAGCACATTTGGATAGGCAGGAAAAATGGATGCATCCACAGTCAAATTCTTTTAGTTTTTCTCTCCACAGAAAATAAAGACGAAAAAATAAAAGCAACTCAGTTAGGGGGAAGTTGCTGTGAGAGACCCACTTTCTCTCTAATCCCCTGTTCAATACTCTCTCTCTCTCTGTCTCTCTCTCTGTCTCTCTCTCTGTCTTTCTCTCTGTCTCTTTCTCTCTTTCTTTCTCTTTCTCTCTCCCCTTTTTGTTACCTATGAATGCAGTAGGCAATCAATTCAGCGGTGCCAATTGAGATTTAGGTGTGCTGTATCAGAGACACGTGGTAGCACCAGTCCAGCACTAGCTCAAGAGAGAGAGAGAGGGGTGTCCTTTCTTAGTGGTGCTGCTCAGATGCTCGTTAATTTAATGTCAACAAACAACGAAACAACACAACACTCATTGCTATGCATGCATGAATCAACACTAGCTCATTTCCCTTTGAACTAACTGGCTGCTAATACCCAGCATATGTTATGTCACTGGGATTTGCCTTTGGGCCTTATAGTGTCTGTCGTGTCCTCCCATGACTGGTCTACTCTCTCTCGGTGAGTCACACAGTAGCACAGTGATGTGGGCTACAAGCTATGAGGAGCTCTAGCAGTGCAGTGCCATTAAACTGGATATATCACAGTAGCCCTATGGAAACAAGTACCATAGAGTACTATAAGAATCTTACAGTATTTTGGGACATTTTATTATAGAAATATTAAAGGAATACTACAGATACTATAGAATGTTTTAGTATTTTAAGACATTTTACTATAGCAATATCAGACCGTACAGGAACACTACAGGGAGGAAAAAAATATATAGAAAATATATAGAAAATATATAGAATATATAGACAATATATAGAATATATTATACAGGGATGGTGGCAGTACTATAGAATACCATAGAGGTATTATGCAACTATTATAAACACTACAAAGATCTTGGAATTTTTATAGGACCTTTTTATTAGGGACCCTGTCATGTCATGGATATATCAGTACACTCCGATGTTGTCATGGTTATATTGCAGTCCCTTTTGATGTTGTCATAATTACATCACAGTCAGCTCTGATGTTGTCATGGATATATCAGTACAATCTGATGTTGTCATGGTTATATCAGTACACTGTGATGTTGTCATGGGTATATCACAGTCAGCTCTGATGTTGTCATGGATATAGCAGAGTCCACTCTGAAGTTCTCGTGGATGCACCACAGTCCTTTGACTCATAGCTTGTCATAGTGAACACCACTGGAGGACTAACATAACACTTAGGAGGACTAGAGGACTGTAGTTAGAACATATGACAGAGAACAGCATTATTTTTTGTTCTCTTGCCAGGTCCTTGTCCTTGGACACCCACACACACACACACACACGTGTGCCCACACACACACACACACACACACACACACACACACACACAAACACACACACACACACAAATCTTATTGACTGCCGGCGTATATGAGTATCTGTATGCATTAGTGATGCTATGGTGAGCCTAAATGACAGCACTGAGTGTATGCGTTGCCAGACACACACACACACACACACACACACACACACACACTGAGTGTATGCATTGCCAGGTCACTGTGAGCAGATGGAGCTGCCGATCATGTCAGGTGTCACTAATGCCAGAAAATCGAATCGCCATGACGATAGTGTAAAACAGCAGCAGCACAGAACACATCTTAAGTATTAATATTTCACTTTTATTCAGACAGAAAACGCGAGTCTCTACCGGCATCATGTCAAAGGATAAAACAGATGTTATCATTTTTAGAAAGCAGTGGCTGTTTGATAGACATTGTGGTGTGCTAGACTATGTAGACACAGTGTGTTTACCTTACTGAAAAGATTCAATGAAATTCCAGCATCTATATGAATATAATTTTTTTAATTACATTTTAAGGAGGTAAATTAGGCTTAAAAAGGCAATCACATACAGGCAAGAACATGTTTATTTGACTGTGTGACAGAAGCCAGTGTTTGCCTATAACATTTATAAAAGCATGTCATTACTCGAATATATATTTGTGTGTGTGTGTATTTGTGTGTGTGTGTGTGTGTGTGTGTGTGTGTGTGTCTGTGTGTTTGTCTGTGTCTGTGTGTTTGGGATTAAGGACTCATGCGAACGGCTTCATTCAGAGTTCATTTGAAATGGCTGGTTTTGTCGAAACAGCACGGCCCCACTGTGATTAAGTTGCCATTTTTAACATCGCAACGTTCAGTTTTGTTGCTATGGCGAGACCTGCCCAAAAAATGAAAACAACAAAACATAATTATGCGAAGGACGTGCCTGAGAATGCATTTACAAGACACAGGCTGCAGCCTCTGAGCCTCTCACTCTCTCAGCTCCCACTACAGCCACTCTCATCAAACACAGGGCATTTAGTCCACTTCGCTGGATTTAAATCTTTGATGACGGAATATATTCTCGCCTCTGATGAGAAGAAGCGGCCTGCAGCCATGATTGATGACATCATTATTGCATTAGTGTGACCTTTATCTTCCATGGTGCGTTATTAAGATTACCTCACTTTAAAATGCAGATAATAAAAAAGAAAAACAGACAACAAACTGGATGAGAACAAAGGGACATTAAAAGGCATCGTAGCAGCAGCAGCTGAGGTGTGGCATTTAAAAGAGAAACACTGCCGTCCAGACCTTGGGCTGTGTTTTTCTTTTTCTCCTCTCTGAGGATGGAGGCACACACAGTCTTCATGAAGGCAAAGAAGCATGTCCAAAGTAAACAAGTGTGCAAGCCATCAACCATGTCCTTCATGAGTGTAACAGGGGAAAAAACTAAACTATTCACATAACATAACAACACATTCCTTGGCGAACCACATCCTCCTATGCACAGACAGCAGCAGTAATGCAGTCCGGCCGTGTCAAGGATGAGTCCCTGACCAATGTCTCCGGCTCCCCACACTGTAGTCCACATCCGCCACAAATACTTTCTCCAGTCTCCACACATGCCCACTTTTTCCCGTCTCAAGAAATGCCCACTTTCGCCAGTCTCAAGAAATGCCCACTCTCGCCAGTCTCAAGAAATGCCCACTTTCGCCAGTCTCAAGAAATGCCCACTCTCGCCAGTCTCAAGAAATGCCCACTTCTGACCATGCCCAAGAAAGAAAGGGTTTGTACTGCCAGGCTGCAAGAAATGTCCCACTTACACCGCGTTTAAGAAATGCCCAGTTTTGCCAACCCTCAAGAAAATGCCTGAGTCTGACCATGCTCAAGAAATGCACCATTCTGCCAGGTTTTTAAGAAATGCTCACTTACATCAGTGTCCAGAAATGTCCACTTACACTGTGGTGGAGAAATTTCTCCAGTTTCTCCAGGCTGAACGAAATGCCCACTCTCATCGGGGATGAGAAATGGCCACCTGGACCTGGCCTAAAGAGATACTAGCCCCATCAGACTCAGGAGGTGTCCAGTTTATTCCAGGCTGACAAAATACCCACTTTCACCATGCCCAGGAAATGACCACATACATCACGGTCAAGAAATGTCCCACTTCCACCCACTTCCTGTCCTGCTCTTCACTGTCCTATGTCAAAAAAGCCCAAAAAATATACTTGAGAAAATGAAATGTCCAGGTTCTCCAGGCTCAAATCAAATGGTCATTGTCATCTACTGTAAGAGATGCCCGCCAGGCTTACAAAACAACCACTTGTACCATGCTCAAGAAATGTCCACTTACATCAGACTCAGGAGACCCCTACTCTTTCCAGACCTGAAGAGATGCCCTCTGCCACACCACTCTGATCCGATCTGAGTCATTACAGGCAGGCTTGGTTCTCATTTACAGTCTGGTCTTCTGGAGTTGGCCGAACCATTAAAGACAAACACACACACACACACACATACACACACACACACACACACACACAGACTTAAACATACTTAAAGGAACTTACAGGAGTCTTCACTCAGGGCTCTCATTTACAGTCTGGCCTTATGGAGTTGGCAGAACCATTAAAGACAAACACATACACACACACCCACACACACACACACACACAGACTTAAACATACTTAAAGGAACTTACAGGAGTCCTCGCAGGCACCCAGGGTTCTCATTTACAGTCTGGTCTTCTGGAGTTGGCAGAGCGTCCCCGTCCTGATAAAGGGTGCGTGGCTGGCACCATGCTTATCACTGCGCTGCCTTTCGGGGAGGGGAGGCTAGGCTGCACACAGCTGCGAACCCTAATTATTTGTGTTCATTTATCTTTTGGATTGTGTTGGCACTCCTCAGATCAGTGTCGAGAAAAATAAATATCCATCTGTGTGATGAGCTAATTATGAATTCCTGCCTTATCGCTCGGTGCAATACGCTTTTTTGTTGCTTAGCAGATAAATGTGATTTGCTAACGGGCTTATTTCATTCACATGTTTAGCCTTTTATTGTTGTTTTTTTACACAAAGACAAGCATATACACATGCATGCATTCACACACACATGCACACGCACACACACAAAAACTCACTCAAAGTCACACACTTAAACATACTTAAAGGAAATACTTACAAGGCTGTAAAAAAAACTCCAAGAGATGCTGTGTGTGTGTGTGTGTGTGTGTGTCAGAGGCAACTGCATCCACCATCCTTCCCACACACATACACACACACACACACTTGCACACACAGTACACACACACAGACAGTATACACACAAACACACACACACACACACACACACACACAGGCACACTACACACACACACACACACACACACACACACACACTTGCACACACAGTACACACACACACACACACACACACACACAGGCGGCCACGGGGCCTGGCACAGGCCGACAGCCTAAGGGAGGCCCGTCGCCCTTTATGAGAAGAACTGTGCAATTATGTGCTGAAAAACAGCACTCACCACAACCTCCACATCCAAAAAAGGGAGTGAAAAAAAGGGAAGGGAAGTGGAAAAAAATAGAGAGTGACCCTGAACCAACATGTCCAAGGAAAAGCTGCCAATAATTGCCTGGCAGAGTGTCCCATCATTAATTATGTTAATTAGTGATAAATGGGCCATGGAAATGAGTCTGTAGCGCCCCTGCACGTCTTGTCCGTGAAGAGACTTTGATTAAAGACCCCTATCGCCTCGCTGGATCCCCTTTGCTGGTGGTCTGCGGCCCACTCTACTTGCTCACTCTCGCCCACGCCAGGGCTGATGGAGCTGGGCTGATTGAGCTGGGCTGCAGCTGCTAACAGCAGCATCAGTGTAACAACCAGCACGGAAAAAGAAAGGGAAAAAAAACACCACCAAAAAAAAAACCAGGGAAGCATTTGGATGCAAGACAAAAGGTTAGTGAGTTAATTAAGGTTATTAAGGTTATTAGGGCTTTAAAGTCAGTGCTGAACAACCACGTCAGCTGAACTGTGCCTCTCCTGCATGTGTGAAACAGCAGGCCTTACGCTTGGACACCGTGGACACGCCCCCACACAGGTGGCAGGCATCCCAATCAGCACCTGGGAGAAATGAGACGCAGCCAAAACTCGTAGATATAGTGCTGCACTGCAAAAAGGGGATTATGCCTCCCCTCCACACCCCTCCATGCAAGGTAACATTAAGGTCTATAGCAGAACCCTAGAATATCACAGAATATTTGAAAGCCTTATTTTTCCGAGCAATGAATGTACATTTTGCATTTTGGATATGATGTCATGATCTCCAACCCCCCCCCTGGCCATTTCAGAAAAAAATGGCGTGATGGTATGACTCTCCACTACAGAGAAAATGAACTTTAATTCAGCTGCGCACCGAGTTCGTTTTTAGTGCATGGTACTAGCTACTGCAGCCAAGCACATCCAGAACACACCAATTCATCCAGCTTGGAACTGATCCCTATTTTGCTCCCATAGACGTGAACTACCATTAAGTATCTTGGCATATCTACCATTTTTGACACGGCCACACACAATCACACACACAAGCGTGCACACACACACACAGCAAACAAGCATAAAAGCACATGACTGTCTAAGGGATTCGGCACCAATTACACACACACACACACACACAGCAAACAAGCATAAAAGTGCATGACCGTCTAAGGGGTTTGGCACTAATCACACACACACACACAAGCGCACACACACACACACACATACATACACACACACACACACAGTAAACAAACGTAAAAGTGCACAACCGTCTAAGGGGTTCCGCACCAATCACACACACACACAGCAGACAAGCATAAAAGCGTATGACCGTCGGTGGGTTCGGCACAGTGGTTCGTAGCAGCTACACCCGTGTAAGTACCAGCAAAGGGGCCGGCAGTGCAGAGTGGTGCAGTGCAGAAGAGGAGGACTGGAGACACAGCTGCCATGCTATCTAGCGCACATGAGAGAGACCGCTTTAGCAAAGCCACACGCTTAGCATACTGAGGTCGGCTGGAATGGTGACTTTACTTGGGCTGACGTTCCGACGGCCTTGTTTCGCGCACATTCTAATTGTGGTCAGACCACAGATCTCGTGTCCGCAGCCAAAGAATGCACTGCATGTTAGCTGGGAATCCACCCCCACCCCCACGCCCACACCCACGCCCACACACCCACACCCTGACCCCACCACCCCAAATACACACACACATACACACACACAAACACATACACACACACACCAAAGACCACTTGAGCAAAGTCACGCCGCGCCTTGTGTCTCGCCTTCTCAGTGAATTGTGATTGGTCCCAGCTGAACGCGTTGATCACTATACACCACTATACAGTGCCTCTGATCAATGATTCTGATTAGCCAGCATTAGCATGGTTTGCTTAATTAGCATAGTTAGCTTCCCAGGTATTTGAGAGCGAGCTAGATGAGGGCTTGATTCACTATGACAGATAAAAGGTTTGTTAAATTCCTGTTAAATGACCACAGACGGTGTATTGGCCGTCATATAATGGGCCATTAAACTAATGTGCTAGCGTGGAGGGCGAATGCAGTGGATGAGCCTCACATGGGAATTGGTCTGTGTGACCTGAAGTACTGTACTTGATCCAATTAGTTTCAATAGGTATGTCCATGATAGCTCAGCAATTAATAAAGTGCCACATCCTACTAGTGGAATATGCACTAACAATAATATTAGTTCATGTATACAGCATGTACAGCATGAATCACCACACACTCTTTCTCTCTTGCTCACATACACATGCACACTTACCCACACGTTTTCTTTTTTTACACACACACACACACACATACACACACACACACACACACACACGTTTTCTTTTTTTACACACACACACACACATATATACACACACACACACACACACACACACACACACACACATATTGTCCCCTTCTCTCTCTTTCTCTCTCTCTCGTACATGAGCCCATGCATGCACACATACCTGCACATCTGCACGCACACACACACACACACACACACACACACACACACACACACACACACACACATTATCTTACACCACCTCCCCCTCTGTATGGGGATGTGTTGTACACCGAGTGTAGTGACAGACTCACATTGTACATTATTATGGTGTACCTGTACACCCTAGGCCGCCCGTCCTCCCCCAGGCCAATTTAATTTTCCATAGATACACTTAGTTAATTATTACATCCCAGCAGGAGAAGGGGGAAGGTCAAAAAGGCCCCTTTTTCCCACTTTAATCTTTGCAAAGTCAGAGAAGTTGGGCAAACACTGGAACATATTCACCTCTTTGATTATCATATTAATTAATCTTGCTTACTTAGTCGTGTAATTTAAACATTTGAAGGTTTCTCTCACAGTCAGTCATCTGATTTAATTAAGCAAGAGAGACAGAGATAAAGAGAAACAAGCTACGGCAAGAGAGAAGGCTCAAGTTCAATGCAAAACATTTACCGTGTGGAGGTACTCTGGGATGATCCAACACACTGTGCTCCCTGTATTAATCCCACACCCTGTGTAAGCATATGGACGATCTGCAAACAGAGAAGTCAGTATGGTACAGAGGGCACTAACCCACACCCTCACATAAATGCTTTAGGTAGTGTCCTTCTGCGCTCCTCCTTTCCTTTTTTAATTACCATCATTAATGTTTCTCCTCCCCTTAGTGGAAGCCTGGCGGGGGCAGTGGTGGCCTGGCCGTGCCCTGTCGCCCCTATGGACACAAGCAGGAACTGTCAGCGCCCAAATGACCTTTCTCAGCGCTACCAAGCCGCAACAAATGCTGCCTGTGTTTTTTCCTGCCAAACTGTTGAAGCACTTTGAGCTGCATCTTGTATGAATTGTGCCATACAAATGCAGTTTACTATTATTATTATTATTATTATTATTATTATTGTTATTATTACTATTAAGCTAACAAAACTGTGATCGGAGGGTTGCAGGTTTGACCTCACCTAACCTACAGTAGCCACTGAGGTACCCTGAGCATGGTACCAACCCCACTCACATGGTGCCAACCCCATCCAGGCACCATTGTCATGACTGCCCCTGCTCACATGTGTGAGATGGGTTAAATGGACCTGCAAGGTTTTGGACAATGGAGAGAGAGTTAAGAGTTGGGTGGTCAAAAGGCTGACTCAACCACCACCAGTTGCTATGATGACTGTGCCTTGGAGAAGACCGCTATCCCCTAAACAAATTTTCTTATTTCTCTGGCAGATGGATGGCTGGCAAACTGTTAGCTAGCTGGCAACAGGAAGGGTGGCAGGAAGGGAGAGGAAGAGGAAGAGGCAGAGGCAGGCACAGGCTTCCACCTTTAGGCTGCAACCCGCTGGGCAAACACAGGGTCTCTCTGCCAGATGCTGTGGAGTCACTCTGGAGCAGCAGTGTCTTCGCGTGACACAGTGTCTCTACTCAAGCCAAAATGCTCCCAGGTAAACAGATGCTGATTCAGCAGACTACTGTACCAGCTGAGCCCATATTTGGCTTGTTCATTATAGCACGCTACATGTAGCTCTGAGCACCAAATGTGTGACAATGACTAAGTCTTCCCTGTAAAGAAAAACTCCAAAGGGATGAAACCAAAATAAACAATGAAACCATCATGAGATGAACAATAAATAGCAAAGAACTTAACAAAAGTCTCCGGGATTTTACTAACAAACCCTTGGTGTAATCACAAGAACCAGAAAACAGGAAGAGGAAGCCACACAAGGGGTATAGACTTAGGAACCCAAATATGGAAAATACAAAATCTAAGCCCAAACTAATTGCTTCCCCTGTCAGTATACAGACATGAAAGTAGGGCCTAATATAAAAATATAAAAATAACACTCATAACTACTGCTACTACTAACATTACAGCCACTGCAAATACTGCTACCAGTACTACAATTACAACAACTACTACTACCACAACAACAACTACTACTACCACAACAACAACTACTACTACTACTACTACTACTACTACTACTACTGCAACCATTGCTTCTGCAGTACTACAACTACTGCTGCTACTACTATTATTACAACCACTGCAGATATTGCTATCAGTACTACAATTACAACTACTATTACTACTACTACTACTACTACTCCTTTTGCTGCTGCTACTACTACCACTACTATTACAACCATTGCTACTACTGCTACCAGTACTACAACTACCGCTGCTGCTACTACTACTATTACCCCTACTACAACCACACTATGGCCTCTACATTTATAACCACTGCTATTACAACAAACTGCCACTACTAATTCTAACACAGCTACTACAGTCCCCAGTTCTATACACTTGTTAGCTGCAGCGGTTAGTGTTAATAAAACTAATACACTAATACAACCACTTTTTATTCTCATTTAACTTCAATTAGCAGCTGATTTCCTACACTATTGGCCTGGGATGAACTACATAATATGTTCTTTGTGATTAAGTCCCACACCTGGGGTTACCACGCTGCTACCTTACCCACTGAGCTACACAGGCACTTTATCACCATTGAAATAGAGGGGAAAGAGGTTTACGATGTATGTATCTTGAAACAGAAATTCTAACCGCATGATGTTGGATCATCTTGGCTGTCGTTGGCCTCTGGTCAGTGTAGGTGAGCAGTGAGCCACTCGTAAAGAGGTAGGTGACGTGTGCTTTGCCACAGACTGTGGACTAGGGCAGTTTTACTGGCACTGTTTAAAGGCCCTTTTAATCTTAATACCCTTAGCTGTGATTTTAAAATGTTGGATGCATACGAATAAATTTACGACTATCCCAAAGCTGTAAAAAGGCAGTCCATACCCTATGATATATAGGTAGACATATGGATTATGGATACATTTGATATATGGATTATGGATACGTATACATACATATGAGATAGATAGATAGATAGATAGATAGATAGATAGATAGATAGATAGATAGATAGATATAGATAACAAGTGCATACATTGTGTGTGTGTGTGTGTAAATATATATATATATATTTACTGTTTTTACTGTATATATATATATATATATATAAATCACATGTATGTATGCAGCAGCTAAGTGGTCTGATTTGTACGCTACCCTGTCTCTGGTTCATGCAGGAGTTAACAGTCAGTCAGCATGCACAATTTATCTCCATCATAAAGCACTGGTCTTTCCACATTCGGCCCCCCCAAATGATTTGTCAAAGTTGCGGCGTGAGCTACGGCCCTCGCCGGACGTGGCTGTGCTCCAACAAAGAACCTGTGTAAACATCCTTTGACATGTAAATTCTGGTTCCCATGTCAGCACGTCGTCGCCAGTAAGTCCGCCGCGCTAGTGCTCACGCTCGCGCGTTTCGTTTTCGCCGGGGCCCAGGTTGCTGAATTATGCATCGCATCACATGGTTAGCGCTCCCAGATGCCAGCGCGCTAATTGGAAAAATTCCCCGCTTTTGTTTACAAGAGAGGAAAATTTGATTGATTGTTTGTTTTTCCCCTCATTAAAATGTATATGGCAAATCTCCAAATTTTTAAGTTTAGAAATTAAAAGCCAAAAACATGAAAAAAAAAGAAGAAAACTTTGGTTCCCACAAGTACCTCTAATTCTCGCAGCATGGGCAAAGCGCTGCAGACACACACTGAAGGCTCCTTGCTGTAACTTCTACGCCACAGGGCCAGGGACCTCACCAGCACACCAAGAAGGGGACAGTTGGGGGTTATTTTGTCCTCAAAAGTCATTAAAAAGAACCAGCGGCAGACGTAATCCACATAACAACATGCAAATATAGTTCTAAACTTAGTGGTGCTAATTTATGGTGATGCCTTATTCAGCAAATAATGAATAATTCACCAGCTCTCATAATTCTCTGTTCTCATATACCAGCAGCCACTGTAGCGTAATGGGCAGAAAGGCAGGATGTTTCAGGCTACCAATTTTCAGATATTTTCACAGGCCCGTTGTCTCTCATGGGCTTGGGGGGTCTGCAGCCCACCCACCCACCCCCCAAAGCCCTGCCTTAATGAATCAAGGAGTCATAAATAAACTCAGGACTAACATGGAGTTAAAATGATGACAGGCCTTTTTTCCTTAAGGAGCTCCAAGGCTGTGAGCCATTTTAAATCTTGTTTTTATGTATTATCCGTCTTTTAATTCTGGTAAATTGGTTTATGGCAGGGCTACATTTTTATTGATGCTAAGACTAACAACACAATGAGACAAAATAAGAACAAAATGTTTGTGACAATACAATGGAAGTTAAACGTAACCAAAAACTAAACAAAGACAACACCACATGCTGCCAAACATGTACTGTAGGTATCTTCCTGACTGTGTCCAGTGTTTCTCACCTAAAGCCTCATTATCATGGCACAGTATCAATAGAGATGATCAGATCCTGCCTTTGATGAAGACAATGTGTTGCATGAACAGTGCATGCCTTTGATCCACGTCCCTGAGCCCATTTACAGTGCATATGATGTCTGATGGAGATGGCCATACTGGGACATGATGGGCAGCTGAGTAGAGGTCATCTATTGTATTCAGAGTGGCTCTGGTCTCATGGGGGCACTGGCCCTCTCTGGCCACTCTGAATTCGGACTACACCGGCTCCACATGGACCCCCCTGCTGGGGCTGCAATCAGGGGGAACATGGTGCACATGGAAAAAAAAATGTGTCTGACATTAAATCAATCTGTGCAGGGAGACACACAGCCAACCATCATGAAGATGTGTCTGTGGGTCTGGGCAGGGTGTTTGTGTGTGTGTGTGTGTGTGTGTGTGTGTGTGTGTGTCTGTGTGTCTGTGTGCATGTGTGTGTGTGTGCATGTGTGTGTGCATGTGTGTGTGTGTGTGTGTAGCTATTCTGTGTGTAAGCACACTGTGTGTGTGTAAGCTCAACATGTGTATAACTTAAATACATAGTAAGTGCAGTGTGTAGAGCTTGAAGCAAACCTCAATTTTGTGTCCACAAACCAACTAAATAATTTAGCACAGGGGCACTATTCAGTCAATATATATATAATAATAAAATAATATCCATAAGAATATATTAGCTATATTGAAAATATCCACATACTAAATGTACAGAGTTAATTACTATCTAAAAGGCTGTTTATTATCATCACAACGGTCACTCACCCTGGTGTATAGTATATAATGACATGACAGCTCCATTATCACCTGCCCACGATACACACTACTATAGTAACAACATCTGTCCAATACACAGAATTATGTAGTACCTGCCAGTGTGTGTGTGTGTGTGTGTGTGTGTGTGTGTGCGTGTGCGTGTGTGCGTGTGTGTGTGTAGACCCTAGGCACTTACTTATCTTTCTGTAAAAGTCTTGTGTGGGGGATAGGGGTGTGTGTGTGTGTGTGTGTGTGTGTGTGTGTGTATGTATGTAGACCCCAGGAGCTTACTTATCTTTGTGTAAAAGCCTTGGCGGGGGGGGGCTAGGGGTGTGTGTGGGTGTGGGTGTGTGTGTGTGTGTGTGTGTGTGTGGGGGGGGGGGGGGGGGGGGGGACTAATTATATGAGTTCCTCACAGCCCCACCCTAAAGAAATGACACTCCTATATATGCACTGTTATGCTGTTCCAGGTGTGATATGGATCTGCCGCTGCTGCTGCTGCTCGGTGATACGCAGCTCCAGGTGGGAGTTATTTCTGCATTCCCTGCATCAGGAGGATGCTGCATTCCCATCCCTACCCACCTACAGTAGGCCTACACCACCAGGGCTGCTGCACGGCCCCTCTACTTTACTCTACCTGTGCATCAGGAAGGGAAGATGCTGCATTCTCATCCCTACCCACCTACAGTACACCACCAGTGCTGCCACACGGCCCCTCTCCTGTACCTGTGCACTCAGCTCTGGTACATTCATGCGAGCCTTCAGCAGAGGCCTGTGTACTCTACTCTACTCTACTCTACTCAACTCTCTACAGGCGGATTAACACTGATCCATTTACAGTACAGAAACAGGCCTGTACTATTTATTTTTCTACACCAGGTGTGTTACATACAGTACACGAAACCTCCAATGGCCCATTAACGAAAGTCCCCCAGCTAAGCACTATGTCTCTAACCTGAACTGTGTGAGCTGTTTTTTTTAATGGTGTTCAGTGCAACCCCACCTTTAGTCATAGTCATGTAGGACACACTCACACACAGCGTTTACATTTTTAAAGTGATTTTGCTACCGAGGCGAGGCAGGAGAAACGGGAGGTCCCCATATAACTAAGCACATGGGGGGAAAAAAAAAACTAAAAAGAAAATAAAATAAATAAAAAAAGAAAATAAAAATTAAGTCCAGTCAAATAAGAGCACATTGTTTATTTCCCAGCAGTGCTGGGAATCGCTCTTAATGTAACGCCGGCCCAGGAATTCCTCTCAGCTTAAAATTTCTTGGACATAAATCACAGCGGGCCACCAGTAAATGCACATTTTCGCCCACAGTGCTGTCGCTAAAACACATACTGCGTCCATTCATAGCCAGCCACACTGACTGGCGAAGAGAGAGAGACTGAGAGACTGAGGTGGCCCCATGGAGCCTGACTAACTATGACACATTTATGTGCTACACAGGTGTTAGCTGCTAATCCGTCTGTGGTGGGAATGGCAGGCTTGTACAGCGTTCCACGTGAAGAACGTCACTCATGCTATCACGAGAGGCCATCAACAGATGGTGTTGCTATTTGAATAACGTGGGGTCAAAGCCTCAAACAGATTAAAAATAATAACTGCAACCTGCCTTGTCTGTGTGTGTGTGTCTGTGTCTGTGTGTGTGTGTGTGTGTGTCTATAGGTGTGTGTGTGTGTGTGGTACTGAGTGTGTGTGTGCACGTGTGTTGTACTGAATGTGTGTGTGTGTCTGTAGGTGTGTGTGTGTGTGTGGTACTGAGTGTGTGTGTGTGTGTGTGTGTGCGCGCGCGCGTGTCTTGTACTGAATGTGTGTGTGTGTGTGTGTGTGTGTGTGTGTGTGTGTGTGTGTGTAGGTGTGTGTAAGTGTGTGTGTGTGTGTGTGTGTGTGTGTGTGTGTATGATGTATTCTCATAATGGCTTACAGGGACTGCTGACCTCCATAATGGCGCGAGTGGGAGTGCAGTTTTGATGAAACTTTAAATGCCTTTGACTGAAGGTTATGCTAATTAATCATGCTCGTCATTGCCTCCATCGGATCAGGCAGCTCCCATGCCACCATCTCCCCGCTATCAGCGCTGGCTGCCAGTGGGCCCTGCTATCTGATTAAAGGCACACTAAATACATTTCACCCCCCACAACATGCTGTAGCTACACAACTGGCATCTACTTACAGCACAGAACTGACAGCACCCATCAACCATTGGCACACTACAGAAATCTGTTTGTGTTAAACTCGATATCTTACTTCTTCAAAAGTAGGAGTAGCAACTGTATATCTTACTACTTTTTCATGTTGTTTTTGTTTTATTTTATTTCTCCTGATTGACAGTGGGTGACTGGTGCTAAGTGTGTACTGATCACAGAAACCTTGCTTGTGTAGCAGTGTAATCTGTGTGATAGCAACTGCACCTATTTTCGTTCCACGCTTCCAAGTCATGTCACTTCAAACGTCAAAACTCATTAACTGGGATCAAAAAGTTTTAACAGGGACAATAATGTTTATACTAAGACCAATTATCTACCTATAATCGTATCCTTGTCATACAACTCCCACGTGTTTGAAGTGTGCAAGGTTCATCTTCAAAATAAATGTTTGACTTGACAGAGACAAACCTAATTCCACCACATCTAAAGTGTTGCGTCTTGTTTAAGACTCATTTACATACCTGGTACTAACAGACTCACAAATGCACACATAAAAAAGGCCTAAAATTTATTTCCCGTTCTGTGAATCCGAAACATAATCATTTGTATCCATTTACCAAATTCATATGCAGTTAGCTGGTGAACCACAGAATTGCAAAGCGCTGCTAAATCTTTTAGCAGCAGGCAGCCCTGGGTGAAATCAAAGCTCCTGAGGTTGGATCAGAGAGTCCAAAGCCAGCTACACTAATGCGATAAATCTCTCTCTCTCTCTCTCAGCTTCTCCTGAGCAAGCAGCAAGCAGGATAGTAGTCTGGACGGCCTCAAACTCTCCTGTTTTTACCTGTTGTTTCATCATTCTCAGCAAAATGTGTGTTTGGCACCACCGAATGTCTCTCCACATTAAAAAAACACTCAAAGGAGCAAATGTTTCTTTTTCTTAGAAAAGAAAAGCAAAAAAAAACAAGAAGATGAGAAAAACAGTGATATTTAGAGAAAGATGTGGAGAGAAGAGGAATAGTCTAGTCCAGTGTAGTGGCTGTGACAGTAGAGGCTGGAGCAGAGTTAAATGTGCTCTCATGCGTTTAGAGCCACTCCGCTATTGGAAAGGGAGGCATTGATCTCCAGGAGACAAAACATCAACCCCAGACTTCAGACTTGCTCAAAGTGCTCTGTCCTACTCCACCATGAAAGACTGCATGAATGAATGGATGAATGAATGAAAACACTACAGTAATTTTCTGAGATAAAGGAACCACACTTTCGCAAAAAGGACAGCTCTGCGAGAAATAATGGAACTCTCTTTGATCTCCGGCACAAAAGCGTCCCTTTTTTTTGTGGAAATATGACCCTTCATGCCGCTGTTTTGATCCATGGCAGTTGCTCATGAAATTGGCGAGAAGAAAGAAAGAGGAAAACATTCTTATGATTATCATCTTACTCACAGAGAGAAAATAGCATCCTTGTAATTAGAAACAGAAAGAAAGCACAATCATAAAAGCCACAGCAAGAAGTATGCACGTGTTAATGTGTCGCTGGCAATAGGATAAGTGTGTCGACTTTGGTAGGGGGTGGGTGGGGGGTTATCTAACCCTTAACTTCACATTACATCGTGCCAGTGTTAAAAACGGGGTGGGGGGTGGAGGGGGTTGGTGGAGACATTGAGCTATTTTTATCAGTCGCAAAGCCAAACAAAGAGAAGCGAAGAGCTTTGATTGGAGGCTGCCGCAGGGTCCTGGACATGTCAGTCCGGACACAGCAGACAGATTGATGTCTTTTTTAAAGAGTTGAAGGACTTAGTCCTCCTTGTCCTTGAGTGAAATACAAGAAGAAGTGAGAACTCTTTCAGACGGACGAGAGCTACTGACTGTACTACGTAGCCCTTTTGAAGGATGTAAGGAAGACATTACTTTCTAATGAGGCAGGAGATCAATGCTTTAGTCCTCACTGCACTCCTACAAAATGAACACAACAGGACCAGTTTGAATGTTTGCCTTCAACAGAGATTCAGGTTATGGAGGCACCCTTAAACAAGCATGTCAAAGATCTAATCTCTAATGTGCGTGTGTGTGTGTGTGTGTGTGTGTGTTTGTGTGTTTGTGTGTGTGTGTGTGTGTGTGTGTGTGTGTGTGTGTGTGTGTGTGTGTTTGTGTGTGTGTGTGTGTGTGTGTGTGTTTGAGTGTGTGTGTGTGTGTGTGTGTGTATGTGTGTTTTGGGTTGGTCTCCAATGTGAGCATGTGGGGGGTGGGGTGAGGATATTTACACCTACTTCCTCTGTGTAGAACAGCCAAGTGCACAGATGGGAAAATCAATCCAGCAGTTTCCATGTAACCCTGAGGTGGCCTCTTGTTTTCCAGCATATTGATTTATGATGCTTCTGAATTATATTTCTGGAAAGTTCTACAAGTAATTGGCCTGCAAAAATAAAAGAAAAATGTTTACGATCGCCACTTTCCCTCCAGTTATATAACATTCCGCCACACAGTATGATCATTGTCAGTGTGTGAGAAACTTCAGGTGCAGTTTAAGTACACATGTGGAGAAGTATGCGAGTGTGTGTGTGTGTGTGTGTGTGTGTGTATTAGTTGGTTGCAAGTGCATGTCCCTGTTTGTACATGTCTCATTTTTTGAACGAGAGACAGAGAGACACAGAGTTTACAGAATAGCCACCAGTTTGTTGAGTGTTTGGAAAGAATGTAGTAGTGTGTGCAGCCCAGTCATCTGAGGTGCAGCCTAGCCTCAGCACAGCTGCTGACTAAACACGTCCCATTTGGCTCCAGTCCACTGCCGTGATACACCCCTTACACTGCTGCATTCACGCAGCCCTCGGTGTCCCAAACACAGGAGGTCATGACCACCTCATGCAGCCCTCGGTGTCCCAAACACAGGAGGTCATGACCACTTCATGCAGACCTGGCTCTCTTTGACACAGGTGTTCACGACTACCTCATGCAGACAATGGAGTCTCCAATCTAATACTGGAGTTCATGAGCGCCTCCAATCTAGCCTGCTACCCTTTATTTACAGAAACATAAGGAAACATAAGACAAAATGGATGAGGGATTAACTAAGGCGAAAATGGGGAATCAAAAGGTCAAAAGGCGGAGGAAAACAACAGGTGCTGGTGTATCGAGGATGCAGCCACCCAGGACAGATTAGATTGGAACGTAACACTTGAGTTTTACGGCTACCTTATGCAGATGCTCTTCAGATATAAAGGCGAAGAGCTGCACCAGTGTAGATGTCTATAATAACAGGAGTAGTATAGTAGTAGATGTCTATAGTCAAGTCAAGTCAAGTTTATTTGTATAGCGCATTTCATACATAAAGGCAGTTCAATGTGCTTAACAAAAATAAAAGCAAAGGACAATATAAAAGCAAAAAAAGATAAAAGATAAAATAAGTTTAAAATATGTGTAAGGTAAGTAGAAGACATAGAGTAAAGCAATAGGTAAACATAAAAGATAAAAGAGGTAAAAAAATAAATTAATTAAAGGTGAATCACTGGCAAAAAGCATCTGAGAACAGTTTAGTCTTAAGCCTAGATTTGAAACTTCCAACAGTAGGAGCATTTTTAATGTCTTCTGGAAGCTGGTTCCATAGCTGAACTGCATAGCAGCTGAAAGTATAGTGTAGGAGTGGTACACAGATAGAGATAGATGGCTAAAGGTATAGAGTCGTACATTAGTAGATATCTATAGAGAGAACACCTGTGCTATGAACTAAAGCAGAGCCTTAGTTTGCCAGGAACATGTCACTGTTTCCATGTGAATTTCACGAATGTCAGTTTGGAGTGACAATTCAGTCTCTCGCTCTCTCTCTCCCTCTCTCTGTTTCTCTCTCTCTTTCTCCCTTTCTCTCCCTCTCTTTCCAGATGAATTTGCATGCCTTAAAAGAAAATTGGGGCTTATTTTGATTGAGGCAGGCAGCCGTTTTCCTTCATAAATAACAAAAAGGGATTTTGCATCATAGAAGTATTTCCTCTGCCAATGCATTTGGTTCCTGCTGTATAAAGTCCTTACATATATACTATAGCTTTAAAGTTTGTCTGGGAAAGACAAAATTTGTCCGTTTCTGTCCCCACATAACCTTAAGGTTCCTTTGTTTGTCATTATTATACAGTAATTAAATACTGAACACAAGCACAGGACCAGGCAAATGTTTAACCCTGTGTGAATTTAGGGCAAGGGATGCAGTTGTTTTAGTGCTACTAAGGTTAGTGTTGTAAAAGTGCAATCTAGTGGCTAGGGTCATACCTTACCTTGTTCCAGCCAATCAGCCAAGCTTTACTCTGTCCCTGCCAATCAGCTGAGTCTTACCCAGTTCCAGCCAATCAGCCAAACTTTACTCTGTTCCATTCAACCAGTTGAGCCATAGCCTGTTCCAGCCAATTAGCCAATCCGTACTCTGTTCCAGGCCACCCAGCCATGCCTTGCCCTGTTCCAACCAATCAACTGAGCTATATGCTGTTCCAGCTAATCCATACACCACTACAGCCTATTGGCTAAGCCTCGCCTTGTCTCAGCCAATCAGCCAAACTTTACCCTGTTCCAGTCAATCAGCAGTCAATCAACTGAGTCATACACTGTTCCAATCAGCTGAGCCATATACCATTTTAGCCTAGAAACGGACCCTGTCCCAACCAGTCAGCCCAGCCATATGCTGTTCCAGCCAATTAGGCGAGTATTATGCTGTTCCAGCTAGGCAACAGCCAGTCAACCAAACTATGCACCTTTCCAGCCAATGAGCCAAGCCAAACACCCTTCCAGCCAATCAACATGTTGCTTCTGAACCGGTAGCGCATGGGAGGGAGTGGTGTAATTTGATTGGATGTTAAAGCAACCTTTAGCTAGATTGAAAGGCTGATCCTTTAATTAATGCTGGCAGGTTTGATGAGCACCAGGTTACAGGGAAAACGCTGCAAAGTGTCTCCCCCACAGCAGCCCAAGCTAGCAGGGCTGGATCCGGCCCCGAACTGGCCCCGTTCCGGCACACACACACACCACCACCACCTGACATTTTAGACCTCACCTCAAAGGAGGATGATGATTAATCTGGGTCTCCAGCTCTGCTGTCCATGGTGCTGAAGTGTGGGATGACCCACAATATCTTTTTTTATACAGACACCTCTATAGTGGATCCCTGTCTGAGTGCTCCCCTGCAATAGATCCCTTTATGGAGACACGTTTGCAATAGATCAAATTGTAGGATAGCTGCTTGGATCACATTTACCGTGATCACTGTGATCAGGTGAAATGTTCAAAAGAAAACTAAAGTTACCATGAGAAACTGTTACAATTCATAGGACATTAATAACCCCTAGAGCAGTCCCCTTTCTAATCTATACACAGGTCCTTTGGCCTTCTTCAGTCGATATGGGCCCTCTACATGGACCCTGCTAAATCTATAGGGCTCCTCTCTAACCCATTGTTTACACTCGTCTACCCTGTTCACTAGGACCTCTGTATGCAGAGAGCTTCTATGCATGACCCCTCTATATGCCCAGACAAGGGGGCCTGTCAGAGAACATTGCTTTTAGAAGTAATATACTGCTTTCCAAATAAGAACCCAGCCAAGGAACCTGCTTTTTTAGAGAACTCACCTAGAGCACTCACTTGAAGAGGTCGAGTCTATTAGCAGCCTTTAATTAGGATTAAAGGTGAATGCAGAAGTGCTGGATAAGAGGCTTTTAGCTCTACATGGGATGGGATCAGGGCATGCCCTTGAGTATCAGATCAGATTGAAATGTTGATAAAATACACTGAAACAGTCATTGTCTTACGAGGGTGTCTGGTAAATATAGACTCATTGTGACACATGAGGAAATAGACTACAGAGTAAATGGGCGAATTAGAAGTGCAGAAACACTCTGCACTCCATTACTCTGACAGTGAGCTAAAGGTAATCCTAACAAGACAAACTATTTCGCTTATTTAGCAAAAAACAACATAATACATCATGACAGAATGTATATATTTCTGTGAAAATAAATGTTTTGGAATATGTCATACAGTCACTCAAAAAATTCTGACTCAGAAGAAGAGGCTGCATGGTGAGTGGGCAAATTTAAGACGAATGGAATATTGCAACCCATCAAGTTGACAGTGAGCTAAACCAGTGTTTCTCAAAGTTTTTCAGGCCGAGGACAAATTCCATCCCCTTAAAAAATGCATGAAGTGGTGCAGCATCACAGCCCTAACTAGGGAATGGCATGAATATGATATACATGTTGTGCACACTGTGTATCGCACAGATAGCTTATGATGCATGAAAAAATAATATATATTTTAACACATCTGCTCGCAGAACACTTCTTGGATTTTTTGCTGACGAGCAGTGGTCTGTGGGCCACATTTTGAGAAACACTGAGCTAAACCATTCACACTAACTTGGTTATTTATCAGAAAATAGCAGCAGAAACATATTTTGTAAAAAAAAAACAATAATTATTTCTTAACATACAGTCATACAGTCGTTAATCAAATCGAGGCAAGCACACTTAGGAGTTATACAAGGGGTAATAGCATGGCACCAGAGCAGCTTCCATATTAAGGGCATGGAGACGGCCTCTCTGTGTATTAAAACGAAATATTTGCACACATTTCCAACTCCTCATTGTGGACATTCTGTTATGGGATCATTTAAACTCGTACTCTCCCCTGTCATGTGTCTAAACACTAATTCTTGACCTACAGTAGGTGTCTTGTGCTTGTATAAGCCTGCATGTGTAAGGGGTGTGTGTATCTGAAGTGTCCCTGCTTAGGGAAGCTTACTTAAGGCACACGTATGTCCTTGTGTGTATGTGTGTAGTCTGTTTACTCTGTGTTTCTCTACACCTCTGTTAGCTTGTTATGTCGCTTTGGATAAAAGTATCTGCTATGTGCAATGTAACAATGTAATAAACACACAGAGGTTCAAAGCTCCTGTCAGAGAAGTGTGAGGCATGGACCAATCTGCTGTAATTTAAACAGGGAGAGAATAAACCCTACATGAGCTGTGGATCATTGGTGAGCCCACGAGGAAGCATGTGGTTGTAGTGCAGCTGGAGGTTAAAGTCACCACTCACGGAAGCCTTGAAAAGAGACATCTCTCCAACGAGACTCCTGATGCTCTTTAAAGGAGATACGTCTCTCCCCCAAGAATACTAAAGCTCATTAAAGAGCTACGTCTCTCCTCTACAAATACCGAAGCTCATTAAAGCGATACGTCTCTCCATTGAGAGTCCTGAAAATCTTTAAAGACACACATGTCTCCACAAAGACTCCTGAAAGTCTTTAAAGAGATGCGTCTCTCCACCAAGAATGCTGAAGCTTTTTTAAAATGACATGTCTTTAAACCAAGAATGCCGAAGCTTTTTAAAGAGATATTTATGAGATATCTAAAATAAAGATAGATATAAAGAGATATCTAAACATATGTCTATGTCATGTATCTGTGTTTTATTGTATGTTGTATCTATGTAGTAATTGCTATGGCAACAACAATGTCCACCTATTTGTCTCCCCAATAATGCACTTTTGACTCTGAATGTGATATGTGTCTCAACCAACAATCCTGGAGCTTTTTAAAGAGGCACATTTCACTTCACCGAGCATCCTACAGCTCATTAGAGAGACACCTCCCTCTCCACCATGGATCTTGGAGCTGCCTCATATGAAAGAGGCTGTCAAAATGTATTATTAACCTGAAAACTTCTTCTGTTTGTTATTAGGACAACTTTTAAAAATACTCAATGCACACAACCTATGTAGGTCACATGATAGTCTTCCAGCACAAATCATATTTATTTTCATTGTGATATTCCCTGGGGCTTTCTTTTATATTCAATTCTGAGGTCACTAAAAATATTAGCTGCACATCAGCTATAAATAAATGGTGTTTCAACCAACAGAGTCTTAGATAACGTTGCCACATATATAGTAAGAAATAGAAAGTTTGTTTGCAAAAAACACAAGTTTGCTTCGCTATATGGCATGCAGTCTAAGAGATATAGTCTTTATCTGACAACACACACACACACACCCACACACACACACACACACACACACACACATGCACACACATAGAAATGTCAGCTGACTATTTTTCTTTCTGTTTTTAACAGTCACACAAACATACAGACTGACAGACAGACAGAAACACACACACACCCTTGTTTCAGGTTTCAGTTTACCCAGAGTTAATGCAACGGCTTACAATGCCACAGAAAGGTCATAGGTTCGTCATTATTGTACCGATTAATTTGCATACAGGGTACAAAAACAAGCAGTACATTTAGCACTGTCTGGAAATAATGAGCTAACTAGCTTACAAAAATATCATTTGCCCAGAGTTTCTGCCCGTTTTTTAAAACCAATTAGAGAATTGAGGGCTTGCGTGTGGTTTTGAGTGTGTCCTGGCAAAGACAGATGTAATGAGACACTGGTCCTCGCTGGAGAGGAAGCTGCGTTATAAGTCACAGATGGTGCACGGCTCTGAATAGTTTATAGAAGGCACCATAAATACACACAAACAAGCACGCGGACTACAGGGAAACAAACAAATGTCACAACTTTCATAAAACATTCTGTATTTTATGCAAACACATGTGTTTATGAACACGCGCGTACACACACACACACATTCTCTCTGTCACTCACTCACACAAAGATACTCACACTCACCAACACACACACACACACACATACACACATACACACGCACACATGCACACATGCACACACACACACACACACACACACACACACACACACACACACAAACACACACACACACACACACACACACACACACACACCACTTGCTAACCCCATTTAAGTATATGGTTTAGCGTTGCCTCATCTACAAATCACCTCTGACGAGAGCAGAGCAGAGCAGAGCAGAGCAGAGCTCAGCTCAAAGGCTGCAGCACTGTGGGAAACAAAAGGCAGGGCCCTCCAAAGCTGCCCCAACCCAAAGCCAGCTAGTGGCCAGCGAGCGGCCTCTGATTACGCCCGGGCCTACCACACTCATCTTGGGGTTACATCTGTTAGTAAATAAGCCACCTCTTCTCATAACACGGCCCAGCTCAGCTCAGCTCAGACCCGCTCAGCCTCACACTCAAGGCCAAATACTGTGCAAGCAGTAGAGTTTTGGGCACTAACTTTTTATTGTCACACAAATCTTCCCTCTTTTTATCTCTTACCGCCTCACATACACATACACATACACACACAGACACACACACACAGACTCAAACACACACAAACACACAGAAAAAGAACAGAGAGCATTAGAGAAACAATCCTTTATATGATCATCATACTGTACATGACAATATGTTTGTGTATACACAGAAACAGGTGAAGAAATTAACCCCTTCACACACGCACACACACACTTTATTTGAGGCAAAATAGATAAATGAAGCAGAACAACCTTTGCCTTTTGTTTCTGCGGAAACTGCAACATTAAATTGCAATTGCAATCGATGTAATTCTCCTGGTACTTGTCTTTGAATAACACGGTGTTATTGAGATAAAGCCCTTTATTATTTACACTGCAACTCAGACTGGCTCCTGTCTTCAATGCCCATCGATGATACTACCTTAATGAAGCCAACTTCGGGCTTTGACTTGGGGGGGAAGAAAGTCTTCATTCTTGGCAGCGCTCGCAATCTCGCCGCTGTCCATATGCCCACGAAACAGTCTCGACCCAATTAGAGTAATTGGATTCAGACATGGCAAGCTCTTTTGCCACGGCAGATTACACACGCCACTCTACTCTCTCTGTGGCCTCCTCAAGGCCTATTTCGCTTCTAAATGTGCACACACCCTCTCTCTATCTATCGCTCTCTCTCTCTATCTATCCAACTCTCTGTCTCTCTGTCTCTCTCTGTCTGTCTCTCTCTATTTCTCTCTCTCTTTCTCTGTGCATGGAGCACCAGCCCCACACACACTGCTGCCAACTCTATATCTATCACTCACTCTCTCTCTATCTATCTCTCTCTATCTCCATCTCTCTCTATTTCTCCCTCCCTCTTTCTCTGTACATGGAGCACCAGTCCTGCACACACACTGCTGCCAACTTTACATCTATCACTCTCTGTATATATCTGTCTATCTCTCTCTCTCTCTTTTTATCCACCTCTCTCTATTTCTCTCTCTCTCTCTCTTTCTCTGTGCATGGAGCACCAGCCCCGCACACACACTGCTGCCAACTCCCGTCCTCTTGCGAGGGAATAAGCAGGCCGGCCAGGATGTTAGGAGCGGAATAGTAGAGAGGAGAGTGGACGGCAGATGTTCGTGTGGGATAATCACGTTTCGGACGAGGTGCGGAGGCTATTAGCACAAAGCAAGGTGCAGTAATTGGCCAGGTAGCCGCAGGAAGAGGGTGCGCACTGGATGGCCTGCAAGTCTGGAGTCCACACCTGTCCATACCTACTGGTGCTAAGCCTGTTGGACCCCAGACCTCACCACAAACCTCTGAGTCCTCCTCTTTCACACACAGACCCGTTAGTCAGGTAATCAGTTGAAGAGAGAAAAGGGTTTCAGACACTGCATGACTGAAAGTCAAAAGTTTTAGCAAAAAATAGTCATCCCTTTACTGACAGAATGTAGATCAAGTCAAATTATTTTTGCTAAAACAACTGTCTATTTGTTATCAAGTGTGTGAAACTCTTTTCTCTATGTGTGTGACTACTAGTTTTTATGCACCTGATTATAGAAAACTTTATCTGAGCGATAACCAATACTGGAATACAATGCATTTAGACAATATCCTTCAACTGACAGCTTTCATCAGTTGCTCAGAGCTGCTTCACATCTTACTTCTCTGTCTTTTTTTCTGGGCTTTTTGGGTCATTTGTTGGGTAGAACCTAAAAGAGGAAACATAGACCAATGACTACCAAGTAGCACAAAACCGCAGCTTATGCAAAGGAGTTCAGCCCCACTACAGGACATACCACTGCATCCGTGCCGCACTGTAATTATGCTGTTATATACCGGGCAACACGGCCGTTCACTCTGCTGTGTGTCATTAGTGTCACCAGAGTAAAGGTAGAAGCAAAATGTCACACAGGTTACTGATAAAATGAGCCACACTTCGGTACTGGTCCCTGTACTGTATGTAAGCTCAAGCAGATTGAGTGTCTGAGTGTTTGTATGTATATTTTTGCAGTGTTTGTACAGTCTATGGACAACTTTAGAATGAGTGTTTGCATGTGAGCTTCTACAGAATGAGTGTTTGAGTATGTGAGTGACTCTAGAATGTTTGAGTATATAAGTTATTCCAGAATAAGTGTTTGTGAGCTCCTACAGAATGAGTGTTTGTATGTGGGTGATTCTAAAATGTGAGTGTTTGAGTAAATGAGCTTTTGCAGAATGAGTGTTTGAGTAAGTCAATGTTTGCAGATTGAGTGTTTGTATGTAAGTGACTAAGTGACTGCAGAATGAGTGTTTGAGTATGTGGGTGTCTTTAGAATGAATATATTTTAATATGTAAGTGAACCCAGAATAAATGTCTGTCTGTGTGTGATTCCAGAATGACTGTTTGTATGTGAATGACTTCAGAATAAGTGTTTGTGAGAATCTACAGAATGAGTGTTTTATATGTGAATGACTTCAGAATAAGTGTTTGTGAGAATCTACAGAATGAGTGTTTTATATGTGAATGACTTCAGAATAAGTGTTTGTGAGAATCTAAAGAATGAGTGCTTTATATGAGCAACTCCAGAGTAAGTGTTTGTGTGTGACAACAGTGTTTCTCAAAGTTTGTCAGACCATGCACCACTTCCCCCCCCCCCCCCCCCCCCCCCTAAAAAGAAAACATCAAAGACCACTCCCCGCATCTGAGGCTAACAGGGCCATGTAAATGCATGAACTGGTGCAGCATCAGAGCCCTAACTAGGGAATAGCATGAAGATTATATATTATTCAGCCTATTGCAGCCTATTCTTCTTGCGGGCCACACTCTGAGGAACACTGGTCTACAGAATGAGAGTGTTTGTATGTAAGCTACTCTAGAATGAGTATTTGTATGTGAGCGTCTACAGAACGAGTGCCTTTATTTGAGTTTGCACAAAACTGAGTGCCTTTCATTTGAGTTTGCACAGAACGAGTGCCTTTATTTGAGTTTGCACAGAATGGCTCTCTCTGTGTTTGAGCCCGTACAGGCAGAGAGAGGCTGAACGCTTAACCAAAGAGCCCTGACTGCATTATGCCAAAGCCAGGCCTTGTGTGGGGCTGTTATTGCTCCACTTTAGTGAGTGGCCACTTGCTTCATGCCTAAATATAACAAGTGGTACTTCAGCGGCTTTTATCAGGAGAGAACTTAAAAGCCTGAAATGTTCTTGGGATGCTCAGGATCTCCTACTAACCACCAGCGAACTCCAACACACTCTTAGTCTCTGGCCACTTTCTCACACACACACACACACAAACATACACACGCACGTACGCACGTACGCACACACACACACCACACACACACACACACACACACACACACACACACACACACACACACACATGCACACACACTATACACACACATATAAATGTTCTCGCTCACACAAGCTCACTCTCTCAATATAGACCTGGAACGGAGATCTGTATTTATGTAGAACGGGTAGCACTGTGTGGTCCTCCTGCTCAGGCTGTGCATAGACAGGCTCAGATGACCACAGCCGAGCAGAGCGGAGCGGGCAGAAGCGGAGCGGGCAGGCTTAGGGCTTATAGGGCTGAGGCAGTAACTTCAAGGCCTCAGCTCCACAGATAGATAGGGAATCGCTGCAGGTTGGCATCCTCAACAAGGGGAGGAAAAGCTCTGGGTTTGTTGGTTTGGCGCGTGTTGTCCGAGCACAAAACAGCATGTGTGCAAAGCTGATCACTAGTTTAGTAGAGAGGCCTGGGGAGGCATTTTTTTATGTGCCCTTAGGCTCCTGCCATAATGACAGAGGGCCTGATCTCCACCCTGTGTGTGTGTGTGTGTGTGTGTGGGGGGGGGGGGGGGGGGGGGGGGGGGTGTGGGCGGGTGGGGGGGGGGGTTGTTTGTAGCCACACACACCACTATTGAGACGACCAGTGGCACAGCCCGCCCTGCAGCACCCCAAAGCAGCCCAGTGCAGCGGGGGGAGGAACTGGAGAACCAGCGTGGAGGAAACCAAATTTTGGATTCAGCGGAAAGTTCACATGCAACAACAACAAAAAAAACAAAACACAAAACAAGATATTGAAATTCAGCAAAGCTCACCAAAACTTTTTCTGAACTCACCACCACTCAGTGGAACACACCAAAGCTCATATCAACTCACCAAAAAGGACAAAATGAAT
This sequence comes from Setipinna tenuifilis, assembly GCA_030347295.1. Lineage (NCBI taxonomy): Eukaryota > Metazoa > Chordata > Actinopteri > Clupeiformes > Engraulidae > Setipinna > Setipinna tenuifilis. The sequence goes on from CM059273.1 coordinate 23,406,799, forward strand.
TCCATTATACTTTATTCTGTTCTATTCTATTCTATTCTATTCTATTCTATTCTATTCTATTCTATGTCATACAATGTTAACACACACACACACACACCTGGCTAACTAGTCTAATCATCATGTGTATGAATTATCACACACACTAGCCTCTGCTAACTAGTCTGTGGTAACTGGCTTCCAGCTTCAGTGGAAGTCCTCTTCTGTTTGTGCACAGTGTTTCATACTTCATTCCTTGTGTATGTATGTATGTGTGTGCATGCGTGCGTGAGTGTGTGCGTGCATGCTTGCGTGCTCATGTGTATGTGCTTCATCACTCCATGTGTACTATATGTGTGTGTGTGCATGCGTGCATGTATGTGTGTGTGTGTGTGTGTGTGTGTGTGTGTGTGTGTGTGTGTGTGTGTGTGCGTGTGTGCATGTGTGCATGTGTGTGTGTGTCATACATCATTCCATGCTGTGTACTCACATGGTGCCGGGTCACACCCCACTGTCTGTCACTCAGCACCTACCATCAATTATGACACTCCACGTGCAACATGCGGCGGACCAGTTGGGTGCCGAGAGGAGATGGCAATGCCACAGCACCAGAGTACGTGATTGAGGAGAGGAAATGGTAGAGTGTACGAGAGTGTGTATTTGAGGAGAGGAAATGGTAGAGTGTACCAGAGTATGTGATGAGAGACAACATCATCATGTATGAGTATGCATGTGATGGAAAAATGGTAGACCGTATTAGTGCATGTGATGAGAGAACAAGTCATCATGTATGAGAGTATGCACGTAATGGTAGAGTAATAGAGTGTACCAGAGTATGTGCTGAGAGACAACGTCATTATGTATGAGAGTATGCACGTGATGGGGAAATGGTAGACCGTATTATTATATGTGATGAGAGACCAAGTCGTCATGTACGAGAGTATGCATGTGATAGTAATTAATTTACTACTAATTTTGTTATACCATAGATGATTATGAAGGCTCAGTCAGCATGGAGAAGAAAATCTGGACAAGGTTTATTCTTGCATTGATGCATCAATGGAGAGACAGCACTTTAGGTGTTGATCCGCGGTATCTCTAAATTATCCAAAGATTTACGACCAGTAAATAGTAGGTCAACAGGGGTGTAACCCCTTAGACCCACCCTAAATTAATATGCATTAGACAACTGTATGTGGCAAGGCTTGTTGTTATCCTACAATTTGGCGGGAATGAGTGAGAGGCTCTTTCCAGGTGTGACACAGGGATGTGACACGTCTTGAGACAGTCAAATTAATGGGACAAAGCTCACAATACACTAAGCTAACACCTCACCTCTAGAGGCAGTCCCACAAAGCTCTGATTGTAAGAGTTATAAGAATACAAAATAACAGGAATATAAAATAATAATAAAGAAATGTGTCATTAAAATGTAACATTAAAAAATGTTATGTACAATGTCCTTATTATTATTCAGATTCCTTCACATGTGATGGGAAATTGGGATGCCGCATGTACAGTACCAGAGTGAGTATGTGAGTGATGAAAGCAAATGGCTAAGTGCACCAGCCTATGTATGTGTATGTGACAGGAGTTAAGGGTAACATGTACTGGAGTACTTGCAGACATCCCAAGTCTCCTGTGGGCCTACGTATGGGTGTGTCTCGCATTTAAAAAAAGCAACTTCCAGATACAAAATATTGCAGTAATACAAAATGTATCCCGTAACTCGCACAAATTTCTTTAGCTAATTAATACAAGTGACAGATGCAGCAAGTGACAGGGAGACAGCAGGCGGAGTGGAGTGAGGGAGAGTGAGAACGACTGTCTCGTGTAGTATTTTTTGCAGACGTAATAGACAACCTCTGTCTCTCTCATTAGGCTTTTCAGTTTTTGACAACCAATAT
>CM059273.1:23413681-23418681 GCA_030347295.1 Setipinna tenuifilis
TTATCTTTATTTTTAAAACACTGGGATAGGACATGCATTGGATGAAATGGTGCTGCCAAATTTGTCTCTATATTAGCCCAAACTAATTCAGACCCATTTCCCCTCCAGTGATGGGCTATCTTAGCCATTTCAAATGCCAAACTATACTGCCTAACATCGGGAAGACCAAGTCCCCCCTTCTCCTTAGGTGCACACATTTTACTCCATTTAAATCTGGGTTTTCTTCCTGCCCATAAAAAGTCTCTGATCATGGCTTCGTATTGTTTATAAATGTAATCAGGTTTACACAGGGGTAACATCATAGATATATAGTTAAATTGTGGCACTATTACCATTTTAATGACATTTATTTTTCCCCAAAGACTCAAATTTAATTTTCCCCATTTTCCCAGGTTTGTTTTGATATTTTGAAGGAGAGGATCAAAATTCAGTGTCACCATCTCACCTATCTCAGACGTTAATTTTATACCCAGATAAATCATGCCTCTAGGAATCCATTTGAAATTATACTGTGTTAGCATGTGTGGGTGACAGTGTTTTGTTATGGGCATTCCCTCTGATTTCGTCCAATTAATTTGATAACCAGACAATTTAGAATATATATCAATGGTGTTCATTAATGCAGGTAAAGAATTATGAGGATCACTAGTAAGGAAAAGAATATCGTCAGCATAAAGCATTAGCTTATGTTCGGCTCCACCACCCTCTAGTCCCTTGATGGTAGGATTCATTCTTATAGTCACTGCTAGGGGTTCCAGAGCCATTGTAAACAATAGGGGTGACAATGGGCATCCCTGTCGCGTTCCTCTAGAAAGATCAAAAGGAGATGAAATAAGACCATTTGTCAAAACTGTAGCTTTAGGTTGATTGTATATTATTTTGATCCATTTTGCAAAACCAGAGCCAAAACCAAATCTTAGTAGGGCAGAGTGTAGGAACCCCCACTCGACCCTGTCAAAGGCGGCCCTTGCATCTAGTGAGACTGCTGCCACCGGCATTGTGCTAGACGAATTTAACCATATTAAATGCATAAGCCTTCTCAAATTATCAGTGGAAGACCTTCCTTTTATAAAGCCTACCTGATCAACATGTATAATATGTGGTAAAACGGTTTCAAGTCTTTGGGCCAGTACCTTAGCCAATATTTTCCTATCTACATTTATGAGGCTGATTGGTCTAAAATTCGTAGGATCTGTATGATCCTTCCCTTTCTTGGGTATCAAAGATATCAGACCTTCATTAAAAGATGGGGGAAGTGAGCCACTTCGAAATGCTTCCTCAAACACAATTGTCAATATTGGGGTAACTATATTGATATATTCCTTATAATATTCCACAGGAAACCCATCAGGGCCCGGTGATTTCCCTGTATTCATGGATAAAATGGCCGTTTTAACCTCTTCCTGGGATATTGTTGCATCCAAAAGAGTCACCTGGTCAGTAGACAAGGTTGGAAGATTTATGTTCGAGAAAAATTCCCCGGCTGCTAACTCATTTATAGCACCAGCTGATCTATAAAGATTTTCATAGAAGTCTCTAAAGACATCATTAATAGCTTTAGAAGATGTTATAAGTGCCCCTTCTGCTCTTATGGCGGGAATTATGTAGGCAGAGTTCTGTTCCTTAAGTTGCCTAGCCAAAAGTTTGCCAGTCTTTTCCCCTGATTCATAAAATCTTGTTTTAAGTCTAAACATAGCATATTCTGCCTTTTTATTGAAAATGTCGTTAATTTGAAGTTTACATTTGCAAATTTTTCTAACTAGACTTTCCGAATAATGTCTGGCCAAATCTTTTTCCATCGAATGTAGTTCAGTTTCTAACTTCTTAATGCTATTGTTTTGCTCTTTTTTCCTTCGTGATGATTTAGCAATCAATTTACCCCTGATATATGCTTTGGATGCCTCCCAGACCATTGCCACGCTCCCTGTACTACCCATATTAATATCAAAGAATGAGGATAAATCTGCTGCCAATTCTGCTGAAAACACCTGATCCTGTAATAGCGATGTGTTCATTCTCCACCTGCCTCGCCGAAGCCTGTCTGAATGTATATTCACACACAACTCAACAGGTGCATGGTCTGACAAGGATATGGCATTAATAGAGCTGTCAATGATGTCATTAACTAAACTCTGAGAGATCAAGAAATAATCAATTCTTGAATAAGATTTGTGGCAGTTTGAATAAAATGTATATTCCTTATTTCTAGGATTGACCAATCGCCAGACATCAACCAGACCAATGTCTCCCATTAGCATGTGAATAGCCGCTCTATCCTTCGGTATTGAGACACCTGAATATTTACTCCTATCTAATATCCCATCTAAGACCTGATTAAAATCTCCAGCTAAAATGATTTGGCCCTGGGCATTTCCTAATATACTATTCAGTCCATGAAAGAAAGATGGGTCCTCCTTGTTAGGCGCATAAATATTACACAGTGTTATTTCTCCCCCATTTATGTTGGCTTCTATACATATAATTCTACCATTATCATCCTTGTACTCCTTCAACATAGAAAAATTCAATCTCTTATGGACCAAAATAAGAACTCCATTACGTTTGCTGGAAAAAGAACTGTGGAAAACATGACTGACCCAATCTCTCTTGAATTTTTTAGCTTCCTCATCCGATAGATGAGTTTCTTGAATGAATGCTATATCGGTTTGTTTGTGTTTAAGATACAGAAGAACCTTTTTTCTCTTCACTGGGTTCCCACAGCCATTAATGTTCCAGGATACTACCTTTACATAGACGCTATTAGCCATTCATATTGCAAAACAAAATTAAAAAGAAATATTGGTATACACAGTGTCCTATGTTAACTGACCCTCCTAATTGAAAAATATAAGTGCTGTCTTTAGTACCACCAAGCATTAAGGGAAAATATGCATGTTCATTTTTAACACTAAACAACAAGACCAAACTGGTCAACCAAAAACCTCCCTTCACACCAAAGGGGAGAAAAAACAAAACAAAACAAAAAAATTCTCTTAGTAAAATGCTTTCCATAACGTAAACAAAACCTTACTTCGGTCGTGGAATGTCCAAGACGCCTACTCGGCTTTACAGACAGCTACCCCGTATTTGCTATCCAGCCCCATCATACCTATGAAGTCTCCTTGCCTCGCGGATGCGTCACAGTTTATAGTGGTGAAGTGATTCGCTGCTCGATGAATTTCACCGCTTCGGTTGCTACGTCAAACTTTTTGTTCTGCTCTTTCCATGTGAACTTGAGCGTTGCAGGAAATGCCAGGCGAAACTTCACCTTCTGGTCATGCAGCAACTGCTTTGCCCTAGCAAAAGTTTTCCTCCTCTCGGCCAGCGCTTTCGTCATGTCTGGAAACAGTGAAATCTTGCATTCATTCCATTCCGCACCACCACTCTCTCTCGCAGCTTTCAGAACTTTATCTCTCCCGGTAGAACGTAAGAATGTGACCATTACTAGTCTCGGAGGTTGGTCTTCATCTGGGCGAGAGCCGGGCGAGCGGTGTGCTCTTTCAATTTCGAACTCCTTGTCATCAATGTCTATGCCCAGGCCCTCTGACAGAATCTTTCCAACGCATTCGATCAAGTTGTCACCTTCAGCACCCTCTTTTAAACCCAGGAGCCTAATATTATTGCGGCGGCTTCTATTTTCCAAATCTTCCACTCGACTCCACAGATCCTCTATGCGCTTGCTCTGCTGCTCACGGCTATGTAGCAGTTGCTGTGTAGAGTCCTCAATGTCAGAAATTCGCCCCTCCGCCTCAGTTAGCCGTTCCTCTGTGGCTTTCACGGCATTTTTCAATTCCTCAATAGTCCCTTTAATCGTTGTTACATCAGTCGCCACTTTTTGGAGCGTCGAGCTCACTTTACTCACTTCTGCCAGGATGCTTTCCAATTTAGCTTCCTGAGGAGAATCCTGCGTCGGGCTAGCTCCATCAGCTGCGCCCTTCCCTCGTGTGGTGGGCTTAAAATATTTTGATGTTGAAGACATTTTCTTTGGCATGTATGGTGCCGTTTAGATTTATAGGTTAATACTGAATACTTAGCTAACAAAATACTTCAAAATCGCGGAGAAATAACAGATTATTTCGGATTAATTTTGATGGGGTTTAGGACAACTCAGACTACGCAGCCATCTTTCTCTTCGATCCCACGTGACTCCTATTTTCTTCAACTCTTAACCCAACCCTAACTTTAGATAACACATCTTTCAATTTCTCTGTGCACTGTATGTGAACTTAACTCTAGGTACCATGACCTAACATTGATGTTTCTGATGGCACACACTGTTTTTTTACCAACTGGAAACAAGAAAATAGAGAATTGTTTCTCGTGAGGCAAAGTTACAGTTATTGCTAGAGAAGAGTATATATGTGAACAGCTTTCTTCCCTCTCTTCCTTATTCTACAGCTTTGTGTGGAAAAGATAAAAATCTCTCATAAGTCTGTAAACATAGAGTTGAGCTGGGCTGGAACATGGGAGTAGGCACAGATTAAGGCTAACCTCAGGTTTTTTCTTTTTTTTTTCTTTTTTTCTGTCCATGGCATCTGCAGAAAGTTCCATCCATCACCTCCAAGACACATCCATTCATTTTCCTCTAGGGAGAAGCCTACGGGATACAGTTTATAAACTACCTTGATAATGAAATACTTAACTATGATAGCATTGAATCTTCCCTGGAAAGTGTCTCAAGATTAATAACTGAAAGTGTAAAAAAATGTTAATTATTGTAGTATGGGAAGCGTCGTCAGCACTGCGGATGTGCATGACTGGAGATGTAGGTTAATAAACAGCATACAGTGCAATAGCAATACAAAGTGTGTGTGTGTGTGTCTGTGTCTATCTGTTTGTGTGTGTGTGTGTGTGTGTGTGTGTGTAAGTGTGTGGGTGTGTGTGTGTGTGTGTGTGTATGTAATTCATCTTTGTTTTTCATCTCCCAGGCCATGAAAGAAAAGCTCTATAATCTGTATCATCAACTATGTAATTACTTTTGTGGATAATTCATTTTCAAG
>CM059273.1:23421181-23428681 GCA_030347295.1 Setipinna tenuifilis
CACACACACACACACACACACATTTCAGATGACCAACACACAAACAGTGCATACAAATGCCCCACATACAAACATTTCAGAGGACCCCCCGCCCCCCTGTATACCACACACACACAAACACACACACACACACACATTTTAAAGGACACCCTTTCACACATGCAAAGCGTACACATTACAGAGGACTAACACACACACACACATACATACAGACATTAAATAGGACACACACGGGTGCTAAGTGTAAACCCCACTGTCCTCTGTACCCTAACACTCAGCACTAAAAGCATATGGGCTACTAGCACTCAACACTAACAAATAGCATACATTATAATAATAATAATAATAATAATAATAATAACTCTTTACTTGTATAGCACAATTTATACATACAAGATGCAGCTCAAAGTGCTTTACAGTTTGGCAAGGTCACAACAAGACAACATTTCTAGCAGTCCAGTGGCACTGGAGCAGTTGAACACAGTAACAAAATGGAGTAATGACGCAATGAAATCGCAAAGAAATGATATCAAACTTGAGTACATTAGCGCTCAACTACCACTTAATGCTAACAAATAGCACACAAAGCATGTACTATTACACTTCCTGCCACTCTACATTCATGTACAGCAAATTTACTGATGCATTTTGCATGTTTTTATTTACGTTCTAGTCTTTGATTACATTATTAGTACATTATAATTGGCCTAATCCCCATCCAGTCGACGGATTTAAGGTTGTATGGCATGTATTAGGCATGTATTTCTTTGCTCCTTACTGTAGTGTAGACTAACTTGAGGCTTTTGTATTTCTGTGATTTTTCATGTCTGCAGTAATATTGAACACAATTAAACAACCCTTAAAACTCTACCAAACATGTTTTTTTTGTTTGTTTGTTTATTTATTATTATTTTTGTTTTGAAGACTGTCAGATGAAAGGATGCTTTGAGGTTTATTTAGATATCTTGAACCAGGCCCTTCTTCCACAAGAGAAGCATTCTTGTGTTTTTACCGCCTTGTTTTTCTGCCTGATGTGAAGCAATGGCAAACATACAAGGTGTAAAGATGTAGAGAACTTTTATTTTTTATTATTTCTGTCATCTACTTCCCATCTACGGCACAACACTGCCTCTACTCCAGTCCCCATGCAACACTCAAAGGAGTCCGCTGCTTCTCTGAGGACGTGATGCAAATTACATGTGTTAATGTTTCTGCTTATAAACACACCGCCAGGCTCTATCAGACTGATAAGCTCCATCTGAAGGGGAACAGTTTTCCTTTGCTGTTTGATGATTTGCCTGTTTTTGATTTGTTTTGTTTTCTTTTCTTTTTTTTGATGGAGGAGATAGAGAGGCCAAGCCATGAAAAGGTGGGATGTTTAAATTCTTCACTGGAAGGTGTGTGAAGACAGAGGTATGTTTGATTTGCAGTTTATCCAGTCAAATCACTGTTTTATTGGAATCTACCCCACATAAAACAATTTACCAGCGAAGTAAGCATATCATCTCCTCTCCCATACGCAATATAAGCTAGGGTAGCATTATCCTCTTTAAATGGTTTTCCTAATAAAATAGAATAAAAAACTAGTAGAGTAGAGTAAAGCTGGAAGGAAAGTTCAAAAAAAAGAAAAAACACTCGGATTAAGGAGCTCCAAATGTGAGTAATGCTCTTTCCAAAAGAAAGACAAAAAGCCAGCCAAACACACACACACATTTCAGATGACACCCTTTCACACATGCAAAACATACACATTACAGAGTAATACAAACATACTAACACACACACACACACAAAAAGAAAAGAAAGACAAAAAGCCAGCCGCTGGTAAAGCCGCACACACAGGAGCTGCTCTCTCTCTCTGCTGTTCCTATCGGACTGAAAGCAGCCAGTTTGCTCCCCGTCTGTCTCCAGCCGCCTGGCACAGCACAGCACACCACAGCACAGCAACACAGCAGCACAGCACAGCAGAAGAGCAGACGGCAGCTTTACAGCGAAATCCCTAATGTCAATTTGCTGAGGAAGTTGGAAGACAAAAGCCCAGCTCCCCGCCTTTCATCCAGTCTGTGAGCAGAACACACGCTGATGGATGATGGACATGGGTGTGTGTGTGTGTGTGTATGTGTATGTGTGGTGTGTGTCATGTGTGTGTGGTGTGTGGTGTGTGTTTGTGTGTGCGTGTGTGTGGTGTGTGTGTGTGTGTGTGTGGTGTGTGTGTGTGTGTGTGTGGTGTGCATGTGTGTGTGGGGGGGGGGTGTCTGAACTAGCCCCTCGAGCCTTTCTCTGGCATGTGTCACAGGCTGTTTATTGTCTGTGTGTGTAATAATGCAGAATCTCCTCTGGTATTACAGCTCAATACCACCTGAGCTTGTGACGTGTGTGAGACAGACAGAGTCTTCATAAGGTCATCTTAATTAAGAGAATATATTACCGCAGAGAATCAGCCCTACGCACAGAAATAAGATTGAAAGGGCATGTGCATGTTCTGTGTGCATTGTCTTGTGTGAAAAGATGGAATGCTTGCTGGTATTCTATATTCTTCCTCTTGAGTGTGACACAGTTAAACAGCATGTGGTTGCAGACACAGATGCACACACGCGCACACACACACACACACACACACACACACACATACACACACACACACACACACACATACACACACACACACACACACACACACACGCACACACACACACACACACATACAAACACACACAGCCACACACACACACACACAAAAAAATAATGCTCTGTGCATCAATGGGATCAATACAAGCTCCGAGCAAGGAGGGATGTAGACAAGCAACAATCGATACAAATCCACATCTCCAACCAGATTAAAAGCCAGCTTGTTAAATGACATAAAATGCTATTCATTCACAATCGTACCGACCCCGGGAGGCTTCTGCATGGTGTGTGAGTGTCCTACCCACGATGCATCTGTGTCCTACCGTACTCTTCTCTTTTTTTTTTAATGAATTCACGTGGCGCCGGAGTCGATACCTGCCACTCTCGGGCCTCAGTGATTAGCGGGGACCCTTTTACCTAAGCCTCACACGTGGCCGGTATCGAGGAGCCTTCTAATCAGTCCAGAGCCGGCGCCACGGGTCGCCTAAGTGGCGCTGATCCATCAGCTGCTGCACCCGGTCGGCACTCGCTCCCTCGCTCGCTCGTTCGGGCCGAACTGTCCCGGCTGATTACGGCCCACAGCGCAGCAGCATCTCGCCTCTCGACACGCCTCTCGCCTCACATCTTATATTAATGAGGCTCCGGGCAGCCTGGCCTCTCTGTCTCGGCCCTCCGTACGTTTGCTTGTGTGTGTGTGTGTGTGTCTCTCTCTCTCTCTGTCTCTCTCTCTCTTTCACTCTCTCTCTGTCTCTGCCATCCGTTCACTGCGTGTCTCTCCTCTCTCTATTTCTCTCTCTCTGTCTCTCTCTCTTTCCCTCTCTCTCTGTCTCTGCCCTCCATTGTCTGTGTGTCTCTCTTCTCTCTCTGTCTCTGTCTCTCTCTCTCTTTCTCTCTTTCTCTGCCTTCCGTCCAATCACTGTGTATCTCTCCTCTCCCTCTCTCTCTTCCTCTCTCTCTCTCTGTCCCTGCCAGCGTCTCTATCTCTCTCGTGCTCTCTCTTTCTCTCTACTCTGTCTTTCTCACTCTACTTTGTCTCTCTCTCTCTCTCTCTCTCTCCCTCCCTCCCTCTCTCTCTCTCTCTATGTCCTCTCCCTCTCTCCCTGTCCCTGCCAGCGTCTCTCTCTCTCTCTCGCTCTGTCTTTCTCTCTACTCTGTCTTTCTCACTCTGTCTCTCTCTCTCTCTCTCCCTCCCTCTCTCTCTCTCTCTCTCTCTCTCTCTCTCTCTCTCTCTGTCCCTGCCAGCGTCCAAGATTACCCATCCAGCAGGACAGATGAGGCATGCTCCAGGGACAGGAGAGGCGACCAGTTTATTTTCAGCCGTGCCAAACAGCTTGGAGGAGGGATGACACGACCTCATGAGTCTTCCAAATAAAAAACCAAGAGGGAGGAATGAGGAAGAGGAGGTAGCCACACACACACACACACACAGGCCATCCCTGATAAAGAGGCAGTGAGTGTAGTCGTCACAGAACAAGTAAAGGAGGCAGGCAGGTAAGGAGGAGGAGGTTGCAAGTGCAATGATTACCACAGAGCTAGTAGAAGGCAGGCAGGTAAGGAAGAGGAGGTAGCAACACACACAGGCCATCCCTGGTAAAGACGCAGGGAGACTAGTCAACACAGGACAAGTAAAAGAGGCAGGCAGGTATAGGCTGGTAAACCAGGCCCTCGTAGTACACTTCTTTTCGTACAGAAGGTCTGGTTGTGCTGCATTGAGAAACATTTGCTTCCTGGAGGTACATAGTGTGGCTATAAGCCTGCCTATGCACTACAATTGAAATGTAGCACACAAAGTGCACATCATCGCTCACAAACACCTCCTCTGTTCACTGATTGGTCCGGTAAAGATTCTACCGGAGTCAACCATGTCAGTGGAAGCACAGCCAGACCTCTCTGTGTGAAAAAAAGTGTGTTACGAGGAGCTTGTTATATCAGGCTAAGGCAGGTATTAGCCAGTAAGAGGCAAGCAAGTAAGAGGAGGTAGCAAGCAGACGAGAAAGTTACCTTAGCGACATCAGCTTCAGTTCTATTTCGAGCTCCATACAAAGTGGTGCAAAGTTGTGGAGCACAGAAAGCCATCACTGGGTTCAGTGTTTTTAAAGTGTGTCAAAGATGTTGTGCAAGTGTTTGTCACCTCGTACGAAAATGACAAAGGAGATCCATCAGCCTAGATAAGTAAATGAGTTGCGAAGGGACGGACGAACGCAAGCAAACGCAACGCACAGCTGGGTCAAAAAGCAATCGTCTCCTGGGAGTAACAGGAATAACAAGTAGCCTCCATAATGGATAGCCTGCATCAGTGTAATAGCACTCGATTAGGGCCTCCGCATCGCACTGAATCAGCTCCCGCTCCCGCCCCGCACCTCGCGACCGGCGACCGTGAGGCTGGATCCATACATAAAGGAGACGTTCCCAGCACATGCGCTGGTGTATTATTCCTTATCAGTGTCACTCCCATCGCTCCTGCTGTCACCTTCGGCAGCCAGTGTGAGCTGTGTGTCCTTGCCTAACTGCTCCCGCGGCATTACTCAAGACCATCTCCCCTCTGCAGGAGGAACACACGAGGACGGTGATGGCTTTTCCATGCATGCTGAGTAGATTGTGTTTGTGTGTGTGTGTGTGTGTGTGTAGGTGTCTGTGCATGTGTGAGTGTGTGGGTACACATATGCATGTTTTTCTTGGCAAGTTATTTGCATGTGTATACCTGTGCATGTATATGTCTAGCTATCAACATGTACATTTAAGGGTGTGTTTGTGTGTGTGTGTGTGTGTGTGTGTTTGTGTGTGTGTGTGTGTGCGTGTGTGCATGTATTTCTCTGTATATATTGTTTGTATGTGTATATATAACGGTGTGTATGTTTCTAATGGTACGTGAGTGTACCCATAAACATGAGTGCTGTCAGCATTATGAAGACTTTCCAGCCTTGCAGCTTGGGAAGACAATGACAGTCCAGGGACTTGCAGGGATGTGACCTGAAAGTTCAAGTTCCCTTTAAACCTCTTACACTTGAAAACACACACACGCACACACAAATACACACATACAAGGTCCAGAAAAAACAGGCGCTGGAAATGACTACAGCAGAACTGGGGCCAGAAACCTTCTGGGGCACACAGACATGCACACACACACACACACAGACGCACACACACACACATTTCTGTGGCAGAGGCCATTTATTTCCTAGACAGCATTTACTGTTATGTGAAGTAAATATGTCACAAGTGGAACTGCAAACTAAATCAAAAGCGAAACGATGAACAGAAGTCCTAAAAGCCCACACTGAATGACAAAAATGGCTATAACACACATGGACTATGGGCCAGCTCCACCAAAGTCACTTACAATTTTGGCAGATTGATGCTACTGCTTTCATTCATGTTCATTTGTGTGTGTGTGTGTGTGTGTACAAAGAGGAAACAATAACTGGGAATAGCATGTGTGTGTGTGTGTGTGTGTGTGTGTGTGTGTGTGTGTGTGTGTGTGTGTGTGTGTACAGCACAGCACATAAACACTAACTAAGTGCAGCATTAAATAACTGAATGTGTTAGCATGTACGTATTAAGGGTTAGACAGGTCAAGGTCAGTCAACCAATGTGTTAGCATGTCAGGGTTAAGGTTAGTCAGGGTTAGCTAACTAATCTCTTAGCTGTGCTAGGGGAAGTGTGTTTAGGGAAATATTAGCGCCGATCAAAGCAGCTGTGATGTACCCTGTGGCAGATTGCATCATTGCGAGTGGCGGTGGCGTACTAATGATAATAAACATTTCGTGGTCGGTGCGGTGTGTGGGCGGATTATGAAGAGGAGTATAAACGCGCGAGACACTTTGCTAAAGAGAAGCATCTGGGCCCCATCAGCAGAGCGTGTACAGCACTCACGACACACACACACACACACACAGCTTCCATGACAGATGGAATAGCACCCTGTGCATCGCGCCCATCAAAGTCAAACGAGACACCACGCCACAATCACCTCATTACTCCATCTCTACCAAAGGCTGAGCACTGTCATTAAGAAGAAAACACATGGCATGATCTTCATATTTGCCAGCATGTGTACAAGGTGTATACACCTGTCATTGTCAGTGTAACTGTGTGATCAGTGCTGTTTTTATCAGGCACTAAGGGCCATGAGGGGATGGAAAAGCCATCTTAAGGTGAAGACAAGAGAGTAAAGACACACATACACATGCTTTTATATATAGGCTACTGTGTGTATGTACTGTATACTGCATTCTACTATATATATATATATACTGTACTGTAGTCATATATATACTGTACTGTATATATATATATATATATATGAAAGTATATATGAAAGTTTTTCTTTTGGATTATGATCATAGTTCTTGCGGAAAACAATCCCTTTAATGCCTGGTGTGTATTGTAATGTTAGCACTGTTGTTTAGAAGAAAATCCCCATGGAGACCATGTTCACCCGCCAGCACACCAACCCCCCTTCTCCACAAACACACACACCCACACGCACACATACAGTACAAACACATACACACACACACACACACACACATACAGTACAAACACATACACACACACACACACACATACAGTACAAACACATACACACACACACACACACACACAAACACATACAGTACAAACACACACACACACACACACACACACACACACACACACACACACACACACACACACACACACAAACCCTTTTTTTTCTCTTTAAAACTGCCAGATTTGTGAGAGTGCCTATGGGGATTAGATGTACCCACGTTAGCATTCAGCTCCACTCACACGTGTGCTACTGCTGCTGCCGCCGCCGCTTTGCTAACGCTGCATCCATCCCCTCATCCTCGCCTCGCCTCGCCTCTCCTCTCCTCTCGCCTCGAC
>CM059273.1:23446181-23448681 GCA_030347295.1 Setipinna tenuifilis
GTGTGGGGGCGGGGGTGGGGGTGGCGGTAGGGGGCGTGGGGGTAGAGTCTATCGCTGAGGCGAGCATAAGTCCCCAAGACATATTTGACAGGTCTGATTCGCCTTGGAAGTCTCACATTTAAACAGCTGTGTCTCTCTCATTGCATCTGGGTATTGGGGAGTTCTTGCAGAAATGATCAGTGGAAAACACCCCCCCACTGCGCACACCAGGTGCTCCTCCCCTCCCCTGACAGAGGGCCTTGGAGATGTACCTGCGTGATGAGAGCAGACGAAACAGGAGAGGAGAAAACAGGATGAGAGAGAGGCAAAGCGAAAGGGAGGAGAGGGGAAGACAGAATAGGAGAGAATAGAAGACAAGAGAAGAGAAGAATGGGGGAGAGAAGGAGAAGGAGAAGACCAGAGAAGAGGAGAGGACAGAAAAAGAAAAGGGAGAAGAGGAGGGGAGGGGAGAGAGGAGAAGGGTGGAGAGGAGAGTACAGAACAGGAGAAAAGAGGAGAGGAGAGGACAGGAGAAGAAATTGGAAGAGGAGATGGGGGAAGGGGAGAGAAGAAGAGAGGAAAGAATTGGAGAGGAGAAGAGAGGAGAGAAGAGAGATGGTGGCAGAAGAGAGAAAAGAAATGGAAAGGAGAAAGGAGAGAGGAGAGGACAGAGGAGGGCATTAGAGAAAAAGAGAGGAGAAGGGTGGAGAGATACAGAAGAGTACAGAGGAGTACAGAACAGGAGAAGAGAGGAGAGGAGAGCAGAAGAAATTTGGAAGAGGAGATGGGGGCAGAGGAGAGAAGAAGGAAGAAGAGAGGAAAGAAGTGCAGAGGAGAAGAGAGGAGAAAGGAGAAAAGAGAAAGGAGAGAGGAGAAAGGAGAGAGGAGAGGAGAGACCCGCTCACTTGTCTGTGCGAACGCGAGGGTCACTAGTGTCCCATCCCTGAACCTGTGGGGGGCCAGAGGCCAGATGTTTCCCAGCACCGTCTGTTTTACAGGAGCGTGCTCAGAGGAGACAGGGCCAGAGGGCCAGGGGGGAGCCCGGGGTTTATGGGAAATGTGTTGCTGGTTACTCGCCACAGAAAAGAGGAATGTTGGGGATGGGGGGGGCGGGCGGGGGTGTGGGGTGACGGGGGTGGCGGGGGTGGTAGGGTGGGGTGGGGGCATGAAGGGTAAAGAGGGGGTGTATAAAAGGTAACGTTAGAAGTTATTAGCCCAAACCTATTTGCCTAGTCACGGCCCGCAGTGACCAGTCACGCTGTGGGTTAGGGCGCAGCACAATGAGAGAGAGAGAGAGAGAGAGAGAGAGAGAGAGAGAGAGAGAGAGACAGAGAGAGAGACAGAGAGAGAGAGAGAGAGAGAGAGAGAGAGAGAGAGAGAGAGAGAGATGCCGGCCTCTCTCATTTATTTGCACACACACAGCCTGGGGCAGTAGGGGCTTTTGCAGTGTGCCGTGGGCGAAAAGAAGCTTTAACAGTGTGTCGTTTGGTGTTGTACGCTCTCACAGTATTATTGGTTCACTCTTAGAAAAGAAGGTACAGAATTGTACTTTTACTTGTCACACCAGTAGTACCCTCAAAGGCCCATGATTTTTTTGAGAGTGTAGAGGGAACTAATCTGTATCTTAAGGTACAATCAGCATTAATGTACCCCCAAAGGCTAATATTTGGACCTTAAGGTACTAATGTGTACCTATTCAGCTCTGGAGAAGGCACACACTAGTTGTAAAATGGTGGTTAAAAGGTACAATTATGTGCCTTTGAGGGTACTCCCGGTGTGACAAGTAAAAGCACAATTCTCTACCTTCTTTTCTGAGAGTGTAGTGGAAGCTTTTGTCCTGTGCTATGGGCTTTCACAGTAACTATGCCTGAAATATTCCCCATATAGTGCGCTATTAGGCAGTAAGTTTCATCGTTTTTCCCCTAAGTAGTGCACCACAGGGAACGGGCAAACGTTTGGGATTCAGCCAGTGTGTGTCGTTAGTGATGGAGCCCTAACCAGCGTGTCAATGGCGTCGGGGGATTTCCCAGTGGGCCAAGGGGCGGTGGCGGCCTTCACAGTGTGTCGTGGTCGTTTTACATGCCTGCTGTCCGCCTGTCAGTCCTGCGCTGGGTGACGGATTGCGCCGTGATTATGTCTGAGCACCTGGGGACTCACGCTGAGTTAATGCAACACACACGTACACACACACACACACACACACACACGCTGAGTTAATGCAACTTTGGACTTATTAGGCCATTCAGCCCTGCAAATGGCCCTCCGTATGTATTAATACTGATGAAAGGGGCTTTGCATTAGGGGCCTGCTGCTGCTGTCACCACCACAGCACCTCACACACACACACATGCATGCACACACTCACACACACACACACACACTCACGCACACAGACATATACACACAGCAAGCCCTGTATGTGTGTCTGTATGCACATATCTGAGATTTCCCCACACATAGCTGTATATGTGTGAGACCATAAATATGCGCATGTGTGTCTCTTTTTTGTGATCATGCCTGT
>CM059273.1:23456181-23463681 GCA_030347295.1 Setipinna tenuifilis
GGATTGACATTAATGTGGTGTTAAAGGCACTAATTCATGTCAGTCATCGTAATTACGCCGCTGTTCAGATGACCTTGAGAAGTCATTAGGCTTGCTAACAAGCTCTTCTCTCCTCAGCATGTCCAGGGACTTACCCCTCACTTCCTGCATTCCTATGTGTGTGTGTGTGTGTGTGTGTGTGTGTGTGTGTGTGTGTGTGTGTGTGTGTGTGTGTGTGTGTGTGTGTGTGTGTGTGAGGAGCTGGGGGGCAAAGTTTTATGGCGCGCACAGCAACCACACTTCATGGAACAACAAAAGCACACTTCAAGGGAATAACATATAGCCACGCCTAGCAGGAATAACATACAAGAGCACTTGAAAGGAATAAAATATTAGCATACTTCAAAGAACAGCATACAAGCACACTCCAAGGAACAACGCATACATATAATGTTAGTTAAAATGTTCATTTAGTTATAAATAATAAACATGGAACATCCTCCTGTGTTTGTCATTAGGTAAGCGTTTATTTAAAATCACGTTTTTAAATGAGTGCAATAGAGCTACAAGGCAAGTCTTAGCATCATAGTTATCTCTTCATGGCTAAACATTAGCATAATTAGACTGTCTTAATTGCAGGTGTGAAAGTATAATGTATGCTAATGAGAGACTCTCACCCTGCCTTTCTACTAAAAAAAGCTGAATATTTTCTTACAGTGTTCACTTCACCTTGTGCCTCTCATTTTGTTTTCTTGTCAACACATTGTTTTACTTCAAAGGCTGCACACACATCAAATTAGATGCTGCAGTGGAGCCTTGAGACACAAGCTACTGGCAAGATTCACAAGAAGCCTTTCCCCACTAAAATGAATTAACATGGTGTCAGATAACAAAACTCTATTACAATTCTATCCTCTCGATGTCTTTCAAATGCCCATTTCATTACGAAACTGACATTCATTTGCTGCAGGAAGCTAATAGTATTTTGAACTTGCTGGACCATTATCATTAATTTGAATAGACGGGCATGCATTGTCATTCCCTATGTCCTCTGGCTCCTCTGGCTGCCTGCTCTAACAATCCCTCTTCCAAAACTCTCCTGCAGTGTCTTTGCACTACAGACCCCTACAGTCAGGCCCACAATCCCACTGATGCCCCGAGCACAGCAGGAATGTAGCATCTGATGCAAAGAGCCAAAGTGATCAGTACCCATCAGTGTGAGTCAGTCCATCTGTATGTGTGCATGTTTCTGTCACAAAGGCCCCCTGAAGTGTCCACAGTCACAGTTTATTTGGACAGTTGGATATGTGGACAGTTCGAATAGTAGATGGTTTTAAAGACTATCTACAAAATTGCTGTGACTGTTGAGAAGCCATTTGTTGAAACTCTGCGTCTTGTTAAGGTTAGGGCTAGGGGGTTTGTTGCAAACTTAACAGGTCAAGGAGGAACCAGTAGCGGTTTTAGGCACGGGCGAACCGGGCAGCCGCCCGGGGCGCCATTTCGTGGGGGGCGCCACGAGCGCTTGGGGGAAAAAAATAAAATAAAAAGCTCCGTTTGTCATATCGCTGCAATCGGCACATTGGCGCCCCCTGTAATGCTGCAATCGGCACAATGGCGAACTACAGGCGCCCTTGCTTGCTGAGATGGTGGCATGCACAGAAGCAGCGTGTCTCTCTGTCTCGGGGGCAGTGCCGTAGCTCCGCACACGCACATAACGCAGAGTGCGTAGGGCACCAAGTGCTTGTGGGGGCACCACCAAAAAAATTGGCTCGTGAAAAAATCATCACAATAGGCTAGGTACGTGCTAGTAAGGATATTTTAAAAATGTGCAAAGCATGTTAATATTTATTTTAAGTTTGGCAGACAAATGTTTGGACAGGGCCTTGAAAAGATATCTAAAGTCGGGAGCGGAAAAAAAGAATAGAAAGCGAGATGAATCTCACGCTTGCAGATAAGACAGTGTTTTAAATAAATAAACCATAATAGTAAAAAGTTCATTTTGTAGCCCTTGCTCCTTACCGTCAACAAACTTTGTAACGTTAGCTCCCAGGCTACTAGCAATGTTCAGACTGTGTTAACAAGTGTTGCAAATGATTAAAGTTGTAAATGATTGATGCTGGCTAGCTAGTTTAGGTTGTGGATATAAATATGGATATGGATATTTGAAAGCAATTCATCATGGTCACTCGACTGTTTTCAGTTAACGTTCGGATAAGACTAGCACTTTCTTCCTTAGGTTGCTAGCTAGCTATGCTGCGGTTGCCCTCGGTCACAAGTACATAGTTCTCGTCGGTTTGCAGGTTCATAGGCCAAGGGCAACATCTGCTGGTGAAACTAATATGAAAAGAAACAATCTTACTGTTACGTAGATTTTCCCTCGTCGTATTTATTTCAAACTCTGTACACAATGTTTTTGTTCTCCCATATGAAACCTTTATAAATGTAAAATAGAGTGCATTTTAAACGTACCAGTGATTTACACGTAGGCCTACATAAACATAATTTATATATGCAGTTTTTTGTACTAAGTTCAAAACTGTATTTCAGTAGAATTCCTATATATTTTGTCTTTTAATTCTGAATGTAGAGCCGTCTGCAGTCATTGCACAAATATTTGTTTAATAATGGTTGTGGTATTTATTTATTAACCATTTTAAATAATGTATTTTTTTAACTTTAATGTTTGGTGTATTTGTTGGGGGGGGGGGGCTGAGAGGTGGTCTCGCCCGGGGCGTAAAACACTATAGAACCGCCACTGGGAGGAACGTAGGCACTTGTGTCATGCTTTGCACTCGGGAACGTTCCGATGGCTCTTTATTTCTCTCCCCCCTACCTATGTGTGAGTCCACGTTACCCCAGCAACCACACATGCACATCCAGGTGTGCTGCGCCCTCACTCCACTCACACATACACACCACAACATACATACCAAGGGGAGAAGCCCCCCCAAAAATCCCCAGTTACAGCAGGGTTGGGTCTGTTGAAACTATGTGTCTTGTTAAGGTTAGGGCTAGGGGGTTAGGTTTGATTAAGGTGACAAGTTTTACCACACTGACCACTTGTCAGTATGTGAGCGTCTTTTCTACTCACAGTCCACCATACACAGTAAATTCCATAGTGTTCCATAGTGTTTTTACACTATGCCAGTGTTTATTTTTGTCCCAGTCCTTGCAGTGTTACAATTTAAATAAAACGTGTTTGTATTACATTCACTTTACTTTCATATTATTTCTTGTTAGGCTTTTCAGAATACAGCCATATATGCCACTTTTGCATATATGTTTACAGTTAGTTAAAATACTTGAAAATGTCAGGGTGTTGCAAACAGCCTCAAAGTCTCTGAAAGGTCTTAGACTCCAGAGGGTTAACACTGCTCCCTTACATATTCAACTTCTTTACAGTTAAATCAACTTTTTACAGTGTTGTAATTTCAACTCCCAATCTTACACTTACACTCTTAATAAATTAACACTTTTGCTGTATAAACACTGGGAAACTAACTCTCAGAATTGTGCATGCTAAGGGGAGGAGCCCACAAAAAATCCACAGTTACAACAGGGTTGGTTTTACTTAAGGTGGTAAGTTTTACCACACTGACCACTTGTCAGTATGTGAGCGTCTTTTCTCTACTCACAGTCCACCATGTGTATGTGCTGGTGCTGGTCCATCAGCATGCCTTTCCTGTGCGGTGGCCATGATACCCAACAACATTTTAATGGAACACGGAATTGGCAATTAGCAGAGCCAGTTGTGAATCCTAAATCCTCTCATCTGGGCTTTGACACACACACACACACACGCACGCACGCACACACACACACGCACACACACACACACACACACACGCATGCACACACGCACACGCACACACACAGACAAACACACACACACATATCATCTGGGCTTTGACAGGCGCTGAATATCAATGCAGTAAAACCCCTAACAACATGTGGCGTTTACGGCAGTGACCATGTGGGAACGGGAGGGCGGAGAGAAAAGAAAAGAAGGCCCATAATAGCCTTTATGTGGGTGTAACGCACAGGTGTAGTAGGAAGGCCAGGATGACAGAATGATCTGCCTACACGGTGATCTGCCTACAGCATGATCTGCCTGCTTCTGTGAGATAGAAGGGCAGGCGTGAGTGTGGCTTGTGCAGACCATAAGGAGTGAGATTACCTAACTTAGTGCTGTCACTTCAACTTGTTTACTTCTTCAACTTCGCTTCAAGAATTATGATATACTGGGTAGGAATTGTGCTGGTGGAATTTAGACTAACACATGGCTGCTAAATACAGAATGTCAAATGTTAAACAAATGAAATACAAGGTAGGATTTTTTTTCCCCCTTTCACTGCTTGGTACATGTAGCTAAATTTGGCTGCAATGGCTTCAAGCTTGCAGGTTGTGGGCCTTGGGAAGAAATCCAACTGTCACACCAGGATTCTGTCGCCTCCACCTCCTCCTCATCCTCTTCCTCCTCCTCCTCCTCCATGTGTGAGTTTTCCTCAGAGAATAAGGTAGTCAGCTTCTGCCAGCCTTCTGTGTGCTTACAAGCTGGGGGAGAGCACACAGTGTTGGGGGGTACACAGTGGTGGGGGTGGGGGGGCGCTCCCAGTGTTGCCATAAAGGAAAACAGCTTCTTACTTTGGTCATTTTAGTCAGTATCTGTTCTGCAAACATTTTTTTACATTGTGGCCACGAACAACGATGGCATCTGAAATACAGACTTGTCAATTCCTGGAGCTGAGGATGCCTTCCAATAAAGAATATTGGGTAGAATAACTGTTGTCATTAAATTTACGTTCTTCTGAATAACACCAGCAAATTGCCTCCTTTATTCCTAGGACATGTCCCTACATACAGTATCTAACAATAAATGGCCACCCACATGGCAAGCATGACCTTGCAGGAAAAGATCGTGTTTTTGAAGACCTGTAATGATTTGCACTGTGTTACAGCATGGAGGCCTTCAGCAGGTGATGTTGTGTCTTGCATATCAATTGTTGAAATTTCCATCGAGTACAATGACTTCTTGTCACTCGAGGCTGTAAGGGATATCTTTCTTTTTCGTTTCTTTTCTTTTTTTGTTGAGCACATGATTCAGAGGTAACTGAGTGTGAAGCTCACTCAAAATCGGATGTGTTTCTAGAGAAATGATTGAAGTCCTTGCTGGAGGATAGTAAGTAATACAATACAATTTTCACTGAAATACTGACCTACTGACCCGCCTACAGTGCAGCTGTATTTTTCAAACAATAATAGGTGTTTTGCAAATTGTGCTTCTTTTATTTAAACCACCATATTCCCAACAGTGTGCCATTGTTCTTGACATAAAGTGTAACACTTTATTTAAAGGTGTCTATATAAGAGTGACATGAGCATGTTATAAACATGACATGACACATATCATAAACATGAATGACACACATGTTTATGACTGTTGCCGATAAGTGTCGGTTGGTTTTTGTGATGTTAAGTTGATATCTTTTGGGATGCACACATTGCAAAATCCATATGACATTTGTGTGTTATGTCGTGTTTATAAAGGGCTTGTGTCACTTTTATGTAGACACCTTCAAATAAAGTGTTACCACATTAAGTCACATGTAGAAGGTGTACATGAGTTATGTACACCTTCTACCTGTAGTCAGCTATGTAGAGTAGATGGTAAAAAGTAGACCTACAGATTTACAGTAGCCGATGCAGTGGTCACATACAAAATGAAGACCCAATATATAATGAGTGCTACGAGAATTCTGTTTCATTCGCCATTATTTTATTATCAACAGCCTCTCATGCCCTCGACCACAGGCAGCATAATGTCTCTGTGTTAAGTAGGTGATCAGGCACAGGTGTGGTGTGGCAACCTTAATTGAAAAGGGGTACAAAGGCCTGCTTTCCACTCTGGTATGGCTTCCCTTCCTCCTTTGGTGTTTTTGGGCTTTGTGTTATGTTTTTGGACACCCCTAGACATACTTTTCAACACTTTTACTGTACTTACACATCACTGACTTTGCATACACATTCTCATTCCTTCTTTAATAGATACTTTAAATGTGTTTTTGTCTGCGTGTGGTTTCCTCTCATGTTGCTCTGCTTACGAGCCAGGGAGCGTAACATGCTATTACAGGTAACGGTATCCAGTGGCCAATCACATCTTTGTCATACCACTGTTGCATCGCTGCCATTATACCAGCATCTCAAACACTCATTCAAGACAAACAAATGTAAAGTTTAAAAGTTAATGATTTCTTTTTTTTCTTCTTTCTTCTTTTTTTCTTCATGTCCATTCTCTTTCCTACACTGAATTTATCTGTGTGTAACTGCTTATGACACATGACATGCAAAGAAAAAGCATAACAAAAATAAAATAAATAAATTACACTATAACTGGAATACTCAGGGGAAGTTAATGGAGGGAGACTGTCAATCTTGTCAAACTATTTTAATTACCGCAGGGCACACTAACAAAAATATTGACTTTAATTAGTTATTCCAAAAAGCCACTTTTTTGACAATGTTTGTGATTGACTGCTAAGACTACATTTAAAAAAAATAAATACACCAAATTACTGAATTTTAATAATGCTTAGACTTTTACAGAAACTCTTTCACAGAAACTTCCAAAACTGTTCCACCGAGAAAGAACCCGCTCCACAGCCGTCCTTGAGCAGTTTTGCCGTTGTTGTTCCTAAGCGAGTCGGATCTCCAGTCTGGGAACCAAGCGGGGGTGTTAAAAAGGTCCTTGTTCTGTCTGGGGAACCCTGCTGTAATTACACAGAGAACATGGCTCTGGGCTCCGCCACTCAGAAAGGCCAAACAATCAGGCAAAAGCAATTCTCATTTAAAAAGGCCAGCCCTCAGCTCTCTCAGCCAGCTACTGTTTTATATGAAAAACCGCAGCGAGGGTGGAGCCCCCTCATTTGGGCCGGGGATATGGATTCAATCTGTAAACAATACAATCTCATACGTGCCGCTGGAGGGATTGGATCCATTCAGTGAAGGGCTTTTTTGGAATTAGAATATAAAACGTGGGCTAAGTGAGAAGGAAAGCCCACCGGTGGTGTGTTGGGAGCGCACCGCAGGCCTCCTCCTGGTTTATTCTTTCAGGGCATTTCCAACGTGCTGTTTATTCTAACATCTTTTTCTGCCTCCGCATGGCTCCCAACGGGACCAGGGTTTTATTATGCATTAAAACCATAGGTGAGAGCAGGTTTCACTGTGTGTGTGTGTGTGTGTGTGTGTGTGTGTGGGTGTGTACGTGTGTATACGTGTGTGTGTGTGTGTGTGTGTATGTTCATGCATGTGCGTGAGTGTGTGCATGTGTGTGTGTATGTGTGTGTGTTTGTCTGTGTGTGTGTGAAGTGTTAGTGTGTGTTTGCGTGTTTGTGCTTCAGCTACGGCCTTCAACTCACCTTGAGCACACACTGCTGTAGGGAGGCGGAATCAAAGCCAATGGAGCAGGCTCTCTTCTCTCTTCGGCGGAGGCATCCACTAAGTCAATTTCATGACTGGCTGACC
>CM059273.1:23468681-23471181 GCA_030347295.1 Setipinna tenuifilis
GTGTGTGTGTGTGCGTGTGTGTGAGTATATGTGTCTGTGTGTGCGTGTGTGTTTGTGTGTGTGTGCCCGTGTGCATACATGTGTGTGTGTGTGTGTCTGTGTGTATGTGTGCATATATATGTGTGTGTGTGTGTGTGTGTGTGTCTGTGTGTATGTGTGCATACATGTGTGTGTGTGTGCGTGTGTGTTTGTGCATGCGTGTGTGTGCATACGTGTGTGTGTGCGTGTGTGTGTGCATATGCATGTGTGTGTGTGTCTGCACACAGATGGATGATGGCAGTGCGGATGACTTGAGTGTGATTGGACAGCATTCAGGACCCAGCGGAGGAGCGACGGATGAGCTGATCTTGATGTGACACCACTCTGGCATGCGACGGCTCGCCAGCGTCTGACTGACAGATTGATTGGCCGCTGCCCTCCCTCCAAAATGAGGTCATCACAGGATGTGACACGGCGCCTCACTTCCCTCCGGATACCCTGAGATAGACTTGCACTCTGAGTGACACCCAAAGTTAAAACATTCATTAGCATGCATTCGCTATATTTACATGTATGGGTGTATTATTTAGGAATACATTATTCATCGTGTTTACAATCTTGTTTACAATCCAGTAGAGAGCTTGGGTTTACAGATTACGGGGATTACTCATTCATGTAGCAGTAAAAACCATGCTCCATTAAGTACTTAAGTATTCATTTAGTCATACTGTTTCAATAAAAACTGAATGACTCATGTCGATTTGAGTTTTCATGAATTTGGACACATTTTTTCACCTGCTGTTTTCTTTCAGCCGTGAGACACAGTGTTGACGTGTAGGCGTAGTCGGACTTGCTGAAGAAGTAGGTGTGTAAATGTTGTCCTCAGTGCTCCATGCAGGTGATTGCTTTGTCCATTTCCGAGCCTATCTGGGCAGATAGCAAATGTCCATCCTGAACGGCAGGTTGGCTGCTGAGAGGGCAATCTAGTTCAAACATAATGTGACTGGCGAGATACATTTAATAACAGTGCAGACACACTAAATCCATGTGAATATGGTTTTAGCTGTGACGGAATATGAATAATAATAACAAAAATTTTGTACATAACATGTTTTAATGTTGATGCATTTCTGTATTATTATTTTGTATTCCTAAGTTATTTTGTGCTCTTAGAACTTCATATTAGCATTACAGCTTTATAAGACAGGTTCCTGAATACTCTGTGTGCCTGTGCCTTAAGACACAAGGTGTGAAGAGCCATTGTGTCTCAGGAACTCAGGAGGTTTTTGGATTAACATACAGACGTTGCTTGGCACCCTAGAAGAATCTCTTTTCTCTTACAGCCAAATTGCAACAAAGTCCATTCTTTCCTACTATCCTTTCCCATCCTGCTACCACAGGGTACACCCACTTTTTTGTATAGGACATTTGAGCTTAGAATATCCTTTGTATATATATATATAGAGAGAGAAAATCTACTTTATGCTGGGATTGATAAAGAAATGAGTGGTGTTTAGAGACAGTCTTCTTGAGGTCTCCATGTTTGCCAAAGAAAGCTTCTATCTACCACCAAGTCAATAAAAGCAAGAACAGCCAAATATCCCAAAAACAAACCAGATGGCTTATTGAAATCATTGCGGCACGGCACGGAGGGTACTCTCCTCTCACACAGACAAAAGCAGGGACAGCAGGGCACAGTATGGGAGACAGTCCACTGCGTTAACAAAAAAAAAACATCTTCATTACTTCGCTAATTAAGTAGTTTTGTGACTCAGAGTGGTTTTGTCTAGCGAGACTGTTTTTTGGCCTCACTGTTTGAACCATTTACTCTCATTATCCTTCCCTACCCCTCTCTGTCTCCATCACTCTTTCTCTCTCACTTTCTTTACTCTCTCTCTCTCACACTCTCTTTCTTTTCTCTCTCTCCCTCCCTTTCTCTCTCTCTCCCTCTCTTCCTCTCTCTCTCTCTCACTATATTTCTCTATCTCTTTCTTTCAGATGCCTGTAGGCAAGCCATGGGTATTTATTCAGTGTCACTTGACTGGATGGCAGCCTGCTATTAATGATTTAACACACACAGACTCTCTCTTGCTCTCTCTCTCTCTCTCTCTCTCTCTCTCTCTCTCTCTCTCTCTCTCTCTCTCTCTCTCTCTCTCTCTCTCTCTCTCTCTTCCCAGTATCAGCAGGGCCCTTGACGACACACACAGACTCTCTCCGTTTATCTCTTTCTCTCTCTCTCTCACTCTCCCTCTCTTTCTTTCTCTCTCTCTCTTATTCTCTCTCTCTCACTCTCTCTCTCTCTTTCTCTTTCTGTCTCTCTCTTTTCTCTCCCTCTCTCTTTCTTTCTCTCTCTCTCTCTTATTCTCCCTCTCTCACTCTCTCTCTCTTTCTCTCTTTCTCTTTCTGTGTGTGTCTCTCTCTCCCTCTCTCTCTCTGTCTCTCTCTGTCTCCAATAGCAGCAGCAGGGCCCTTGACGACACACAGCACTGAAAGCACAGTACATAATGGTGAGAGAAAGCAG
>CM059273.1:23476181-23478681 GCA_030347295.1 Setipinna tenuifilis
CCACTACAGGCTATAGATTACTCTCCAGCACCGACCTCGTTCACCTGCTGCACTGAGACCCAAACAAACAAACTTCCACTTTTCCAATTGCACTTCCCCCCTGTGTTGATAGCTCTGTGGGGTGGGGGGGTGGGGGGGGGGAGGTCATTAGTATGGATAGTTTCAGCAGAGTGGGTTGGTTAGGAAGATAGCTGGACAACAGCCTGTTAGCAGAGCAGAGGAGAGCCATGAAAGAGACAACAGCGTGTGTTTGTGTGTGTGTGTGTGTGTGTGTGTGTGTGTGTGTGTGTGTGTGTGTGTGTGTGTGTGTGTGAGTGTTTGGGCTTCTGATGGCTGATTGCTTTTCCAGCACCTGAGTAAACGGATGATGGCAAGAAATGTGTGAAATCATCCTCTTCATCAGTTCCCATTTTGAAGTCTCTCCAAATGCAAACGGTGATAAATCCCCAAACACAGATCTGTGAATATGAGTGTGCGTATGTGTGTGTGTGTGTCGTGTGTGTGCGTATGTGTGTGTTCAGGGGAGATGGCAATCAGATAACAAACACTTTTCTGTAAATAACAAATAATAGTGTGTAAATAAATACATCATAACATATCCCAGGCTCAGGAGGTAATTTCAGACACTGCAAATAGTAATAAAAAGCTAAACTCTAGCTTGGATTCCCTGTTGGTGTTTCGCTTATAAATCAGTGACTTCTTATGCTGACAAGTGGACAGCTCAACAGCCTGCAGCCTGTGGGGTTAGACGCTGTTGTTGGAGTGAGCACATCAGGGATCAAAAGAGACACATCACGTTTTGGGTTTCACCTTGATGTGTTGATGTCCAAGTTCCATTATCACGCCATCACTCTCCTCTCCTCTCATCTCCCCTCCTCTCCTCTCCCCTCCTTTCCTCCCATCTCCCCTCCTCTCCTTTCCTCTCCTCTGCCCTCTTCTCCTCTCCTCTCCTCTCCTGTCCTCTCCTCTCCCCTCCTCTTCTCTTCTCTCCGCTCCTCTCCCCTGCTCTCTTCTCCTCTACTCTCCTTTCTTCTCCTCTCTATGAGGAAGTCTCATGTTGATAGCTGAAGGGGCCGAAGCTGGACTGAAACAAGAGACGATTCCATCCTGTTCCTGCGATAAAAGGTTGCATTTTTATTTCTTGTCTTTTTTTGTTCTTTTTTTTCTTTTCTTTTCTTCTCCTTGTGGAGGCCCAGGTTCTGAAAGGACCATCACACAGGACAAAGACAAAAAAGAACAATAAATATGTATTTCAGTGAAGTGAATGATAGAAGAAGACAGAAGAAGTTCCTGTAACACTTCCCTTTACGGCTCCTTTTTCAGTGTTTCATCTAAACGTGACAACATGTAACATTATGTATCTATGCTGTGCATAACTAACACTAAACTTAATCCCAACCCTTACCCTAACCCTATGGTACTATGTAAGTACACGATGTTCCATATTGCTACAAGGTTTGTTATACTGTACTTCATGATGTAGATACACTGTAACAGGGACCATACAATAAAGTGGGTTACACTTTATTTTACTGCTTTACTACTTAACAAAATATGTAACAATATGTAACACTATATACTTAAACTGTACCATAGGGTTGGGGTTAGTGTTAGTGTTAGGTATGTACAGTGTAAGTACATAATCGTCGCTGTTGGGCGGAAACCTCGTATCTCCATTTCTGAGATTTTTTGTATAGTTACAGAAATCGATGCTATTGGTCAGTCTCCAGGTGGGTGTATGTTTTTGGAAACAATGAACCAATAGAAAGTGTTAAAAACCGCTTGGGTCTTAATCTGGTATCTCAATAATCTGGTTATTACATTGTAAAGATTATTTATTTAATTAAAAACTATTTTAATCTCTGTTGGGTTAACCCCTCCACTATTTTTACTTCTCTTGTTAAAGTGCCAAGTATTGAGCCAGTCAGGCTAGGTATTACTTTCAGAAGTACTTGCACTGAGTTAAATGTTGCGACAGCATTTGGATGCCGGTGTTTATTGCTTTAGTTATAATTATTATTAAAATTAAAACGTGTTTTGAACTTAGTGGACCTGTGGAGTAGACTACACAGCTGATTTAATGTTAGTTTAACCATGAGATCGAGGTAAATCATAGGTGGAGAGGAGTGAGCCTACACGGGTAAATTTACTTACAGGTTTTAACAATACTACTTTTTGAGTTAATGGGAGCTTATCAATCAGGTTAGATACGCTGTAGTTGCTGTATAAGTGTTTATTTACTTTCAATATAGTGAGGGGATGTTACAAGACTCTGGTTACGCTTCGCGAAGCGCTAGTCAATGCTGCGCAAACCCTCTATGTCGCATTTTACTGCTAAATCTGCCAGTCAGAAATCCAGTCCATTCAACTACGGGTTCAGGGAAATTGTCACTAAATAGGATAACACATGATTACATGGTCATATTTTGAGTCGTTGTGCCAATATAAGGTTTTTGGTGTGTCCCTTAAAAGTAGCCGTTTTGGACATATGAGGTTTCTG
>CM059273.1:23488681-23491181 GCA_030347295.1 Setipinna tenuifilis
TCCCCTCCCCTCCCCTCTGCTTTATACAGCCTCCTAAATAAAAGCCAAAGCAACATGAAGGTCCTGCTCTTCGCTCTTTTATTTTACAGCTCCTGCCTCATAAAGACCAGGAGAGGGAAGGAGAGGAAAGAGGAAGAGGAGGAGGAAGAAGAAGAAGAAGAGGGGGGAAAAAAGCGATTCAGTGCTGTGCTGGCTTTATTAGCCTAATGAAGAGAGGTGCACTGGAAGGGCAGGATATGGAGGACATGCCACGGAGAGCTGGGAAGTTTCACGAGGACGAGGAGGAGACGAAGCCCTCCGCTCTGGAAGAGGGCCTGTCCTGTCTGTTGGAAGAGAGGGGCTGTCTGTGGGGAGAGAGGGGCTGTTTGTGACTGCCTGCGGTCTGGTTCTCCAGAGGCCCTTATCTCACTCGGTTAACCCTTCGTTGTCGTGACGTTTCGTCATGGGTGGGCCACGGTTTGTTCAAGTGACGCGATAAGCACAACAGCAAACAGGGTTTCGCTACGTCGAAACACCACCTCCCTAAAATCAAAGGGCCGGGGTAGCTCCCCAAAACGCAGCACACACACACACACACACACGCACAGCCTAAATGTTTATCAGATGGCCAACAGGACTGCAGTGAGGAGCAGGAGATCCCCCTACGTGGCGTACATTAGTCTACACTGTCCACAACAAAAATGGAATGTTTTCAATCTTTTTAGAGCCTGAAACCAATATAATTCAATTCAATTCAACTCAATTTGTGAAGCACTGGAGTATCGTCTGTTGGAGAGCCTCGGAAGGAAGGGGGGAAAAAAGCACAAAACAAAAACAGAACGAAAGAGAGGAAAGAAGAGGAGGGGGGGGGACTTGGCCTGGGGGTAGGACACGCAGCAGTCTTCGTCTCGTTATGGCCATGTGCTCCATGCGGGTCACTTTGTAGTCGTCTAATCCCATCATGAACCCTGAGCCCAGGCAGGCCTGTGCCAATCTGCAGGCCACATCAACGATTTGTTGTGGCTTAGGCTCAGCAGCTCCCCGCTTCAAAGGCTAGGTGCAGCAGGGATTTTACTGCCGAAGCTGGGGAGTGCTGGTCAAAAATGTTTGCCTGTGCTCTCTCTCTCTTTTTTTCTATCTCTGTCTCTCTCTCTCTCTGTCTCTCTCTCTCTGTCTCTGTCTGTCTCGCTCTCTTTCTCTCTCTTTATCTGTCTCGCTCTCTTTTTTCTCTCTCTATCTGTCTGTCTCGCTCTCTCTTTCTCTCTCTCTCTCTATCTGTCTCGCTCTCTTTCTCTCTCTCTCTGTCTCTCTCTCTCTCTTTCTATGTGTCTGTCTCTCTCTCTCTTTCCGTCTCCTTCTCTCTCTCTCTCTCTCTCTCTCTTTCTATCTGTCTGTTTTGCTCTCTTTCTCCTCCTCTGTCTCTGTCTCTCTCTCTCTCTCTATCTGTCTGTCTCACTCTCTTTCTCTAATTTGGGCAAGTAATGCTGCTGAAGCAACATTTTAAAACTCTCACTAAACGCGGCGAACTGTCAGCTAAAATAGTGGGTGCCCCCGGTTAGCTTAATGCTAATTAATCGACTCAAGCTTAAAATTACTCCTCCTTGTCTGTGATGACTGTGGAGGCATTGCTAGCTCTAGCCTATACAGTACCTTCCTCCCACACAGATGGTACTGTAGCTCTACTGTGTGTGCTCATTTCTCTGTGTTTCAAACGAGCTTCTGTTTCTGTAACATGGTATGTGAACGTTATTGAGTCACAAAAAAAAGCAGCAGTAATGAATCCAGATTGCACTTTCATGAGAAAAGGAAACCGGGCCCAAACTCAGGCCCAGAATGGCTCTGGGACTCAGAACAGAGGCCCGTTTTATCAGAACCTCCAGAGTGAGTTCTTGGCTAGAACCGTTCCCCCGGGTGATTAATTAGTGGTTCCCATCAAAGACTCCCCCCAACATGGAGAAGGACTGTGGACCCAGCGCAAAATCAATGCTGGGACAAAGCAACTCCCTCCCCACACACACACACACACACACACACACACACTCACAGGTAGTCAGTTGAGTGAGCAACAGTGAACTGTAATGAACAACATTAGACAGCAGGTCACTGGTGCTCAGGATCATTTATATTCCCCACACTTTCAGGTATTGACAGTATTCTCTTATACACTCATTTGCAACGTGAATCCTAGCATATTAAAACAATAACCAAGGTGAGTATTGGGAGTGTCATGTAGTGATAGCTTGACAGAGTGGCAACTCAATACGGTGATCAGTGAACACAGCTTTATGTAGCAATAGCAACTGTCTATTTATAATGCACTAATAACATCCCCCAATTCCCATCAGCACCCCCAAATCAGCAGTAGATGAATGAAAGCTGTCTCATGCAGATGTACTGTAAGTGGCGACTTCTGGTAGAGACAAGTTATTATCCCTCGCTGAAAGCCTCGTCTAGTTCGGCCAAAGGCATAAAGGTAAAGTTGGGCTCCACCAGCACCAAATCAAACCCACCTGTGTCCTCG
>CM059273.1:23493681-23496181 GCA_030347295.1 Setipinna tenuifilis
TGACACGGGGCTTGGATGCGGAGATGTGACACATACACACACACACATACACATGCATGCACACAGACACACACGCACACACACACACAATCACACCCCATACACACACATCTACATCTGCAGGCCCCCTCGGGTGTGCAAGGCTCCCCTCAGGGCATGTGTGTGTGCAAGCGTGTGCGCATGTGTGTATTTTCTCAAATGGCACGGTGTGGGTGTCTATATGTGTGTGTATGATACTTGGTGTGTGTGTGCCTCTGTGTGTGTGTGTGTATGTATGTGTGTATGTGTGTTTTCCCAAATGGTGGTGTGTGTGTGATGAGGCAGATGTGTGCGTGCGTGTGTGTGCGTGCGTGTGTGTGTGTGTGTGTGTATGTGTGTGTGTGTGTGTGTGTGTGTGTGTGTGTGTGTGAGGGTGAAGCTGATGAGTAGGCAGGTGGGCAGGTGGGGAGGTGGTGTGTGTGTGTGCCCTGTCACGTCAGCAGCTCCTCAGAAGCCATTCTGCAGCACGCTGGCACAGTAAAGCCCTCAGGTACACACACAGGCCTCAGATACACACATCTGCTCTGCTTCTCTTTCACACACACACACACACACACACACACACACACACACACACACACACTCACACAGGGCCGACCTACACATATCTGCTCTACTTTTTCACACACACTTACTCATACGGGCCTAGACACACACAGACACACACCCACACACACACACCCAAGCCCAAGATACACACATCTGCTCTCTTTCTCGGTCACACACTCACATCTGCTCACATCCCCTTTCACACACACACACACACACACACACACACACACACACACACACACACACAGGCTGAGACACACACGTCTGCCTGCTCCCTTTCTTTTCCTGAGACACACTCACTCTGTCTCTTCTCCATTCTGCCTCTCTGTCTCCCCAGCGGTCCATATCTCTATTTCACATTTTCATATCTCTGTCACTTTTTTTCTGTCTCTATTTCTCATTCTTTCCTTATCCCCTCAGCATCCCCCTCTTTCTCTGTCTCCCTCTGCTCTCTCTTTGTGTGTCTGTGTGTCTCTCCCTCCTCTCCCTCCTTCTCCTTTTGCTCTTTCTTGCTACTTTTCTTTCACTTTCTGCTGTCTGCATTCTCTCTCTGCTCTTTCTCTCTCTCTCTTCTTTTTTTCTATCTCTGCTGTCTCTTCTTTCTCTGTCTGTCTGTCTGTCTGTCTGTCTGTCCATCTCTCTCTGCTTTCTCTTTTTCCTGTTTGCTGTCTTCTTGTCCCCTCTTTCTGTCTTTCTGTCTGTCAGTCTGTCTCTCTGTCTCTTTCTCTCTCTGTCTCGTTCTCCCTGTCTCTTTCTCTGTCTCTGTCTCTTTCGCTCTTTCTCTCTCTCTCTCTCTCTCTCTCTGCTCGTCCTCGTCAGCTCTCCAGGTGCCTTGCTGTGCATCTGGTGAGCTGAGCATCATGAATTTCATTTGGCTTCTGGCTCTGGGTGTAAATCCTCACAGTTCATTCTGACGCCGTTACTGTTTCCTAACAGGAATCTGGGCGCTAGGCAAGCTAAGCCAACCCCTGCCACACAGACACACAGACACATACACACACACACACACACACACACACACACACACACACACACACACAAGCTAAGCCAACCCCTGCCACCTGGCACTGCGGTGTCAAGGGGCTACAGAGTGGAAGTGATCAAGTTTATTCTATATATATATATATATATATATATATATATATATATATATATATATATATATATATATATAATAAAATATATAATTTCTTTTTTGGCCGGCAAAACTTTTTTTGGATGGCGTCCATTCCCCTCAATCCCTTTCATAAAAGCTGAGTTATGAAAGTCGATAAATTTCCAGTTGTGGCAGAGGCCATTGCGGGTGTTGCCGGGGAGGCTGGGATGGATTGCTTGTCTGGCGTAGCCTTGATTAATGTGGCCTACCTATAAGGTCACATCTCAGCCATCATTTACAGGCCAGCATCTTGCCAGTGTCAACAGCCCGGCGATAAATCAGCGCGTAAACTGCCGTCTGACTTCAATCTTCAATCCCGCAAAGCAAGCCACCTTCCCTTTTCGAAGACGGTTTAATTATACGCCCTCGAGTTGTTTTTATCATTTAAAGTTAGAGCTGAACAACAACTGATGTCACACGTAGTAAAATAAAGATGGCAAACGGACCTGCGTGGAGATGAAGACATAATGAAGACAGGATGAAGACGGGATGTACAGATTGTGTTTCTCAGGGCCATTAAGATGTGTGGGCTGTTTCATCAATGCAGTAGCCCAATCAAGACAATTAGTGCTACTCTAACACTCCACTGCTGATATATTACAAGCCGCATACCAATGAGGATCATGTGTGTGTGTGTGTGTGTGTGTGTGTGTGTGTGTGTGTGTGTGTGTGTGCACGTGTCCGCATGTGTGTGTGTGCTAGTGTGTGTGAGTGTGTGAGTGTGTGTGTGTGTGTGTGTGTAACATACCTCTT
>CM059273.1:23506181-23508681 GCA_030347295.1 Setipinna tenuifilis
TAGTGTAAGTCTTTATGTGTCCACACCTTGTAAATCGCTCAATGAAGTCCAACCAGAAGTCAAAGTAAATTCAGCATGAAAAACTGAGCTTGCAGGAGGGAGGGAGGGGCGACACTTTCTTTTGACCATTCTTCCTCCATTAGCAGATGGATGTAATGTACTGTAGTAGACCCTGTAGAGCCGGTAGACTGATGCTGTAACTCATGAGTACTGGGTGGGGTGGCTGGCCATGTTATAGACTGGCTGGTTTTGACAGAAACACATCAGTTTAATAGTGCAGATCATTCTCACCGCCTACACCTCATGCCTAATGCCAGTCTGCACAAACCACATACCAGTCTGCACAGCACACCTGAAGGCCACAATACAGCCTGTACAGACCACATACCAGTCTTCACTGTAGACCTGAGGGTTGCAATGCAGTCTTAATAGACTCAATGCCAGTCGGCACAGCACATCTGAAGGCCACAATGTAGTCTTAATAGACCACATACCAGTCTGCACAGCACACCTTAAGGCCACAATGCAGTCTCAATAGACCACACACCAGTCTGCACAGTACATCTAAAGGCTGCAATGCAGTCTCAATAGACCACATACCAGTCTGCACAGTACACCTAAAGGCCACAATGCAGTCTCAATAGACCACATACCAGTCTGCACAGTACATCTAAAGGCTGCAATGCAGTCTCAATAGACCACATACCAGTCTGCACAGTACACCTAAAGGCCACAATGCAGTCTCAATAGACCACATACCAGTCTGCACAGTACATCTAAAGGCTGCAATGCAGTCTCAATAGACCAGACAGCACACCTGAAGGCCAGTTTGCATGGACAAACCTGAAAGCCACAAACCATAATGCAGTGTGTATACTGTAGACCTCATACCAGTCTACACAGCACAGCTTTAGGGCTGTAATGTAGTCTGCGTAGACCTCATACAGTACCAGTCTACACAGCACCGCTGAGGGCCACAATGCAGTCTCAACAGACCTTGTACTAGACCACATGGCACAGTGCATTACGCACAGCAGACCTAAATGTAGTCTAAATGTAGACCTCATACCAGTCTACACAGCAAACACAAAAGGCCACAGTGGCCCTGAGGGCAGATAAACACAGCCAAGCGATGTGGAAACCTGCAGGGTGTTCACATCTTTTTTTTTTTACATTATTACATTACATTGCATTTGGCAGACGCTTTTATCCAAAGCGACTTACAACAAGGAGGACATAAGCAGTAGAGGAGGACACAGAGTAGAGACACAACAGACATATGTACTTCTGAATAGGGATAGAGAGAGAGAGAGAGAGTTAAGATTAGTGTTTGTTAGTTATATTAGTTTTGTTAGGAAGGGAAGCAATCTCGGAAAAGAGAAGGGTTTTTACAAGCTTTTTAAAGATAGGGAGGGATGTTGCTGTTCTTGTCGCAACTGGTAGGTCATTCCACCATTTGGGGACAACCATCTCACAGGTTACCGCAGTCACTGCAGTCACTTCAGGCCTGCGCCACTTCAAGTGGCAGCTGTGTGAAAGGTGCCGTAACGTGAACGTGAGGGAGACCAGCAGTGCCGTAACGTGACCGCACGGGCCAGGAATGTTTTCACAGAAACCTCGCTCGGCCATCCGTCAGTCACGAAGTCCTTCACTCGCTCACTCGCTCGCCTCAAACAAAAGGCTGGTGTACACTACACTACACACCAGGGCTCTGTCATCCACGCAACAATAATGTTTGTGCATGACATGAAAAAGCACCTCGTCAGAGAGAGAGAGGCGAGGAGGGGGGGGCAGTGGGTGGGTTATGTATGCGGGGGAAGGGGGGGTTAGAGTGATGGAGAGAGATGGAAGAAGATTAAGTCAGAGAGAGAAAAAAAAAACGTTGGAGAGGCAAACAGAGTATGAAAGACAAAGAGCGGGAAGGAGAAAATGAGACAGAAAGGGGTTGGAGGGAGAGTGAGAGAGAGATTGAGAGAGAGGGAGACATAGAGGGAGAGAGAGATTGTAAGGAAGAAAGGGAGAGGATAGGAGAGGGGGATCGAAGAAAAAGGGAAAGAGAGAGAGAGAGGAGGGTAGACACAGAAACACAGAGGCCACATGTTGGCTGACGCCCTCGAGAGGGTTGGGGGAGTGAGGGAGCTGTGGCTGTGTGTGTGTGTGTGTGTGTGTGGCGAGGGGGGGGTGGGGGTATGTGTGTGTATGTGTGTGGCGGGGGGGTGTTTATGTGTGTATGTGTGTGCGTATGTGTGTGTGTGTGTGGGGGGGTTGCGTGTATATGTGTGTGTGTGTGTGTGTCTATGTGTGTGTATGTGTGTGTGTGTGTGTGGGGGGGGGGGGATCTGGTCTCGGTGGAGGGTGTGTGTGTATATGTGTGTGTGTATGTGAGTGTGTGTGTGTGTGGGGGGGGTGCGTGTATGTGTGTGTGTGTGTGTGGGGGGGGGTCTGGTCTCGGCGGAGGGTGTGTGTGTGTGTGTATGTGGGGGGGGGGATCTGGTCTCGG
>CM059273.1:23518681-23541181 GCA_030347295.1 Setipinna tenuifilis
CGGAGCATGAAATAGTTTCTCAATCTGATTACCCTACACTCAGGCCCTTGCACAGGCCTTGCTGGGCTAACTGATTGATCTAGCAACATTTACAAGTGTAACTGTGACTACAGTCCATTGCACAGACCTACAAAATGAAGCGAAGATCTGTGTGTGTGAGTGTGTGTGTGTGTGTGTGTGTGTGTGTGTGTGTGTGCTTCTGAGCTAGCTTTTTCTTGCATCTGTTATTTCAATATCTAAGTGAAATTGCATTCACACATTCTTCATTGTCTTCCTGAGTTAGTGCACATGTGTCCTTGCTCTTCTGTTTGTGTGTGTTTGTGTGTGTGTGTTTGCTTGTTTGTATGTGTATGTGCATCTATAATGTGGATATCTGTGTGTGTATGTACAAGTGTGTTCCTACTCATCTGAGTGTTGTTTGTTTTTTTGTGTGTGTGCATGCAAGAGTGTGTGTACGTGCATGTGCACACACATGCATGAATATTTGTGTATGTGTGTGTGTGTGTGTTTGTGCATGCATGCATGCGTGTGTGTGTGTATGTGTGTGTGTTTGTCTATGTGCATCTGTTACCTGTTATTTGTGTGAAAGTTTAGTGTTCGTCCCCCTGTGTCCTCCTGCACATGTATGTGATTAGCCGTGTTTGTGTTTGTGTGTTTGTGTGTGTGTGTGTGTGTGTGTGTTAGACGCGCTCGGCTTGCATTGCGCTGCGGGGAGCATTCAATTTCCCGCCTCATTTACACCAGGTGTGCTCAGGTGGCGTCTCCTCCCGGTTAACACTCACTCACTCACTCACTCATCTCTCTCCCGCTCCCGCTCCCGCTCCCGCTCACCACCACCGCAGCCAACGCCGGAGCATCTGTCTGCCCGCCAAAGCTCCAGGACCGGCCATATATCCCCACCACGCCACGCGCTTCAAGGACAGCGGAGAACAGGCGACGCAGCTGAGAGACGAGACCCTTGAAGAGAAATCACTTCACATCCCCTGGCCACCACCCCTATACACCACCAGAAGACCACCGTCCTGCTGGAGGAGAGGAAAACTCATCTGACAGACACAGATGACACAGTAATGAACACTCCAGATCGGCATGCAATTGTTTTGTGTATATGTGTGTGTGTGTGTGTGAGTGTGTGTTTGTGTGTGTGTGTGTGTGCGTGTGTATGTTTTATCTATGTTGCGGATGTTGTGAAAGGAAAGACATCCAATCCAATTCCACTTGAAAACCCTTGTCTTGTGTTCATTCATTTCCACACCCATATGTCCACAGTGGATCAGATGGCTGTGATTGAATGGTGTGAATAAAATTGGAAAAGAAAAAAAAAAATGTGAGGAGCGTGTCATTCTGGCGTGTTTACTGTTGCTCACTGGAATGTAAAGTGAGACATTACTGTGCACTTGCGCTGCGGTTCTATTCCCACTGTGGAATCTTGGAATGTCTGTGTAAATTCCGTGCCAACATTCCATCACAGGTTTGACAGATGGCCCCGGTTGGAGCTGATGGCGATCAAATAGACTTATCTTCCCTCGAGAGGGATGGGACAGCCGGGCTGCTAACTCCAAGGGAGGTGTGGGGGGGTGGGCACAAGGTGGCCACACTAACGCATGCAGCCTCGTTAGAGCGAGATCAACACCAAACACTCCAAACACAGAAGCTCTCAGCAAGCACACACAGCTCAGGGTTTGACTGACTGATGACTGACTGATGGCTGGTGCCATATTCTGTCATTTGTAGTGAAATACTCTTCTGGAGGAGATAGTCCACACAGAGCATCACACCAGGATGAGTCTTTACCTCAAATCAAAACTATGTAGTCACCATGACTCTCAACCGAATGTATTGTTTTTAACAAACGCATGATTCACATTAAAAAAATGATATTGATAGATGAATAACAGGATACTAGAATAATAATATGGATATAGTAGAATGATATTAGTCAGCCATAGCATGGGGTCTAATAACCCCCAAAGACCTGAGTCACTGGTCTTTATCACCTCAAAGATGCTGTCTGCATATGTGTGTGTGTGTGTGTGTGTGTGCGAGTGTGTGTGTGTTTTTTGTGTGTATGTGTGTGTGCATGTGTGTGTGTGTATGCATGTGCATGTGTGTGCGTGTGTGTGCATGTGTGTGAGAGTGTGTGCATGTGTGTGAGAGTGTGTGTTATCTATCAGCTCATGGGAGCACAGATGTGACCCTGTGTGGTTTTATCATCCAGACGGATGTCACGAAGCTCCTCCGTTTCACCTCCGTCTCCGACACACTATCACACACACACACGCTAAGCCCAAAAAATCTCCTTTTGTTTTTTGTCCCCTGCGCCGGACGCCAACATGTCTGCAGGATCATCCTGAGAGTCTGAGGGTTCTGGCCAAGCTCAGCTTCGCGGCTGCCGCAGTGTCATCGACACACACACACACACACACACACACACACACACACACACACACATCCCCAAACACACACACACACACACACACACATCCCCAAACACTTCCAGGGTCTTGACATCTATCCCAAGGCCAAATCTCCCCTTGTGGAAATCTGATAAAGCACCACATGTCTGTGACTGTGGTGTCCTTTTTTTTTCCCCCACACAGAAAGAGCTTGCGGGAGGAAAATGCTGTGTGACTGTGTGACTGTGTGACTGCTGTATTTACTGTCTATAAGGGGACCCTCATGACCTATGGGCTTTGTTAGGGTGTTATAGATTGCCTAAACAATCTGCTAAGAGCAAACGAAAATTGATCCCTTTTTATCAATGGCGCATGCTAGCGTGAGCATTCCAATTGCTCTCAGCCATGATCCCCCCCCCCCCCCAAAAAAAAAAAAGAAAAAAAAAACCAATCTGGAGACAAGTTTTTAATAAACACATTTCTCTTCATGGATTTCCCACGGCCGAACGGTTAATTGTATTCATGACCCCTGTATTGTCATGAAGATTAATATTATACCAGAGGAAGTTGTTGCCGGGTGATGGGGTGTGTGTGGGGGGGTAGTGGGGGGTGAGTGTGTGTGTGTGTGTGGGGGTGGTTTCAGTTAGACAACCACGGGAACTATGTTCCAAGCCTTATCAGTCGCACACTCACTGACAGAGCTGTTATTGAAATCCCAGCAATCAATCAGTATCTATAGTCGGCTCCGGCCCGAGAGGTCATCCATAATGGCTCCGTTTTAATGAGAAAAGTGACGAGTTTGGATAAGTCGGCGGTGAGCAATGGCATTACGGGGGAGCCCAGAGGAACAGTGAGAGTGTCCCGGCTTTGTGTGTGTGTGTGTGTGTGTGTGTGTGTGTGTGTGTGTGTGTGTGTGTGTGTTTGTCTGTGTGACGAGTTTGGATAAGTCGGCGGTGAGCAATTGCATTATGGGGAGCCCAGAGGAACAGTGAGAGTGTCCCTGCTCTGGAAATGACAGCAGAAGGACCCAATCTTCCCTGAGTGACGAATCATGCGACTCGGAGAGAAAAATGTTATCGCGCCAAAGCACTTCATCCCATACATTCTTTCCCACAGGGCCGATAAGCTGGCTGCCTGCATGCAGTTAAACGCGAGGCTTCCCAAATGAAATGGCCAACGGGATGGGAAGCCTCTACCTCGAGTGCAATGCAAGCGATCCCAGTTTCTTGATTACACATACTTTTGCTTTCTGCCAGGTTTTTTTTTTGTATTTTTTTGTATTTTTTAAACCATGCCAAAGCGATTTCAAGTGTGTCAATACAAGAATTTATGCTGTGAAAATGGTGTGATACTGATTGCAACAAAACATCAGTTGTCATGGAAACTGTCCAAGAGTAACTAATAGTGTCTTATCCTCTTATTATTCTTATCTGGAGTTTTGCGTGATAACAATGTTTTTCAGAGAACGCTGTGCAGACACAGACATATTTTATCCAGACATACATATTTCATTTCTCTGAAAAAGCGCAAAATGAGAAGCAAACTTAGCAGTGGAAGTCCTACAGCAGTGGGTGACATTTGTTGAGCAAATTTAAAAAGAAAAAAAAAACAATTTTCATTTCAAGCACTGCCCAAAATTACAAATAATGGTCTTAATACATATAAGACACACTTTTTTAGTGAGAGTGGTAAGATAGGCTAAGATGATTAAAACTCTTAGTTTATGTCAATTTGCTATAAGAGGGTGCTTTAATGTGTCGGTGTTGCCTCTGGGTTGACACCCCCTTTTTAAATATTTAAAATGGCTTTTATTACTAAATAAATCTGCTAATCACCCAAGTGCCAGGGAGAGAGAGAGCAATTGGTTTTTAAATGAGTTTCAGAATCACAGTGTAGACTTGTATGACTAGAGTGTATCACCGTGTACATAATGTGTGTTCTTCAGTAATTAATGTATGGCCAGTTCATTTGTAGCATATAATTAATGGTCTTTAACGTAGTCAAGTTTAAATTGAGTTGCAAGCAAAAGTGGGGTTAACAAACCATGATTGCTTTACCTGCCGTTTAACAGAGTTATGACCTAATTATAGCTCTGGTCACTTGATTCTGCATTACTTTAAACAAAGTGAGTGTGTGTGTGTGTGTGTGTGTGTGTGTGTGTGTGTGTGTGTGTGTGTGTGTGTGTGTGTTTTGGCCTGAAGGGGCTTATGCTACCTGATTGAATATATTATACTTTTGTATTAGTGTAACTTCATTCCTACATTCTAGCTGCAACCCTAAATAAAGTACATCTGTCAAACCTCTTGTTTAAATGATGTTCTGTGTCACATCATGGCCTAGCTTTCCCTCGCTGGTGCTGCCTGGGCATCAGGTGTGTTGGTAATGAGCCCACCGACAGTAGAGGACGCCTGGGCTTGGGGAGGGCAAACTCCTGCCCTGACTCCCATGGGGAAAGGGGGGGAGGGGGGAGTCGTTATTGCAGGAAGCCCTGAAATAGAGAGGGCTGGGGATGAGGTCAGGTCTGAGTCTGAGTTTGGCCGCAGATTCGTGTTCCCCTTCATGTGCGAGGGAACATCAGAGCCTGTGTTTTGACAGCCCAGTTTGTGATGGTTTTATGTAGCTTAAGCTCGTATTGCTGTCTAAATGTGGGGTACCGTTGAAACAGCAACCACGCATATCCTCTGTTGACCTCCATGACTATGATGGAGCAGAACAGCCTGAAAGAAATTCTACAAATGAAAAAATGTCAAATAAAATCTGCAACATGATAAAAGCTTTGCTATATTGTTTATCTTTCCTCGGATATGTGATTGAATTCACAGCCTGACACCCTTTCTTTTATTTATTTACTTTTTGATAAAGAGATGCCGTGAACAAATACAAATCTATTTTTTTTTCCTAAGTTTGATTTATCTGACACTACTCTATCGGGTATGTCTGGGTAACACTCAAATGCACACACTTTGTCTTTGTTTTGAGATTTTGTCTTTAAAATATGTGCTCTGATATGCGTTTTGAAAAGTAAGCAAAATGTTATAAAAAATCCTTATCAATCTGTGCAGCCAGGTAACAACACATATTTGAAGATATTCAGGGAAAGCAATAGGATTGTACAGCACGTGTCCTGTCTATATTAATGTTCATGAATACTGTGTGATGGAGTGACCATCACTAGGGATGCGGGGGTGTGTGTGTGTGATGGAGTGACCATCACTAAGGATGTGGGTGTGTGTGTGTGTGTGTGTGATGGAGTGACCATCACTAGGGTTATGTGTGTGTGTGTGTGATGGAGTGACCATCACTAGGGTTATGGGTGTCCGCTGACTGCCATACCAAGGAGCCTGGCTCTGTGGTGTTGTGGTCAAAGCTCACGTTTAGTACTCCGGAGACCGGGTTTAAATCCAGGTGGGGTGA
The DNA here is from genome assembly GCA_030347295.1 of Setipinna tenuifilis. Classification (NCBI taxonomy): domain Eukaryota; kingdom Metazoa; phylum Chordata; class Actinopteri; order Clupeiformes; family Engraulidae; genus Setipinna; species Setipinna tenuifilis. The sequence continues at coordinate 23,524,492 of CM059273.1, forward strand.
CTTCTCCTCTCCTTCGCTACCCTGTGGAATACACAAATCCTCTATCGACTAATTAACTTCAGTCAGGTAGATGCTAACAATGCATAGTACTCAGAGCACCACTGGAGGAATCTGGCCACAGCAGTGACCAAAAGTCATATTTCACTCCGATGAGAATATCCTTCACGAAGAAAGTTGTGGTTAGGGAGTGGGTCTTGGGATCGGAAGGTTACAGGTTCAAATCCCACCCATACCATTACAAAAGAATGTGTGTGGACTCCCTACACCTTCATCTATGACAGAACCACCCTTGAACAAGGCACCTAACCCCACATAGCTCCAGGGACTGTAACCAATACCCTGTACGTAACTGTAAGTCGCTTTGGATAAAAAGCGTCAGCTAAACGTAATGTAAGAAACACTATCTAGATAAAATTATTATAACATTTAACAAATTAATTGGCAATTGTTTGAACAGTTTAAAGATACAGCATAGCTAAATAGCCAAGGCAACAGACTATGCTAACTCACCTACAGTACCTACTTTGTACGGTGGGGCAGCTAGATATTGGTAATGGACACTTCTTCTGTACTGTGTAGACAGTCAAGCATGTAACCATTGCTAACTCAAGGATCTGCAATGAACTACGAAGAAGGAGCTTCACTTTGCCAGCTCATACACCTGCTGTAAGTGGAGCTAAAAGGAGCTAAATATTGCCAGCTCACCTGGTTGATAAAAGAGGTAATAATGAGATGGTCCAAAATGGAAAAATCCCCCCATCCTATTTGCATATTCACACGGCCCTGTCCTGTGTTAATCCGCCCACGTCCACCTTACCACTGATAAATTACATCAGTGTTTAAATTGTGTAATAAATCAATGTAAATCGCTAGAGTGATAAAGACCATGACCCTGCTGATTAATTGTGTGTGTGTGAAAGAGGGTGTGTGTGTGTGTGTGTGTGTGTGTGTGTGTGTGCGTGTGTGTGTGTGTGTGTGTGTCAGCGTGTCTGTGATTTGTGGCAACAGTGAATTAAGACAGGCATGAATAAATGAAAAAATGATTAAACTAAAAAAAAAGTCTGGGCAAATGGCCTGATACACTGGCGCTGATCCAGCCTTGACTGGACTGGGCCGGGCCTGCTGCAGAGCACACACCGGCTGGACGAGCCGGCACTGTATGTGGGTCTGGATGGTTGAAGTGGGCCACATCCCAGCAGGGGGGCCTCCCCCACGCTGCAAACACACACACGGACACACACAGACACAGACACAGACACACACACAAACACACACACACGCACACACACACAAAAACACACCACAACAGATGGAGTCCAGAAAGGACATGTCACTCCCACACACTCACTCACTCACACACACTCACTCCCCCACACACACTTTGAGGAGTCTGTCTGTCTGCCTGAACACTGATGGAGAGCTATCAGCAGGACACCTGGCAGGTAGCGGCTCCTTATGCTGGACACCTGGGTCACCTGGTCCAGCCTCCTTCTGTCAGACACCTGAGTCACAGGGCCCAGCAACCAACAACTCAGAGTCTTCCTCAGACCGCCCCGCTCTGTCTGGACTAAACTAACTATGTATGTCTTCTAATCTAAGCACACTAACCCTTTTTAAATAGTTCCTCCTTATGGTGGGCACCTGGATCACAGGGCCTAGCAACCAACAACTCAAAGTCTTCCTCAGATCGCCTGCTCTGTCTGGACTAAACCTGTCTTCCCATCCTGTCTACCCTCTTGTCATATTCATGTATGTTTGTATCTATGTTGGATGGGTTGATGGCCAATTTCGCTGGTACTTGTGACTAGTGACAATAAAGGTTTACTTACTTACTTCCTTACTTACTTCTAATCTAAGCACACTAGCCTTTTTAAATAGTTTTAAACTGCCGGCGTGGGGCTGACAAATGAAGTCTTAATGCGTATTCCACCCAGAGACGTAGTGTAAGAGATGCCACAGGGAGCGACTCAGGGAGCTTGATTTCGGGGCATCACGAGTTGGGAGAGCGAGAGCGAGGAGTCTGTCATTAATTATCACTGGGGCCTGTTCTAGCGGAGCGGATAAATAATGAATCAGCACACGAGATGTGTGCTCACACTGCACAAATGTCATTACAGCACGGCTCCCAAGCACAGAGGAAGTCATCGTTAATATGGTAATGCACCCCCCCCCCCCCAAAGGAAATCGTATGTCACAGATGAACACTGCTTGTTTTTATTTCAAGTTTTTTTTTTCTTTTTCTTTTTCTTTTTTTTTTTGTTCAAATCCATTAGTGGTTTCCATTAATTAACTCTGTTTAAATCCGGCCCATTTGTTTTTGGGATAATGCTGCTGTGTTTGTTTGTTTGCTCTGTTAACCCATCTGCCCCACCCTCACCCCCACCGCTTTTCTGATGCATTTGTTTTCAATCTTCTCCTCTCTATGTGCCCATTAAAGGGAGGGAGGGGGGTTCTGCAGCGAGACGTAGAGGTGGGGGGCACATCCCGGGGCTTGTTTGCTTTACTTTAGTTTACTTTGGGGCTGCCACTGCCAGGGGTATCGTAGTAGTGGGGGGGGCAAGTGGAACTGAGTTACTCGGGCCCCAAGTATGGGTGGGTGTGGGGGCATGAGGAGTCTTTTTTTCTCCTTTTATTTATTTTCCTTTTTTTCTTTTTATTTATTTCCCTTTAATTATTAATGTCATTTAAAGCTCACAATAAATGTTGCTAACTAATATACATCTAATGTTTTCAGGAAATAAATCGGTTGATTGATGGGTTTGATTTTGTGTCCTAAACCCTTAGGTACAGGGTTTCAGTTACTGTCCCTGGAGCAATGTGGGATTGGATGCCTTGCTTAAGGGCACTTCAGCCATGGATGAGGGTACAGGAGAGCACTAGTTGGTTTACGCCCCCACTCCTAATCTTCCTACTGGAACGGGATTCTAACCCGCGACCCTCCAATCCCCGGCCTACATATAATATCTGAGGAGGACAAGCACCCTTCCCCTTTTGCACGAAATGGTTTAGTCCACCATTGAGGGGGGCCCATGGGATCTGCTTGTGCACAGGGCCCAGGATTAAGTGCTACGCCCCTGTCCACTGCATAACCATCAGACTGACCTGGAGGGATGACTGATTTCAATTCACCACAGTTTGGGTCTAAGTTTAGAGTTGACCCACACTGTAATCACTGACACTCACAGTAATCACTGGCACCACTTAAGTCAGAGCTGACCCAACCGAAAAAAAAAAAACACAGAGGAATTATGCAAATTTTGTATACCTTTTACCTGAATCTTGTAAGTAAAATACTTGACAGTAAACCACAAACAAGATCCTTAGTCAGTTCCTGTAAAGGGGAAAGTTCTGTAATTAGTTTTATTACTTATATAAAACATCTACGCCTTTGTTTTATGAGAAAAATGTACAGTAAAAGTGACCATAATCATGAGAAAGTCACACATGAGGCAGTAAACATTCTTGTAAGGTTTTTATTTTTTATTTTTTGACACGGGAAACTGACACCACTCCAGTCAGAACCGACCCAAACTGGTCTCTGCTGTCAATCAAGTCCAACAGGCTCATAAGGAGTCGGGCCTGTGTGGGAACTCATGGGTGGGTCAAACACAGTGTCTTTTTTTACAGCCTTTAAGTCAGTCCACCTCCCATCTGCAGCTGTGCTTCATACTCTGCATCCACTCTATAACACTCAGTATACATACTCAGTATTTATAATGCGTACACTTTAGGTAAATCCAGTTCTATTGCCACCACAAAACCATTATAGCTGCATAATATTTTAATGAGATAATAATTTTCTGCATCACACCACATAAAAAAGAAATGATCTTTTTCCCCTTACAAATTACACCACAATCATCTAAATTATCCAAAACAGCAAGGGTTAGGGTTAACCCAGGGTGGATGATTAGTTGGCCGTTACACAGGCTGACAGCCTTTATGGCGTCCCCTCTTCACCCTGCTTCTTCTCCTTCTTGAGCTTGTAGTGCTCTTCCGGAAGCTTCCGTAGTCTCTCGGCCGCCTGTGGACACCAGAGCGGTGAGCTGTTAACGGCACATTTTATCCTCCTCACCAGTGTTGGCATAACAGCAGTGAAACACACCCTGTATCTACTATGTCTTTGCTAGGATACTGTGTGCGGGTTCCACATACATAATAACAATGGACCAACATTCTACAATTGTTAACCCCCTGAGGCCCAGTGTTGTGATATCACACAACACACACAAAATATGATTATTTTTTATTATTAATAAAAAGTGACTAAAATGTAAAAAATGAAAAAATGAAGCCTGATTTCTGCATCAGAAGCTTCCTAGAACAACATCTAAAAGGTTGAATTTTTTTTGCATTTTTTTTTATGTTTGGGCTAACAGGGGTTAAGACATAAAAGCATTATGTCATAAACACGGTTGCATAGCTGCATGTTCCACACATAATGAAATGGTCCACACATAATGCCAGTGAAGTGGTTGTGAATTATGTTCTAGAGTCCACAACACAGTGGGAGTAGTGTTCTGAAAAATGTTAGATTTCAGTCACATAATGTGCAGTGGCAGTTTTAACAGTGTTCCAGACTTCACACACATACAGTAATGACAAGGGTATTCTGAATAGTGTTCCAGTTTAAACACACATAATGGCAGTGTGGTGATGCATAGTGTAGCAGATTACACAGACAGAAGGGTTTGTACAGTATACTGTACGCTGGGCTCTGTTTCCTGTGGATTCAACTGTTTTTGCAACCTCAAGGTCTACATTAAAGGTTACAGGCATTCGGTTTCCAGGAAGTGAAAAAGAAAAAACTATATCCTAAAGTGTCGGCTTTACCTGTGCTGTCAGTGGCTCTGAAAGGAGTACAGTATGTTCTAAATGGTTTTCTGTACGTGTAAGTGCAGATGTACTACACACGCCTGGACCTCTCAAGACAATCTGAACACACCAATTCAGTGCAGCCTTATCTTCCCTCCTCCTCCTCGCTCGACATGTACCGAAGATCCTGAGCAAGAATAAATCTTTCAGACCTTTTATTTTCTACTGACTGGCTAAGATTGAAAAGCAAGACACCGCAGAGGGAGTGAATGCAGAATTAGCCTCACCCTCAAAACAGAGTACTTCTAGGTTTTTAAAAAAAAAGGGGAATAAAAATCCATCCTCTTCTTTTAACTGCTTTAAAAGCTCTCCCACTTAGTCATTTTTCTACAGAGGCATCCTCTGATGAGAGGGGCTTTGTAGACGGGAGCCTGGTGCCTCACTTGCCTGCGCCTATCAGTTTGATGTGAGCTTTTTATACACTCTGGAGCCTCCTCAGATCTGACACTGAGCTCTTCCCTCCAGGCTAAAGAATCGTCTCTCAGCAGAATGTTTAGCTCTTGTAAAGTCGGTAGCACTTCATAACAAATGGCTGCTTGATTAGCGAGGTCAGGGGGGCTTTTTTGAGTGCATGTGAATGCCTGTGCAAGCTATGCCTGGCCTTGGCTTATTAAACATACTGTAAAACAAAATGGCTGCACATGAAGAGTGTGTGACGAGCCTCTGCGTTTTTGACGGTCAGGGCCAAGATGGAGTCTGGGCTAAGGTAAAGTGGCAAAGCTGTTGTTTACAATAAGCTGCACCTGGAAGATGGCTTTCAAAGGACACACATGTACATACGTACGTACACACACAGACACACACAGACACACACACACACACACTTGGAAGATTGCTTAAAAGTCGGCAACACTCTGCCCTCCTCTTTCATTCTCAGACTCTCAAGCCCATTCTCACTGCAACACACGACACGACACACTTCTTTGCAACACAACACAACAATCATTTTCAACATCACTCTCGCTCCACTCTTCCTCTGATGCCTGCTGGCACTCCACTCTATCGCTACTTTCACACCCACAAGCCCAATTTTCCCCAGACATGATGATGGTTCTTTCTGTAAAGCTACAAATACACTTCTTTTTGGTTAAACTCAACCTTTGGTGTTCACCTGCGTTTTTTTTTTCAGTTCATGTTTTAGTCCATACAAGCTTGGGTTGTAACACGTGTGTCGAATTAGGATTTATCTAGAAATGTTTTGGTGCAGCTGTATGTGTGTGTGTGTGTGTGTGTGTGTGTGTGTGTGTGTGTGTGTGTGTGTGTGTGTGTGTGTGTGTCGACTGCTGTGTGCAGGTTAAAAAAAAGTGAGCGATCCTGTCACCGCTCTCGTCAAAAATAAACAAATAAATAAATAAATAAATAAAAATGACAGCCACCGCAGGACAAGCTTCTGCCTTTCGCCTCTGTGATCTGTCTCTCCATCCTTTCTTTTGTTCCCTTTTTCAGCTGCTGGATGGGAGACGAGGGGAAGGGGGGGTAGGGGGGGGGGCAGATTGTCAGACAGTCTGCAGATTGATTAAATGTCCTACAGCCACCACCATGTCCTCCTGATCCAATCTCCTGGCTAAGGACCCCTGCTACCCCACTACCCCTCCTCCCCAATCCCCCATCCCCCAGCCTACCCCCCTCCCAGCCCCTGTTTAATTTGTCACTGCCTCATGCCCACACTATTTGATAGTGCTCCCGAGCTAAGTGGCAGGTCGCGCTCATAAATGCCTCCAGCTCTCTGCACCTCAGGACTTTTGCAGGTGTGTGTGTGTGTGTGTGTGTGTGTGTGTGTGTGTGTGTGTGTGTCTGTGTGTGTGTGTGTGAGAGAGAGAGAGAGTCTGTGTGTGTGTATGTGAGTCTGTGTGTGTCTGTATCTGTGTGTGTGTGTGTGTGTCTGTATCTGTGTGTGTGTGTGTCTGTATCTGTGTGTGTGCCCACATGGAGGGGTTTCAGAGAGGCGTGATAAATGTTACAGCACATTAAATCATGAAGAGCGGCGATGTGATATTCAAAGCCAAAACCATTCAATCATGAAAGCCGAGCGGCCGGAAGATTAAAAGGGAGAAATGCCTGCTCTGTTAGGCTTTTAACACAGCAGGCCCCTCCCAAGGTGTACCTGTGGAGCACACACACACCCCTGCAGCACACACACACACACACACACACACCCCTGCAGCACACACACACACACACACACTTTAATGGACTAACACACTCCACTAGCCAGAGAAGCTCAGGGCAACAGCAGAGTGACTGTTTAGGAGAAGCTGGACTGGATTAGCACACAGTACATAGCAACAGCAACAAACAATGTTTATTTAAGGATTTTTTTTTCTTTTTTACTCCTTTTACTTAACCTCTTCTTTTACTTATAAATTATTATTTTGAACACTGCTTTGTTTTTACCTTATTATTTGCATTCATTAGTGTAAAGCACATAAGGCATGTAAAAAAACCTGCCTTGCCCTGCCCTCAGATTAGCTGCACTTTATGTCCCATTACATGTGTACTTGTCTTGTATATTATGTCCCACTCATATATTTTACATTGACCTACTTGTATATTATGTTCCACTTGTATTATTATTATTATTATTATTATTATTATATTAGCTGCCTATACACACTGTATATTGTTCTACTTGTATATTATGTTCCACTTGTATTATTATTATTATTACTATTATTATTATTATTATTATTATTATATTAGCTGCCTATACACGGTATATTGTTGTCTCTTTTGTACAGTATGTGTCTATATATTTCTATTTGTGTACTGAATGTCTACTACTACATGTCTATATGTTGAATGTACAGTATAGAGAGACAACATCAACAGCCAAATTCCTCTGTATATGTGAGAAGAGTTGGCCAGTAAAACTGATTCTGATTGTGATTCTGAGATTCCATAGCGTTACCATAGGTTACAGTAGGCTCAGGGCAATGCTAGAGTCAGTAATTAGCAGAAGATTACCCTGATCAAAGATTATACTTTTAAATTATATTACTGTTTAACAGAAGATAATATTGAGTCCTACTGTATTAAGACACATCGTATAGCATGGATGACAAGTAGTATTTATTTAGAGAAGGAATTTATTTAGAGTTTATTTTTATACTTTTAAATTATGTTACTGTTTAGCAGAAGCTCATACTGACTCCCACTGGATCAGCACTCTGCATATAGCCTGAATGACAAACAATATTCATACCAGGATTATTTCTTTATTTTCTTGTTTACTGTTATATTATTCTACTTTAACATTCATTAAGATTATACTTGATCACTTTCTGTCTGTTCATTTTTGCATTGTGTCTTTGTATGAAGTACAGTAAGCGATGTCAATAAACCTCATCCTGTCCAAGGACCCTCCGCTGTGTGGATACTGTGTAGGTTATAGTGGGAGCTGTCTGTGCGGCCAGGCTATTGGAAAAGGATCAGGTGTAAGGCCTCTCCTCTGCATCCTGTCCCAGGGATGGGAACCTGACTAAAGGCCCCCCTGGTGTGGTGTGGGTCTCATCAGCACCTGACTAGAGCCCCCCCCCCCCGGGTGTGGTGTGGGTCTCATCAGCACTGTGCTCCACCTGCCACTTATCGCCATGAGGAGAAACACAACAGACTGGGGTGAGCAGTCACATGATTGATATCTGGCCCCGGCTCTGAGATGAGGGTCAGATGAGGTGCCCCACGGGGTCCTGGCAGGCAGACATGGCGTATCGGACAAGGGCCGATGGCTGGACGGACAGGGAGGGAAAGAGAGAGAGACAGAGAGACAGACAGAGAGACAGACAGAGACAGAGAGAGAGAGAGACAGGCAGATAGAGACAGAGAGAGACAGAGACAGAGAGAGTGAGAGACAGAGGGAGAGAGAGAGAGAGAAAAAGAAATAGAAGGAGAGACCGAGACAGACGGGCTGGCAGGGAGGCAGGGTGCAGATTGAGCGGATCTGTAATTTGATCAGGCTATCAATCAATCGGTCCAGACGGCGGCAGTCAGCGTGACACTTGTGACGGCCTCTGACAGCCAGCCTGGCACGGGGGACAGAAGAGTGGGCACGAGAGAGCCAGGAGCCAGGAGCAGGGATGGAATACACGCACAGAAACAGAGCCAGCTATGAGACAGAAACAGGGAAAGACAGAGACAGAGAGGGAGAGAGAAAGAGAGAGAAAGAGTGAGAAAGAGTGAGAAAGGGAAAGAGCGAGAGAGAAAAAGAGACATGAGAGGAGAGAGAGAGCAAGAGAGAGACGAGGGTTGAAAGGTAATACTGAAAGTGGGATGGAGTAGAATAGAAAGATGAGAGAGGAAGAGGGAGGATAGATGGAAGGAGAGGAATAGAAGTAAGAGTACAGAGGGAGAGTAAGACAAAAAGTGACTGAAAGAGAAGTTGAGGGTTATAGTGAGAACAAACAAAGAAGAGGAGAAAGAAAGTGAGGAACAGGATTAAAGCAAAATAAAGACAATGAGTAAAAAAAAGAGAGAGAGAAAGACCAACTAAATGAAAGAGCGAGTGAAGGATATAGTAGTAAAAGCAAGAAATAGAGAGTGAGTGGACGAGACAAAGAGCAAATGACTGAAACAGGGGAGTAAAGGATAGAAAGTAAGACCAGAAAGAAAATGAGTGAAGGAAAGAGAGTGTAAGATAGAGATAGAGAGAGAGAGAGAGAGAGAGCGAGAGAGAGAGAGAGAGAGAGAGAGAGAGAGAGAGAGAGAGAGAGAGAGAGAGACTGAGAGAGAGAGAGAGAGAAAGACACAGAGAAAGGGCCAATGAGTGAAAGGAAGAGTGAATTCCCATTTCCATCTGCTGTGCCTCTGGGGGCTGGTGGGATCAGTGCTCTCTCAGTCGGCCTGACAGGGGCTCTGGGGCCAGCCAGCGCGGGCTAAGTGGGCATCGCACTGGGCCACATCCAATGCCCCCTACGTGACACCCCTACTAAGTGCTGGCCAGAGGTACCAGCAGACTGGGCACCCGGAGTTCTGACCAGGAGTAACCAGGCAACAGACACTCTGCCTCTGCCTCTCTCTCTCTCTCCATCACCCTATCCACAGATTGACAGCCAGCTTCTGTCCCTGCCACCTGACAAGTTGGGTCCATCATGGTCCATGGACTTATTGGAAACACCTGTGGCCATGTGGCAAACTCTCCTGACACAGTGAGCAGGCACTGAAGTGGCAGCGTGAAAGCTTTGTGGCTTTTATTTATCTTAGCAGTGTGTTTCTGGTGATAAAAGTCTTTGTTTTTAACTATCCACTGCACAGATGTCATTATACCTCGCTCTTTTCTCAAGTGGCCTACACACTGTGTTTTACTTATCTCTATTATATACAAGCCTTATTGTACTATTTGCTATGTTTATATTGTTATGTCTTGTCATCATGTTTTATTGTCATGTTTATAAGATGTTTTAATGTGGGCCTAGGGAGCGCTGCAATTTCAAATTATTCTGTGTGTGCAACCTGTACATATGGTTTTTGACAATAAAGCTGACTTTGACTTTGACTTTGAAGTGAAGGACATCTGACACTTGTCAGGTGTTGCTATCCTCATCTAAACACTGCCACTCTCTAAACCCTTACCTAGATATATAGGCACAATTTGCAGGGGGGTTAGGGGGGATACTGAACCCCCCCAAAAATCAAGTCCAGTCCAAATACCCCACCCCCAAAATAATCATATCACACCTTCCAATACACTTGGATTTTAAGCCCTCAATGTTTAACCCAAGTTTATGCTATCCTCATCCTCACCTGGACACTGACCACTTTTTCTTCTTTCCAAAGTTTGTATTGTAAAAAGAAGCAATAGACTGCAACCCTGTGCACTTGACAGAACTTGTCTATCTGTTAAGGGCAGCAGAGCATGACCTGGTAGTGGGGCAAAGTTAAGAGAGGTGTCAGGGAGAGGACTGCAGGGGTATTGAAGGGATGCAGAGTATGAGTGTCTGGAGGTTTCAGTGTCAGTAGAGGACTTAAATAGAGAATATCATTCTGTGAAGTATAAGCATATCAAGCAATGCTGTTATTTTGTGCAGTTCTGTAGTGGGCCCTGCTTTACTACTGCTCACCCGATGTGGCGCCAGCAAGGAACCAATATTACCTAGAACCGTTCCTCTGCACCCCATTGGGTCTTGTTTGTTCTAGTACTCACCTGTTCACCTGTTTCTGGAACCAGACCATGCGCATGTAGCAAGGGACCTATATTAGCCAATTTTCTCCATCCTATTGGCTCCTGTCTGACCTAAAACCTACCTGTTCAGGTGTGAGGTTCCTCTGATCCAACATCAGCATCTCAAACCATGACCATAAACGCTTAGCAGGGGACCAATAGTAACTAAGGGACTAAGAACTAAGTAAGGGACCAATATGAACTGGAACCATTCCTCTGCGGCCCCACTGGCTCTCGTCCGTTCTAGAGCTCACCTGTTCAGGGGAGAAGTCCCTCTGCTCCAGCGCCTGCATCTCGTACCTGACCATGAGTGCTTAGCAAGGGACCAATATGAACTAGAACCATTCCTCTGCAGCCCCATTGGCTCTGGTCCATTCTAGAGCTCACCTGTTCAGGTGTGAGGTCCCTCTGCTCCAACACCATGATCTCGAACCTGACCATCAGTGCTTAGCAAGGGACCTACATTAATCTCGTCCATTCCAGAGCTCACCTGTTCAGGTGTGAGGTCCCGCTGTTCCAGTGCCAGCATCTCGTAGCCCACCATGAACTTGCGGACGGAGGCGGAGCGGAGCAGCGGGGGGTAGTAGTGGGCATGGAGCTGCCAGTGGGACATGTCCTCCGACAGGTGGGCACCAGTAGGGGCACCTGGACAACAAACAAACATACAAATAAACAAACAAATGAGTAAACCAGCAGAGGAAAGACAACAAACCCAGCATGTGAATACAAAGTCATAAGGTGAAATAACACTGCTGTTCTTTTGTACTTGTATGTGTGTGTGTGTGTGTGTGTGTGTGTGTGTGTGTGTGTGTGTGTGTGTGTGTGTGTGTGTGTCTACGGCACATGGATGTCGATTAGCCTAAAATAAAAATATAGATGTTAAATGTTAAATGTTAAAACCAAGCTGAATTAATTTAAAACAAGCAGAAAATAAGAAGGCTTGAGCAAGGTTCTGCTAATGAAGGTCATTTTAATGAAAGTTCAGTCGAGTCAAGTTAATGAAAAGACACATTAATGAAGGTCAAGTTCATAAGAATCACATCAGTGAAGGTCATCTTAATGATGGTCAAGATCACACTCATAAAAACAGATTCAAAACGAGGGCAAATTTTAGCGACCTTTCTCTACAGTGTAGCCGACAGATGCATTTTATGAGGACTCCTCTTGCTGTGTCTGAAGCGTGAAGGGTTTGGAGTGGTTTAGCCGGTGAGTAGCAGTCACAGCAGGGGAAATGGCTGTCCACCCTGCAGTGGCAAAGCCTCCTGGTGTCGGTCTGCTGGAACAGCTTCCCCACAGTCACAGTGGGACTCCCCCCGCACTACACCTGTACACCTGCTGCCTAATGCCCACCTCTCTCTGCCAGTAATGAGGAAAAATAACATCCTTCGCAGGGACTGAAATGAAGAACAGCCATGGATCGGGGCGAGCAAATGTAGACAGCACAATCACAGATGAACCAACACCTGAGTGTAAAGACACCCGAGTCTTCCAGCACCTTAACAAACAACAAACAGCACCCATTTGTCATTGTGATTACACGGCACACCATACCACACTACAGCACAGCACAGTACAGCACAACCCATCACACACATGAGCAGGGGGCAGCCCACACAATGGTGTCTGAGCAGTGTGTGGGCATGGTACCAAGCTCAGGGTACCTCAATGCCACTACTGGCAGTTGGTGGATTCAAACCTGCAATTCTGCCGTCACAAGTCCACCACCACTGCCCCAGCACATGCACTGTTGAACAGACCTTACAGGTGAATAGACCAACACCTGAGTAAAAGGGCACCAGACTGAACCAACACCTGAGCTAGCCAACACCTGAGTCAACTAATACCAGAGTTATCCAACTCAACACCTGACTAAATTTATCGAGTTATCCTACCAGGTAGTGCCTAGATGTAGGCATAAGCATGTGAACCTTTCGTCACCTTTAATCATAGGAACCCAGAATTACACCACTGACTGGTCTACAGCACAGTTATCTGGCCTTGCAAAAGCCTGTGACAAGGTCGTTATGTACTGTATGTGCGTAGGTGTTTCTATGTTCATGTTCCTGAATAAAAAAATGTTTGAATCGTGCTTCATACAAGGACAGGCCTCCATTCAAATGTAGGCAGAAGGAATCAAAGCGGTTCTCTTTAACAATAGCATGTAGCATTGCATTGCTAGCCCGGAGCTCTGAGTCAGCATATTCAAAAGAGTAGCGCAAAAAGGGAGCTGGGGTGTGCTTAAATCACAACAATAAATACCGCCTGCTGACTTAGCGGGAGAGCATCATATTTATGATCACTCCGACGCATCTGTTATACACTAAAAGTCAGGATGAATAGCCATGCCAGCTTCCCCATTTTGACTACCCCCAAAATAAACGCAGTGTGAGAAAACTATTTCGGCACCCGAAGGACAGAATGTCTTTTATGCTTTTCTGACCATGACCAAAACGCTCCAGACCTCCTTCATAAGCAGAAGACGGTTCCCTTTGGTCACACATCTTGATGGCGGCTACTGCTTCTTTTGCCCACTGGCCAAAATGACCCTTGCTTCTTAAGGAAAACTTCTCCAATTCACATCCTGAACACTTACAACCCCCCCCCCCCCCTCCCCAAACACACACACACACACACAAACAGAAACACACACACACACATTGGCATGTATACCATACCACAAACACATTGGCATGTATACCATACCACATACACAGCACAAAGACACAAGCATGTGCACACACACGCGCACTCATACGTTGGCATGTATACACATATACACATACAAACATATGCACACACACACAAACTAAAATACCATTTTAGAGGCACCTCTACACGTTTGGAGTCAGTCGAGGCTGCCTCTGCCTTAGTCCCATTAAGCTATGAAACCGCTTGTGAGAACTGGTGGTTTTGGACTCGCTTCCCCTCTCTCACCAAACCCCCAAACCCCCAAACCCCCCAACACTGCCCCCTCCGCCCCAAACTCCCCCCAGCAGTCTTAATCCCGTGTTATGAATGAAAAGAGAATCATGCAAGTTTAAATCACATTCATCCTGTTTGGTCGCCTCAAAACATCTGTTCATTTCCTCTGTAGACTTTTTTTTTTAACGCTCTCTTTGCTTTTCTTCACTTCTCTTCTCTTCTCGTTGCTTCTTTCTTTTTTCCTCTTTTTTTTTCTTCCCCTCATCTCTTCTAACTGAACTTCATAGTTCTTCTCTGACTCTAACTGAACGAGGTTGAGCCCTCTTTTTTTTTTTTAGTGTTTCTTTTTTATTTGGTTCCCTCTCACCCCCCCCCCCCCCCCCCCCCCCCCCCAGCTCCCTGGCCCTCTTCTGTTTGTCCGGCACCTCTCAGGTTTCCTCCTGTCCACCCCCCTCCCCTCCCCTCCTTGCTGTCTCTCCTGGTTTGCATTTGACTCACTCCCTGCACCTCCCCACACCTCCACCTCCACCTCCCCGTTCCCTACTCCCTACTCCCTACCTCCCCCTCTGCAGCACCCCCTGTCTGCTCCCTGTGCCAGGGTAAACAGCACCACACTATGCTATGTATACCCAAGGCAAATAAAACAGCCACTCCACTGACCCAGTGTGGGAGACGGGGAGATAGAGAGAGAGAGAAAGAGAGAGAGAGAGAGGAGGGAGAGAGAAATAGTGAAAAATAAATAGAGAAACAGCGAGAGAAATAGAGAAATAGACAGAAAGCGACAGAGAGACAAAATAAAAAGAGAAAGAAAAAAAGAAAGAGTGTAATAGAGAAAGACACAGTGAGAGATGAACAGATAGAGAGAAAGATATACGTATATAGAGAGAGAGAAAGAGAGAGAGAGAGAAAGAGAGCGTGAGAGAGATAGAATAAGAGAGAGAGAGCGAGAGAGAGAGAAGGAGAGACAGAGAGAGAAAGAGAGTGAGAGAGAGACAAAGAGAGAGAGAGTGAGGGAGGGAGGGAGAGAGAGAGAGAGACAGAGCAATAAAGAGAAAGTGAAAGAGAGAGAGAAAGAGAGAGGGAGAGAGAGAGGGAAGGCATAGGGAAACCGTCTCTCTGTGGCTTCCTGTATCCCAGTGTGTCAGAATAAGAGACAGTGTGTCTGCGTGCGGTTAGCCCATGTGCTAATTGGCTACTGAAACTAGACTGCCACAGGAGCAGCCTTAATGGGTAAAATGTCAGCCTGCCCCTCCTATAGGATGTTTGTTCTCTGTGTATGGGTATATGGGTGTGTGTGTGTGTGTGTGTATATGTGTGTGTGTGTATGTATGTGTGTGTGTGTGTGTGTGCGTGTGTGTGTGTGTAAGGAGCCTTAATGGGTAAACTGTCAGGCTGCCCCTCCTGTAGGATGTTTGTTTGTTTTTGTTTTTGTTTTTGTTTTTCGCAGAGCAACAGTCGGGTCCCTTGGTGAGATGCCGTCACCACCGCCGCTCGTAAGGTTCTTAATCCGGCGAAAAAAGAGTGCCTCCTCACGGCCGTAGTAATTAGGTACCACACACACACACACCACCATGCCGGCGTCGCTGCTCGTAAGGTTCTTAATCCGGCGAAAAAGGGCGCCTCCTCACGGCCGGAGTAATTAGGCACAAGACGCCGCCCACCGCATTAGCATCAACGCACCTCACGCCACACAGCACAGGCCCAGAGAACTAGCACTAGCGACTCAGACACACAGACTTATGGGAGAGCAATGTTTTTGTGTGTGTGTGTGTGTGTGGGTGTGTGTGTGTGTGTGTGTGTGTGTGTGTGTGTGCGCGCCCCTCACGGCACACAGCACAGGCCCAGAGAACTACAACTAGCCAGAGACACAGACTTATGGAAGAGCAATGTTTGTGTGTGTATGTGTGTGTGTGTGTGTGTGTGTGTGTGTATGTGTGTGTGTGTGAAGCAACTTTCCATTCCGTCTCACACACTGACAGGGCAAGGAGGGCGGTGGGATGTGCTTGTGTGGGGCGAGGTAGCTATTTACTCAATCACACACAGGTGGGGGGGCGGAGGGGGAGTGATGTGTGTTTGTTTATGGGGAGGGGGGGGCCACAAGCAACTATCCACTCAGTCACACAACACACTGATGGGGTGACGGGGGGGTGGGTGGGGCGGTGATGTGTGTTTGTGTGTGGGAAGGGGGCAACAAGCAACTCTTCATTCAGACACACACATGCATTAGGTGGGGGTTGGGGTGGGGGTGATGTGTGTGTGTGTGTGTGTGTGTGTGTGGGTGGGGGGGCATGACAGGAGACTGTCTGTCACACCGATGGAGGGATGGAGGTAATGAACCGGTGGGGGCACAGAGCAGGTAAATCTATGCTCAGTCACACACACTCTGATGGAGCGGTTGGTGTGTGTGTGTGTGTGTGTGTGTGTGTGTGTGTGTGGTGCTGGTGGTTGGGGGCAGTGGTGCAGCACCATAATAGGTTTACCTTATCTCACAAACACACACAAACACACACAAACACACCTTACCACATCTCCACACAGGTGTAACGCACTCATGGCTACGACTATGAGTCTCTGACCTTAGGCGACTTGGTCTAATGCACACAGGTAATTTGCAAATCAACTGCACATGGACACACACACACACACACACACACATTAACAGACACACACACACACACCCAGACACACACACAAAAACACACACACACACGCACGCACACACACACACACACGCACGCA
>CM059273.1:23546181-23561181 GCA_030347295.1 Setipinna tenuifilis
AGGCTGGCGAGACTATGGCACACCGGAGCTTCATGACAGCTGTGTTGTTGCTCTTTATGAAGCATGACAACTGGAAGACACCACAGCACCGATATGGAGCTCATGGTTACTGTGATACTGGCCCTGCACTTCTATAGATGGCAAACGCTGAATATAAAAAGACTGCTGTAAGGTCAAACACACACACACACACACACTCAACACACTCAGTGGCATGCAACACAGCAGTGCAGCTTCATAGCTAAACTTAATCATCGCTATTCATTCATGCCTTAATAACATCTCTGCTGGATTACTGCACTGAACTGCAGTGCAGGTCACTGCATTACTGCAATTACAACACTACTACATTACTGCTGGGTTACTGTCACTCCTGAAATGTGGGGTTGACATGTGCCGTTACAGTTATACTGCAATTTCTTGGAAATGTCCACATTTTCTGTCTGTAATGCACTGGATACCAGCAAGACCAATGCTTCCCTTTCCACTGCATAAACAGGCTAAATACCTCCCCACCACCCCACAACCACCACCACCACCACTACCCAAAGGTCTCATGTGCGTTGTGTAAACATCATACACTTTAACACACTGACAGGTATCCAAGCAGATTTCCAACGGGCCGTGCCCTACAGCAGAAGCAGTGACTTTTAAAACTGTGCCATGAAAGAGAACCAGCCGTAGTTACCTATGAAATACTGTACAGCATTGATTGCAACATTTTTTAGCGTTCGTTTTTAAAACCCTCAGTGGTTTAGCTTCTCCACATTTTATTATCGATCTCTTATGTCTGTACTCTGCTCCCAGATTACTTAGGTCATCCTTCTAGAGTACTACAGTCGATGGCCTTGACTCATCCAAAGCGAAGTAGATCAGCCTGTTGCTGTTTCTGTTGCTGCTGATGGAAATAGTCTCCCTCCCTTCCCCAAACCGCAATCCTGCTCCAGCACCGAGACCTTAAAAACTCATTTAAAAACAAATCTTTTTACGTTGGCTTTTACTGGAGACTGGCAGGGTCTCTTGGGTCTGTTTAATGAAAAAGGATCATTCCATTACTGTTTGTGCTCCCAATCTGTTATACTCTGTCTCACTATTTAGTTTTTATTTCACTTTCATTTGTCTTCTATGACATTGTGTTGTCTGTCGTTTACTGAGTTCCATTAAATTGGTTATTCTGTTTTTCCTTTTTTCTTCATATTTCGTCTGCCTTTATTATTGTCCAATATTTTTTAACCATCATATTTATTCTTTAATATCGACTAAGTTTTGAGCACTTTGGTTCAACCTTACAACTGCTTGAAAAGTGGGTATCTTGTGTCTAACCTTGATTGCAGGGGACACACACTTATCATTGCATTACATTACATTACACTTAGCAGACACTTTTATCCAAAGCCACTAACAAAAGGAGGACATAAGCTAACAGAGGTGTAGAGGAACACAGAGTAAGCAGACTACCTCTATACATACAGGGAGATGCATGTGCCTAGGTACGTTTCCCAGAGCAGGGACACTACAGACTACAGACACACACTCCCTACACAGGGAGAATTGTACAAGTGTGAGGCACCTAGGGAGAGGTTATCACAGGAAAGATATTCATTACAACAAACACACCCAGATCACAGGGCACACACACTCATCACAACATACACACACTAGTCACATGGTACACTCATCATAGGTAATAGGACATCACAGGACAGACACACTCATCACAGACAAAACACACGCATCGCAGGAAACACACACTCAAAACAGCATACACACACTCATCACAGGAAACTTACATCACAGGGGACACACACTTATCACAGAAGAGACACACTTGTCACAGGAAACACACATTCGTCAGAGGTCATAAACACTCACTAGAGGACAGACACACTCATCACAGCGGACACACACCCAACACGCATACACACACTCGTCACAGGGGACATGGATCACAGGGGACATACACTTATCACAGCTGCTGTACAGATGCTCAACAACAGATAGCAGGCTATCTGGCTTACAATACAGTTACAATAGAGTTACAGTTTCCTCCATTTCTCCTCCCTCTGTTACACAGTGCACAGTTCCGAGTTGTCTGCTGGTGTTACTGTGGTGCTAGGTGTGTTACTGTTGGTTTCTATTAATGTATGAGCTGCATAAGTCTTATGCAGTGACCGGGACAGGGAGAGGGACAGAGCAAGCAAATCCACACTGATCACAAGGGAAACAGTTACTGCAGGGGTCATCACAGGGCTCGTCACAGAGGAAGGCAGGAGGGAGATGTGAGGAAGGGCAGCCCACTGGCAATATCCCTGCTGAGGACTTTGGGTTGCTGCCAAATAAAAACCAACCTTCTGTGCACTGCATCCATACAGTAGATGCTTATGGGGGTCTGGTAGGGGTGTAGCCAGGATGTTAGGTAGCCAGGTTGTCCCCAAATGGTGGAATGACCTACCAGTTGCGATAAGAACAGCAACATCCCTCCCTATCTTTAAAAAGCTCGTAAAAACTCTTCTCTTCCGAGATTTCTTCCCTTCCTAACAAAACTAACATAACTAACAAACACTAAACCAACTCTCTCTCTCTGTCCCTATGCAGAAGTATGTCTGTTATGTCCCTACTCTGTGTCCTTTTACACCTCTGTTGCTTATGTCCTATTTTGTTGTAAGTCGCTTTGGATAAAAGCGTCTGCCAAATGCAATGTAATGTAATGTCATGGAGTGACCATCACTGGGGTTGTGGGTGTGCTCTGACTGCCATACCAACGAGTCTGGCTCTTTGGCGTTGCAGTCAAAGTACACGTTTGGTACCCCGGAGACCAGGGTTCGAAACCAGGTGGGGTGACTTCTCCTCCCTCTCGATACACAGGGCGATAGCAAAAGAGGCAGGGAGGAGGGAATGTAACAGGTGGTAAATTTCTTGGGAGAGAAATAGGAAAGAGTAAGGACCACTGTCTGTGTCCTCCCATAAGAGCAGTATGACTTTCTGTAACAAAGCTTTTATTACAATGTAACTAAACTAATGTTACTAAACTAATAGCATTGTTGCCAGTAACTTGCCATATGCACATGTTTAATCTGTGTGTGCGTGTGTGGGTGTGTGTGTAACTGTAACCTCTTGTAGACATTATCATTAGCCTGTCTGTGTGTGTGTGTAACCTCTTGTAGACACTATCACTAGCCTGTGTGTGTGTGTGTGTGTGTGTGTGTGTGTGTGTGTGTGTGTGTGTGTGTGTGTGTGTGTGTGTGTGTGTGTAGGTGTGTGTGTGTGTGTGTGTGTCTGTGTGTGTGTGTGTCTGTGTGTGTAGGTGTGTCTGCTGCATCTGTTTGTAGGAACATGTCTGGCCTGTATATATGCCACTGTTGTCCAAAAGTATAGTTTAC
This sequence comes from Setipinna tenuifilis, assembly GCA_030347295.1. Taxonomy (NCBI): domain Eukaryota; kingdom Metazoa; phylum Chordata; class Actinopteri; order Clupeiformes; family Engraulidae; genus Setipinna; species Setipinna tenuifilis. Next base: position 23,549,562 of record CM059273.1, read on the forward strand.
AAGGCCCCAGTCTGGCCCTGCTTCAGCTCATTCAGTTTGTCATTCCCTCAACACCACCACACCTGCTGTACAGACAGGGGGAGAGGGAGAGGGGGAGAGAGAGAGAGAGAGAGAGAGAGAGACAGACAGAGAGAGAGGCAGGCAGAGAGGGAGAGAGAGATGGAGAGAAAGAGAGAGACAGACAGAGAGAGAGGCAGGGAGAGAGGGAGAGGGGGAGAGAGAGATGGAGAGAAAGAGAGAGAGACAGAGAGAGGGGAGAAAGGAAGAGAGAGAAGAGGAGAGAGCAAGAGAGAGGGAGAATGAAAGAGAGGGGGAAGAGAGACAGACAGAGAGAGGGAGAGGGGGAGAGGGAGGGAGAGAAAGAGGGAGAAAGAGAGAGAGCAACAGAGAGAGAGAGGGGGAGAGAGAAAGGAAGAGAGAGAAAATGACAAGAGAGCAAAATACAGCAGGAGAGAGAAAGAAAAACATTAGGAACAGGAAGGAACTGCAGCCAAACAACCCCATCATCCATCCATATCCCTCACACCCACTCCTTTTCTCATTCTCTCTCTTTTTCTCCCTCTAAGTTTCACACTTTTGAAAACAACCTCCCACCTCCGCACTGCCTGCCTTGTTCCCCCATCTCTCGCTGTCTTTTCAATTAGTACCTTTTTTTCTCCTTTTTTTTCCTTTTTTCATTGTTGCACCACTTTTCAGCTAATACCACTTATTCTTCCCATCTCTACCCAGATCCTTCCTGTGTCTCGTAGGTGTAATTCTCTTTTTCTCCATTTCTCCTCCCTCTCTTCCATTCTCTCTCTCTCTCTCTCTCTCTCTCTCCCTCCCTTTCGCTCTCTCTTCCTCTCTCCCTCCCTCCCTCTCTCTCTCTCCCTTTTTCTTTTTCTCTCTCTCTCTTTCCATCACCCGTCTCCTCCCTCAGTCTTCCACATTAATATCTGTGAGCCTTTAGTGCTCCATGATACACCCCCACCCCCACCCCCCCTGAATCTAAAGGGGGACGCATGTGCATGCGCCCAGCTTTAGGGTCTGACTGGGAGGGTGCCGCACCAGCCAATGAGGCGTGGAGACACTGGATGGTGTCATAATGGCCTGGTAGGGGTGGGCATGCAATCGGGGGCGCAATCAGGCCCAAACGTTAAGACGTTTAGACGTTTATCGTTAAACCTTAATCGCCGCCTTAGTCGCCTGTTCCTGACAGACTGTGGGGGGGAGAACAATCAAAACCGGCCGCCATTGTTGGGCACAACCATCAGGCCTCTCCTTCCAACACACAGTGAGAGAAAAGGACAGAAATATAAGAAGTCTTAGCTGCATTCAAAACCATACAAAACAGAAAAGGAACAACAGGAATGCCTGTGTGTTTGTTTTTTTTTTTCAACACATATACTAAAAGACCTGCTGTCCCCCAACCACAGCCCACCCCAACGAGCTTGTCACTTCCAGTATCAGTAAGATAACCATAAAGAAAAAAAAAACAGAAACCGCACAAATTGCCTTTTTAAATAGAAAAAATGGGACTGCTTTGCTGACGCTCTGTGTGGGCAGCTGGTAAGAGAGAGATGAGGGTACCGCACTGCACTGCACTGTTGTCTTTCTTTTGTTCTCTCGCCTAAAACTCCCTCTCCTCCTTCGCCCTCTCACTCACACACACACACACACACACACACACAAACAAGTGTGTGCATATGCACACACCCACTGCATTGTGCTGTGCTGTGCTGAGCTGCCCAGGCAGAGAGCTCACTGGCCGCCTCGCTGTCAGGTCCTCTTTAAGGCACGGGCAGAAACACACACACACTCACACTCACTCTCACTCTCACTCTCTCTCTCTCTCTCTCTCACTCTCACTCTCACTCTCACTCTCACTCTCACTCTCACTCTCACTCTCTCTCTCTCTCTCTCACACACACACACACACACACACACACACACGCACAGACAGACATAGACAGACACACACACACACACACACACACACACACACACACTGTACTGTGCTGAGCTGCCCAGGCAGAGCGCTCACTGCCCGCCTCGCTGCCCGCCTGGCTGTCAGGTCCTCTTTAAGGTACGGGCAGAAACGCGGGCGGCACTAACACACACACACACACACACACACACACACACACACACACACACACGCACACACACACTCCTCTTTAAGGTGCGGGCAGAAACGCGGGCGGCACTAACGGCCGTGCATGGCTAATTTAGCATGGCCCAATGCTTATTTAAACACCCCTGACCAAAGCACATTACGGCTGTCACCGCCACTTCGGCCCAGATAACTCATCTGCCAGTGATGAAATTGCCGGTAAGACCCGCCGCTATATGGAAGCAAAAGGTGGAAAAGGACAGAGCCGCAGAAAAGGGAGGGAGGGAGAAATGGAAGTAGGGAGGGAGGGAGGGAGAGAGGCAGGGAGGGAGGGAGTATAAAGCAAGCAAACAGACAGGACTCTACTGCTATACTCTGCACTTTAGGAAATAAACTTCCACAAAGCCCTGGGTGTGACTGAGACAATGTTCCCATCTCACAGGCCCCGTCCCTGGCCATTTTAAAAGATAGCTCAGCCGAACTGAACTGAAGCGTCCGGTCCGTCCTGTCCTGTCCTGTCCTCTGAAGGACGAGCCAAAAGACTTTTCACATACAGGACTAGTTTTCTCTTTTTTCCCCCCACCCTCTGAGTTCTTCTTGGCTTGAGACGTTGATTCCAGCGAATTCTCTGCTCCTGATAAAGGTCACTCCACCGCCTTATCATCCCTCGCTGATATTTCCTGGCTTTCCTTTACTCTTCACCCTTAAGTGGATTTGCTGGGGTCTGTTGGCTGTGATCTCCCAAGCCTAGCCTTTACAGCACAGATTTGGCGTGTGGGGGGGTGGATTTGGGGGGGGGGTATAGATCGATAGCTGAATCGCCCCACCAATAAAGCGCGAGGGGTCCTTGGCAGTGGAGAGGCGCTCTGAAGAGCAGCCAGCACAGATTTACTGTCAGACACCTCACAAACACCGCGCTCCTCCAGAGGCGCAATCGTTTATGCACTCTACTGTGTAAAACATTAGTCTTATCTCCCTGGACTTACCCTTAGAAGAACACTACTACAGTAACCTATACTTCTTTATAAGGGCATTAACCCATACAGCCTTTTAAGGATGCTAGCCTATACACCCTCATAAGGACACTAATCTATACAACCTCTCGAGGGCAGTCACCCTTACAGCCTTATAAGGACACTAACCCATACAGCCTCATAAGAACACTAACCCATACTCTCTTATAAGAATACTAACCCATACTCCATCATGAGAACACTAACCCATACTTCCTCATAAGGACACTAGTGCGCACCTTCAACAGCATATGCGCGTGCCAAAAAAATTATGTATGCCGTAAACCGTGCAATGGCCTAAACTCTTAGTACCTCTTACAAACATTAACCCATATGGCCTCATTAGGACACCACCTATACTTAAGACACAACCTACACTCCCTTATAAGGACACTTACCCATACTCCCTCATAATGACACTAAACCCATACAAGCCTTATAAGGAGGACACTAACCCATACTCCCTCATAAGAACACTAACCCATCAGGGATGGAAATTAACTTTTTTGTTCACCTGCCACTGTGGCAGGTAGATTCTAAAATCCACTCAACATTTTTACCGGCCACTTTATATATTCAACCCTTCCGCACATTTTAATGCCAGTATAACACCCATGCCGGTTAGGCAGACATATATAAGGGGGCATATAAATGTGAAGGGGGCATCATGTACACATCATGCTACAGCATGATAGTGTACATGATAGTAGTGCTGATAGTAACAGTGTTTTGGTGGGCAGTCAAAGTCTAAATTAAAGGTAATTTCCTGCATTCTGGTGCATTTTAACAGGTTGTTGGATAGCTTAATGTTATCTTTCTAAGTGAAAGGACAGCAGAAAGAAAATCCATGCTTTACATAGTTTATTTTTAAAATTGTTAACATATGTGTCTGTTATTTAGGATATCAAATAAAAATAATGCAATTATGTTGTATTTGATGTTTGTAGGCTAAGGTCTAATTAGGCGCCTGTCACTTTAAATTTCTCCTTATAATCCTAACGTGAAAGAAAGTCATGTTCTAACTTCGTTTCTATGCAAGATGCTAAGAAATCAAAGGGCTAGTGCAGATGTGGATTCATTTGATTATATTTTCTATGGAATTAATAAATATTCCAAAACAACTTGAGAAGACTCTTTATTAGACTATGCAAGAGATGTCTTGCAAGGTGCATTTTTTGTTTGGGTTCAGTGACGTACGTAAGTTGTTTGCTTTGTTTTTTCGAATAGACCCGTCCACTTCTGAAATCGGTTTTGCGCTATTAATAGGTTACGTTAACGTCACATGTTAGTTTTTGGAATGAACTTGTGCGCATATGGCTTTATCATCAACGTGAGAAGGCAATATACTGATGTATTCCTGTTTGGACAGTTAGGCTATAATCATCATGACTGAGCTTTCATTAGCCTACCTCAAAATGGTGAAAAGAAAGTTGCCTAGATCATATTTGAATGAAATAACCACGCGCGCCTGTGCTGGATGCCAAGAAACGCTCCGTGAGTCTTGCTTATCAAAAAATAGTAAACTTATATGCACCTGCGCTATCTACTAACTGATAGCTTACGCTACAACATGCGTGAGGGAGTGCATTCATAGACTATATCGAACTTGGCTGAATGCATTTGCACACCCGCCACAGTGGCAGGTAAAATGGCAAAATTCACCCGCCAACACTCATATTTACCCGCATTTGGCGGGTGGCGGGTGGTTAATTTCCATCCCTGTAACCCATACTACCTTATAAGAACACTAACCCATACTACTTTATAAGAACACTAACCATTACTCCCTCATAAGAATACTAACCCATACACCCTTATAAGAACACTAAGTCATACTCCCTTATAAGGACACTAACCCATACTACCTCATAAGGACACTAGTGTGTTTGCATGTGCGCGTGCCAAAAAAGTTGTGTGTGCCATAAGCCGTGCAATGGCCTTAACTCTTAGTACCTCTTAAAACATTAACCCATATGGCCTTATTAGGACACTACCTACACTTAAGACACAACCTATACTTCCTCATAAAGACACTAACCCATACAAGCGTTATAAGAGGACAATAACCTATACTACCACATAAGGACACTAACCCCATACTCCCTCATAAGAACACTATAAGGACACAAGCCTTAAAAGGTGGACACTAACACCAGATAAGGCCTCATCAGAACACTGACCTATGCTGCCTCATAGGTACACTAACCCATACAGCCTCATAAGGACACTAACCCCATACTCCCTCATAAGAACACTAACACCTAAGAAGGCCTCATAAGAACACTAACACCTGATAAATCCTCATCAGGACACTGACTTCTGCTACCCCATAGGTACTCTAACCTATACAGCCTCATAAGAAACAAGAAGCACTAAGCTCTGGTGCGAGGAGGGAGGAGGGAGGATTGTGGGTCGCTGGGTAGCATCTGTCAGCACATTAAAAACAAGGTGCCATCGTTCTGTTTGTGAGCACCCAGCAGGAAAACGTAAACCCTGCGAGGCAAGTGGGTCAAGCATCGCTCCATGCTGTGTGCGAGAACTTAGACGACGGGGGGGTGGTGAGGGGGGGCAAGCGCAAAAAGATCTTATCCCCAAACCCCCAGCCCCCCCCCAACCCCCCCCCCCCCCCCCCATTGAAGGTTATCTCTGGTCACAGGAGCGCTGGGCTGCCTGCTTCCATTTCCTCAGCGGAGAGGAGAGGAGAGAGTAATTCCTCCTCCACATCACATCTCCCGGATCTCCCTCCTTCATCTCCTGCCACCAAACACAGCACGGGAATAAGCCAGAAATATGGCCGTCTGTGTCTCCAGGCCTTCACCTCATCTAAAGTCATTTCGCTCAGTCGGTCACACGGCAAAAATAAAATAAATAAATAAATAAATAAAGCTGGTTGCTTAGAGATTATTTTTCTCCCCCCAAGAGTAAATCCTAATAGCACTCCACTGTGCTTACACATCCCTCCAAAAACCTGCAGCAGCTGAGAAGCCCCAAAAAAGGCACAAGATGGTTTTAGCTAACTTTACTTTATATATATATATATATATTCCCAGGGGGCAAACTGTTGCAGGTATAAATACACAGCTAAAATTAATGGCTCCTTAGCTGCTCATTTCCTCCGCAGTAAGACAGGCTGGGGCTTTAACAAAGCCACCCACCCACCTCGCGAAAAAATTAAAATAGCCCCTGTCTCTTTTCCGGCGCCCTGTTGCCTAATGCTAGGACATTAGCTGGGGCCAGTCTCATTAGCTGACTCCCTAGGGCAGACTTAGACACACACACACACACACACACACACACACACACACACACACACACACACACACACACACACACACACACACAGACACACATACACACACACATACACACACACCACCACTACCACCACCACGAAGAAGCTCGACAGGACAAAAATTGAGGGCCAAAAAAAACAGAAAAAAAGACAAAAAAAAAGTGTCTTGAAGAACTTCCATCAGCTTCATCCCCACCATATTTAATGGATCTGCTTCATACTTTTCACACTCTCCATTACCAACAGTAAAATAATTGAAAAGCTACACTGAGCTCCATATCTTTTGTTCCGGGCCAAGAGAGCATTTGACAGATGATTGCTCCTCGCAATTATCAGCCTGCTGAGATGACGGGGGTGTGGGGGGATGGTGGTGATGATGGTGGTGGTGGTGGTGGTGTGTGTGTGTGGGGGTGGGGAGCATGGACTAATATTACTAAAATAATCGTCTAAATGATCTTTAATAAGGCGCGGAGGAGGAGAGGCACTGTGGAGGAACAGGGAGCGAGAGTTTAAAAGGGGGGGGGGTAAAAGAATGGAAAGGCAGAGGCAGAGGCGGGGGCGGAAGGTGGAAGAGGGTGCTACAGGATGGAGAATGGAGGACGGAGGTTTCACGGAGGTGGGCGACGCGTTCCTCACGGGGGGGGGGGGGGGGGCATCACAGATATTAATGTGGAAGAATGAGAGAGGGGTCGGTTGATGGAGATGGAAGGAGAGAGAGAGCGAGAGAGAGAGAGAGAGAGGGAGAGAGGGGGAGAGAGGGAGGGAGAGAGAGAGGGAGAGAGAGAGAGGGAGGGAAAGAGAGAGGGAGGGAAAGAGAGAGAGAGAGAGAGAGAGAGAGAGAGATTGAGAGAGATAGGGAGAGAGAGAGGAAGCAGGGTAGGCCATCACAGATGGGAAGGGCTCCATTAATGAGGTTCTGGCGAATGAGAAGAACAGAAGGTGACCCTGTCACTAAATCAAACACTCACTCTCTCTCTCTCTCCCTCTCTCCTTCTTTTATCTCTTTTCATTCCTGCCAAACTTATGCAGTGGAAAAATGACAGCAAAGTGCCAAACCGCAATTAAAGTATAAAACTGTTTCAGCGCATTGATTTTACTGATTCCGATTCAGGGCCTGCGGGTTGGGTTGGGTTAGGTCTGCTTGATTCCCAATGGTGCGTGGGGGCATCCATCAAACGCAATCGCTTACGGAGTGACAGAGCCCCAATAAAATCTGGACACGGAGCAACAGCTGCCGGTCAGGAAGTCCGCCCGAGAGTCAGCCAGAGAGCCTTAGCGTTAGCGTACATTAGCGTACCTACCCCTCTCCCCTCCTCCCCCGGCCAAAGCCATGGCTTTATGGGTCATGACATACTTTAGCTTACACGCCGTGAAATGTTCTTGTAGGTTTCACATAGTACATGGTTTACCCAATGGGGTATCGGAGTGAATATATTTTAATACTCCGCAGGGACTAATGTGGTCATGGTGTAGGTATGAGACCGTGCTGTGCTGAGCAAGCTTTCTTTCTGCCCGTGAGCTTTCTAGACAGCAGTGTCCCTGTCCCTGTCCTGCCATTATATTTCTCTCTCATAGACACATACACACACACACACACACACACACACACACACTTACACAGAGATGCGCACACACACACAAACACTCACACACACGCGCACACACACACAAACACTCACACACACACACATGGACACACACGCACGCACGCACACACACACACACACACACACACGCACACGTGCACGCACGCACACACACGCACACACACACACACACACACACACAACCACACACACACACACAGGAGGGACAAAGGGACAGTAGCCAACAGATGGAGGAGTCCATCTGAGATTTAAGAGCGATGAAGGTCGCCATCCTGTCCCTGTCCTCATATGTCCTGGTCCAGCCAGCCTCTGCCTCTGCCTCTGCCATCTCCCATTACCACAACTCACAGACAGGAAGACATGGCACAACAGTGATGAATCATGAGGCCGATGGAGTCACACAAACTGGGGCTCCACAGAATTGTGGGGGGGGGGGGGTCTAATAGGATCTGTGCACCTAGAGGACAGTTCAGGGTGGGACAGGGCTGCCCAAAACAGTGTCCAGCTACTTGGCTGGCTGTCTGGTTGTCTGGATGTCTGGACGACCGGATGGACAGACAGATGGACAGACGGACAGTCAAGCAGGCAAACGGGAGAGAGAAGACAAGACAAGACAGACTGACTTTTTTTTTTCATGATGGAGATTTTGTTGCCACTGTCTATACAACGCCTCACAATCAAACACATACACAAACACCAAACATCAAAGAACATCAAATAAACATCAAACGAACAGCAAACAAACATCAAACAGCAACACTACCCGTTGCACATACCCACTCAGGCATAGCCCGACCAGCATTTTCTCTGTTGACCCACCCTTTAGGCACAGCACACATGCATACATATATGACCACATATGACACACACACGCACACATGTAACAACACTCTTGACGGTCAACAGCTGTGTGTCAATGTAGAAAACACACTTGCCCAATCAATCAATCAATCCTGGCAGAATTGATGATTTTTTAACCACTTTTCAGAGAATATGAATGATAACACAAAAAAACGTATCTTTCACTCATGGTTAGTGTTGGCTGAAGCCATTTATTGTCAAACACCTGTGTTTATTTAAATCATAATGCCAACAGAAACTACCCCAATGACCCTCTGAAAAAAATGGCTGTATTGTATATACAACTGTATATTTCCACATATGACAACCAGCACACATGTAACAACAGTCTTGACGGTCAACAGCTGTGTGTCGTTGTAGAAAACACACTTCCCCAATCACCACCAGGCACTTTCATTCAGGGCTGTTATGGCAGACTTCACAAACGCTGCCCACAGCATGTTGCCCATTTCCATGTTAACTGATGATATCACTTATCCACAAACAAAACAATAAAAACAATAAAAACCAGCAAGGCTGCACCTTCTCTGCATATCCCCAGTCTTTTTACTGAAACCCTTCAAAACCACTAAGGTCGAGGTGCACTCGTGTTGGAAATGGGGACAGCCATTTTGTGGCTTAAGTTACACTACTCCGACATTTAGGTGGGCGTAACTGTGGGGTAGACGTAAAAAAAAAAAGGTCTTGGATCGTATTTTTCAGGCTGTAACGATGGCCGCTCGCATGAACACTTAACCACTGGCCTTCATATCCTGTTACCCAGCAAACGGCATTTAAAGGCCTGCCGCAGTGGCTTGTTTTATGGGCCTATTAGGGGGTAAATGATGAGGGTGGCCGACGCTTTGAGCTCCCCCAGCATGGGCTAGGGCACACGGGGACCTGCATGACCACAACCCCTCCCCTTCACGTCCCCTCCCAGTCCCCTTCCCTCTCCATCCCCTCGCCTCCCCGTCCCCTCCCGTCCCCTCCTCATCCCCTCCCATCCCTCCTTCCTGCACCCGGGAGGGGAGCTGATTAGATGTGGTGCTAAAAGATCTGCCATTTTTCCCCTCGTCCATGTCCAGCCTGCCATCTGCCATGGAAAGCCCCATAGCCCCCCACCGCATGAACAGACACACAGACACACACACACACACACACACGTGCACACAGAAGACACACACACACGCGCACACACACACACACACACACACACACACACACACGTGCGAAGACAGAAGACACACACACACGCAAGCCGTGCACGCACATACGCGCATGTGCACACACACACACAGGCACACACAAACACGCACACACACACACACACACACACGTACACACACATACATGCCCACGCACTCACTCACACGGACTCACATGCACCTACGCAATGTCCAAATCTCTCTTTGTCATCTCTTTCATATTACCCAACCGACCGAAACCACAAAAACAAAAAAACTTCACGGCCGTTAATCCGATATCAGACACCCTCACTCGTCGAGCGAGATAAGACCACTTAGAATTTCTTCCCCTTGAGAGGATTCCCAGCCGCTCTTCCTCAGGGGTCAGTGGCTTAAAGAGACACCCCCCTTACTGATGGCATCTGCTCATTTGTCCTCTGACATCATCGACTGGGGCTGGCGCTCCAACATGGCCATTATGTCTTCACCTCAAATATCCTGTGGAACAAAATGAAGTGGTCGTAAACCACACGACCTTCCAAAGCAGTCACTTTTCTCCCCAATTATAAGGGCATCTCCGAGCCTGTGTGTGTGTGTGTGTGTGTGTGTGTGTGTGTGTGTGTGTGTGTGTGTGTGTGTCTGCCAGTGACAGAGACATAGAGGAAGAGGGAGAGAGAGAGAGACAGAGAGAGACAGAGAGAGAGACAGAGACAGAGAAAGACAAAGAGGAGAGAGAAAGAGAGAACGAGAGAAAAAAAGAGAGAGACAGACAGAAAGGCAGAGAGACAGAGACAGAGAGAGAGAGAGAGAGAGAGAGAGAGAGAGAGAGAGAGAGAGAGAGAGAGAGAGACAAAGAGAAAGACACAGAGAGAGAGAAACTGAGTATCAGTGAAAAATGGTTCAGCCGTCTGATGGAGACAAACAGGCAGCGGTCATCAGCAATGTCACTTTCAAGCTCCGGCTGCAATCTGTTTCAGGAGTCCTTTTCCTGTCACCCTCAGAGCTCACAGCTCTCAGCGGTCAGTGTGTGCCAACGAGCCATGGCAGAGAAGGAAAGGTTGCAGGGCCTGTTTTTTTTCTATTCATTGGTTACTGTCTACTACTTGGTTACTATTGTTATCGACACATGTTGCCGTTTTACTACCTTTTTTGTAATAAAAACGCCGCTTGGTTATATTTTCATCTCCTGGTTTTTCTTATGTTGCGATCCCATATGTCTTTCCCTATTTTTTCTTATGGGGTTGTAACACAGGAGTCCTTTTTCTGTCACCTTGCTCAGAGCTCAGAGCTCACAGTGGTCAGTGCCAACTAGCCATGGCAGAGAAGAGAAGACCTCACCCAGTGGCCCTTGAGTGTGTGTGTGTGTGTGTGTGTGTGTGTGTGTGTGTGTGTGTGTGTGTGTTGACCTCACCCAGTGGCCCCTGGATGCCCACAGGAAGTCAGACAGCAAGCAGACACACACACACACACACACACACACACACACACACACACACACACACACACACACACACACACACCTCACCAGTCCCTGGAAGACCTCACCCAGTGGCCCCTGGATGCCCACAGGAAGTCAGACAGCAAGCAGACAA
>CM059273.1:23566181-23568681 GCA_030347295.1 Setipinna tenuifilis
GTATTGAGAAATGTTTTGCTTTCTAGAGGTGTGGATTTACAATTTACAATGATGGGATCTGCCTTTACCCCAATCATTAACGTCTAATCATGATGTTAGTTGTTAGTCTGGAAACTAACAGACTGATGACTACCGGAGCAAGCTGGAAGATTAAACTTTTCCCGAATCCCGTGGGTAGTAGGCCCACCACATCTCTTCCACAAATGAAACTCCTCAAACATTCTTCTTGCTCCAACTTTATTTCTTTAATATTCCACAATGTTGCCACAACAGATTGAATGGCCTTGCTTACGTTGTTCTCTTCTGCCATTGCTGAGCTACATCCACAGATAGACTACAAGTGAAATGTAGCGCACACAATGACGTCATCACTCACAAACACTCCTTCTGTCCCCTGACTGGATAGTATGGAGTCTGCCCTACAACCGGTGCTCAGAATGACAGCAGTGCCAGACAATCTGTACAAAACGAAGTGAAGTACGAGGGGCTGGTTTACCAGGATACAACAGTATATCTGCATAACAGAAAACTTTTTCTTGCTTCAGAGTACACATACATCACAGAGAATCTGTTCTTGCATCCAAGTACGCCTACCTCACAGAAAACCTGTTGTTGAATCCTAGCTTGTCTACCTGGCAAAAATCTGTTCTTGCATCCCAGTACATCAGTAGGAAGGGAGCTCTGTTCTTGTTCCAGTGTATCGTACCTACTAGAAAGCCTACTCTTGCACGCCAGGGCGTCTTACTCAGGGAAAAAAACTCTTCTTGCAGGCCGACACACCCACACCTACATCACAGAAAACCTGTTCTTGCATCTGAGTACAGGCACCTCACAGACAGGGGACTCTTGTATTGCAGCACATTGAACCTCACAGAAAACCATTTTAGGTTCCAGAAGAGACACTTGTTCTTGCATCCTAGTGCATCCCCAGTACATCAAGCTCACAGAACACCTGTTCTTGTATCCTACTACATCAGTAGACCAGTAGGCAAGGCGAGGCAAGTTTATTTGTATAGCACATTTCATACACAAAGGCAGTTCAATGTGCTCAACAAAAATATATACAAATTAAATATGTATAAAATAAGTATAACGTAAATAAAAGACACATTTAATAAAAACAAAGAACAATATGGAAAAACATAAAAGTCAAAATAAGTATGAATGCTTAAAAGGATAAAAGTAAAAGGTAAATAAAACAATTAATTATTTCCCGGTCAACAGATGGGCAGCGTATGTATAGCCTTGCAACCTGAAACATTGGATCAACATTGGATTCTCATGGACCCTACCAGCCTGGTCCTCTAAGTACCACCCAGAGACACATCTGTACCTGCCAATGCCAGTCCGGCAGCCTGGGTCTCTAGGTACCACACAGACACACACCTGTACCTGCCAATGCCAGACCCTACTAGCCTGGACCTCTAAAGTTTTGTTTTCACCAAGCAGTGCAGTACAGTTCGGTTCGGGACCTAACGGTTTGGTACAGAACGTTTTTGTGCGGTTCGGTACGGATTGTGTTTCCATTGCCAAAGGTAGAGTAGAGTCGTCACAGCAACGGGGGTGTCTCTAAACCAGGGGTGCTCACACTTTTTCAGTGTGCGAGCTACTTTTAAAATGACCAAGTCACAAAGATCTACCGACCCATAAAAGCGTATGTTATTTTAAAATTTATTGAAAATTAAAAGCCAATATTTCAACAAAATAAGCTCTGAACATGTTTTTGTAATTGCCATATAATAATAATAATAATAATAATAATAATAATAATAATAATAATACAGTGACAATGTATAATAATAGTATTAATAATTAGTTCAGAGTTTAATTCGAGTAGAATAATGAGTAGTAGTAGTAGTAGTAGTTTTTAAGGACAGTAGTTGCGCACAGGCCTTCCCTTGCGTCTCCAACTCTGACTGCAGGTTCGGGAAATTTGCCAAGTCATGGCGCTGAAGCTTTGAGGACAGATGTTTCATTTTTCGTTTGAAGGCATTGACTGAGCTGATCATGTCGATCACCGTTTTGTCTTTTCCTTGCAGCTCTTGATTAAGGTCATTCAGCATGTTTGTCAGATCGGTTAAAAAGCCAAATCCAGCAGCCACTGCTCGTCATTCAGCTGTTTGTATTCTGCATGTCCACTTTCACGGAAAAAAACAGAATTTCCCGCGACTAAGCCACCTCACGTCAGTGTGTAGCAACAACTCAGAGTGGTCGCTGTCAGCCTTCTCCATATGTGCCCGTCTTTGAAGTGCTCCAGCTTTAATTGAGCAGGCGATCTTCGTTGCCACGTCCATGATCTCTTTCATGTTCAGCATCTATGCGCATAATGCTTGTTGGTGGATAATGCAGTGGTAATTCACGAAGTCTGGAAAAGCATCGTCCCGTCTGCACCTGGCAATGAACCCATTCACGCGATCAACCATTGCGGGCGCTCCATCCGTGGTGATGGACACTAACTTGTACAGTGGGAGCTGAGTTTTGTCGCTAAAGTTTTTAAACG
>CM059273.1:23588681-23591181 GCA_030347295.1 Setipinna tenuifilis
TAATTTACCTCATAATGTACAGTTGTGTAACCTAACATACATACCATGTGGATGGCAACCTACAGTAGCCCACATGTCAACAACAGTTATATTTCAGTTTAGCACTTAAGAAAATTAATAACGTAGGCATGGAAGATCTCTTATTTGTCAGCAGGTGGGACGTTGATTAAGTTAATGGCCCTGCATACAGATATTTGTATGTATCTATAATTATTATTGATGATATCATTAAGCGGTATTCTTGTATAATTGTACAGTCTGGGTCTGTTAGTTTGGCTTTGATGCGGTTCAGCTGTGACAAGCATTTTCACACAGAAATCGTGTTCAAGTCAATGCACAGCTGCATGCCGCTTCTGTTTTTAGTGACGCAGGTTTAAAACAGAACTAAGCTACTTGACAGAGCAATTACCTCACCAGGTCGTGTGTGTGTGTGTATGTGTGTGTGTGTGTGTGTGTGTGCGTGTGCGTGTGCGTGTGCGTGTGCGTGTGTGTGTGCTTGTATGTGGCTGCTATATATTCAAAGAGAACACTTGGGTATATAATTCTTCACTAACCTTTGTTTATTTTAAGTGTTTGTTGCTGTAAGATGTAAAGATAGCACTGGAAGTACATTACGGTGATTGACATGCACTATATACAACATAAAGCTGCCACTTGATCTGGAACTAGATCATGGTAATGTGAGGACATAGGTGTCACTCTGATGTGTCACTTTGAATATATTCCACTTGCCTCCTGTTAGCCTCAACTACCACCACAACCACCTCCACCTCCATTTTCTCTTCCTTTCCTCTCCTTTATACTATGCTTTCTGTCCATCATGTTCTCCCTTTCTCTCCTCCTTTCTTCTCTTCTATCCATTTTTCTATCTTCTTTTTTATCTTTCTGTTCATCTTTTCCTCCATTCCCGTTGGCCTCAACTACCACCACCACAACCACCACCTCCATTCTCTCTTCCTTTCCTCTCCTTTATACTCTGCTTTCTGTCCATCCTTTCCTCCCTTTCTGTCCCCTTTTCTTCTCTTCTATCCATTTTCTTTTCCCTTCTGTTCATCCTCCCCTTCCCTCCATTCCTACCCCCTCCATTTCTCTCCTTCCTTCCTCACCTCCATTCTGGCTTCTTTCCTTTCTTCACCTCCTTATCTCTCTTACATCCTTTCTTCTCCTCCTTTTTGTCTGTCCTCTTCTTTCTCCCCATCCTCTCCTCCTTCTCTCCCCCACACCTCCAGCTGAGTGGTTCAACTCTGTCCTGCCACACTCTTCCATCTCCTCTCATCTTCTCCTCTCTTCTATCCTCTCCTCTCGTATCCTGTTCCATCTCCTCTCATCTTCTCTTCTCTCCTCTTTTATCCTCTCCTCTCCTCTCGTATCCTGTTCCATCTCCTCTCATCTTCTCTTCTCTCCTCTTCTATCCTCTCCTGTCCTCTTGTATCCTGTTCCATCTCCTCTCATCTTCTCTTCTCTCCTCTCCTCTTCTCTCCTCTCCTCTCTTCTCGTGTCCTGTTCTCTCCTCTGAAGTCTGCACCTGTCCATGCTGTATTTAGTCATATTGTCTCATAACAGACATATAAGACACGTCATAGAAACCCACAGCATGTGTGGAACCCAACAACAGCTGTATTTTCAGTTTGGCATTTAGGAAAATAAATAAGGTAGGTATGGAAGGTCGCTCTTTTGTTGGCAGGTGGGATGTTGATTATGTTAATAGCCCTGCATACAGATATATTTGTACGAATGTGTGTAATTGTTATAGATGATATCATTAAGTGATATTCTTGTATAATTGTACACTCATCCATCTCCTCTTTTCTCTTACCTCAACAAGTCTGCACCTGTCCACCCCGTGTAGAGGGAGACCATGTAAACCCCCTGTCCACCCTGTATATGGGGACTTTGTCTACCGTGTATGGAGAATTTGTCCACCCTGTGTAGAGGGAGACCATGTAAAGACTCTGTCCACCCTGTATATAGGGACTTTGTCTACTGTGTATGGACACTTTGTCCAGCGTGTGTAAAGACGCTGTAGAGACCCTATCCACCCTGTATAGGGGGACTTTGTCAATGCTGCATATGGGGACTTTGTCAATGCTGCATATGGGGACTTTGTCCACCCAATATGGGGACTTTGTCCACCCTGTATGGAGACTTTGTCCTACCTGTATATGGGGACTTTGCCCACCCTGTGTAGAAACCCTGTTGAGCACGCCCCCCCACCCCACCCCCCCAAGCACTCAGCCTGCACTAACTAATACTCAAAAGCCTGTTTGTTTTCCCTAAAATCATAACAACAAATAATCCATGCATCCTTTATCCACAAACACAGAGTAAAGTGTTCTGGTAAACAAAACAAAAAAATGTCCGCCTTTTCCACCCTTCCCACCAAAAAACAGCCGCTTATCAAACTTGGTGCAGCAGTGTGTTGCTGCTGTCTGGAGGAGTGTACGGCACATGTTGAGAATAAAAGACAAGAGGACAAAGCCAGAGCTGGGCCCAAGCCTGG
>CM059273.1:23598681-23608681 GCA_030347295.1 Setipinna tenuifilis
GTGTGTGTGTGTGTGTGTGTGTGTGTGTGTGTGTGTGTGTGTGTGTGTGTGTGTGATACTCTCTCAAAACACGCTCAAAGCACTTAACGGCAAACACTTTGTTCTCCGGCCAATCACTGCAGAGAGTGGCGAGCACCAGTGCGTAAACTCTGCCCTCGTCTTTGAGCTGAGACTGACGGAGAGAGAGGGAGAGAGAGAGAGAGAGAGGGAGAGAGAGAGAGAGAGAGAGAGAGAGAGAGAGGGGAGGGGAGGACAGATCCTATGGAACACAGTGTGGTTGACAGCGACGGAACCCTGCTATGTTTAAAGCCTGTGAGAAGTTCCAACTTTTACTCTAAAAAAGTTTTCTTCCTCTCTCTCTCTCTCTTTCTCTTTCTATTTTTGTTTTCAAAGTTTGTCAGCGCAGTGTGGTGCACCTTCACAGCTATCAGAGCCATTGTAAACTTGCTCAAAAACGGCAGTTTGCTTGGAATGTTATTTTCCCTTCATCTTCTCTCTGACATGTCTTTCTTTTTTAACAGCTTCAAATAAAGTGTAATGATGACTGTACAATGGTGTGCCTTCAGTTACTTCATCTGAAAAATACTCCTATGAGCAATGGCTGACCTAATTGACCAACATACCAGACAGCAAATGCAAACAAATGGGAGACTATCGAATTTTACAGCCAAGTGTTTCTTCTTCCAGAGGTCAGCTCTCCTGCGGGTCAGGCCCCATAAAGGCGGCCTGGTTTGGGTGTCTCTGCGCTGGGAAAGGAGGCATGTGGCTGGCCTGGGGCTTTAAACGTCACTCAGGCCCAGCAGCCCTCTCTCTCTTTCTTTCTCTCTTTCTCTCTATCTATCTAGTTCTCTAGCCCCCTCTCTCTCTCTCTCTCTCTTCCTCTCTCTCTGTCTATCTCTCCTTCTCTCTCTCCTCTAGTCTCTGCTCTCTTCTCCTCTCCTCTTCTCCGTCTTTCCCCTTTTCTATCTGTTTTTTTCTTCTTTCTCTCCTCTTTCCTGTCCTTTATTCTTCACTCTTCTTTTATCCTCTCCTTTATGCTCTCTCTCCTCTTTTTCTCTCAGCTTTCTTCTTCTCTTCTTGACTCTCTCTCTCTCTCTCTCTCCTTTTTTCTCTCCTCTCTGGTCTCTCTGTCACTGGCGCTCTCCTGGGCCAGGCGGCTTGTTTTGTTTTTTTTTTGTTTTTCTGTTTTCTTTTACAGAGGTGTAGCGTTACCCACCTGCTAATGCCGGCGTGATCTTAATGTGCCCAGCCTTGTAAAACACCACGTTACAATTATCACAACACCTCGCCGACGCAACGCCGCTTTCCGAATCAGCACTAATGAAGTGAACAAAACAGAGACGGAGGGAAAAAAAGAAAAAAGAAAAAAGAAAAAAAAAAACATTAACAAGCTCGTATGACTGCAGACCCTGCTGTGGCCTATTACCACACACTCAAGAAAAGAAGAAAGGGGGAAAAAAGGACAAGCTGATATTTAACAGACTTTGACCGCAATTGTTTGACTGCATTCCTTATCTATAATAAGGGCCTTGACTCTGTCCTCATCTAGCATAAGGCAGTAACTACAGCATGCTGATATAATATATTACATAAGGTTATAACAACATCTAATCTAGTGTATGATTATAACAACATCCTCATCTAGTGTGTGATTATGATTATAATTATCCTTATCTAACATAAGGCCGTAAGTACAACATCCTCATCTAACAGAAGGCCGTGACGGCATCCTCTTCTAATATACAGTTGTGCTCATAAGTTTACATACCCTGGCAGAAGTGATGATGGTCATTTTGGTAGTTTCTGTTGTCATTATGATTTAAATAAAGTAAACACAGGTGTTTGACAATAAATGGCTTCAACCAACACGTACCATGAGTGAAAGAAAAGTGTTTGTGTTATCATTCATATTCTCTAAAAAATGGCCAGGAAATCATCCATTCTGCTAGGGTATGTAAACTTATGCGCACAACTGTAAGATTATAACAGCATCCTCATCCAGTATATAATCATATCCTCATGTAGGGCACAGCTACACAGTAACAACATCCTCATCTCACCTCATATAACTGCATCCCATCCTCATACAACTGCACAGCATCCCCATTCAGCAAACACAGTGACCTCACTGGAAGCAATGCCATGCAAAACCCAAAGACTATTTATGTTTATGCACGACGGATGCATCTTAAAATAGATTTTGTGCATTTACAATAAAAAAATCCGTAACCAGTCACCATTCTGCTCTCTCTCTCTCTCTCTCTCTCTCTTCAACCATTCTGCTGTCTCTGTCTGTCTGTCTGTCTGTCTGTCTGTCTGTCTGTCTGTCTCTCTCTCTCTCTCTCCCTCTCTCTCTCTCTCTCTCTCTATCCCTCTCTCTATCCCTCTCTCTATCCCTCTCTCTCCCTCTCCCTCCCTCTCTCCCTCTCCCTCTCTCTCCCTCTCTCTCTCTCAGAGGCAATAAGAGGCAGTGTGTCTGTGGTCTTCTGTAACGAGTCTGCCAAATGAATGAGGCAGGAGGCCTAACTGGGGTTCAGGCATTTACCTCAGCTACGAGTCTGAGTAGCCATCTCTTCAGCTGCCAGGCTGACGTCCATCTCTAACCTTTTTTTCTCTCCTTCTCTCCATCTCTCCCTCTCTATCTACCCCCCCTTTTGCTCTCTCTCTCCATCTCTCTCTCTTTCCATCTCTCTCTCTCTCTTTGCCAGGTTGACGTCCATCTCTAACCTTTTTATCTTTCCTTCTCTTCCTCACTCTCCCTCTCCCTCTCTCCCCCCTTTTCACTCTCTCTCTCCATCTCTGTCTCTCTTTCCATCTCTCTCTCTCCTTCCCTTAGACATGCAGGAAACAGAACAGAGGGAAACACGATCAAGGTTGTTGAGAAAGTCTCCTGGAAGCTTTTTTGTTTTCATTTTGTTTTTAATGCTGTTTATTCTCTTCTGACTCAGAGCTTTTCTCAAAGCTAAGTGTGTGAGATTAGATATTTCACATTTAATTGTCATTCACACTAAACTTCCAAATGCAATAAAGGCCCTGGATGCAACATACACGCACGCACACTGACACACACACATACACACACACATACAAGGGCACATACATACACACACACACACACACACACACACACACACACACACAATAAAGAGTGAATGAGGTGCTTCTCTGTACTAATGGAATTGTTTCCATTACTCAGCCGTGCAATAAAATAAATAGTTAAATAAATAGCGACTCCTCGCCTTAGTCCCAGTGCCCGGGCCGGCTGCAGATTGCCTGGCTTTAACTTCATCACCAAACAAAACAGTGCGCTTATTTTTCATTTCCCCTCTCACACCCTGCAGAGACAACGGAGGTAAAATTTTACAGATCCTTAAAGCGGGCGCAAGAAAAGCAATAAGCGGAAACGGCGTTTTCCATTTGGCTGTCGGGAGCGCGGGGTGAGCCGTGGATCATCTCGTATCGGCGATATTAAAATGTTCATTAACCTCCCAGGGCACCCCTGTGGCTCTCATTCCAGCCCCTCTCTCCCTGCCCCGGGCCTCCTCCTCTCCTCCTCTCCCAAACTCTCACTCCTTTCCTCCCTCTCTCCCGCCCTCCGTTCAACCCTCGCCCTGGCCCTACTCCCTCCCTCTCTCTCTCTCCTCTATTCTCTGCTCTCTTCCACTTTTTCTATCTGCTTTCTTCTTCTCTTCTCTCCTCTCTCTCTCTCTCTCCCTCCTCTTTCCTGTACTCTATTCTTCTCTCTTGTCTTATCCTCTCCTTTTTTCTCTCTCTCCTCTTTTCCCTTAGCTTTCTTCTTCTCTTCTTAACTCTCTCTCTCCCTCCCTCCCTCCCTCTCTTCAATCCCTCGCCCCGGCCCTAACCCCCCCCTCCCCCCCTCCCTGGCTATAATGACAGCGGATGGGAATAAGGCCTCGCTAGGGCCATAAACGGGGCTCGCCGGCCGCCGAGATAGCAGCTAATTCCGAAGCAGCACGTCTGCGCGGCCAAATTAGACAGGGAGCTCAAGCACAGGCCACACAGAGCGAAGTTGGGAGTGGGGTGGGGTGGGTCTCGGTGACTGGGAAAGAGATCTGGAGAGTTTAATTCGGTGACCCCCCCTCTCGTCTCCCACTGGTGTCGTGAAAGGGGCTGATTGGCCCAATGACTGCACATTTCCTGCACGTGCACGAGCATGAGGTGGCTTCTTGTGCACATACACAGACCAACAGAGTAGTAATATGTGAATTTTCATGCAGTATGATGAACCAAAGCATATCTCTAGATGGCAATGTGTGCTTTAAACTGAAAATAAAAATCTAAAAATAAAAATAAAGTTCTTTGGTTATGTCTCAGATGCTGAATGTTCACGCAACAGACAGAATATAACAGACTGTCATTTCAAATTCTGTGTGTGCAACCTGTACATATGGTTTTTGACAATGAAGCTGACTTTGACTTTGACAAAAAATATATGCTTTTGTATGAGCTGGTACATGTATAACTCTACTAGAGGCTGCATTTTGAGGTCTCAGATGTTGTATACTAATGTCATGAATGATGTTTCTATTAACATATGTTAATGTATCAGATGCTGTACGATAACATCCCTGACAGGAAGGGACGATGGTTCAGACATTGTCTGCTTCTAGACCGACCAGAGACCAGTCCGTGCTGCGGGTCGGACCCACGACACACAAAGGGAACCGAGTCCATTAGTGTCAAGGCCCCGGGCACGCTGGTCCAGCAGAACACCATGACAAAAACGGCTTGATGGAAATCGATGCCTCCATCCGTTGGCGGAGGTGGTGCGGGGGTGAGGAGAGGAGGGGAGGGGCGGGGCGGCCTGACGATCATTAGCCCAGGCAAACACTCCCTCACGCGGGGAAGATGCAGAGCCATGCCCCCACCCTCGCTGCCAGACAGGGAAAATCAAAGCTGCATTCAGGCTTTGTGAGCGCTCATTGAAATGGATGAAGGGAAGGGGTCTGTGGAGAGGTGGTTGGCTTTGGGTGTTTTGGGGGGTGGGGGAGAGAGTGGGTATGTGTGTGTGTGGGGGGTAGGTGCTGCTGGTTGGTCTATTGATTTCCGAGCTGGGACATCACAAAATACAGCCTGCGGCTCAGCTTGATCCCCTTCATTATTAATAAGCAGTTCTGGAGAGGAGACAACACTATTTAGGGAGCACTGTACATTGGTGGTTGAGTCTGTGTGTGTGTGTGTGCTTGCATGTGTGTGTGTGTGTGTGGATACGCACGTGTGTGTGTGTGTGTGTGTGTGTGTGTGTGTGTGTGTGTGTGTGTGTGTGTGTGTGTGTGTGTGTGTGTGTGTGTGTGTGTGTGTGTGCGTGTGTGTGTGTGTGTGTAAAGGGGAGACAACACTATTTAGGGAGCACTGTACATTGGTGGTTGAGCTCCTGCTTGCATGTGTGTGTGTGTGTGTGAGAGAGAGAGAGAGAGAGAGAGGAAGAAAGAGAGAAAAAGAGCGAGATAGAGAGAGAGAGACATAGAGACATAGAGAGAAAAAGAGAAAAAGAGAGACAGAGAAAGGGAGATTGTGTGTGTCTGTACATGTAATTTTGTACTTGTATGTAAAGGCATGTTTGTGTACGCTTTTGTACTTGTATGTGTGTGTATGCCTTTGTATTTGTATGTGTGAGCAGTCCTTCGATAGATGTGCATGCAAGAGTATGCTTGTGTGTTTGCATGTGTGTGTGTGAGTAGATTGTATGTGTATGTTTTATGTGCGTCCAGAGATCAGTGGCCCCTCTTTCTTTTTCTCTTTCTCTTTCTCTTTCTCTCTCTCTCTCTCTCTCTCTCTCTCTCTCTCTCTCTCTCTCTCTCTCTCTCTCTCTCTCTCTCTCTCTCTCTCTCTCTCTCTCTCTCTCTCCCTCTCTCCCTCTCTCTCTTTCTCTCTCTCTCTCTCTCTCTCTTAGCAGCATGTGGCTCCTATGGTGATGGGCCCATAAAGGACCGCAGCGTGCCCTCAGCATGGCCCCTGTGTCGGGCCCCAGTCCCCCCAGTCCCCCCCCCCAGCACCGGGCCCCAGCGCTCCCCATGTCCTGTCAAAAAGCGTTTGGGCTCTGGCCCTCACCCCTCTGCACTGGGGACCCTGCCCCTGCCCAGGGCCAGCAGCCCAGCCAGACACAGCAGAGGGCTGGTCAGCTATGGAGAGGCTACAGAGTGCCCGGGGTCCACTACTCCGCTACACTGGGCAACACATGTCATTACCATGGAGATGGGGAGGAGAGGAGGGGAGGAGGAGAGGAGGGGAAGGGAAGGGAAGGAGAGAGGTGACAGATGGAAGGACTAGACAGACAGGGTGAATGGAAAAAACGAAAAAGAGGAGTGGAGAAAATGACTAGAGAGAGAGAGAGAGAGAGAGAGAGAAAAAAGAGATTTAGAGACTTGAAACTGCTTTATTTGAGCACCATCTACCTATCATACATCAGTGAAACAGCCATACAAACAGCAAAACATAGACAACCCATTTCCAGACATGAGACAGCAATAAGCAGCAATGATAGCGAGACAGACAGAGACAGAGACAGAGAGAGAGAGAGAGAGAGAGAAAGAAAGAGAGAGAGAGAGAATAAAAAGTCTCAGGAGGAGTAAGACAGAGAAAGAAAGCCAGGTAGACAAATAAGTGTTACTATAAAACCATAAAAAATGGCAATGGGCAAGAAAAGAATGGAAGACAAAAAGAATGGAAAAGAAAACAAGAGAATGATGAAGTGAGTCGGCGAGCAGCAGCTTGTTTGTGTTGTGATGGGTGATGTGAGCAAACGCTGTTTGCCAGCTGAGTCTCCCTCTCTTGCCTCGGGGCTACCAGACAGTTTGTTTAGTACGTGGCAGTGGAATGGCATTCTGGGTAAGGGAGAGCCGCTGTTATTTCTCCACCGCCTCTCTGCTCTATCTCAGCTTTTAGAGAGCCTTTAATGGTGTTAGACGGCGAGGCAGAGACGAGACGGGATGAGAACAGGGACAAGTGGAGGAGACTCGATATGAAACTCAAACAGTGTGACTGGAGGAACGGCGTCGGAATGAATTGAAAGTAAACTGGATAGAACTGGACAGGGCTGGACGGTGCAGTGAAACTCTGGGCCGGCCGGGAGAAGAGAAGTCAGGCAAAGTTGGGTGGGGCATGGAAGGAGGGTCTGTGTGTGTGTGTGTGTGTGTTTGTTTGTGTGTCTGTGTGTGTGTGTGTGTCTGTGTGTGTGTCTGTGTGTGTGTGTGTGTGTGTGTGTGTGTCTGTTTGTGGGGTGTTCACAGATGGCCGTTGGCATGATTGCGATCTGGCGGGGGCTTAAAAGGCGGGACACACACTCCTGTGGCCAAGAGACGAGAGAGGAGAGAGGAGAGAGGAGAGGAGAGGAGAGGAGAGAGGAGAGAGGAGAGGAGAGAAGAGGAGAGGAGAGGGGAGAGACGGCAGCACCAGATTGTGGCCAAACGGAGGCCTGTCATCGGCTCTGTCGGCAGGCGGAGGTGTGAAAGAGTCGCTGGCAAGCACACGGGGTCGGTGGTGTGTGTGTGTGTGTGTGTGTGTGTGTGTGTGTGTGGGGGGGGGGGGGGGGGGGTGATGGGGCCAAATACTCCAAGACATGAGCTGGACGGCCTCCACTCCACTTCGGAGGCAGGCTGAGTGAGGCTGTGACGTGACATGACATATCTGTCCTGACCACTCCATACCACCACAACTCCTCTAACTGCCATCGGCCAAGACATGCAATCTCACACACACACACACACACACACACACACACACACACACACTCACACAGACACGAACATGCACACACACACACAAACAAGCACACACACACACACACACCCGCACACTCACACACACACATACACTCACACATACACTCACACATACACTCACACATACACATACACTCACACATACACTCACACACATACACTCACACACATACACACACACACATACACTCACACACATACACTCACACCCACACTCTTTTTTGAATTGATACAATCTGGCTGAGAGAACAAGAGACCAGGGACACAAATGGGCATGCCCATGCACACACACACACACACACACACACACACACACACACACACACACACACACACACACACGTACACACACGTACACACATGTACACACATGTACACACACGTACACACATGCACACACACAGAACTTTGAGCAGAGTAGAAGAGCAGAACTTTGTATGATTCTCACAGGAGGTCTAGCATCAATCAACCAGCCCATGTATGCATGCATACACACACACACACACACAAACACACACTTTTCCTCTCTGATCTCTCTCTCTCAAACACACACACACATGCATGCACACGCACACGCACACGCACACACACACACACACACACATGCATGCACACGCACACTCCCCATCTCTCTCCTATCTCATAAATAATTTTTCTGTAATGGTAAGGTCAGACAACTTCAACTCCGGTCCAACCTAAATCAATAGTGTAAAACATATCAAACCCCTGTTGTATTTAGCACACTATGTTTAATGCAAAGGTTGTGTGAGGTTTTGAAGCATGCCAAAGACCATCACCGGCGTTGCCATAGAAACCTTGACTGACAGGCTGTGTGATCTCAGGGGAGAGCACAGAGGTAGCCTTCACTCAAAGCTCTGCTCGTCTGTCTGCATGGAAATGGGGGAATTTGGACAATCGCCGTCTGTCCGACAAGCCCTGGAACCACACTCAATTTTGTGCATATTGTTTTTTTTTTTTTGAGAGAGAAAGAGAGAAACCAGCAGATTCTTACAAGATCAACTTGCAGGCCATTACCTTTGTGCATATTCTTTTTTTTGAGGGAGACAGAGAGAGAGAGAGAGAGAGAGAGAGAGAGAGAACCCACCAAATTCTTACAAGATCAACTTGCAGGCCATTATCTTCACAACGAGTGAGTGATTTTCAGGTGTTTTGTATTAAAACAGACCAGACCACTGAAACAACACTAAGCATGGCCTGACAAAACAGGACCAAGAATATGCCATTTTATTCTGACACACCACTCTTTAAGAGATCATGCAAAGGGATGTTTGTTTATTAATGTCAATAAAGAAGAAGACAGTAAGCACCAGCATATATAGTGCACTATGTAATGAACAAGTGAACGTTTCTGACGTGGCCTATGCTTATGTCACCAAACAGCAGTACCTAACAGAGCTACAGGAGTGCACACACAGTGCTCATAAGTTTACATACCCTGGCTATTGTGACAATGATGGCAAACACTACTGTAATGTACACTATATATGTGTATCTATTCATGTTGTGATTGTTGGCAAACATTACCTTAAATATCTAAATATGTATACAGTTGTGCTGATAAGTTTACATACCCTGGCAGAATTGATTATTTTTTTAACCAATTGTCAGAGAGTATGAAGGATAACCATACAGTGTATGAGGATAATAACACAAAAACTTTTCTTTCACTCATGGTTAGTGTTGGCTGAAGCCATTTATTATCAAACACCTGTGTTTACTTTATTTAAATCATAATGACAACAGAAACTACCCAATTGACCCTCTGAAAAGTGGTTAAGAAATCATCAATTCTGCCAGGGTATGTAAACTTATGAGCACAACTGTAGCTAGTTGACAGCTAAACATCATGGTGTCTGACAGAAGATTCGGAACAATTTGTATGAGTGTCAAATATGCCACCCATGCCCCCATGCCCCTCTCCCAGAGGGCAGTCTAGACTCTGTTGAGGCCCCAGGCAAAAGCCCATCACTTCTACTGAAAAAAACTGCATTGTCACCACTGTAGTATAAAGGTTGCCTGCCCTTTGAGACCTTTTAGTGGCCTGGGGGGTGGGGCAAGCAGTTGCTTGCTGGCTAGCTATGCCCCTGCCTCTGCCCCACCCCTCTCCCCCACACACACACACACACACACACACACACACATACACACACACACACACACACACACACACACACAAAGGTCCTTACACCCACAACAGCAAGGGGGTGGGTGGGAGGAGCGGGCGTGACAGTGTATGG
>CM059273.1:23613681-23621181 GCA_030347295.1 Setipinna tenuifilis
AGAGAGAGCGAGAGAGAGAGGAATAGATAGAGAGGATGAGGGAAAGATGGAGAGAGGGGGAGGGAGGGAAGCAGGGAGAAAAGATGGGAGAGGAGAGGGGTAGAGGAAGAGAGGGGATAGAGAGGAGGAGAGATGGATAGAGGGAGAGAGGATTGGTAGAAAGAGATGAGGGAGAGAGGACAAAAGAGAGGGAACAGAGAGACAGAATGAGCAACGGAAAGAAGAGTTAATGAGTTTAAGAGGGAGTGAGAGAGAATCGAGTTAGTTTCCATTTACAACAGAGGTTTTTAATGCAAAATCACTGTGGAAATTTTTATAAGAGATTTTATCAGTGTTCAGCTGTGTATCAGTAAAAGCCTGAGTGTTTCATCCATAAAGCCATGGAAAGAACCTCAGATGGAAGGACAGAATGTGAGAGAGAAGAAAAGAAGGCTGACGGAGGATGGAAAAGAGGGAGGGAAAAAAAAGAGGTGGAGGAAAAAGAGAGAGAGAGAGAGATGAGATGGATGGTGGAAAAAATAGAAAGAAAAAAAGTTTAATAGAACAGAACAGGAGGCAAAGAAGGGAAAGAGAGAAGCAGAGAGAATGAGACAGAGGAGGAAGAAAAAAAGAAAAAAAAGAGGGGTGAGAAAGGGCACAGATAGACAGATGAAGGGAAGAGATGAGAGGAGAAAAGCAGAAGGCCGGCCATGTGCTGTAACCCTCTGTGGACGAGAGACAGACAGCATAGCGACCACAGACAGGGTGGAGAGACGTCATCTCCGTCCCCCTCTCGCAAATAATGACACGCTCTCCTCGCCTTCCTGCCCGATATTATAAATAACTCTGGATGGCCGCCACTGCACTCCATACCGCACCACACCATACTACTCCACTCCACACAGTGCAGCACAGCACAGCACAGCACCATGCCACATCACACCACACCACACCGCACCACACCATACCATACCATACCATTCCACACTGCACAGCACAGCACAACACCATACCATATCACTCCACACAGCACAGCACAGCACAGCACAGCACTACACCATACCATACCATACCACAGCACACATCCACACGACACAGACACACACATACCTACACACACACACACACACACAACAGGGGTGGAAATTAACTTTGCGAAATGTGAAACGACCACGGACAAATAAATGGCAAAATTCACCAGCCACTCAACAGCCTATTATTATTTTGTGTTCAAAATCCACCAGCCACTTTCATATTTTACCAGCATTTGGCTGGTGGTTGTTGTCAATTTCCATCCCTGATACCTAGACACACACACACACACACCACACACACACACAAACACACACACACACACACCTATCACCACACCACTGCAGACAACACAGCACCACAGTGCGCCCACGCCACACCATGTTTGGATGCAGATGTCAGCACACACACACATGGCGAGCACACGAAGAGACCAGTTGGCTCGTCAGTCACCTCACCCTCCTATTCGCTGCCCTTAATAACCATGTAGCAGTACTCAAGGGCATTGGGCGCAACGCAGACACAAGGACATACACACACACACACACATAGATAGACATATACACAGTTATGGAAATACACTGACACACTTGCGTGAACACATGCACATATCTGGATACCGACACACGCACACGCACACGCACACGCACACAAACACAAACACAAACACAAACACAAACACAAACACAAACACAAACACAAACACAAACACAAACACAAACACAAACACATACACATACACATACACATACACATACACATACACATACACATACACATACACAAACACACACACACTGAAAGCCAAACACTGTCTGTTGCTAACTTTTACTTTTTTGGGCTGAACTTTTTCTCTGTTGTCTTCCAGGAGCCCCAGTGCAAATAGTGAGGGGTGGATGGGTGGAGGGCTGGCAGCATTGGAGAAGGAGGAGGAGGAGGAGGCGGAGGATGAGGAGGAGGCGGAGGAGGATGAGAAATAGGAGCTGAAGAGCGAGCGAGGCTGCTATGCTGGGCACAGGGCCTGCGACCACAGAGGATCCATGCCAAGACATCATCTTGATGGGCATCCAGGAGTCACAGGAGCCCGGAGGACTGCTGATGCGGGGGTGGGCAGTTTTTTGGGGGGGATGAGGGTGGGGGGCAGTGTGGGGAGGACGGAGAAGAGAGGGGAGAGAGGAGGGGAGGGGAGGGCAAGCTGTCTGCTCTCTGATGGAGAGGATTCAGTGCCTCTCCTCCCTACCCTACCCTGCCGGGGGGGAACCTGGCAGCCAGCATCAAACCCGCCTTCACCTGAGTCCAGGATAATAAGGAGTGATGAGCTCAAAGAGAGAGAGAGAGAGAGAGAGAGAGAGAGAGAGAGAGAGAAAGAAAGAGAGAGAGGCACAGAGAGAGAGGGGGAGAGAGAGAGAGAAAGGAAGAGAAAAAGAGAGCTTGGACAGAGCTCGCTGTAAGACTAAAAATACACCCATGAAAAAAAAAGTGCCGGCGTTGTGTGGTGCTTGTCACAGACACTGATCTGCTCTCCATGTGTGGATGTGGGCTCTGCTCTGCTCTGCTTTGGAGCTGGATGTGCCTGCATCGTGCTAGCATGCCCGCGCTCCAATGGGCATCACAACAGACCAACACACACACACACACACACACACACACACACACACACACACACACACACACACACACACACACACACACACACACACACACACACGCACGCACACACACATGCTCCCATGGGCATCACAACAGACCAACAGCCCTGCCGAGAGCCACAGCTCTGTCTTCTCCATACGCAGAAAAGTGGTGTGTGTGTGTGTGTGTGTGTGTGTGTGTGTGTGTGTGCAGCATCTGTTTATAGAGCGAAGATTACATTTGCTCTGTCTGCGCCTCCGTATCAGACAGGGAAGGGAGGTGCGCAGTTATGAAGGTGGGGAGGAAGGAATGGAAGCAACACAAATCGATATATAAATAGAGAACAGTAAATAAGTAAATAAAAACATAACCTCTATCTGTCTGGTTTCAGACTTGGTTGTACATTTGGGAAGATGAGCTATGGAAAGTATACAAATGTGTTTGTGTGTGTGTGTGTGTGTGTGTGTGTGTGTGTGTGTGCAGGCATGTGTGTGTGTGTGTGTGTGTGTGTGTGTGTGTGCAGGCATGTGTGTGTGTGTGGAGGGGTAAGGGGTGTGTGTGTGTTTGTGTGTGTGCGTGCATGCGTCTGTGTTTGTGTGTGTGTGTGCGAGTGCGTGGAGGGGTGTCAGTGTGTGTGTGTGTGTGTGTGTGTGTGTGTGTGTTATCGCTGAAATAGAATGGGAGCTGGCTCAGTGTTTGCTGAGCATAAGGCGGTGATAAGCAGGAGATAGGAAGGCACACTGCTGAGAGGAGACAGCCAATGGCAGAGAGACACTGACATCACCGCGATCTGTGACAGGGCAGACCACGGCTGCATATGTTAACAAAGCTGGCTATGTGTGTGTGTGTGTGTGTGTGTGTGTGTGTGTGTGTGTGTGTGTGTGTGATGGCCTGGGCCTCTGAGCCAACTTACCCCCCCCCCCCTTCTCTCTGAACCCCCTAACTAGCGGACAGCTAACCTTTAGCTGTACGGAGGCCCCTAAGGGCCAAATTGATTTTTTTTTTCTTTTTTCAAAAATGAGCAATGTTTGTGCTCCCTGATAACACTTTCTCACAAGCTCAAAATACTTTTGCACGACCTTACAATACTTCTACGTTACCTGGCAATACTTTTGTCCTCCCCCCCAGTAAATGCAAAACGCACTGCCAGGGAGCTGTGCGACTACTGTGACGTAACATGAAATAGAGATGGCATGGGAACCCGAAAATATTGCAGCGAAATGCAAAAAGAAATATTGCAAGGTTATGCAAATGTTCGGCAAGGGAATATAAAAGCACTGCAAGGGAACGCACAAGGAAAAAAAAAAAAAAAGCAACTACACTGCGACCCTAAGCAGCCTTCATACGCAGCAGCTGAAGGTGCCTTATTTTAAACATAAAAGAGAGAGAAAGAGAGAGAGAGAGAGAGAGAGAGGGGGAGAGATAGAGACAGAGAGGGTGAGAGAGGGAGAGAGACAGAGGGAGAGAGACAGAGAGAGACAGAGAGAGACAGAGAGACAGAGAGGGAGAGA
The DNA here is from genome assembly GCA_030347295.1 of Setipinna tenuifilis. Taxonomy (NCBI): domain Eukaryota; kingdom Metazoa; phylum Chordata; class Actinopteri; order Clupeiformes; family Engraulidae; genus Setipinna; species Setipinna tenuifilis. The sequence goes on from CM059273.1 coordinate 23,617,833, forward strand.
GAGAGAGAGGGAGAGAGAGAGAGGGAGAGAGAGAGAGAAGGATGAGTAGGAAGAAGGGGAGGAGGAGGAGGAGGAGGAGGAGGAGGAGGGCTTTGATCAAAAAGCTCCTAGTCGGACTTGGCTCTCCTCCTGCATATGGATGACAAATGAAAACAGAGCGGGGAGGATGGGAGGATGGGATGAGCATATTTCACCGAGCGCCACAGACACCTCCGTGAGTTACGGGCCAGGCACGGCAGATTTGTGTGTCCGGTGGAGGTTTTTTTGCGGCTGACACACTGGAGGCTACGTCCAAGAGCGCGGTCATTATCTCCACAGAGAGGCTGCCTCTTTATCTGTCCACGCCACTGCAAGCCTCCATACAAATCACACCAATTGCCAGCTACTGACACTGGATCAGTGTGTGTGTTTGTGATCAGTGTGTCTGTTTGTGATCAGTGTGTCTGTTTATGATCGGTTTGGGTGTTTGTGATCGGTGTGTTTGTTTGTGATCGGTTTGTGTGTGTGTATGTGATCGGTGTGTGTGTGTGTATGTGATCGCTGTGTTTGTTTGTGATCGGCGCGTGTCTGTGATCAATATGTGTTTGTGATCGTGTGTGTGTGTGTGTGTTTGATCGGCATGTGTGTGTGCACAGTATGTTTTTGTGATCAGTATGTGTGTGTGCACGGTATATTTGTGTGATCAGCATGTGTGTGTGTGATTGGTGTGTGTGTGTGTGCGTGCGTGTGTGTGTGTGCATGCGATTGGTGAGTGTGTGTGTCAGCAGCATGTGTGTGTGATCGATGTGCTTCTATGGGCGGTGTGTGTGTATCTAAGAAAGCCTCCTGAGCAGCTTCACTGGCTCAAGCAGTCACTGGTGGACGACGCCAAATGCATGTGGCCAGGAAGTATCGCAGATGTCTGAGCCAGCACACTGACCCATGAAGAAACAAGGCGTACACGTCCCGGTTCCTCCATTTTGCAATCCGTCTTTTATAGGCAGTGACAGAATGAGAGGAACATTCAATTGGTGCGACAGCTCTCCCTCTCACTGAGTCCAACTTCTCCTCCAGTTCCTGGCCTACAGAGAGAGAAAGCTGGAAAAAAACTACAGTACGCATGTCAAAACAGTCAAACGTCTTAATAACATGCGTCACAAGATTCAACTCCACAACTTACGACTCGGGTAAATCACTTTGAGGGGAGACGTTCCCCCTGACGCTTCATCGCAGCTGTATCGGGGAGGCGAGGAGAGAGAGAGAGAGACGAGAGAGCACAAATTGGCACGGCCTCCATGGATGAGGCTTTGAGACGCTTACAGAGAGATCTGGCTGAGGCTCCAAAACATCCCCGAGATGTGATCTACGCAGCCCCCCCCCCCCCCCCCCCACCCCGAATCCAGCTTTCCGTCCAGCTTTTCATCGTTCATCATGCTGACAGTTTAAGCCAAAGGAAATCCATCTTTGGGGCCAAAGCATTCGTTTAGCTGCACAAATTTAGAGGGCTGATCCTGGGTGCACACAGGGGCTTTTTGGTACGCCCTGGCAGCCTGCTGTCACCTCTGTGCCTCCTAAACTGCTTTGACACAGCACCTTCTTTTCCCTGGTCCCAAACTACAGGCTTGCACTGATGGAGCAGACTCTCTTTATACTTCATTTAAAGAGTTTGGCTACTCTCCATAGACATGGATGATGAGAGGGGGGGGGGGGGGGGGAAGACAGGAGGACAGGAGAGGAAGATAGGGAATGTAAAGGGGGATAGATGAAAAGAGAGAGAGAAAGAGAGAGAGAGAGAAAGAGAGGGGAATAGGTAGAGAGGATGAGGGAATGATAATGAGAGACATGATGTTTGGGGATGGGTACTTTGTGTGAATTTTAAAGACATCATGGCTGATTAGAAACCCAAATGTTTGGTTGTTGAGCCATGCCTGACTGAGTACTGTAAGCAGAATACAAAAGTTGATGAAGGTACTATCGTGGAGCCAGCCAGGCTACTACTGGGCTGTTCCCAGTCCAAGCTTCTGGCCTTTTTTTCCCCATTCATAACCTACAGGTCCGTTTCCCAGCCAAGCCATTTTCCCAATCCCAATTTAAACCACATTTTCCCCACTCCTAATTTCCCCAATTTGCTTTCTGACGCACAGATGTTACGCAGGTGAGACGAGCAGATGAAACAGAAGAAATACGAGGGGAAGTAATAAAAAAAGAAAACAGGTGTAATTAGGAGACAAATGGCTGGTTTATCAGAGTCGATGAGCTCATGTTAAGTGTGAGATTAGTCATGCGGGCCGTGGCACTGGGCTGGCGTGGGGCTAACGGTGCCATGCGGCGGGGGCAGGCAGTGGGGGGGGGCCTGCATCAGCTGCTCCCTTTCATTCTCGCCCTCTATCTTTCTTTCCCTCTCTCTCTCTCTTTCTCTCTCCCCCTCCGACTCTTTCTCTACTATCTCACTATGTCTCTTACTTCCCAACTATGTCTCTCTGTCTCTCTTACTATCTCTGTGTGTCTCTCTCTTTCCGTCTTTCTCTCACGCACACACACACACACCCTCTCTCTTGCTCTCTTCTAGTGTCTGTGTAACTACTCTCTTTCTCACCATCTCACTATCTCTCCATGTCTCTCTCTCTCTATCCCTTGCTTTCTCTTACTATACATGTATGTGTTTGCGTGTGTCTATTTCTCTCTGTGTCTCTCTTTCTCTCTCCCATGCTCTGTCTTGCTCTCACTTAGTATGTCTGTGTGTGCCTCTTTCTCTCTATTTCACTTTCTCTTTCTGTGTATCCCTCCCTTTCTCTCTCTCTCTCTCTCTGCCTCCTGCTTGCCCTCTCACTCGCACCCTCTGTCACTCATTTACTCTCTGCCTCATGTTCTCTTTCTTCCTCTCAATCCCTCCCTCCCTCTTTTCCTCTTCCTCTCTCTCCAGCTTTGCCTTTGAGGCCTGGAGGAAATGCATTAGTGTGTGTGTGTGTGTGTGTGTGTGTGTGTGTGTGTGTACATGTCTATGTGCATATGTGTGTGTGTGTGTGTCTGTCTGTCTGTCTGTTTGTGTGCGTCTGTGTGCATATTTGTCTGTGTCTGTGTCTGTGTCTGCGTCTGTGTGTGTCTGTTTGTGTCTGTGTGTGTATGTCTGTGTCTGTCTCTGTGTGTGTTTTTGACATGTGCTTGGGTCCACAGGACTGGAGGAGGATGAGGAGGTGAGGAGGGTGTTTGGAGGGGATTACTGAGGTTCCCTGGATGTGGTCTGGTCTGAAAAGGGCCCGACAGGTGGATCGTTATCTCCATCTGGTGTGTGTGTGTGTGTGTGGATCCTTATCTCCATCACACACACACACGAGTGCGGTGGGAATCCAGCGTCAGACGGAGAGTTTTG
>CM059273.1:23623681-23626181 GCA_030347295.1 Setipinna tenuifilis
CACCTCCCCTCCACATCCGTCTCCCCTGCACACCCCTCTCCCCCGCGCACCCATCTCCCCTCCACATCCACCTCCCCTTCACACCCATCTCCTCTGCGCACCCATCTCCCCTCCACATCCATCTCCCCTCCACATCTCATCTCTACCCTCCTATCCTCCCTCTCCTCTGATGTCCTCACCTCACCTCTTCTCCTCTCTTCTCGTCTCTCCCCTCCTATCCTCCCTCTTCTCACCTCTCCTCTCCATTTCTCTTCTCATCTGTTCCCTCCTGTCCTCCCTCTCCTCACCTGATTTCTCCTTTCCTCTCCCTCCCACTCCCTCAACTGACTAATTTCAATGTCAGAATGGGGAGGATGGAAGGAGAGCAGGCAGAGAGCAGGCCGACATTCTCCTCTCTTCTCCTCTCCTCCTCTCCTCATTTCTCCTTTCCTCTCCATGGCTCCTGCACGCTCCCTCACCTTCCAACACTAACATTAAGGTCGGAATAAGAAAGATGGAGAAAGAGTGAGCACGGAGCAGGCCACCATTGGCCTCACCTCTCCTCTCTTCTTCCCCACTCGTCTCCTCTACCCCAGTCCTCTCCTCCCTCCCTTCTCTTCCCCACTCCTCCTCTCCCCCACTCCTCTCCTCTCCCTCCCTCCTCTTCCCCACTCCTCTCTCCACTCCACTACACTTCTCTCCTCTCCTGCACTCCTCACTTCTCCTCTCCCCTCATCCCCTCTCCTCTGCCCTACTCCGTTCCTCTACTCCACTCCTCTCCTCTCCTCTTCTCTACCGCACTCCTCACCTCTCCCCTCCCCTCATCCCTTCTCTCCTCTCCCCCACTCCCTTCTTCTCTCCTCTACCCCACTCCTCAACCCTCCTCTCCTCTCCTCTCCTCTCCTCCCCTCATCCCTCCTCTCCACTCCCTCCTTTGTCTGCTCTGGATGCTGGCTTTACTGTCATAATGGAAAAGGTGGTGGCTAAAGAGGCAGAGTGGAGCTAAATGGAGCCTCCTCGTGCTCCTGTGTGTTCAGCCTCAGGTGGCAGGTGGCAGACGTCACACACACATTCCACCTGGGCCTCGTCCAGACACCCATCAACCTTAGGCTACCTCCAAACACATTTTATTCTGTGTGTGTGTGTGTGTGTGTGTGTGTGTGTGTGTGTGTGTGTGTGTCTGCAGCTTTTTTCCATGTACTGTCCATCTTCAGACACATGTCAGCATTCTAAGCAGTATTTAGGAGCTTGCGAAAGGCAGTCTGGCTGTGGGCTTCTTCAACCATTATGCGCTCTCTCCCACTATCTCTCTCTCTCCTTCTCTCTCTCTCTCTCTCTCTCTATCCCTCTCTCTTTTGCTCTCTCTATCCCTCTCTCTTTTGCTCTCTCTCTCTCTCTCTCTCTCTCTCTCTCTCTCTCTCTCTCTCTCTCTCCCTCTCCCTCTCCCTCTCCCTCTCCCTCTCCCTCTCTCTCTCCCTCTCAGAGGCAATAAGAGGCAGTGTGTCTGTGGTCTTCTGTAGCGAGTCTGCCAAATGAATGAGGCAGGAGGCCTAACTGGGGTTCAGGCATTTACCTCAGCCACGAGTCTGAGTAGCCATCTCTTCAGCTGCCAGGCTGACGTCCATCTCTAACCTTTTTTTCTCTCCTTCTCTCCCTCTCTCTGTCTGTCTCTCTCCCTCTCTTCTCCCTTTCACTCTCTCTCCTACCATCTCTCTCTCTTTGCCAGGTTGACTAACCCCCCCCCCCTCTCCCCCTCTCTCTCTTTCTCTCCATGTAATAAGCTTTCATCAGCCTCCACCTTTATTCGACTCGCTCCCAATCTCTCTCCTTCATAACTTTCTACCCAATGCACTTTTCCACTTTCACCTGCGTCGGCTGTTGCTTTATCCAGTATTTAGTATGTATGTATTATTGAGTGTTTCTCTCTCGTCTGCCTGTGCCTTTCTATCTGCCTCTGATGCATTCATTCTGTCTTTCCTTGGCCACCTCAATTTATTCGTTCTGCTCTCCTTTTTTATTTTCTTTCCATCTCTCCGCCATTCTCCCTCTCTGCATGTCTCTCCTTCGCCCTCCCCACTCCCTCCCTCTCTCTCTCTCTTTCCGCTCTGTCTTTCTATCTCTCTCCACCATCCTACATGTCTGCCTTGCTCTCAATCACCCTCTCCTCCTCCTCCTTCTCTTCCCCCCCTTCCTCCTCCTCCTCCTCCTCCTCCTCTTCCTCCTCCTCCACACAGACTATTTATTTCCTCCCTGCAGTTCTGGCTGCTGCTGACTGCAGATACACTCCCATCTCGGGGAAGCTATCAGCGCCGGGGAGCACACGGCCTGCCAATCATTTGTCACAGCTCACAAACACCCCACTCCGTCTTTCCTTGCCGCACTGCCACCACCGCCACCACTACTGCCACCGTCATCACCACCGCCACCACCACTACTGCCACCGCCGATGGCTCCGCCGTGTTGACATTATGAAAATGGGCAAGCGAATTCCGTTAGCGTTAACGTTAACATACACATTCAT
>CM059273.1:23643681-23646181 GCA_030347295.1 Setipinna tenuifilis
GTGTGTGTGTGTCTTACTGTGTGTGTGCCTCTTACTGTGTGTGTGTGTGTGTGTGTGTGTGTGTGTGTGTGTGTGTGTGTGTATCTGTCTGTGCGTGAGATGAGAATGAACTCGAGTGACACACATGACTTCCCATTCCCGTTTAAAAATTCCAATCGCTCTTCACGCAGCCCCTAAACACTAAATTAAGATTTTAGCCGTGTATGCACGACATTCACAAGTAATGCTTAAGACCCGGGCCAGTCCCCCCGGGCAGAGCCAGGATTAACATGCCTTCATGCTCGCCCACCGTCTCTTTCAGAAAAACCATAAATTAGGTGTCACGCCTCAGAGGAAGGCACTTTTAAGCCCACCATCTTCTCCTGACAGCTCCGGAGCACAGGGTCAAAGTGGAATAGCATTAAAAAACGCTCCGAACGCTCCGCTCCGACACTTTACGGACTAACAACAAAACAATATTGTGGATCTCTTTTTCTCTTGCTGTTCACGTCATCCCCTTTCCCCCCACGCTTGGAGATGGCTCGGCTTATTTTCAAAGACGTGTGTCAACTGCTAACATGAATACACAACAATTATTGTACACATCCGGCCTCAGTGACACTGACGTAGACCAACAGCCCCTCCTAGTGCCACATGTTGGAATTGCAGGCAGGCGGAGCATCTTGGCCAGGGATGCCTCACAAGCCGTTTGACTCCATTCAGCTGGAGATTTATCACATGAACCTGCGCGCTCTTACCAGCATGAGTGCACTAAAGCAGGCCGCCCTGCTGTTTTCAACTAAAGTCATAAAAGCAGAAAGACTTCGGCCTGTTTACAAGCGCAGTAATAAAAGACGAAGGCTTCAATCTGCTGTGGATCTGTGCTAGTGACCCTTAAAGGTCACGGGATATAAGGTGACTGGAGTTATGATATTTTTCCCTGGTTGGGACAGTGGGCTTGTTCCTAATACCACAAGACCCATCACAGACGAATAGGATCAGCAGTTTCTCTTCACTGCAACACAGCTGCAGCCCTACTGACAAATGTTCACTTCTGACAAGACAAAAATGCATTTTAGACTGCAGGGTCCAGGGTGAGCATTGCATGTTTTGCTATGGAGAAAAGTACAGTTGTGTTCATAAGTTTACATACCCTGGCAGAATTGATGATTTCTTAACCATTTTTCAAAGAATATAAACGATCACACAAAAACATTTCTTTCACTCATGGTTAGTGTTCGCTGAAGCCATTTACTGTCAAACACCTGTGTTTACTTTATTTAAATCATAATGACAACAGAAACTACCCGAATGACCCTCTGAAAAAGGGTTAAGAAATCATCAGATCTGCCAGGGTATGCTTATGAGCACAACTGTACCTGTTATAATACACCATAACCATAAACAAGGTGGGGCTCTGGCAGCACGTTGGCCTACAGTGTAGCTACTCCAGTGAGGAGAGTGTAGTGTTGTATTGTTGAGTAGTGCAGAATATGCAACAGCACTCTGGACTTTGCAGGGTTGGGATTACATAAGCAGGATGAGTACCAGTGGGTAGTGTGACAAACCCTTTTAGCTTCGTCTGGTTCCCCCTGGTGTTCTGTGGGTGTTCGTGTGTGTTTGTGACTGGCTGTGTCTTGCTCCAGGTGCTGATTAGGCCCAGGTGCACCTGTGAGAAGGTGTGCCCTTGACTGACTGGAGCGCTTATCAGCCGACCCGAGAGCAAGACGGGAAGAGCAGCCGACTTCCTTGGTCATCCAAGCGTTTTGCGTTTTGTTTGTTGACTACTTCGAAGCAATAAACTCGCTTTTTTGTGAACCTTGAAACGACTCTGCGCTGCTTTCTTGTCACAACCCGAGCCAGTTGTGACAGTAGTTTGATCAGAGGAGACAAGTAATGTGAGGAAAGGGCCCTTAGTATCAGACAACCAATGACAATTACAGTTTTCTTTAGCATGCGTAGTGAAATACCATCTGTGATACAGAGGGACCGCGAACGGTGAACCACTGTACCGAGTTAGGCTATACTATACATAATGTACACGAAGCTCAATCTTACCACACTCCCCTGGCAGCCTTAGTCTGGAAGAGTGGATGGTGATTGGTGCCTGCAACACAGCAAAGCTCACATGTAACAGGGATCATGCCAGGTCATGCGTCTGTACCCCACACACACACACACACACACACACACACACACACACACACACACATACACATACACACACACACAAACAAACACACAAACAAACACACACTCACTGGCACTGTTTAGTGAAATGCCAAATTAAACATGTTTGCTAAATCCATGGCTGATTACATATTCACTCACAAGGTCATTCACTTCTCAACTTAAGACTGCTCACTTCTTTAAGACTACTTCTCTTCTTACTTCTCAATTAAAACTTAAGCCATTGTATTGTTTCTGTCATTAGCTGTGAGCAAATCCATCTGCAGTGCATGAATAAAAATCCCAGCTTCAGGATGTAACATATTTTTTTCCAGGCATTCTTTAAACGCCT
>CM059273.1:23651181-23683050 GCA_030347295.1 Setipinna tenuifilis
TTCTCCAATATGTCTTTTACTTACCTTATACTTATTTTACACTTATTTTATCTTTTATGCTTTTATATTGTTCTCTTATTGTTCTTTTATTCTTGTTAAGCACATTGAACTGCCTTTGTGAATGAAATGCACTATACAAATAAACTTGACTTGACTTTTTATTTACCTTATACTTATTTTATATTTCTTTTATCTTTTATGCTTTTATATTATTATATTATATATGAAATGCGCTATACAAAAAAACTTGACTTGACTTGACTAGTCTCTCTCATACACTGTGCTGGTCACTGGGCTGTAATGTGTAGCTCTTATTGGCTGCCACAGTTGGTGGGCTAGAATCTATAGTCTCTCAAACACACTGGTGTAGTAAGGGGTGTGCGGTGACATGATGCTTTGCGGGACAGATACTGGGCTTGTTAGAGGGCTAGTGTCTCTCATACACTGTGCTGGTCACTGGGCTGTAATGTGTAGCTGCTCTTATTCACTGCCACAGTTAGTGGGCTAGAATCTTTAGTCTCTCGAACACACTGGCATAGTAACAGGGAGGATGACATGCAGAGTCTCCCTATCTATAATGCTACAGGTTAATGAAGTCAATCTTAGGCAGGCGCTAACATAAATTTTTGATACACCAAAAGTCCTACCCAATCTACTGCTGCTCTATCACTATTATAATGCATTTTAATAATTCATGGTTTTAATGGTTCATATTTAAGTTATATTTTATGAGTGTACTCACAATCAGTTAATTTTACTGTTACCATGGGCACTACCCAAATCATCAGTTGATTTTCTGTCAGTGCATACAAATATTGAGGGGTCTCAGTCTCACCCACAGAAATGAAGTGTCTTCACACATGCCTTTTCTCAAGATATTTTTTTTAATCTGCACTACCCTTAATGTACAAATTGCTTAGACCTAGTAAGTACGCATGGCCTGTTGATAGGACCAATCAATTTTTCGAGGCTACCTACACAACAACTTACTTACACACACACTTTCCTATATACATATGTTATCTTATAAATAGCAGGCTAATGGCTTTTTTGATGAATGTATATAACTACCATATTAGTACTATTTAATGTCTAGGCAGGTGGCGAATAATCTGACATCAACAACAGTATTTTAAACTGTAAAATTCATATATATTCTGGTGTTATCTTGTAGGTGTTTGTCTGCATTAAAAGTCTAGTTAAAGTCTTATTGCTGTTTACCAAACATAAACAACCCTAATGAACACCAACGTGTATGTTGATCCGCTCCCTGAATAAATAACAAAATAATGACGTCTGAGCACGCGCCAGACAAACTGTCACGAGTTGTGTTATACTGAGGTCTATCCGGATATCATACTGCTGAGTATTGCAAATAATGTTTTACATTTGAAAAGACAACACATTTACCATTGCGGAAAAGGCAATGTGTTCGGCCACTTTAAACATAACATAAAACACTTCCTCTGACAATAAGCTCTATGCACAACGTGCGCTTCTACAACTTAACCACAAAAACTTTGTTAGCCCCCGACAGACAGTGACAGACACAACATCACTGACAACTCCATAATAGTAATTTGTAGGCATGCATTTCATTGTGACAGTGGTACCTTTAGGATCAAACTCGAGTTTGTTGTCCTTGTCCATTTCACCGTTTAGTTAAGCCCAAATCCCAGTTACTGTTTCTTGCAGACTGTAAATAAGAGCATTTTAGAAAACACTTTGAAGTTGAAACGACAATGCTTCCTGTTTTATCAATTTTGGAATGTTGGCCATTAACACCATTGGTCCTCATTGCACTGACGTGATGCGGCTGGTAAAACATGAGACTGCGCTACAAAAACGCAGACTGGTGGTACAGTTATATTCGTTTGTGCTTGTTGTTTAGTCCAGTATGGGTTTTCATATTGCTGGTTTAGCTTACACTCCTTACAAGAATATTCTATAATCATTATAGTAATTAGTAGGACCTAGTTTGCTTATGAGTCAAGAGTTGAGCCATTTGCACAAGTATGTACCCTTGCTGACAAACGTGAAGCTCACTGTTGTCACTGGCGTTTTCATTGGTTTAATAGTCAGTTTTGCCTATTTCCCATTGGTCAAAACCACCCCTAAGACTGGACTGCCACCTGCTGGCGACACTGTTCTCCTTTGGTCCTTTCTCCAGCATCAGCCGCTTCACTTTCACATCGTTTCACTTCGTGCAGTTGCTGGAGATAAATGAAATTAAGCAGAAGCACTAGGCGGCGCTAGCCTGGATACTCTCCAGTATGCTACAGCGCTTATTCACCTGGCTGCCTCACTCACCTGCTAGTGGATAAAATCAAGTTCCAATGAACTACAAACTGTTTTTTTTTGTAGGTGTAAATAATTGGATCTCATGGACAATTATAAATGTAATCCCAGGAGAGGTATTGCATTCATAGATCTGCTAACGCTTTTACGTCGACTGGCATCATTTGAATTTTATAAACAAACCTTTCGCCTTTGTTGTGGGTGTTTGTTTTGTCTGTTGAGTAGTGGCAGCAAGCCAATCTCCCTAAATAAACAATGAATGACTGGACACTGAATGAATACAATAACGTCGCAGGGTAGGCTACATCAGTCATGCAGAGGCATAACCAGTTTGAATGTCGCCCGCCTTGGCAACCTCAAAAAAGATTCAAGACCTATATTGTCATTGAACAGTTGCCTGTACAACGATGTAAGACAGCAAGATTACTTGGAAAGATTTCAATGCAAGTTGCTCATTACTCTGACGTCTCGTGCAGTCTACATGCAAGTCTGAACACTGTTCTTTACGCAACACGTTTGGCAATTATGCTTGGAAAAGAATAGTCCACCCGATCCCCGTCTGTCTGTAATATGGCACACTACTATTATGACACTAACATGAAGTAACAGTCACGTCCCTTGGTTTCTTGAGTGGAGTTCTAGAAATGCTACCCAAGGTGCCGCCACTGGGAAAATGTTCTGGTCGGGTCCGCTTTTCTAGTTCCGTCACGGGATTGGGCATGCCATGCCAGATAGGATTACCATCATCACCAACTCAGCTTTTTGATGGGCAGGTGCCAAGGTTAAATTTACGCAGCAAAGTGTCAGGCGTTCAGCCTGATCCAGCATTCAGCGACGCGGAAATGAGAGTGGCATCACTGGAGAGGGATATTCACTTCTTACATCAACAGCACAGTCAGACCCTGAAGCATCTTCATGCTGAAATAGATTATCTTAAACGCCAGAACAAAGGTAAGACACTGTCAAAGATTTGTAAGACACCGTCTTGCCGTTGAAGCTGCTAAACCGCGCGTCTTTGAAGTGGCACTTGTGCGGGAGCTGCTTGCACTTTGGCTGCTCATCATTTATGTGCAATGTTCTTATATACAGTCTATGGTAATTTGGCGTTAGGTGAAAGCTTAGTGATTGCTGTGGTTTTAGACTGTTGCTCATTGGTACTTTAAGAGAGCGAAAATAACTTTAAGTAATCTTAATTCCCCATACATTCTTAATGACGGTTCCCAAAGTGAACTGAGGATGAGACGGACGTTGACTGAAGTGACACCTTATATTGGCGGGTCACGATGGGTTGCCTGGTGACGGGGACTTGGTGAAGGAGAGAAACGACGGATGAATGCCGTCAATTGTGCCTGTAAGCCCCCATGTAAGCACTGTGGGTGGCAAAGCTCAGTATCAATTTACCATGCAGGCCAGTCCTCTCTCAGTATAACGTTAGCTTTCAGATCCATCAGGAGATTTTTTTCAATCCAGTTTTAAAAAAGCAAAAGGATTATCTTCCTCCTCCTGATGAAGCATTCATAAGCATACACGATACTGTTGTTCAGCAAGAGTGGTTCTACAAGAGATTAAATACTGCGGTGTGTTTTATACACCAATCCACAATGACATGTCATCTCCCCTGTTACTAACAACGAACTAGAACTCCACTTTCAGCTGACCATGGATCCACTGAAGTCATGCAGAAAAGGTAAGCGATGACGCATTTCCTTTGTCACGCTTTTTTTGCATTTTAATCACTGTCCCACACTAGCTAGAAGCCTGTTTACAGCCTACCCTTCCACATTACTGGAGAATAATTCAATATAACTTAAGAAGTCACATGAACATGTAGATGTTTCTACATTAAACAGCTGTTTTAAACGTGTAGTTTCTAGAGACCTTTGAATTTAGTATATGTAATAAAACATCTAAAAATCCCAAATCTAGGCCTGTATCTGAGTCATAAACAGTATGTGATGCTGGTAATGGATGTCATCCACAGGCTCAAGCTACAGAAGTCCAAGGCCTCAGCCCGAGGGTCAAAGATTCCTGCCCGAGAGAGGAATCATCCTGGAGCATGATCCTGATCTTCCTCAGGAAAAGATCGGTCTAAGGTAATAGCATCAAGCTGTGAGTTAACTGGAGATGAATGTTATTTGTCCAGTGTTGTGCTTTATTTATTGCCTAGAACAGTGATGGGCAACTTGGCTTTAGAAGCTACAATCCTTTACCACATATTTGTTCGAGCCATTCACCAAATCAGCTGATTCTAATTAGTACAACTCTTTAGCCAGGTAATATGTGCAGCCATCAGTGTTCTGCACACTGATAGAACCAGACGATTTGGAATATGTGGTATTGGATTGTAGCTTGTGAATTCAGGTTGCCTGTCAGTTAACTAGACTAATGATTTTTCCTTTAGATTTAAAAACAGCCTGACTGCAAATACGTTATAACCTTTTCTGCTTATGGATGCTTTTGGGCTCTACAAATTAGCCGGAAAAAAAAAACATCTGAGGTTATCCAGATCTCTCTCGATACGGGTATGCCGTATATTCTTGTAGTCTATGTCTTGGGTGCTTGGGAGGTTCTTCATGAAAACGTAAAACAGAACAAAACTAGGGTTGTACCATATATTGAAAATACCACAGTATTGCAGCATAAAATATTGCACTAGACATATTGCAAAACATGGCTTAGCTGCAGGAAATGATACCGTTCTGTAAACCACGCTTTTGTGCTCCACATATCAAAATATTTGGCCAATTAGATGGAGCCATACTGCTCTTGATGTCTGTGTTTCTCCACTCATGTCTCTCTTAGTGGTCCACCTGGGAATCCAGTAGATCCCATTGGCAGCACTGAAGACCCCAACCCGTCCAGACAGACCAGTGGGTCGGAGCTGATGGGTGGCATCATCACCTCCCTGCAGCCCCTGATGATCCACTGCAGCCCCTCCCAGCCCCCGCGGCCCCCCACCCTGCAGGAGTGCGAGGTCATCATACGACAGCTCTACAACGCCAACAGTCTGCAGTCCCAGGAGGTTGGTGCAACTGAAAATATATCTGTTATTTGGTACAATAAATACACTATTATTGACATCAAAAACAAGGTAAACAAAAATATGGTATTGGCTTAATTTGATGTTGACATATTGGTATCGGCCCAAAATTTTTCAGTTGGTGCATCTCTAGTATTACCTTTTGTAGGTTTGTCAGAGATAACCTGCTTATACCAGTGCACACTGCACACACTACACAAACCAATAAAGAATAACACCATTAACATGTGGACATCAGGAATGCATTCAGGTTTTTACAGAGATCCTAGCTTATTGGTGTTGCATGTTTAAAATATAAGCCCAACTATTAAATGCAGTGCTTATACATACAGGTGCTGGTCATATAATTAGAATATCACGACAAAGTTGATTTGTACTGTATCAGTAATTCCATTCAAAAAGTGAGATTTATATATTACATTCATTCATTACTGATACATTTCAAATGCTTATTTCTTTAATTTTGATTATAAGTGACAACTAATAAAATTCCCAAAGTCAGTATCTTAAGAAAATTAGAATATAACTTAAGACTGATGCTACAAAGATTTCTAGAAATGTTGGCCAACTGAAAAGTCTGAACATGAAAATTATGAGCATGAGCATATACAGCACTGAATACTACTCATCTCTTCTGCATCGTTAGGTCTGGCGCATTTCTCTTTACAATACCCCATAGATTTTCTATGGGGTTAAGGTCGGGCAAGTTAGCTGGCCAATTAAGAACAGGGATACCATGGTCCTTAAACCAGGTACTGGTAGCTTTAGCACTGTGTGCAGGTGCCACGTCCTGTTGGAAAATGAAATCTGCATATCCATAAAGTTGGTCAGCAGCAGAAAGCATGAAGTGCTCTAAAACTTTCTGGTAAACGGCTGTGTTGACCTTGGACTTAAGAAAACACAGTGGACCAGCACCAGCAGATGACATGGCACCCCAAACCATCACTGACTGTGGAAACTTTACACTCGACCTCAAGCAACATGGATTCTGTGCATCTCCCGTCTTTACTTTTATCAGAGAACATAGCTTTGAACCACTCAGCAGCAGTCCAGTCCTTTTTCTCTTTAGCCCAGGCGAGACCCTTTTGATGCGGTTTCTTGTTCAGGAGTGGCTTGACACAAGGAATGTGACAGCTGAAACCTGTCTTGCATACGTGGTGGTTCTTAAAGCACTGACTCCAGCTGTAGTCCACGCTTTGTGAATCTCCCCCACATTTTTGAATGGGTTTTGTTGGGTTTTTGATTGCTTTCACAATCCTCTCCAGGTGCAGTTATTCCTATTACTTGTACATTTTTTCCACCACATCTTGTCCTTCCCTTCACCTCTCTATTAATGTGCTTGGACACAGAGCCCTGTGAACAGCCCGCCTCTTTAGCAATGACCTTTTGTGTCTTGCCCTCCTTGCGCAAAGTGTCAATGGTCGTGTTCTGGACAACTATCAAGTCAGCAGTCTTCCCCATGATTGTGTAGCTTAAAAAACTACACTGAGAGACCATTTAAAGGCCTTTGCAGGCATTTTGAGTTAATTAGCTGATTAGAGTATGGCACCAGGTGTTTTCAATATTAAACCATTCCACAGTATTCTAATTTTCTGAGATACTCAATTTGGGGTTTTCATCAGTTCTAATCATTAATATGAAAAAAATTACACACTTGAAATATGTCAGTCGTTGTGAAATGAATGTATACATTATACAAATTTCACTTTTTGAATGGAACTACTTAAATCAACTTTTTCACAATATTCTAATTATATGACCAGCACCTGTATATGCATGGGGATATATTTAATGCAGTGAACTACAGTTTGCTCTTGAAAACATAGGGGGAAGGGCACAGACACACAAACACAGGAGTAGACACACAAACACAGGTTTAGTTTGCATAGTCTGATTAACCATAAGATTATGACCACCTGGATGAAATTGTATAGGTCCCCTTTTGTCATTAGTACACCAGGACCACTCAGTAAATACCTGAGGTCATGGAGATGCTCTGACCCATCTCATCTTAGCCTCTGTGAGTCTCTCAAAATCACACATTAACCTCAAGGGCAGTATGCTCACTTGCTTAATATGTAACGAGATAATGTTATTCATTGGTCTGTAAGTAATCATAATGTTAGGTTGGTAAGTGTAGACTGCTTTATAGCTTGATATGATGGACATAATATGGTAACAGGTGAAAATGGCGGTGTCAGAAGTGGACCTTGACACTGCTCAACTGTGCCTATAGAAAAAGACAAACCTGCATATCCTACTGACATTATACACCTGCCAGATAGATAAAGATGTGCAAAATGTGCAGGCTACTTCAGTTTTAATGCCAGTTTCAGTCAGCACTTGCACGTCAGATCTTCTAACTTACTGTCAGCTTGTAACTCTGCTGTACATGTTCTTTGGTCTGTGGCCCATCCTTAGATTATGCACATCAAAGCTGTCCTGAGAGATATCATCTTTAGCAAGAAAATTACACCAGAGAATTACATTATAACAAAGGCCTACCTTGGCAGCGGTGACAGGTATCGTAACCACCACCTCAGCTTCATTTCCTTGCTCTGTCGGATTTATGAAACAAGTAGGAGTCATTTCACCATCTCTTTCAACAGATCTGTGGACACTGCCAGGTTTCCAAATCTACCTCTGCGGCAACTACCAAAGAGAATGTAAGCAACAAACGATTTCAAGGCATTACTAGCACAGCCATAATTATAGTGTATTTTTCCATCGTTGTCAGAAGTGGTTTGCAGGAGAAACCAACAACAGTTTTGTTTTAGTGTCATCTTTGTATAAACTACTAATTAACCTAGCCTATGTATTATCACTACATACTGTACAGACAATGTCAGCCACAAGTCACATACATTAGACAAGCTACCAGTCCGCAATTGTGTGGGGAACATGACTTCTGTTGATAATGAAGCAGCTCAACAGTTACAAGTTGTATAACATCTAATACTAATGTTGTGTCACTTGAAATTAGTGATACATGACTAAACATCTATATATCTCCCCTCTGGTGTATCACATACTCTGTCTTTCTCTAACACACAATACACACCCACACACTGGGTAGAGTTTCCCAGGTAAGCTTGGCAAAGAGAGTGATCCTTCCTGCCCTGAGGCAAAGCCAGGGCATGAGCTTCGCAGAGAGGCAGAGGAGAACACAAGCGGCCAGGGGCCACCTGAAGAGGACCGTGCATAAAGACAGCACTCAGAGGGCAACAGCTGCTTCAAAGTACCCGTACCACAGCTTCAACACAGGCTAAACTCATTACACATTATTTTTAACTTTCATCATGTATGATTAATATTAAAATGTAATGTGTCATGAATGAAGAAGTGACGTGTTTTTTTTTTTTTTTTTTCAAAATTACCAGATGTGAACATAAACATATTTATTTGCTCAAATAAAAAAAGGAGAGGAAAAAAAATAAAATATTTTTACACTCCAAACTTTACACAGCAAAATGGACCCAAAGAATAATACACATTTTTACTCACAATTCCCTTGTGAATCACATCTCCAGGAACCCACAGTCCCCCTTAGTGCCAAACATTGTTATTACAGATGTAGGGATTGACTACACAGGAGCAGTTTTTTTTCCTTGTCAGTAAGAGCAGGTAGTAGGTTTGCTTCAAATATTACAACAGGATCCGAGTGAAATCACATACTATCCTTGCGTAGAGAGAAACTGATGCCTAATATGAAATGCTAAAATGTAGAGGAACTGGCTGACACTGAACAGTCAATGCCAGACAAATGGTGAAGCCTAAAGATTAACCAAGCTTTGACTTTGTGGAGGATCTTAAAAGAGACGTTGCAGTGAAAACTTCCACTTTTACGGCACAGTGCAGATAAGGATAAAGTGACCTTGATGCATCATTACTGATATTAGGATGTTTTATGGATGTAGGACTCTGATGATGTGTGATGGCGCGTTTCCCTGGAACCTGGGAAGTGGACGTTCTACAAGACAGGGAGACGGGCCTGCTTGCGGCGTGTTGCGTCTATGGTGTTTCTCAAGCCACAGTTAGACAGGCCTGCCGCACGCTCTGGGCCCATGTGTTGAGCACCTCAGTCACTGAGTGTTTGTCTGGTAGCTGCAGGAGCTTAGAGGTCATGTTCCTGTGGACTTTCTGCAGGAAAGGGTTGGCTCCTGGCAAAAAAACAAAAACAAAGGCGATTAGAGAGAAAAACATATCCCTCAATGCTGAATCGTTGTTGTTTTTTGTTTTTTTTTGATGGCTTGTGACCAATTAGCAGTGATCCAAGTTGCCCATCATAGCCAGTTAACACTGCAGCCTGGTTCACCACATAGTCTGCTGGGAGGGGAGAGTGTGTGAAGTCTCTTACCATACTGCATGCAATCATCCGCCCAGTGTGGACTCTGATCAGGGTAATCTGCTGGGATGCTGAGCTGAAGTGGAGGTACACTTGGGAGGTTCTTGTCATCTAGGATCACCAAAAAGAAATTTAATACAGGACAAAATTACAGCTTCACAACACTAGTATATAGAAAGTTATCACAATATTGCAACATTGAATAGTGATATTCATATATTGCAAAACATGGTTAAACTGCAAAAAATGGTTACGTTTTATAAGTCATGCTTTCATGCTTTGTGAATGAGATGGAGGCCTATAGCCCCTTCATGCTCTCCCCTAAAGCACAGGCAGCTTATTGACTAGGGTCCAGCAGTAAAGACAAAGATGGAAGATGATGGAACTGTATATTGATACTGAAGGAATTTGTTTATTTATTGCAAGTCATATCATCATTGCAACATGCGGCCATGATATCACGTCACACATTTTTCCAATATCATGCAGCTCTAGACAAAACCAAATCACCAGAGATACCGTGACTCCATGACAACAGTCAAAAATAACAATCACAAGTCTTCGTCTTTCGCAAAGAAATCACAACAAAGCTTGTCTATGGTTTTGTCCACAGATACACTTAAATATGAGGCATGAGCATGCAGAGATGTTCATTTAAAAAAAACTCACCCAGTTTGCAGATGAGATGTACAGTGCCATTGTTGCTGCAGAAGGACGGGTCGAGGTTGACCAAGAATTTAGAGTTAAGGCGAGCCACTTCCCCCTGGAGGATATTGGGGATGGTCTGGCGTTCATCGTCCTCATATTTGCGCTTTCGTGAGGAAATTGAGGGTCCACTATTGGGAAAAAAGAAACATTTACTTAAGGACCTTAAAAAGCTGACGAATGCACAAATGCAGATGTTGAAGCACAGAGATTAGTATATTAGGTGGCTCAATACATTCCTAATACAACAGTAAAATTTGTTAGGGAAAGTGGTACTTTTTCAACCATTGATTGAGGTATACATACGTAATTGGTGGCCCATGGATTGCAGTCATTGCTGGGGCGAATGTGCGATAGAGGGAATGATTGAACACTGGAGAGCGGATGTTTGCTAGGACAGCATCGAGCAGGGGCTGACAAAGGTACTGTTTTTTTGTAGTCGGCACTGGAGGAGGGGGAGGTGTAGGCTGCAAAATAAGCATGCAGAAAAAAAACATCATGAGTAGGCAAAAACTCCCACAATCTTGTATAGTGTGAGGTTCATATAAAAAACTGACAGTATTAAAATATGATACTTTTCTTTTCTTTCAGCTGTTGCCTTCAGGAGTCTTTGCAGTGAATCATCTGTCTGCATGTAACACTATTCTCTGTATCCATTTTCTCACACCAACTAACTTAATGTCCTCCTTTAGTACATCCATGAATCTCCTCTTTGGCCTTCCTCTAGGCCCCTTGTCTGGTGGTTCCAACCTCAGCATTCTTCTACTGATATATTTATTATCCCTCCTTTGTATATGTCCTACCCAACTCAGTCTGGCCCTCTCAGCCATGCCTGTCTGACAATATTAAAAAAAAAAACATACATGAAGTTGAAATGAATATCAAGTGTGGTGGTCACAGTCTTACCACAGCCATGTCATTTTTCAGCTTTTCCAAGGCGATTTCACACTTCTGTAATGTCTTCAGGGGACATCTGGAAAATTTAGTGCTGAGTAAGTTCACAAAAGACACGCACTGCTCTGCTGTACCAGTATAAAGACACGCACAGCTGCTGGATATGAATGAACCCAGTTTTACCTCGTGTTGGGGTCAGTTAGGATGTTAAGAAGGCTCTTCATCTTGCTCAGGTCCTTCTTGCGGTCTGTGAAAAAGGGACACAAGAAATGCACTCACTACAGTTGTGACGAGCACTGTACTCGATAAATGAGATGACAGCACTCCGATCTTACCTTCATTCTTGTCGATTTTGTTAATCATTCTGCGCAGGGGCTCAATGTATTTGGACAGCTGTTTGAGTTTGTCCATGTACAGCTGGTCTTCCGTCTGGTTTGCCCCAGCTGGACTCATTACAGAGTTGGGGTTGCCTGTAATCCATTTAACAACAACAACAAAATGAAACTTCACACAACACCACAACACCCTCCTCTTTTGTGTGGACTGAGATAAAAAAAAAATATTTAACTGATTCAACCATTTAAAATATGCAACTATTGTTGTTACTGTTCTTAGTTTATTTTTTAACTTTATTAGTTGATTTTTTTATTACTTTTTTGATTGCATCTATAAATTCCATCAATTACAATGACATTGATTGCCAGTGTTCTGAGACCTAGAATTGTCAAAATTGGCCCTGAAACAATAAAACGGATTGTCAGGTTTCCTGGCAAAAGCAAGAGTGCCTTTAGTTTACTGTACATAGATGCAGATTTACATCAAACTCAATAATGGATATCTGAGATGTGCCCTACCTGGGGTGTTGAGGGTTGGGGAGGCCACCTGGACAGGATAGCTCTGAGGGGTTCTGCCAGGCGCAGGGCTTTGGGAAGGCTGGGGAGAGGGGCTTGGCTGAAACCCCCCTGGAGAAGGTGTGGGACCAGAGCTACTGGAATTTGAAGCAAGACTCAATTAGAGAGGCACTACGAGATACCAAAAGGCTATAATCAAGTAATCATTTAATGAGAATTCAGAAAAAAGGGGAGGAAAAGTTCTAGCTTTGTCATACAGAGTAAACCTGACATCTACTTTAGTCATGTACTGAGGTTTAAAGTAAGATGAAATGAGTTACTTGAGGTTTCATGAGTTGTGCTGCATCTGGCACATCTTAAAGGTACACATGGTTCTCCCTACCTGACAGAGTTGGGCTGGGAGGAGGGGGGCTGTGGCGAGGGCTGAGGCTGGGGGGGCGGCGGCATGGGCTGTGGCGTTGGCACCTGGACCGGTGAGGGTGATGACATCATCTGCTGCTGGGGCTACAATGAGGAAGAAACGGAAGAGCCGGGGGCAAGACAGCAGCTGCATTTACATAGACACTTTTAATCCAATTAGAAACGAAATAACTACCCAATCGGAATAGAAATGCCATGTAAACATCTCGATCAGAATAAAACTGTCTGATCCAATTAAAATTTTAATCAGGTTGGAAGGGGCGGTGTAGTCCATTACAGGCATCAGGTATACAGTTATTCCGATTGTTTCTGGCGGGGTGTTCAGTCTTGTGTCAGCATATATATATACCAACTAGCAATAAGATGTCCATCCTCAACCTGCTACCTGCGCGTGACAGTGGCTATTGGAACGTATTGTATAATTTTTGTAACTGTCGTGTAAACGCTACATTTGGATTAGGGATCGGATTAGATCTATTTTGATAAGAAAAAAAAATGTAGCTATTGATGTGGTTCAAGGTGTTGGTTTTTTGAACAGCTTGAGAGGGTTGACAGGAGGCTCCAAAGCTGAAACCCAAAAACTCAAAATGTACACCTTTTTTTTAATTATGTTTAGTGTTTTGAGTGTTTTGATCTTACAAAAAACTAGACTGCTGACTCTTAAGAGTCATTTTAAGTGTAACTGTTAAATGTAACCTTTTATAGTGCCTGGCAATACTGCCACAGAGTTAGAGAAGGAGCAAGTCATGGCTATGGAGTGGTAGCTGAACAGTTAAGGACAGTGCCCCACCCCCTTATGGCGAATTAATAGTCCAGGCAACACGTGTCTCAACAAAATATGACGTAAGAGAGACAATATTTTTGTCTGCTAGGGTTTAGCGGAGCTTGTCGCACAAGTCAACACATTTAAAATGTGGGAGAAATTGTCAAGTACTACAGAGAGCAACTAAAAGTTCTGTAATATGGAGCATTGCTTTGGGCAGCACAAGATGCATCTTGCTCAGATGGGTTTGAAAATGTGTTAATAGTCTTTTTTCGTTGCCAGCACGGAACTGTGAATGCCTCTATAGCACCACAATATCGGTCAACAGCTTCATTTTTTTTGTCTGGCAACACCAGTCACCTGACCCGTAAATTTGTCTTGCCGCAGCAGGGCCGTAGTGAAGGGGACATTCCCAAATGAACCCTGGAAGCACGCCAGTGTGCCCCAGCATTAAGTACCTGTGGCATCTGCTGCGCTCCCATTGGTGGGGCCGCCTGGGGGATGGCTGGGGCTGGAGCGCGGGGCAACCGTGGCATCTGCATCCCAGGACGGGGCATGATCTTGGAGAGATGACAAGAGGGGACAACAGACATGTCACAACCCAAAAAAAAAGAACAGGTGAAAGGAGAAATACGTTTCTACACACACAAAGCTGTGCTAAAATATCACTGCAGGCAAACATGCAGACATATCTGCCGGCATATACAAAAATCGCATCAAAAGTGATCATGCTTTTTTGTTGAAACTTATCCAAGGTGGGCATGCTTCCAAACTTGATATAGCACATGGAGAGCAAAATGAGGATAGTGAGCATTAAGTGTCTATTAGCTGGTTCTAAAGGGCTGTCACAGTAGACCCTGCAGTTCGCCATTGTTCTGTTGAGTTTCATTCTGATCATTTTATTGGTGTACAGAGTAGGTTGAATGCCTGCTATTGTCCTTGTAGCAATATCACAGTGGCAGTAGTATTTAATGATTAAGTTCTTATTTGTAAAGCTTGTCATGTTCAGAATTTCAAGGAGCTTTTACAAATCAACTAGATCCATTTAAAGCGAGTGAAAGCATTGGATTTGCACATGCAAGGATGTATTATCACCACGCAGGCTATGCTACTTTTATTTACACAGACAAATGCAAAAACAATTAGTGTTTCCCACACATCATTTGTTAGTTAGGGTGGCAATTTTTCTGGGAGGTGTGAAGTTATGACCTATAGAGATTCCCAGCTGGTATGAATGAACGTGTTATGCATGTAGCCTACAGACTATGCCAATTTGATATTTCATCATACAACATAATGAGATGTTTCTTGCATAGAAGTTTTAAATGATACTGCCTTATCTCTCCTTTGAAAGTGTATTTCCCCAAGTTTCTTAAACCGGTGTCTTTTACACCATGACAGAGGCTAAAATGGACTTCCTTATAGCACAGCAACACCCAAATGGTGGTAGACTTTATAATAAACTCTTGGTACACTGAGCAGGCATGCATAGCTTCTTAATGTATGTGTCTCTCTTTTTTTTTTTTTTTTTTAAATCAGTGCTGACCACGTTTAGCAGCTCACGGAGTCTTACCTGACTAGCCAGCTGTGCCTGAGCTTGGGCCTGCTGGACCTGCTGCACCTGGGCCAACGCTCTGGCCTGCTGAAGTTCACAAACACACACACAGACACACACAGACACACACACAGACACAGACAGACACACAAGGAGCAGGGTGCAAGTAGCTATGTTACTTTCTAGGTCAATGTAAACCAGTAGTGTAGTGGTAAAAAGGGTTTTTTTTCTTTTGTAGTTCACTATTTACAAGGTAACTAGTAATGACATGGTGAAGTCATGCATATTACAGGGTAATAACCAGTTAAACAAAGGTAAATACTAAGGAAATACAATCACTTATCTATGGTTAGGTTGGTAGATGTAGCCGATATTTATGGCTAGGTCGGTGCATACAGCAAAGACTTCAGTATTCTATGTACGAACCTAACCACAGTTATCTGGGTAGGTGTTTTTTTCCGGTTTGGAGTATTTTCTCAGTACATGCCTTAATATTAATGCCAATACCTTGCAATACACTTGTATTTACCATGTCATTGCTAGGTAAGTACCTAGTATATAGGGGACTGTATAAGGAAGCGTTACAAAAAAAGCAGGTAAAATAATGCACGCAGCAGGAAAAACGGTGGGTAAGCTATGAATATAGTAATTAGCAAACATAAAAAGGCACGTAAACACTGTTTTACAAATTGAAAAGGTGTGTCAACAGCATTTACATGTTTGCCTTTCACTACACCACTAAGGGAAAATACTAAAGGAATCTGCGACAGCATGCACATGAAGCTTAAGATTCTTCAGTCCGTTTCTTCCTCTTTTACCATCCTCCACCAACACCAGGCCTACTCTTATGTTTACCTGCAACCTAAGCTGTTGTTGCTGTTGCTGCTGCTGCTGTTGCTGTTGTTGCTGCTGCTGCTGTTGCTGTTGCTGCTGCTGCTGTTGCTGCTGCTGCTGCAGGCTGAGCGTACTAATAGGCTGATGCTGCCCTGGAGGCATCTGGCCAGGCAGGGACTGTGGCACCATGGCCTGCTGCTGGGAGTGGGGTGGCATTTGGGTTGGCTGGGGCTGCGGCACCTGAGCTTGCTGCTGTTGCTGTTGTTGTTGTTGCTGCTGCTGTACCATGTGCTGGATGGACTGGGCCTGAGCTTGGGCCTGCGCCTGCGCCTGGGCTTGGGCTTGAGCCTGGGCCTGAGCCAGCTGGAGCTGGAGCTGTTGCTGTTGGAGCCTGGACTGATGCAACTACAAAGAACAATTACATACTAATTACATGACAGGCATAATAATTAAACACGTATAGTCTGTATATTGTGAAACATAGACTACAGATTAGGCCTAACAGCTTAATTAAACAGCTATAGTCTGTATTGTGAAACATAGACTACAGATAAATTGCACACAAGCAGGATTAGCAACCTTTACACTGAATCAGTCTCTGTCAATGTTACCGTTTCAGCCATTGAAAGGTAACCCCCCCCCCCCCCCCCCCCCCCCCACCCCCCCACCGGTGCTGACCTGGTTTTGCTGTTGCTGCTGTTGGTTCTGTGCTTGTTGTTGCTGATTCTGATGCTGAAGCTGCTGGTTCTGGTGATGCTGCTGCTGTTGCTGTTGTTGTTGTTGTTGCTGCTGCTGTTGTTGTTGTTGTTGTTGTTGCAGTTGCTGTAGTTTTAGCTGCTGTTGGACTTGGAACTGCTGCTGTTGTTGCTGCTGCTGCTGTTGCTGCTGCTGTGCTGCCTGGAAGTGCTGGAACTGAATGGCCTGCTGCTGCTGTTGCTGCTGCTGAGCCATCTGCTGCATCTGCTGGAGTTGCCCAGGACCTCCTACTGCAGTAATACAGGGTATCGATGGGGATGGTGGGGAGTAGGGGGAAGTGGGATTAGAGGAGAAGGGGGTAGAGGAAAATGGGTAGGGGTAGATAAGAAGGGGGTGGGGGGAAGTGGGTAGGGTTAGAGGAGAAGAGAAAGTGGATAGGGGAGATGAGGGTGGACAAAAGTGGGTTGGGGTAGGGAGTAGGAGGTAGGGGGAAGTAGGCAGAAATTGTGCAATGTTTACTTCAGTAGATTTTAGTCTGTCAAAAGCAATGTGTCCTTTCTTCTATAAAACTAATATGAGGATATTATTCTCTAAACAAATAACAAATCCAAGAGACAATGGGAAAGGCAACTAGTGATAAAAAAGAGCACTGTGAATACCAATAGTGACCTGGCTCTGACTTACACACTTACAGACACACACACACAGCCATTTGCAATGCATTGAACAGTGTCTCCAAAATCTGTCCATCAAAGTGTTTTAAAATCTGGATAGAAGTCTTGATGAAGTTGTATGGAATTACATAACATCAACCAATAAAAAGATAAATGATCTTACGGGGCTGTTGGTTTCCTGCTTGCATGGCATGTTGCCCCATCTGCATCTGACCCATAGCACCCATGCCCATGGGGGTTCCAGTGGGCCGGGGGCCTATTCCAATGCCTGGGCCACCACCTGTCAGGGTCTGCAGGGCATTCATGGGGTCTGAAGTGAAACACAGAAATAAAATCACACAATGTTTATCACGTAAAGCACTGAGCATCAGCATCCCCAACTTGAAAACTGATTGCGACTGTTCTGCTTTTCTTACCTGGACCACCTTGTTGCTTTTTATCTAAAACAAACAAACAAAAAACATACATTCAAAAAACAGTTTGTGGTTAAAAAATCTATACCACAAAAATAAAACTACCGCATAATAATTAGAGACAATACTTACGAAAATCACGAAAGTGGATTATGAGTCTTGCTACAAGTGACAAATACTCCTCCTGTTCACGAACAGATAGAATAGTAGCTTTTACAAAATCATTTTTCACTGCGAAGACACTTGCATTTTCCAGAAATCACACAGCAAGTTTCTACTCACTCTGGTTTTTGCTTTCATGTAAACATGATTCTCCATTTCTTGGCTGCTCTTGGTGTGCGGGGTACCAGCTTTTCGCATGGCATCCTCACTGCAAAGAAGACAAATGATGTACAGAATACACCATTTACCATTTACACTGTTGGTCTATATGGTGTTGGGGGACGGTGATAATAACAATATAAACGGAAGTCTATAGTTTCCCCCCATTACGTTTAAGGCAGTACATTCCAGCCGCCAAAGTAACTGCGTGGATGCAGTACCAGCCACTGGATAACTCAGTTTCATTCAGAATGTAGCTAGAAATGTACCTAGCACGCTTCATAGAAAATGCCCCCAAAATAACCAACTTATGATTAGGCCGCAATGCTGACCAGTAGGATTTATACCGATATTAATTAACTTTCATTTTCCAAAATCGTAGGGGTGCGTAACATTGGCCACAACAGAACCGAAGACAAATTAGTCTGCGTAGGAAACTAGCTGGCTAGGTAGCTTTGCTAACGATGCCTAGCTAGTTGATAGGTTACATCCCACAACTGACATGACTTCTGGCGAAACCTTTTATGTTACGTCTGGAAAAAATACAGCGGTACGAATGCAATGGGGATTATGCCTATCCTTCCACGATACCCACAGGCAACACAGTATCCAAACTGTGTACTGCATGTAACAACGAAGCCCTTGTCGCTAGATGCGATACCTGTCCCGTACCACGCAACAGACCTTTGAACGGGGGATCTCCGAGAGGCCTTAAGTTATGGCAAACTGTATCTACAACATTATATTATAGTTAGCTTCTAGTCAGTCGCTATGATTTTAAATTCTTAAGGTAATATCTTACATTTGGGCAACAACTTTCTGGCGGAATCCTTGACTCCTCCAATCACTGTCTGCTCCTGAAACATCCATGCCTGACATCGTTCTTAGAATTATGACTAGAAGTAGAATTAGCAGCCCAACCCGTGCGAACAACTGACTAGCACGAGCACAAAACTACACACAACAGAACCATGAATATCCGTATTTTGACTGACGTCAGATTGAACTTCCGGTTACAAAATATACACATTTGTGTCATTGTATACATTAAACAAACATGAATCGACAGATTACAGCATGTGGAACTCTAACAGGAATTGTTGGTCTATTAGAAATAAACTATGACAAATTGGAATTGCAGACTCAACCTCTTTCAGACCAATTGCAATTATTTTTTTTAAAAACTTGCAAATAATGTAGGCCTTAAAACAGGTTTAAAGGTACTTTTTGATATCCAATTCCTCCTTACATTGGTGGTAGAATCAGCGGGTTTGTTGATGAAACAACAGGAACACAGCAAGCATGTTCATTTTAGCCTATTTGACAGCCCTATGTAACGAGGTGACACCTCTAGAGGAGCTTCCTTCCGCCTTGCTCGGAACAGATCAATCTGTTTCCTGCTAGAACAAGAAATTACTCAGCACCTCAGTATGGTTTCAACCATTGCTTACAAAGCTTGGTTACTGCTGTAGCAAAGTCATACTCATTGCCAGTCATTACAATTTGTAGAAAGTTGTGAAATGTACAATGTAATAACGTAGTTGTATAAGCATGCTATGTGAACTTGGTTAATTGGGTGCACAAGGAAAACTGAACTTTTAGTTTTCTCTCAATTGTTTAGATTTTTTAAACCAATAAGTCAGAGGTGGCGTGTGGGAACTGGCAGGCATGTAACAACTAAGACCAGGCAGAAATAGATCCAGATCTATTAACATTCAAGACAGTGTTGCAGAGATGAGGTGACCAGGCATTCCGCCAGCCCCTTCATAGAGTATTGTCACAGAAGGCATGTCTAATCTCAGAGGAGAAGAAGAAGTTCAATGAAGCTCTTTGTCAATGTTTAACTGCCTCTTTCAGCACCTAAATGACTGACAATTCAGACTGCTCATGATCATTTCCTCTAAATGTTTTACAAGGAAACATGAAACATGAATTGTACTATAGGCCTGTTTAGCAAATATAGCCTACAGGTTGTCCAGCCTACATAGGGATGTGTTTCATTGGAGTTGATCCTGTCGAACTAGCTGAATTTTGGATATGTATACTGTTGACTGGTAGACAGAATGGTATTTAATTTATCTTTGTACATAAGTGCATTTAACAAGTAAACATATCTCATCTTATCTTATCTGAATCTCTAATGGAATAAAATAAGGTTCAGCCTATGTATTAACATTGGACAGAATGTGCACTGTACACATGCGTGTATTTTGACAACCGTCTGCAAATAGGGCTGACACAATTAATGGAAAAATCTCCATCAGTGCTGAATGTCTGTAAAGAGAAGGCTCAGTTTGTTAATGGGATATCCTTGGCTGTACAGAGGCTGTATGCTATTGCATACAGAATAGAAAATGTGTATATCTTTGGGATCACGTGACAAATGAATATTATAATAAAAGTGTGGTTTTCCCCAAGTTTGAGCCGCTGATGTGAGGCTTGAGCAACACCCTCAAGGCGTCAATGACGTGCAGGCAGACAGGGAGCGCGCAGACCCGCCCTCGGACGCCATTTCTCAGTAACACACTCGGCTGGAGGATAGGAGCTGAATACTAATAAGAGGAACGATTAAAAAATACCAAACCAACTTATTTTGCAAGAAAGGAACACAGAAGTAAACGACAACAGGAGGTGCGGACTCTAAGATTTGATTCTGGTTATGATGCCGACCGGGAGCGCATTCACATGATAGTGAATGTATTTTTTGTCTGAAGACGTGTTGCAGGCCGCCATTTTTGTTACTGCCTCAAAAGTCTGTCTGGAGTCAAAAAGGGGTTAGCGCAAATATCACGGATCGTGTCTCGAACGTACAAAGAAGAAGGCCGGATCAAACAATCTTGGCCGAAATTGTCAGACTTTATGTGCGTTGCATCGACATGTAGACCAGCTTGCAATTGTAAGTGAGGCGACCTTTTCCGTAGTGTAAACTGACAGTGACTGGATATAGCTATATTGTTTCATAAGCTAGCTAACGTTACTTTTTTCGGAAGAGGGAACGGAAAGGGGAACCTTTATGGGTTATTGTTGCACGAAGCCTCTTACGTTCGGCTGACTTACTGGTGTTTTTTACTTAAGGAACAAATCTTGCACCATTCACGAGAGCTAAAAACCAACACAATGCATCAAAGTTGGCTCATGCTAGTCCCAGCCTGTCTGTGAGACGTCAGGTTGCGATTCCAGTGTTCTGGAGAAAGCACTCTGTTCGTTGGAATTACAGGGAAAGTGTTGTAGAATCCACTTCCATTTCCTATTTATTGTTTATTAGTAACGTGTATGTTAGTTATTATTTTTTGATTAGTTAATTTATATCGGTTTAATCATGTCATCTGCAAGGTTCGATTCTTCAGACCGTTCTAGTTGGTATTTTGGGCCGGTTTCGCGGCAGGAGGCACAAAATAGGTTACAAGGACAGAGGCATGGAATGTTTTTAGTTAGGGATTCATCCACATGCCCTGGTGACTATGTGCTGTCGGTATCGGAAAACTCAAAAGTTTCGCACTATATCATAAATTCTTTACCAAGCAAGAGGTTTAAAATCGGAGACCAGGAGTTCGAACACCTTCCTGCGCTTTTGGAGTTCTACAAGATCCATTACTTGGACACGACTACTTTGATAGAACCTGCCCCCAGGTAAGATTTGCGGCATTTGGTATGGGTGTTTGGCAGCCTTTCCTCCTTTCATGTTAAACTGCTTTCTTCCGCTTTCCAACCCATTATATGCATCATTGGGCGCTGAAATCGTTCTCAGACACACCTCCATGAACTGAATATGCAGAAAAATAAAAAAAACGAGTCTGTTCATATTATGAAAATGTCTTGCCAATTGTTTGAGAAAATATTCTGTTATTCAAATAATTCTGTCAGCTGATGCCGCCCAATTAAAAATTCTGCTCAGTATTCATGATTGACAGCGATTTCGTAAGCAGCTTGCTTGTTGAACCATTTTCTGTCGCAAGTGCAGACCCAAGGCTGAAGTCCTCAGCTAGGTGATGTATGAAAGTTGCATAAGACCTGAGATTTTACCCAATAGAATGCCTGTTCAGAGGGGGGCTGTCACTGGTGGAATGCACATGAACTTTGCATGCATGCAGGGCTCTGAAAGACGCTCGAAGTCAAGTTCTCATTGATTACCCCAGCCCCAAACATACATTGCAGTTTTTGTCATGACCTTCAGCAGATGCTTCCAGGTAGCTGAACGCTGTGCCATAATTGAGTTGGTGATTTATTGTTCTCTCTTCTTCAAGGCTCCATCACTCAGTTCTCAGCAGTGGCCCTATCCAGCCTGGCGAGGAGAATGTGGAGTATGTGCGGACTCTGTACGACTTCACGGGCAATGACGCCGAGGACCTGCCCTTCAAAAAGGGCGAGATCCTCATCATCCTGGACAAGCCGGAGGAGCAGTGGTGGAGCGCCAAGAGCAAGGAGGGCCGCGTGGGCATGATCCCGGTCAACTACGTGGAGAAGCTGATGCGGCCTCCCCACCCCGGGCAGGCTGGGCTCTCCACCCGCAACTCCAACAGCTACGGCATTCCCGAGCCCGCACACGCCTACGCCCAGCCCCAGACGCCCTCGCCGCTGCCCCCCGGCACCCCGGGAGCGGTCATCAACCCGCTCCCCAACATGCAGAACGGGCCAGTCATGGCCAAGGCCATCCAGAAGCGGGTGCCCTGTGCCTACGACAAGACCGCCTTGGCACTAGAAGTAAGGGATCTCTCTCTCTCTTTCCCTCTCTCTTTCTCCCCTTCCCCCTCTCTCTCTCTCTCTCCCTCCCTCTCTTTCCCTCTCTCTCCCTCTCTCCTTCTTTCTCCCTCTCTCTCCAATGTAAGAGTTCTCTTTCTATGTCTCCCTGTCTTTCCTCTCTTTCTTTCTTTCTTTCTCTCTCTTCCTCCCTCTCTCTAATGCACACTTTACCCCCATATGCATTATATTGCAGTCACTTTAACACTTGCACTCCTGTCAGCTCTGTCTCCCTGTGACTGACTTAATTGCTTTTGCTGATGGTCAGGGAGTTTTATTTCCACAGAGACTGCGGAGGGGGTGATTAATTTGACAGGGCATGAATGTTTGATGGACGTGTATTCATGGCAGCAGGCTAAGAAATGAAATGTGGGTCAGAGTGCCCTGGTTTGATTTGATAAGTTTTGATTTCGTCTTTTGAGTGGGTCTTTCAGTCCAAGCACGCTTAAAAAGCCTGTGCATCTGTAAACTGGGAGCCTTTAGAGTCCATCTTCTAGGCTCTGTTGGAAAGCAGCCTGGTTGGTCTGCTTGTGCTTTTTGGGGGGAGTGGAGGCAGAGCTTTAAAACCATCTGTCTCTGTTGACATAAGTCAGGGACATGTTGAGCTGTTGGCTGTCCATGTGGAGTGGAAATGCGAAAAGTAATTTGGTGGCACAGACTCCAGCATCGAGTGTGTCCATCTGTGCTCGAAACTCCTAAGTCCGGGAGAGGGTTGTCAACTGTGCTTTAGAGGCTGGATCAGTGGTATACCCCCCCCCCCCCCCCCCCCCCTCCTTAAATTAAAATAATGTACCCACCATTCGGGTGAAACAAAGTGTTCTCAGTCTAACCCTCCTGGCTAGGAAAAGAAAATAAACCCCAAATCCGAAGATTACAATGCAATCAAGCCAGTTTTGATGGGCTTTGGTGCACTTGATTTGTGAGTTCCCCTGACTACAGAAAATTGTTACTAGTGGTAGCTGGAAAGACTGGGATTATCATGTAGTGGTGAAACCCTGCTTGTGTTATAAGTTAATAAGAGAAAAAAAGGAAGGAAGAGGAGGGTAAGTAGGATTAAGGGACCTCAATTGCTAAGCTAACACAGTTAGCCTTTCTTAATACCTTTAAGATTATCACATCAGGTATTGTGACCTAAATTAGAGTTCAGCCAGGGAGTGGAGGATGTGTCAGCTTAATCATGAAAGGATATAGATGGAAAAAGCTTGTCCCAATAGAAACAACCTTACAACTCCACACAGTTTCGAATTGGGTGCTTGCTCGCCATGTTAAAATGCACAGTAACCGCAGATCTTTGTAGAAAGATGTCAGTCACTGTCACCTCCCCCCTCAAACCCTTCTTACACACCCACACTCACACCCACAAACATACATACATTACCCCCCCCCCACACACACACACACACACACACATAGTGTGTATGTGCACCGTGAGTGCGTTCTTGACGCTCTCTAATCGACCACAGTGCGGTGGCGTCTGTGGCGACATGCAGGAAGAGAGGAGAGCATAGCGGCCGTGGCGCTCCTGTGGTGGTGACACTCACTCACTCTTCTTCTGCACTGGCCATCGTCATTGCTCAAGTCCGCGTTTTAGACGTCCATGTGCGTGAGGTCGCCGAGGGACTTTCCTCACAGTATTACTCACACCCACTCGCCACGCCTGACTAATCATCGACATGCTGCCAGGCATCATTCTGTAAATAAGTGTGGGTGGTGGTGGTGGTGGTGGTGGGGGGGGGGGTTGCTTTTGCATATGTGCTCCTATCTCCTTGCTCATATATTATCAGGCTACATCTATGACTAGGTCTGACTAGGTTTCTTTCTTGCATAAGAAAGATGCTGTTGACACCTACCAAATCCAAACATTTATCTTCTGTGATGCCTCTGCAGGTCACCGTGAAGCTGCTTTTGAAACAGTCAGCTCCAGTTTGTAATGAGTAAATGAATTTGCTTCATTATAATGTTCCTGAGTGTAGACCTTTGTGTGTATGAGTGTGTTCCTGTTTGCTTGATCTGTTTTTCATTCAGACAATAGTGTTTTGAAAGGTCTGCATCTTGTTGCCATGGCCCCTGGTGCCAGCCATTATGTCCTCGCTCTCTGGCCCTGTGACCTGGCTCTGGCTTGTCGAGCGAGCGGCCAGAGAGCAGCTCTATTTTTGCGTGCGTAGGAAGGTGATGCCTCTCTGCGGTATAGGGTTCAGGACGGTCCCTCATGGCCTCCGACGCACACCCACTGGAATGCCATGCCGTAAATCAAACCGTCTTGTCTGACTGGATCTTGTACACGTACACACAAACACACACATACATACACACTCTTTTTCAGGCAGATACACATGTACGTATACTGCAGTGCAAAACACAAGACATGGCGCTCCTTTTCTAATAGACTGTTCGAAAAAGTGCCCCTTCTAGATTTTCAGACAGCACCACCTGGATTAGAAAAGTCTACGATTTGTCGTTCATGTCGTGTCAAGAGATGTTAAATCGCACACAAAACCAAGTTGTGGGCAAAGCATTGTCGGTCAGTGTCTTAGTTTAATACTGAGTCAGTACAGTTTTTTTCTGTAGTTTCTTTTTCAATCATTTCAGAGCTATGCTTGGCCTCTTTCAAAAACCCCAGTGGTTACAGATGGGCATCTTAGCATTGCCTAGCTATCAACAGACTGAAATGAAACGGTAACGCTCAAGCATCTGGTCTTTCAGAATGGCAAGTGGCGTGCGTTTTTCTTTCTTTGTGTATGTTAATCATTTAAAAGCTTTACCAGCTGTCTGTACTCGGTATGCAGGCTGGCACGCTCTTGTGTGCTATGACTGTGTGACTGTGTGACTGTGAATCAGTTTTTCGACGACCTGTCTGTATTTTTGCGATAGCAGTGGCATAAGTGCTGGTGTTGTAATAGAAAGGACAGCAGACCCTCCGTGGAAGCCCCTGTGCTTCAGTAGTGATGTGCTGTGGCACCCTGTATTACTATATACTGATGATGATGATGATGATGAGGAGGAGGATGCAAAGGCATTTGTTGTGCAAGTGAGAGTGATGGTGGTTGGGGGACGCAGCTTGCCTGTGTCCTTAAAACCTATTTTTTTCTTCTTTCTCTCATATATACACACAAACACACACTTTTTTCTCTCTCCCCTCTTCTCTCTCTCTCTCTCTCTCTCTCTCTCTCTCTCTCTCTCTCTCTCTCATTCTCATTCTGTCTCATTCTCATTCTGTCTCGCTCTTGCTCGCTTTCTCTATAATCCGTGATCGGATTCCTGGCTCACCTTCTGTAGCTTTTTTATCTGTAGTTTCACAGCGTGCACATATTGCCGCCAGTCTGCACAATATGGCCCAGACCTTAACGCTGACAGATTAGGGTCACGTCAGAGCTTTAGATTGCCCGAGGTTTGACATGCCCTCTCATTTCCAGAAATATTTGAATGAATTGCGCACCACACACCTGGTTATTCCAGATTTTTAAAGTTGGAAATGAAGATATATCTGAGAAGGTTTAAGTGACCTACATTTGTGCAGTATAACAAAACCAGAACAAAATATTCTTTTTTCGTTTTGTTTTTCTTGTCGGCTGTTTTTATTATATGCACCTAATTAAAACTCTCTCTCTCTCTCTCTCTGTTTTCTCTCTCTGTCTCTCTCTCTCCCTCTCTCTCCCTCCTCTTCTCTTCAGGTGGGGGACATTGTGAAGGTGACTCGGATGAACATAAGCGGGCAGTGGGAGGGCGAGGTAAACGGCCGGAGGGGACTCTTCCCCTTCACCCACGTCAAATTGTTGGACGCCCAGAATCCGGACGAGAGCGAATGACATGGAAGCACCTGCTTTCCAGCCTGCCCTGCCTTTCAGCCATCCTCTTGCTCGCTTCAACCCCCCCCAGCCCCGACCCCAGTACATGTGTATTGACACCCCCAAAACCCCTACCCAGTCCCTAGCTATCTGCCGAGCGTCTCTTCAGAGAAATTTAAAAGCGTTGTGCGGCTTTTGATTGTTTACAGCCATTTCCGTACGGTTCCTAACCCATTTCCCTTGCCAACATGGTCACAGTATTTTTTGGGCTGATTTATGTGTTCTGATTTTTAAGGTTTTGTTTTTGTTTTGTTTTGTTTTTTTCCCTCAAAAGTGTCTGGATATTTCAAGGGCCTCGATGTGTTGCTCTGTAGACATTGGGATGATGTATTTGTGCGCTCTAACACTCACAGTGCCCCAACTTCACCTTTTCATCTCCTCATTACCTCTCCCTCCCCCCTTCCTCTCTCCATTTCCCCTTTAGAAAAAAAATCATGACTTGTGAAATTGAATCAAAGCATGGACTTGGGCACCCATGGGCCAAAGTACATATGTGACCACCTTCGTGGACATCTCTGGATTATCGAGAATGATGAAAGAAAGAAAGAAGGGAAGGAAGAACATATTTGCTTAGTCAGTGTCAGCAAAAGAAGCAGCCGCAGCAGTTTCTGCTGCTGCAGTAGCCCTGTTTGGAGGCCATCTTGCCAAGCCCTGTACCCAAGCTGTCCGAATCATTCACGTTGTATATTAATTCTACACAGACACTGGCTGCCTGCTGCATCCACAGCAAGAGGCGAAACTCAAATGGTGTGCGAGTGAGTGAGTATGTGAGTGAGCGAACGAGTGTGTGTGTGTGTGTGTGAGGGAGCCTGTGTAAAAGAGGAAACAGCCCTGCTTTTTGGTAGGAGATGGAAGAAGAGAGACTTTGGTGGGAAGTTACCAATTCATGTGTCCTGCTTTAGTAGCGTTAATGTGCTAACCGGTCTGCCATTTGTAGCCTTGTTTTTATTTCTTTTGTGCCATAACACGCAACCTGTTAATCACAGGTGTACTGATCAGCTGGGTTGGATTTCATGTGCACTTTTTTTGAGGGCTTGTGATTTACGGTTAGTGCAAGAAAAAGGGGGAAACTTGGAACAGTAGCCAAATTTAGTCAAAGTAGTCTAGTTTGGTAGCCAAGACGAGACTCGGGACAGCCATCTCTCACAGTACCAGGTCCATGCCTTCATCTCAAGACCATCATCGTCTGGACGACCTGTCTCTTCTCGTCTCTTTCGTGACTTTTAGAGGGTGAATGTGGGTCATGCTTCCGGCGTCTTCTCCCTTTTTGTACCACGGACGATGTCCCCCCCACATTATGTCTGAAGCCTAGAGCAGACACCCATTGCCATGTCTCCTCCAGTAGTGCCAGAGTTCGCGTCGTGTGGTTTGTCTGCACAGGCTGGATGGCAGACGACACACAGTCAGGTTTCTGCTGTGACCGAGAAAAAGACAAAAGCAGTGCTTGCCATCAGGAGCTCACTCTTGTTTTTTGTTTTTTTTTTTTTTGTTAAAATGGTAGAATAACATCGCTGTGCAAACTATTGTTTTTCTTTTTTGACTCTCTGTGGTCATATTTCCATTTTTTTTTTTTTTTTGTCTTTCAGTTTTGTCCTTATCGGCCCGCTTTTGAATCAAGCATTTAATGTGTGTTTGAAAATAAAACGGTTTCAAAAAAAAAAAAAAGAAAAAGAAAAATGTGTTGACCGAAGGTGAATTTCTGGGGGAAAAAAAAGAAATGGCGTGGGAATAAGAATAAAACACAAAAGGGATTCAAATGCTTGTTGGTGGCCTCAGTGCATGACCTCCTGGCCAGTGAGGGGAGGGGCTGTATCCTCCTCCTGGTCAAATGCTGCTTCGTGTCGTTCTTTCCTTTCCGACATGACCTGGAACTGTACATTTCCCCTACAATCTGGTTCAGTCCCAAACGTACGCTGTGGCACCCACAATCCCCCACAATGTCTCCCAGACCCTTTTTTCTTTCCGTCACATTGAGCAATACACAGGTTTTATTCTCTCTTTAACTTTTAACTTAATTTTAAAAAGAACAGCGACGTTTTAGTTTTCCCCAAATGGCATTAACAGTATTACTGTGCTTTGGGTCTCTCTTTCTAGACAAGCCTTTCCATTTGATCTTACCTTAGTTTGAAACGAAAAAAAAAAAAATTGTGCCTTTTTATGTTTTCTTATACCATTGTGTTAATAATTCTCATGGTTAACACCCGTGCCGGTATAACGCATAATGTACAGAACGAGTAAATAAAATTTACATCTACTTCTCTAAGTGGCTCTGGCTTGCTTCCTGTTAACACTTGATCTTATCACTGCACACTGTCTGCTTCTCTCTAGTTCGCAAATTCACAAGCGACCGCAGTGTCATTAGTTGGCCTGAAGGAGAGTGAGTGTGTGTGTGTGTGTGTATGTATGGTTTGAGTCATGTGGAGAGGAGATTTGGAGCATGGGAAAGCTGTCAAGTCCCTCGATGAATCTCCAGTAGCCCAAGTCGTGATTGAGACAGAACCCAGGAGAAAGGAGGCAATTAGCGAATCTTAATGAAGTGCTAATAAAAGACAATCACATGTACGGAACACGACCCAGACACAGAAACTTCTCAAGGTTATGCCTTTGTTTTATTTGGTGGTTTATAAACTGGTGCTGATTTGGGATCTGTCAGGCCTGGCTTTGTGTTATGGACGGCAAAATAGCTTACAACAATCAAGTTAATCCCACAGATGGATGTTGTTCTAGCCATGTTGTCCACACCACCTTGCATATTGAAATGGGAATCTTTCACTTTTAAACTCAGAAATGAGGCCAAACTCCCCCCCCTGATACGCCCACCAGGCTTTGCACTTGATTAAAAATTGAGATCCACATATGTGGCCCCAACGTGAATTGGAGTGGCTATTTTGTGGGATGACCTGAAAGGGATGTGGTGGCATCAGCCTGCCCTCTGCTGCTCCTGTGCCCAGCTTCTTTGGCATGGAGGCAAGACGAACAGTCTGTTCCCTACCTCTTGAGAAAACTCTGACTAGCAACTGGAGCCTAGAAAAAGCAATGCGCCATGTTGGCACTGTGTTCTGGCTAGCTTGGTTTAGAAATACTTGCTCGCAAACAGGATTTACATGCTCTGAATACTCAAGCTACAGATACAGTAATACTGAAACCCCACCTCTGTCCGCATCTCTGGTAAACAAGGAAGGACTACCGCAAGAGGGAACTGAAATGCGTTCTGCAAATCTACTCAGACTAGGATGTGGTGCAGACTTTAGTGTTCAATTTGCACTTCGTGAGAACAACTTGACATGAAAGAGAAATGCAGCACTGGAATAAAATGCAAATGGATTACTTTTGACTTGACACATCTAAAAATGTTGGGCCCTATGAAAGAAAGCTAGTTTGGGAACTCTTAATGCTGTGTTAATAACAATATTAAAAATGTCCTCAAAGGGCCTGCTGTCAATGTGTGGCCCTCTGAATTGTCCCTTTTTTTCCAATGGCTGTGCCTCTGCTTCCACTTTCTATTCAAATCTGCCAGGGTCTGTACTACATTGGTAAATGATCTGGGCTTGTGTACGTAGGTGGACAGGGAGAAAGGTGTTGTGGGTGCTGATAGCTTGTTCACGTATAGTCTGCAGATGGTGTGATATGGGTGTGTGTGGTGGCACTGGTGGGTGATCTGTGTGTACAGGTGCAAACCAGCTTGAAAGCCTGGCTTTTGGGACATAGAACAGTGGTTCATTACAACAGCTCATATCACACTGAGGAATCACACTGAGGAATAGTTATGTAACCCCAGGGCTTTTTTCTCCACCATCTCTTCTGTTGTGTGGCACAGCGAAGTACTGTTGTTTGCTTCATCACTTTCTTGGCAAAAGAACTTCAACCAATTATGCCAAGGAAATACCTGGAAAATGTGTTCCCTCCTAGAAATGAACCCCATCAAGTATTTCACATCTGACTTGTTCTCTTGTTTTACCAGAGGAGGGCAGACCATTGCTTAATTCTTCTCGCAGAGGATCTTCAAATCTTACATTTTTACTTTTAATAGTTTATTACCTTTGTTGTTGCAAGGGATGTTCAGGGATGCATGATATTCCATTATGGGTTGGTTTTAAAGTGGTTAAGGTCGTGACTGGTCATATGTGATAACATCTAATTAAAAAAATGCTTGGATGGGTGAACAAATTCTGAACTTGAGTCATTGCCATATGGCAGTGTTTTTTTAACTGGAGAATAGCATAACACACAAGCTGATGTCTTGTTTAATGTCAACATTGTTTTAAATAATCACATTTCTCTCTCACTCAGTTTTGGTGCTCAGTCAGAATGCTTTGTCACTCTCACCTCTTCTCTATTTCTAACACCTCCATACAATGGCAAAAGACCTTAACATACCTGAAACTGAAAAAATGTCTTTAAAAACTTCCACTTGCATGTGTTTTCAGCATTATGATAAAGATGGCAACAAAATTAACACAAGGCATTTGGGCACGTGATAAAACTGATATTAATTGTTCCAAAACTAACTTACAACATTCAATTGAAGTTATGGTCTTTTGCCTTTGTATAGCAATAAAGGCTATCCCGTGCTTCCACCCTTTTAGGCAAATTAGATTAGGTCAACCACAATTGAGACGTTATCCTCAAGAATCCTAACAAATATATAAGATGTGTACAGAAAATATATTTCTGTCTGTCTTAAAACCAGTTTAATTCAATGTCGTGTCTGTGTGCCTGGTTTGACTGGTTTGGCAAAAATTGATAAAATAAAAGCCCTTTAGGCTTGATGGGTCAGCACAGGGGCTGTGGTAAGATCTATAAAAGCCCACCACCCCGCTGTTGTCCCTCATAAAGTAGCCACAGGATAGGGGGGCCAAATGGCTGTGGAGTAGACCAAGGGTCTGAGCCCGATCAAAAGGATACCCGGAGTGAGAGAATCACTTCTTGCCATTTGGCACTCAGGAACAGGAAATGGAGTACCCTCTGCTTTGCTATTGGTCAATTAGTCTGCTGCATATAGGATGTTTGGCTTGTCTAAATCTCTTCAGGTTTCAGACTTGGGCCTTCTCATGTTTTTCCATCACATTTACAATGCAATTTTGCATTCGTGAAAGCTAAAGAGCACATTTGTTCCTGTGATCAGAATGTATTTAATTCAGAATATGCACTGTATATATTTTGTGTCTAGTGACATTAGATTTTCTGGACACTGTCATAACTCATATTTTACTCTGCAGTAACAAGTAAAAAGCTGTGACAGACAGTCTTTTATCAGTGCCTCGCAACGCAAAGTGAAGTCCAAAATTTGTAGGTTATGCAAAAGAAAATTTGCAGATACAAAGGTTTTGCCCTTTAGGCCAACTTTATAGTTGCAGATCAGTTTATCACACTACCTCTACCTGATAATTACAAAGAAGACTGTTTTATTGCATGCAGCCTACTAGTAGTT
Organism: Setipinna tenuifilis; assembly: GCA_030347295.1. NCBI lineage: Eukaryota > Metazoa > Chordata > Actinopteri > Clupeiformes > Engraulidae > Setipinna > Setipinna tenuifilis. Next base: position 23,683,004 of record CM059273.1, read on the forward strand.
AATCATTCTTCAAACTGATGTAGGCTAAGCCAGGCTAATGCAATGTC
>CM059273.1:23683150-23723150 GCA_030347295.1 Setipinna tenuifilis
ATCATTAATCTCTCTCTTTCACTGCCATAAATCAGTTCTTTCTATTCATGACTGCAATTACCTTTTCCCATGAGTTCCCTCTTCTCTGAACCCTTTGGCAAAGGGGTTATGGTCAATCTTTAGTTTTGTAATCTGAAAGTAGACAAGGAATAAAATGACAATTATTCTTTCCTTTCACAGAAACAGACACATCATATATTCTTGGAAAAGAAATGGACTGTGTTCTAAGTGTTCACTTATTCATTGTGTCGTGCTCTTTACTGTGCATCAGTCACATTGAGTGATTCACATTGTTCATTACATAGTAAACGAGTGAACATTTTTTAAATTCCCATGATTCATGTATGATTCTGAACCGGGGGAGCCGAGTCTCTTGCAATGGCTGACCTTGCTATTCTGGTAGGCAGTGACAGCAGTGAAACAGGTCTCTGTGAAGGTGAAGGTCTGGAAGGGGGCCCAGCGGACACTGTACAGGTCATCTGCCTGAACCACATGGAAGCGCGGCTGGTAGCGATGCATGGAGTGCAAGATAATCTGTGGAAAAAACAGAGAGCAACAAATGTTATTTTACGTTAGCGTGCAGGATCCTAACATACATTAAGGTGATTCTGAGGGTTTCTTTTACTGGAATAAGTTCAGCCGGTGCCTGGATAAGATTAACCCAAATATGGTTGAAACATGGTTTGAAATTGTTTTTGACACCAGGTCTAACTCTCTCCATATGATGTTGTAAAAAAATACACAGGGAAACAGTGTCCTGTGCCTAGGCTTTGTACTTTACAGTGTTAAGGTTGTGTCTGTGTAAATGCACATCTGCATCCAATAGATCACTGAAAACATCTGTAAGTGCAGACTATTGTGGGTTCAGTACATGCTGCATCATCTGATAAAACCTTAAGATGACTACAAGAGAACAATAAACTCATAGTTGCCAAAGGGAATTATTGCAAGGGATTATAATCAAGAACCAGCATTTACATCAACTCTCTCAAAGTGATTCACACCATATCTTCACATTTTTCTGTTTGTGTGTGTGTATATACATATGTATGGTCATGCTGTTTTATACATATTTATAAATTCTTTTCTAGTACTTAAATTATTTTTATAGACTGAATGACTGATACATTGACTGGTGAGCACTTTATTGTACCTGCAACAATGACAATAAAGATCAATTCTATGCTATTCTTGTGGAGATGAAAAATAGGGACGTACATGGCCATGGGGGTCCAGGGTGTTATTGGTGAGCTTGAGCTTGAGGAGAGAGATGGACTGCTTCATCCAGTGACTTCCTGGCGCAGGGGAGTCTGGGTGGACGTAGGTCCGGCATGGAGGCTGCGGCTCAGCTTTACCCGCTACCTCCCACTGCTCCTTATTCCACTGAAGAGAGAGAAAGAGAGAGCTTTTGAGTTTTCATATACATTACAGTTCTTAGACTTTCATGTCTGTTTTAGATCAATGAGCATGACCCTAAGTGTTTTTTTAAGAAAATCTTTTTTCCCTTGTTTTCCCACAATGGAACCGTCCTTTGGAACCAAACATATGGCTGAAATTCAACGGTCTGCCATAGGTTGGGCAAGTCGAGTGATCTACAGTGATTTCCCAGCAGTTGCTTTTCTTGGGGAGGGGTTAGCATATGGGGGTTGTGTGTGATAAAGTCTCCTGGCAGAAAAACAGGAAGTGATAATTGCCTTTGATATGCATTGTCTGCCCAGTCAGCTCTGAGGGGGAGGGGGTGGGGCACTTTGGGGGAGACAGTCTCTAAAAACTAGCCCCCCAAATTTTTGGCCTACCCTGAAGGTAGACTATATTGTATTGTATATATTGTGAGTATTTTTTTATTATCTCAGACATAATTGTGAAGAAAGTTCCATTGAGCTTAGCTCGTGTCTTACCTTATATCTGAAGTTGTCTACAGGAACCATGTCCACCATAATAACATAGTTAGCGTAGGGAGACAATCCTGATACACTGATGTTACAGTGAGGAAACATTCTCCTAAAACACACAAAAAAGATTTTTTAATGAGAGAGAGCCATTAAAATCACTACTAATGCATATGGATTAACCCTAGGCTTGCATGCCTTTTACATAAGCAGTTTTAGCTGCAGAGTAAACACCATTTCATACCATCGCATTGGCACACTAAAACGTCCCTTTCCTCATTCTTTGAAAGTGTAAAGGTCACAATAAAGGCGTTTCTTCTTCAGTATTTCTTTCTTACCTGCCAGCTTTGGTGATGATCATCTCTGTCCCCAGGTTATGGAAGGAGCTCCAGAGGTCAGAGTTCTCCAGGGTCATCCTGATGCTGCCCTGCTGATAAGGCTCAGCTGATGCAGCTGCGGAGGATGAGGAGGTCATGCTGGAAGAGTGCTTGAAGTCTGCAGAATTAGGTAGAAAAAGGGGCACATAAAGATGAATGAAAAAGTGAATTAATACAGATAGCAAAAAAATACAAAAAATACAGTTACACAAAGTTCAGTGTATGACTACAGTAACTGTCAACATGAAGTGTGCCTAGCCAAAGTCCAGTGATCCCACCTTGAACTAGATGCCCAAGTTAAGGCATGCAACATAGAACATTGATAACATAGCAAGTAATTAAATATTGTGACTTACCAGTAATGTATTGCATTCCCTTGGGCACAGATGTCACAGGGGTTTCTGCAGATTCCTGTAGAGGTGTGAGAGTACAGTGTCCTCGGCAGTCGATTTCCAGTTGGGGAATTCAAACAGCACAGAGTTCAGGTTCAACTGCTAGTCCATTGGCTTTGTGCAGCAAGGCTTCACCTTACTTGTTGTGCAGCTGTATGTTCTCTGAATTGTCCTTGCCTGCCACTCCTCGCAAAAAGACAGAGGTGACTCCAAACCAAAGTCTGCTTGAAGGATTCTGGAACTTCACTGTAGCATCTGAGAGTCAAGGTAAGAATAAACTGTGGGTAGGTGGGGTCTGTGACCTCACGAGGGTGGGGTGTGTTTCATTGAAAGTGAGAGGAACCAGGAGCACCCCTTTGAAGTAGCCCTTTGACACCCCCCCTTGCTCGTTTTTGTGGGAGGAGGGGGGTGGGATTACTGTCTGCCGTACTGTTGCATGTAATTATTAGATGGATGGGGGGTTCTCTCCTGCAAAACTGTCTTTAGTGGAAAGACCCAAGTTTTTGCAAAATAATTGTGTTTACTATCCATGCATGAATTTAAAAGAAAAAGAAAACTGATACAACTATTTTATCAAGGGTCTCTGCCAGCATGGCAGCAGTACTAACAAAGACTTTAGAGCAGAATTTCTTTCCTTACTTTGCATTCTATACATGGCTTTGCAATAATAGATGCACACATTCACATCAGAACATGAAAGTTATGGTTAATCTAGTTGTAGACATTTTAGGCAACTATATCTAAACTATAAAAACCATACCACATCTGTCTGATATTGAAAGGAGGAGCTAGATGTCACATTTAGCAAAGTCATGGTGACCTCTTTTAGGAGCAGTGCTTTCATGAAGCCATATTTTATGCTCTGATTAAGATACATGGGATTATTTTTGGTAACAGCAACCAGCATCCCTTTTATCTAATCTACCTTTATGTTAAACAATGATCGAGTTATTCCTGAACAAATCTCACAGCCTTTGGCGATGTGTACATTTTAGAATTTTAGAAGTACAGTAGTTTGTCCTCACAACCATTAAGGCCCTCCTCTGTCCCTCTTGTTCTGAATGTGTCTTGTTTGTTTAAATGGCCCATAGCCTGGGGCCAGACCTCTCTCTCTTTCCCTGTGTGTATTGGAGGATATGTCTGTGTGTCTACCCTTGACAATGGAGGAGATGGTGCCTTTAATCTGGCCTTGCTGCCAGGGCAGAGGGTAGGGTCTCTCTCAGGGGCCCAGCAGTTAGCAGCCTGTTACAGGTAGGCCTCCAGCAGCGGGGGAGTCTGTGATCTGTGATTCCCCCCTCCACGGGTGAGCCATTTGGGCCTGCTCTGATCCCCTAATGGGCCAGTGAAAGGCTGGAGCACCCTGTCTCCCCTGCTATAGAGATGCTAAATGCACAGATAGACCAGCCATGAGGGGACGTTCACACAGATGCAGCATATCCTCCCAACCATTACTTGCTATCGTGCCTCATACAAACAGCCGTTGCTTTAGGGAGTAGTTTCAAAATGGGCGTCTTGCCCAATTGCTCTCTGCAAAGCGTTGTTTTTTTTTGCAAATGTGTATAGGTGTTCTTTTATGCTGTGCACAGAAAAAAATACTGCTAAATGTATTAGTTTTGCTATAGATTATGTAGTGTTCTGCATTATGTAGTCTCTTAATGTGCATCTACCATGTGGTCTCTGATCTTTACAGACATATCTAGACTACATCTGTCAGAGAAACGTCTATAAGTATATTTTCGTGAGAAAGATGTACGCATGCCTGTTCCATTCAAGCACTCTGCTAGCTTAGGGCATCAAACAGTCCTACTATGGATATTTTTGAACAAAATGTTTGAACCCAAATTTAAAGCTGTGACTTTGTCACATAGCGTTTTCCCCCATAATCAGCATGGCATCTAATACATACTAAAAATACAGCCTTCTAAGTTCTTATACAGACATCCCTCTTCTGGTCGCACTCCAGTCTACATGTTAGTATCAGTTCTGCTATCTTCAGCAAACTAACCTCAACCAACATGGTTTCATTTTCTGTGGATCAGTCTAAGAATAAAGCAGTCAACTTGTCAACTTGTGTTTTTCAAACTTTAAGCAACGCACACGCTCACTAATATGTTCAGTGCACATGCACGTTCACTCAAAAACCATTTTCCCTAACATTGCAAACTCTTACGCCCTCCTGACCATAATGCTGAAGGGTCATTTCTATCAATAGTGACATGAATGGATGGTGGAAAACTGAAAAAAAAAAAAAAAACACAGTCAATATTTCCACTCATGTGATGCCTTCCTCTTTACCAGAAACTTTTGGACTTTCACCTCAGTACGCTGTTGGTAACTTCACAGTGATTTTCCAACTTGTCTTATACTCCACCAAACTGCCCGGCATGTCTATCAATCGAGTCTCAGTGGGGAATCCATCTTAGCTCTTTCACATGTTTTCCAGTGTAGGCGGCCCAGTTGTGTGTGTGTGTGTGTGTATGTGTGTGTGTCTGTGTGTGTGTCTGTCAGGAAGACAGAGAGAGAGAGAGAGACAAGTACAGGCATAACCCAGGGCCTGCACCAACACCAACTCCCCCTGCTTTGCCTGAGCGCTGGAATCTGGTTTTTGCCTGCAGTCGAAGTCCTCACCCTGAGCCCCAATAACTCACACAGCAAAACTCAGCAGAGTAGAGAAGTGATATGCTCCTTTGCAAACTGACTTAGACGTAAGGAGATGTATATGCAGTACTTTGTAGGTCAACATATACTGAGCTACATGGAAACTGAAGGGCAGAGTAAGGCCAGATCAGGCTTTTAAACGTGTTGCTTTGAACCAACGTAAGGCAAGCGGCAACACGGCTCATTTCTATGTTGGTTTAACTAAACAGTGCCATATATGCTCATGCTGTACATGCCGTTGTTACATAAAACCAATGTAAAAAAAAATCCATGCAACATGTTTACTTAATTTTTAATGTTGGTTTTATTGCTTCATTTTTGCAGTGTTTGTTTGAAGCACATGATATGCATAGAAGGCATTTGGTATGCTTTACATAAATAAATGCAAAAAAAGCATGCAGAGAAAGAATGGGTGCAGCCATGTTATTTTCTTAAACACAAGAATAACAAAAAACAAGAAAAAAATAGACCTTCTGTTTCCACATAAAGGACATGTGCTGACACTGTTATTGTGAGTGGTCCAGTGTATGTCCCTGTGAAGTCTCTATAACATGACTACATTGCACACATGCAAACACAGTTGTGCACATATGTGTGTCCCATTATGCACATACATTATGCACACACTGGAACTGGCATGCAAACCTCACCAAGTGCTCTCTCTCTCTCTCTCTCTCTCAGGTGTGCGTACATGTGGACATGTTTGTACAGGTGTGCCTGTACATTCCTGCCAGAATTGGGCGCGAAGTGAGAGAACGACGAGAGTAACGTCTCTGACGATATATCTCTATCTGCCTTTTGCTCCTGACCTTCACCCCTACAGTATCTAGCAGATGACACACATTCATCACATGTTTCACACCAGCTGGGCTATAGCATGCAGGGGTGAGCTTATCAATGGATCATACATGTCATGCTTGTATGAATATACTCTTTGGTATAAACAGGAGAGCTTTTTATTTTAAAAGTGTTTAAAAGAACTGCTCTGGTAACTGTTGATGTGGAGAGGATACCAGGAATAGTATCTCTCTATAAGCATAAAGTAGCTAAGAAAGCAGACGTAGCACAATGGGGGAAGAGTGTATCAGGAGTGGATAACATTATGATCTGCAGTCTGTGTTAATGTTAGGTCATGTGCATACCTCTGTTACAGAGGTGCAGACATGTAAGCACTTCATATGATTTACAGTTTCATGATGTATGTTAAGAACACCCACACTAATAACTATAAAATGCCACACTGTATCAAGCATGTAAGCTTGCCAGTAAGGAGACATAGCTCCCCCTAGTGAGTGCAACACTAAGCACAACAGACTGGAGCACTGCAATAGTTTTTAAAGAATAAAAGCATCTTAACCAGTAGTCCTGCAAACAGACTAAAGAACATATACAGCAAGGCAAGTGACACTGGCACATGACATCCATGGAAATGCCCATGCTGTATAGCTGTGAAGATGGTTTTCAGGGAAATTCAAATAAGAGCCCCAACCTTGCATTGTTTCAACAACAGATGGCAGTATTGACTCATAAGTTACTCTTGAGTATTTTGGATAAATATTATAAATAAAGTTATATTTCTCTTATACATTCCAGAAAACACATTTCAAGTAACTTTTACATCATACAATAGGAATTGTATCTCTGAAATATAATGTTATTATATCATTTCAGCTACAAATGCAATATAAGTGCACTTACCTTGACTATGGCTGTTACCCTATACCAATAGGCTGGGCTTTAATGCTGTGTCATTCTGCAGACAACACTGCAAGGAGGTTTTTGGGGCAGGAGGCAGGAGAAGACTCAACCTTTCTGTGTAGGCACATGTCTATCACCAATTATTAAAACAATAGTTTGGCAATACATGTACTTTGTGCCCTTGCATACTACTTTGTTATAATTGCTTCTTTGTTCAGACAAAGTTGTTCTTAATCTTGTCCATGGCTCCAGTGTGTGTGTGTGTTGTGTTCTGTCTCATTACTTTGAAGCAGGCCTGCTTAACAGTTACTGATAGATGTGAACTTCTGAGGTTCAAGCATCCTTGACAAATGTAATGCTTGTCAGGTTTAAGGACAGACGACTTCTAATGTGAGTAATTTTGTTATGAGAACTTCCAATTCTCTAAAATGTCAGAGAGAGTAAACATATTTATCCAATGAAAAAGAAAACTGTGATTTAGGTGACGTCACCCTGTTATATTTAGTGTATGTCTCAAATTGCTTTGTTGTCTATATAACTTTCTAATTCTGGTAAAGTAGTTTAAATTAGCCCTTGTCATTGAGATCGATGCCAGGTATTTGTGACAATTCTATTGCCAAAGTGGATCTGACTTTGTCTCTGCCCCTTGCTCCAATCAGATTTTCCACACACACACACACACACACACACACACACACACACACACACACACACACACACACACACACACACACACACACACAAATGCACATACACACCTTGAGTCACACACACACACACACACACACACACACACAAACGCACATACACACCTTGAGTTACACACACACACACACACACACACACACACACACACACACACACACACACACACACACACACACAGAGCCACACCTGTCCTTTGGTCTGTGAAGAAATGGAGCGGGTGCTAAACGTGGCACTGGCCTGCTGCCATCACTGGCATAGAGGTGGGGAGGGGAGGATGGGGGAGAAGGAGGAAGGGGGGAGAAGGAGGGAGGGGGGAGAAGGAGGCAATGGTGAGGGGAGCCTGATGAGCCTATCCTGCATCACAGGAATATAGCCAAAACAAACTCACTGACCCCTCTCTCTCTCCCCTTCTCTCCCTCTCCCTCTCTCTCTCTCTCCATCTCTCCCTTTGTCCCATCTCTCTCTCTCTCTCTCTCTCTCTCTCTGCCCCTCCCTATCTCTTGCTGTCTTTCACTATCTATCTCTCTCTCTCTCTCAGTATTTCCCTATCTCTCTCTCTCTCTTCCACTATCTCTCTCTATCTCTCTCTCTCTTTCTCCATCCTGCTGGTGCTGCTGTGCCCTCTTGCAGAGCTTGCACAGCGCCCACACATTGTGCTGAAATTACCAAACCAATGCATAGGGGAGTGGTGGAGGAAGAGGGGGCAGAGAGAGAGAGAGAGAGAGAGAGAGAGAGAGAGAAGGGAGGATGAGGTGAGAGAGGAGAGTGAGAAGAGGAGAAGGATGATGGTGAGCAATATGAGAAGGAGACAAGGAAGACGGCTGCAGAGGACAGACAGAGAAACAGAGAGGGAGGAAAATAACTGGAGTTGAATGAGAGCAAAAGGGGGAAAGCCTGCAAAAAGACAAACATAAGGCGAAGGAGGAAGAGATAAAAGGGGAACTAGAGATGAAGTGATAGGGAGAGAAAGAGAGACAGAGAAGGAGAAGGACAGAAAGAGATAGATAGAGAGAGAGAGTAAGAGACAGAGAGAGAATTAGAAGTAGAGGTAGAAGTAGAAGGAGAATTTGAAAAGGAGATAAGTGGAGAGATACACAAAATGGTGGTCACTTTATTCTGCTGTGTCAGAGTGACTTGCTTCAACAGAACTTACAATCCAATGTTGGGTAGAACACTTAAAGGCCTGTGTGTAACAATGGCAAGTGTGTGTGTTTGTGTCTGAAAAAGTGTCTTTATCAACCAGTGGAAATGTAGTTTGTTATCAGGTGAGGAAAACAGCTACCTCCAGGTGCATGTAAACACACATTTTGTCCTTAATCGTAGAAAAACACAGCTTTCAAGGCTAGTAACTGAGTATGCTACACTGTAGGTAGCTCTCCTCCAGGTGCTAGCTTCCAACACCGACAGAAAAAAAAAACATTGGCAACAAAGTGGTGAACAGTGGGGTGGTGTTAGTCTTATTCATGACATCTCATCATCCTCCTGTTCACTTCTTGACCTTGCCCTGGGCAGCCACAGCCTCCATGGCCTTACGAACCGTCTCCTCATCTCCCAGGAACGCCATAGGCTTGATGGGCTTCAGGTTTGCGTCCAGCTCGTAGACGATGGGGATTCCGGTGGGCAGGTTCAGCTCCATGATGGCTGCATCAGACATGCCTGACAAGGCAGAGAAGAGAAACGAATGGAGTTAGATGTGGGCTCACGTGACAGAGAGGGTGGACATTCAGAATCATGCATTTTTTTCCATTTTGCAGTTTCTTGCATTTTAGTCCTTTCACCCATTATTGTCAGTGATGCACAACCTGGATTCAGAAGCTATAATCACCTACAACACCACACATTCCGAATAACCTGGGTTTACCTGTGGGCTTACAATTAGCTGATTTAATTAATAGCTAGAACATTATTTGTGGTACTGGGATTGTAGCCTAGGTTCCCCATCACTGATTATTGTTACAACATTTGAATAACTTCTTCTTGAGTGTCTAATTGTGGACTTTGCTAAAATGCATGTCTGACTGCTTTACCTTTTTAAAATCTGCCTACGGCTTGAAAGGAGTACCATTCATCTCTGCAGTGTTCAGTTGAAATCAAATCAAAGCTGCACCTTCCAGCTCAGCTTTCACACTTGACTTGAGATGTATTTTATTAGGTATTGTACTTCTTGAAAGTGCTTATGTTGAGCCTCACTTGAATGCAGTAATAGGCTGCTGTGAGCTAAATTACATCTCAGTAGCCTTCCCACATGCTTCAATCTGCCTAGAACCTTACAGTGGCCCTTTGACCTTTTCTGCCCTTTTCTCCAGCTTCCTAGAGTAAGTCCACTCAAGGTCATTTCTCTGTAAGTCTATCTACTGCAGAAAATGCATGGAGAAAGGTCATGACTGTAATGGGACTCTTTTCCCTTTCGCCCTTTACCTCTCGAGGACTGGGAGCTGCAGGCTGGCCTGGAGCTATTTATAAACACCTTTTGGATCTGGACATGAGTATGGCACATGGACATATTTGCTCTACTGTAACAGTGTTGCGTGTCCATACAATGAAGTGTGTGTGTCCGGTCAGGGTAGCCTTCTCAGCTTACACTCTAAGCTAAGGTCAGGGCTCGCTGGACGAGTTACATAATGGGTGTATGGTAGGAGTGGTTCTCAGCAGTGGCACAGCGTGTGACAGCTGCTGTAATGAAAACAAAGAGACCAGATGCTAAGCTGCGGAGAGCAGAGACTGGAAGCTAGCTCACAACACTCGAGAGAGGTTGGAAATAAATGAGCTGATTTGTGTCTTAGACATATCAGCCCTGCTTGAGTTTTCATTGGTTAGTTATTTTTTGTTTTACCCTCCATGTCTCCAAGTTTGCAGGACTTGAGTTACTCACCCTCCAAGTGCTTGACGATGCCACGGAGACTGTTGCCGTGGGCTGCGATGATGACGTTTTTGCCTGCTTTGATCTCAGGAACGATGACCTCGTTCCAGAAGGGCAGTGCTCGCGCAATGGTGTCCTTCAGACTCTCGCATGTGGGCAGCTCTCCAGGCTTCAGGCCCTTGTAGCGCCTCGACTGGTAAGATAAAAGCATTGCACAGTTACTGACATAATAGCACAAAGATCAAATAGAAAACCATCGGGCTGTCAAACATAGTAGTCATTGTCACGTCAGAGTGACAACTATTATTTCACACTTTTTGTTATTCTAATATGCAATACGTTGTTTTAACTCGAGTTTGTGTCCCTCAGTGAAAGATTTCCCCATTGTTATGTTTTGGACTTTGAAAATAAAGACTGGTTGAATACATTGATTTCTTCATACTAGTGTTTAATTATGGCAATAACTACCTGACGGTGGTACTTGTGTAAGATTACTAGAAATATACAGTGGGATTTTTTTTTTGGAACCACAAACTTACGATTATTGTGTTAACACTTCAATTTCCAGCTAGCCTATTCATTTTCCCTATTCAGGTAGTTTTTTTCTCCTCTGCTAGCCTCTTTCCTCACCTCACTGATGATCTTGTGGTAGGCATGGTCCCCTTCCATGGGAGGGGGTGGGATGTCGAAGGAGCGTCTCCAGATCTTCACCTGTTCCTCACCGTGCTTGGCGGCCGTCTCGGCCTTGTTGAGGCCGGTGAGGCCACCGTAGTGCCTCTCGTTCAGGCGCCAGGTCCTGATGACGGGCAGCCACATCTGGTCGGTGCCCTCCATGATGGTCCACAGGGTCTTGATGGCGCGCTTGAGCACCGAGGTGTAGCACACGTCGAATTTCATGCCGGCGTCTTTGATGGCCTGGGCGCCACGCTTGGCCTCCTCCACGCCCTTCTCGCTCAGGTCGGCGTCGAACCAGCCGCAGAAGCGGTTCTCCTGGTTCCAGGCGCTCTCGCCGTGGCGCACGATGACCAGACGGTGTGCGGCAGCCATTTTAGTTTGTTTGGACGAGTTTCTGTACTACCCAGTACACAAAGCACAACCGGACCTTGTAAACGTGCTCCCCTGCACACACACACACACACTCACACGGACACTCTGACAAGCAGTGAGCCCCTCGTGCACGAGCCTGACTCTTTTTATAGCACAGTGGAATGTGGGCCTGCACAGATGCCCGGTAGTATATGCTCTCCACCAATAGGAATGACTCAGGTCTTAATGGACAGATGGCTTTAGCCAATAAGAAACTGCCCTTGGAGAGCTGGTGGAACATACTGGGAAGGGCAAGGGTCAGGCATAAGTGAAAATAGCAACTTGACTTTTAAACTGACAGAGGTGGAATAAAAGTGTAAAGATCAGAGTTGGAAGCTGAAGATCTCTTTCTGTATTGCTGTAGACCCTCTTAAACAGGGCTTTGCCACTTCCACATACAATTCCAACACATTCTAAAACAGGAGGAGCAGTGTCTAAACCCACAACCAAACCTTCCTCCATCACATCACACTGGTCTCTTTAGCAGCCTGTGGGTGAGAACCTGAGTGTGCTCTGTTGAGTAGGTCACCGTTTATGTGTAAACCCATTGACTTTATCTGCAGTGTGGCATCAGATGGTTAGGTCAGGTGGCATTCCACCGAGGGCAGATCCTCTTTGCAGACACTGATATTCAGGCAAGATGCTGATACTTTATCCCACAGGCCACAGGACAGTCTAATCAACTGGCTATGTCTGGGGACCTTTCAGATGCCAGGGTGCCATACAGAGAAATACTAGTAAATGTTGCAGGGGACACACAGGCTGAAAATAATGTTACCAATTATTTTCTAAAGTATGACTCAGCTTGCTTAAAGCCATTGCTCCCTGCCAAATGTCTTAGTTGTTTTAATCCATTGTGTGAACTGGGAGTTCTTCATGAGTAAATATTGTTTGCAACTGAAAAGTTTAAATAATTCAATAGGTTTCTTGTAACTCAGAACATCAATCCAGAACCACACACATGGACACATAAACGGGTGCTCACACACTCACAAGATTATTCAATGCACAGTTAGCACTCAAGATTATTCATTTTCTTTGGTTTTCCGCATGCAGTCCCCTCGGACACTGTGCTTAATATACAACATTCATCACAGAGTAAGAAGGTAAATAACCTTTCTGCTGTCAGATCAGGGTATTATAATTACTGAGAAATAGTTATTCAGCATAAAGACCTTAGGCTATAAGAAATGATTTGACCACAGTGTCAGATAAAATATTAACAACTTTATAGTTACATTGTACTGAGATAGGAAGAAAAAATATATAACTTGAGTTGTTACTAATAATAGTTTGGGCATCTAATTGGATGAAATTATTTCAGGCAAGAGTTTCTCTGTTCTGACCTCAAAGAAAGTGTGACATTATTGTCAGAGGCTATGATACATTCCAAGATAAATGCACACAGAAAATGAAATTAAAGAGAAACAGTTTATAAATGCTGGTCTGGTAAATATGTATGATAGAATGTATAATAGAACACAGAATAAACACAAGACCCTGACCTTAAGTTCAGTATTTATTTATAAGTTATGAGTTTTATTTATTTATAAGTTATAAGTAAAGTTATATACTATAACTGTCCATTTAACTGATGAAACACTCTGGATTATCAGGATGCTTCCACAGAGAACATATGGTTGAAGGCAGAAACAGGGTAAGAGCCTATGCTCCATGCTCAGTTAGTAATAGATATGCCAAGTCATTGTAGCGCTTGCACAGGGATTTGCACTGGGCATTCAGAGACAGCATCAGCACTCCGCATCCCCTCCCTTCCTCTGTTACCCCCCCCCCCCCCCCCCCCCCCGCACACACACACACACACCACACACACCCCCACCCCCACCCTTCCCCTCCACAGAGGGCGGAAGTGCCGGTCAGCAGCACAACACTGTTGACCAGTATGTCTGGTACAGTAGTATGGGGTGACTGTTTTCAACAAACAAAAACAACATAACAATACAGGTATTAACCCCACTAGAACCGTAACTAAGACCAGATAATGTTGCAGTCATGCATTGCAAAAACAACCCAAAGCATTACATACACATAAACATATAGCCATACATATATACAAACATGCATACATAAATGCGTACACACATACGCAGTCTATTTGTGCGATATCCTGCTGTAAGCAGACTTGTATGTAATTCCATAATGCACCACTCTCTAGTCAGAAACAGAGAAGTGTGCCACTATACTGTAGGGCATTCAAGGTCTCTGAATAATACACTGAAAACCACCAGTAGAGGGAGTGTTGCTGCATTATTAGAAATACTCATACGACATAACCATCGTTCTCCTTGTTTGGCACACACACACACACACAGACTTCATACTTTTCCGTGGCATCCTCTCACTGCAGTTAGCATTGGAGTTAATAGGAAGTGTTTTTTCTTGTTGAGTCTGACTTGCGTGTGAAAGGCTGTATTTCTCGAGAGTGAACTTGGAGGTGAGATGCTTCTGTATAACTGAGATGAGAGTAGAGGAATGCAAATTTCTTTAAGGAGTAACTCTGCTCTTCTTCCTCTTTTTACAGTCTTTGCTGCTGCACCTATTTCCCTTCCTAACTCCCTCCCTCTCTCTTTCTCTCTTCTCTTCATATTGATCCCGCAGAGTCAGGCTTTGGAGAGGGGGGTGTGTGCGTCAGAGCTCCGGCACCCTCTATAAAAGCCGAGGCGTCTGCAGCAGAAGAGCAGAGCTGAGCAGGGCTCCGGAGCACAACCAGGCAGAACAGAGACCGAGAGCTCACAGCAGCCCGCTGCATCCTCCACCACCGCCACCATGAGTTACGACCCGTACTTCTCCTCCTACAAGAGATGGTACACCGAGAGTGCCCCCAGACCCGCCCAGAGGACCCGCTCCTCCACCCGGGTACTGTACTCCACCCATGGCGCCCCCACTCTCTCCTCCGCCTCCTCCCGCATCCACCACTACCTGTCCCCCAGCCGCGTCTCCTCTCACCTTATGGCGAGTCCCATGGATCTGGACCTGAACCAGGCGGCCAACATCAGCTCCGAGTTCCGCGTGGTGCGCACCCAGGAGAAGGCCCAGCTGCAGGAGCTGAACGACCGCTTCGCCAGCTTCATTGACCGCGTGCACGAGCTGGAGCAGCAGAACCGGGCTCTGGAGGCCGAGCTGATGCTGCTGAGGCAGAGGCACGCCGAGCCCTCCCGCCTGCGCTCCCTCTACGAGCAGGAGGTCAGGAGGCTGCGTGACGCCGCCGAAGAGGCCAGGCTGGAGAGGCAGGCGGCGCTGTCGGCCCGCGAGCGCGCCGAGGAGGCTCTGCACAACCTGCAGGCCCACTACGAGCAGGAGGCCCACGGCCGCGAGGAGGCTGAGGGCAAGCTGATGGAGGCCCGCAAGGGCGCCGACGAGGCCGCCCTCCAGAGAGCCGAGCTGGAGAAGCAGGTGGAGACGCTGGTGGACGAGCTGGCCTTCCTCAAGAGGCTGCACGAGGGAGAGGTCAGCGAACTGCAGGCCCAGGTGCAGTACGGCGCCCAGATCGCCGTGGAGACGGAGGCCGCGAAGCCTGACCTGTCCAGCGCGCTGCGGGACATCCGGGCCCAGTACGAGCGGCTGGCGGCGAAAAACATGCAGTCGGCCGAAGAGTGGTTCCGCGGGAAGGTTGGTTCGCTGACGGAGACGGTGGCGCAGCACAGCGACGCCGTGCGTAGCTCCAAGGATGAGGCGGGAGAGTATCGACGCCAGCTTCAGGCCCGTATCCTGGAGATTGACGCCTGCCGCGGCCTTAACGAATCGCTGGAGAAACAACTGCACGAGATGGAGGACAAGCAAAGCGGTGAGATCGGCGCCATGCAGGTCAGTAGTGGTACTGCAGGTAGTGGCAATATAAAGTTGGTATGTTTTGCTGTCACCTTAAGACTTCATCCTCTGTGATCAAAGATTTATATACATTTATATACAATGTTGTATGTTGTGATGTATGACGTGATGTATGTATGGTGACTGATGCCATTTTTATTACATATAAGCAGGTTTTTAGACAATATGCAGCCATGTAAACACATATAAACACTACCTAAATATTCCAGTGTTGTTACATACACAATATGCATAATGTTTTCTTGCTATTTATTGTCCCCCTGCAGGACACAATTGCCCAACTGGAGGATGAGCTGAGGGCCACTAAGGGTGAGATGGCTCGCTACCTGAAAGAGTACCAGGACCTCCTCAATGTTAAAATGGCTCTTGACATTGAGATTGCTGCATACAGGTACTTCTTACAATTAGTTATTGTGACTATTGTGACTGTTGTGACTAGACCCTCAAAGATTTTGTAATTTCCATGATAATTGTAGATAATTATAGATTCTGAATTCCCATGATGCATTGTTCTAAATTTTAAATCCCCATGATGCACCTGTTATTCCAGGAAACTGTTGGAGGGGGAGGAGTCTCGTTTCAACGTGGGTATTTCCGGGGGCATGTCCAGCTTCTACTCCCACAGCCTGTCTGCCGGGCCTGTCTTCTCCCGGCCTCTCTTCTCCAGCCTGAGCTCTGGCGCCCCCTACCTGCTCAGCTCTCGTCTCGTCAGCTCCTCCTACTCCTCTGCTGATGAGGTAATCGCTGCTGCCCAGGCCGTCAAGGCCGAGGCCAGCCCCACAAAGGAGGAAGCAGAGGAGGAAGAAGAGGAGAAGGAGGAGGAAGAGGAAGCAAAGGAGGAAGAGGAAAAGGAGGAGGAAGAGGAGGAGAAGGGAGAGGAGGAGGAAGAGGAAAAGGAAGAAGAGAAAGAAGAAGAGGGAGAGGGAGAAGCAGAAGGAGAGGAAGCCGAGGCTGAAGCTGAGGGAGAGGGAGAGGCCGAGGCTGAGGCTGAGGCTGAAGGTCAGTATGAGCAACTTCCTGTTTGTGTTTATGCCATTAGAACCTTTTTTAGAAATAATTAATATTCCTAATTAATATTCCTAATTAATATTAATAATTAAGAGTCCTGACTTGAAAATATATTGATATTGTGGATGGTATACCACTATATATATTGGCATTTTTTATGCATTTATACACAAAAGATACTGAAAACACCATTTTCTTTGTAGTCAATGATACAGTATTGCAGTCTTAATCAAACTGACTCTGTTGATAAAATAAGCAGTAACACTTAAGAGAATGTTTACACATTTTTGTCTGTCTTTTCAGGAGGCAAGGAGGAGGAGGAAAAGAAGGATGAAGGTGAAGGAGAAGGAGAAGAGGAAGAGGCAAAAGAGGGAGAAGAAGCAGCAGAAGAAGAAGAAGCCAAAGAAAGCGTAGAAGAAGGCGCTGAGGAGAAAGAAGAGGCAGCAGAGGAGGAGAGCGCTGACACCAAGGAGGGAGAAGAGGAGAAAGAGGAGGCTGCAGAAGCAGAGGAGGAGAAAGAGGAGCCCGCTAAGGAGGAGAAAAAAGAAGCTGCAAAAGAAGAAGTAAAGGAAGCTGAGACAAAAGCGGAGCCAAAAGAGGAGAAAAAAGCTGAAGTGAAGGAAGAGAAACCAAAAGAGGAGAAGAAGAAGGCAGATGAGAAGGCGGAAAGCAAACCAGCTAAGGAAGAAGCTGAGAAGCCCAAACCGGCCCCAAAAGAACCTGCCAAACAGGAGGAAGAGAAGAAAAAAGAGGAAGTGGTAAAGAAAGATGAGAAAGAAAAGAAGGATGAGAAAAAGAAGGATGAAAAAGAGAAGAAGGATGAGACAGACAAGGCCAAGGCCAAAAAGTGAAGCACAGATCAGATCGCTGACCACTTTAACCCCGACTACACATAAACCATTTCTGTACACCTGACAAACGAGTTGAGGAACAACATGTAAACCTCTGCAATGTGCTTGCAATTTTGGTGCTTTAACACAATAGCCTATTTTTCAGTGCAGTTCTGTATTAAGGCACAGTCAAGTACAATAGATCAGATCACACTTATCCTGTATTGTTCTGGGCCCAAAGTAGGCCTCTGACTTTATTACAAATGATTGTGAACCAGCTCTACAGAAACAGAACCTGTCTTCAGAATGCTAAACAATATGACTGCTAACGCAATAAAATCATACTGAACAAAAACTTTCCTTTCTCCTTGTCATGGTTTTATCCTCCTTCCTCATAACTGTTTAAATATTAAACAAAAATGAATTCATGGGTTTAACAAGATTGTAGTTGACAAAAGCAGAAAAAAAGTGTT
This sequence comes from Setipinna tenuifilis, assembly GCA_030347295.1. Classification (NCBI taxonomy): domain Eukaryota; kingdom Metazoa; phylum Chordata; class Actinopteri; order Clupeiformes; family Engraulidae; genus Setipinna; species Setipinna tenuifilis. The sequence goes on from CM059273.1 coordinate 23,700,979, forward strand.
TCTGACTTAGCAAAAATGCTTGGTACATTAAGGCTAACAACAAACAACAACATTTAAAAAGGTTTAAAAATCTCCATGTTTCTTTATGTAGAATTTCATGTCTTAGACATGGGTACATGAATAATTACTTTCAAAAACATGTTACCTTCATTCTTCACCACATGTATGTTTAATGGGTCATTGAGGGTAATTTCATAATCTTGTTTTTGATTCAAAACAATTACACTGACAAGTAGGGCAGACAGAGGATGCCGCATTCTGCTGTAAGCCTCGTGTACTGGGCCAGAACAAATCTGTCAGCTCCTGAGAGAGCATGAGGAAAATGGGCCAGACCAAGAAAGGTGTGGATAGCTCCTCAAACAAAACCCATTTTTAGGAAATCTCCTTAATCAGCATCTCACATTACTTTAAAACAACATATTCATGTATGATCATTTGTGGCTCAACAGATTCACTGTGTAATGTCATTATGCCTTGTACCTGTCAGCATGATGTCAGCCATTTTTTAGACAGGCACCCCATGGACACCCATAAACATCTGATGACATTCCTGGTTGTACCCGAGCAGCATCTCCTAACAGTGTGAGTCTACAGTGGCCATGCTGTTGGTTATCCCATTGGTTTGCTTAAAGTATCTAGTTGTAAGGACATTATAGTGGTCTTGCAAAGACAGAAACCTTCAAGGTCCTCAAGCAAAGGGTCTTCTCAGCAACAATGTGTGTTTTAGTAAAAGGCAGTATAGTAGTTGGTGAGTGTTGAGGACAGCACAGCAGTCTATTGTCTCTAGCACTTTCTATTACTTGTTGTGATATATTAGCAACTACATGTGCTGTACCTGTTAGTTAGGTAAAATTCCATAAGTGTCTTTCCATGAAGGCTGAAGGCAGTTGAGAAGACTGCCTTCTCATAGCACCAGACTAATTCACCTATCAACACGATTACCTGGTGTAATTGTCACTATAACTCAAATATTGATTTTTTAAAACATTATAAAAAAGCACAGACTCTCTTTAGGGCTCAAAATCAGTAAATCTCAAATAATTTATCCAGTTTATGTAATCTGTCTTTGTTCAAATTATAGGGTTACTAGCATCACCCCCCCCCCCCCCCTCACAAACACACACACCCACCCACCCACACACACACACACACGCATACACGTATACAAAGACAAACACACACTTACACACACGCAGTGTTGGGAAGGTTACTTTAAAAATGTAATTCGTTACCGTTACAAGTTACAACGTTTAAAATGTAATAGTAGTGTAACTTTTTGAATTACTTTATCTGAGTAACGTAACTTATTACTTTTTGATTACTTTTCAAATGTTTTCATGATTTTGTCCCCGTAAACATTTTTACTGGCAGTGTTGACCTTAAAAAAACACTGAACACTATTGAACCTTTCATTACATGAATATGAATTAGCATCACATCATTTACATGTATATATATATAAGATAATATAATAATAAACACCACAAGATCAGACTTCAAGCCACATTTTACTGTAAAATCAATGTGAGTTGTCATACAGATAATAGGTCACAGTCTTTTTTCTTTCTTTCTTTTTTTTAAGGTGATACACTTTAACAGAAAGACCTGCATCCAACTGTGTAGAGAAATGGCAACAGGGATGTTTTGTAGGCTATGGTAGCCTATAAGAAAAACACACGAAACAGTTTTTTTAAAATATAGGCTGTTTTAGCAAGGTTTTACTGACAATATTAAGATGTAATTCAAATTGTAATTTTGAAAAAAATCAAAAGTACCTGTAATTGAATTACACATTTTTCTCCAGTAACTGTAATGTATTACTGTTACATTTATTTTGTAATTAAATTACGTAACTGAATTACATGTATTGCGTTACTCCCCAACACTGCACACACGCACATGTGCATTATACTGTTGGCAGTCTAAAGGCATACTAACAGCAGTCATCGCCTGAGATGCAGTGAAGTGTGGAGCGGTGATGGGGTTGGCTCTGTTAGGCAGTGGTCACGAAGCAGAAATAAAAATCTGCAGACTGTCAGTGCTCAGTTTTCACAACACTCTGCACTGGCACCAATAAACTTAGGACAACTGTCAGCACAAATATTATTGTGTATTATGTGCTTCAACCACAGATGACTATGGACGGGTCAGCTAAACTGTAAGAAAACAAAAAAACTGAAAACAGTAAAATTAGTGCTGAAGAGAGGGGATGTGATCCTTGCTTGTTAGAAATATGATGTTTATGTTTGATGTGTTGGTGTTGAAAGACAGAAATTGACTTCTTTATTTTTTATTATTACTTGTCTATTTTTGAAGAAACAAATCTCTTCAGAGTTGTTATAAACCCATTTTGCAAAAAATAATTAATATGTACAGACCCAGTCTGGAAAAGCTATCAAATTCTGACCAAGGCATGATACCTGAAATCATATCAAACAAACTGTGGGTGGGAGTATAAGATAGATCTCACTTTCAACTCTGCACTCTCTGCCACTTTAAGAGGAGTGAACACCCAGTGCCCAGAAACTGATCTGCTTCTCAGCCCAAAAGGCGACTTTGCAATGCTGTGTGTAACATGTAGCCTATTCAAACTCAACTTGAAGCCCCTTTCTTAAGTGCAGAAGTGTTCAACTAAACCAGTGACACTGAACTAAGAGAGTTACTTACTGCTGAAGACCACTCTGTCGGCAGCTGTAGACTGCAGTGGCATCTGGCAAAATAATAAATATGGTAGATGTCACTGCAGTATTAGAGAACGGCGAGCTTTTGAGACAATACGGCAAAGATATCACCACGGATAGAAATTTCACTTAACTTCTGAAGCTTAAGTGGCCATTGATTTCTTAGTTACTATTGCAAAGCGCACAGCAAAAGTTCTCATTAAAAATGTTATTTCCAGAAGATTCTGTATACAGTAGGCTACTGCGCAATGAACTCAGATGCTTACCAACACTGTGGCAAATGATGACGTTAACAGAGCCTGCACTGCAGAGGTGCTTACCCGGTCAGCAAAGTCTGTTCGACAGCTTTAACGCTACCAGGATGACTGATTGCTTAAAAACGGCGACTCATTCGCCGTAAACGCATTACGTAGACATTCACTGTATGTTATTTTTTGCGAAACATATCTACGTGTTCCCTTTTAGAAACTCGTGAGATTAAATAAGTGCGTAAACTCTGGTTTGTCAGACTGGCATGATTTCTTCCTTGAATATGTTATAGATGAATAGCAAAAGAAAACAGTCTACATCTCAGCCCTATATAACTCTGTTTTCCTTTACAGTAGATGGGTTTGTTTCCTTTTCAAAATACAGTTTTTGTTAAGGCTTTCCTTTTAATTGTTAAGCAGAATATTTTACCTTTAATAACAATAATAAAAAAACTGCAGCTATAACATTTAAACGGGAGAGTGGTTTTCCTGGATCCATGATCTGGGTGGGTCATCTGAGGACAGGGGTGCTTCCAGCTAGATCGGTGAGCCGAGTTCAGCTCAGGGCGTTTACTCTCCCGGAGCCAATCAATACACAGCACAATATACTCCTCTCTGTTGGTCCTTTTTAAAAATGGAAAGTGAACACCGGTCCATCTCAAATGCTTTCAAGCAACCTTGACTGAAAATAGATGCCTTTGACATTTTTAGCAGCATCGCAAGCAGGACCATAAATCCTGACCTAATTCACATTATATAGGTGAGATTGGATACCTATAATGTAATTTACCACCTTTATTCCCAAATCAGATATTATGGGATTATAACATTTTTGTGTCGTCAGAATTGTCACAGTCTGACTAACTGTACCAAAACCCACAGTAATATATATGATCCATATAACTGCTTCCTTCCATAACTGAAAATCTTTACTTAAATTCTGTTCTTCAAAGTGTTATAATTCAATGTTAAAAGTTCCTGTTTGGTTTTGGTCCTGTATAATATCTATCAAACTGTGCTAGGACCTCATTGTATTTGAGTGTTTGGGTTAGTATGCATCTAAATGTAAGGGTTTGTGTGTGTGTGTGTGTGTGTGTGTGTGTGTGTGTGTGTGTGTGTGTGTGTGTGTGTGTGTGTTTACAAGGAAGAGATACAGAAAACCAAGTAACACTGGAGACCAAATGCCTTTTAATTTGACATTTATTGAGCAAATGCCGCTGAGAAATTCATCATGATGACTAAAGACATGGGATTGCAAACAGTAGCACCTCATTTTATATTCAGTATTTAAATTCAAGTCCTGTCTAGGCATACAAGAATGTATGTGTGCGCATTGTCATTTTTTGTTTTGTTTTACTTTCATAGCACTGGTTAGGTAAACATAATAGACAACAGTAAAAAGCATGTTTAAGGCTAGGAGTTTCTTAGTTGCTTTAGGTACTGTATATGTATGGTCATGGGTTTGTCTTTCCAATGTCGTTCTCTTCAGTAAAAGTGTTGTGTTGTTTTCATATTTGGCTCAGTTGTTGTCCTCCTGTGATTTGTAAGGCTACTTCAGTTTTTATATACCTACGGTCCCTGCTCACATTAAACCAAATAAACATCATTTGAACTTCAAGTACTTTTTTGTCACTATCACGCTCACCACCCACACTTTCAGTATACACACCATGTACTCCTGGTCATTCGCACATAAACACTCACACACTGACAGTAAATCTACCCCAAGCGATGGGACAGTGCGCTCCCGTCCTATGCTAGCATGCAGAGACCAAATACCCCTTTACCCCTCCCATGTGTTGCAGAGAGAAAAGAAATAGAGAACATAAAGGAAGGAAATAAAGACAGAGAGATAACCCCAACACACCCCTCTCCATCTGCAGCAAAGCCCATTGAAAGCTCTCTCGACATGCATGTTTTGAGGTTTTTAGCTTGGACGCATCTTATGGCTTCTCTCTAATGCTGCTTTGTCTTGATTTATTCTGGTTGAGTGGTTAGCATGAATACATCTTTCTAATTTGTTACGGTTTCATTATGTTAGTTTTTTTCTGTTTGTTTGTTTTTTGTTGATTGCTTTGTGTTCACCTTTCCTTTCCATTTTGATGTGTTTACATGTCGTAGGTCGTTCATTCAGCCTCAGTGACCTGCTTGACAGCCTGAGAGGAGTGCTTCTCCACCTTCTTTGTGGACACCAGCTTCTCCTGCACCACCTCCTCCACCTCCTTGACTGTTTCGGTGACGGTTACAGACTTTGTGACATGTTTGGCTCCATCTTCTCCAGTGGTGATTGTCTCCACGGTTTTAGTGATGATTACCTTCTGACTCTCATCTTTGGTAGGGCTCTCCTCAACTCCGTTGGAGATCACCTCCTTCTCTGGCTCTTTCTTCTCCTCCTCCTCCTTCTTGCCCTTGTCAGCCTCTTTTTCTACTTTCTTGTCCTTGGGTGACTGGGGCTCGCTCTTCTTCTCCTCTTTCTCAGGTGCAGCCTTGGGGGCCTCCTCTTTTGGGGGCTCAGCTTTCTTTTCCTCCTTCTTAGGGGATTCTGCAGCTTTGGGCTCCTCCTTCTTGGGGCTTTCAGCCTTGGGGGCTGCCTTTGGAGCCTCTGTTTTCGGTGGTTCACTTTTCACAGCTTCAGGTTTTGGAGATTCACTCTTTGGGGATTCGGTTTTTGGAGACTCGCTTTTTGGGGACTCACTCTTTGGGGCCTCAGCTTTGGCAGTCTTGGGGGCCTCTGTCTTTGGGGCTTCAGCTTTGGTTTCGGCTTTCTCTTCTGTCTTCTTTTCCTCTTTGGCAGCCTTCTTCTCTGGCTCTGGCTCTGGCTCTGCCTTCGTCTCCTTTTCATCACCGCTGTGGGAGCCCTTGTCACTTCCTGCATCAGCCTCTTCTTTGTCCTCACCAGCCTCTTCTTCCTCCTCAGCTTTGTCCTCTTCGTCAGCCTTTTCATCCTTCTCTTCAGCCTTCTCTTTCTCTGGAGAGGCCTTTGCCTCGGTGGCCTTGGTGCTCAGAGCAGTCTCCTCAACTTCCTCTTCAGCTCCCTCAGCCTCATCTTCTCCAGCCTCTCCCTCATCACCCTTCTCTCCCTCGTCCTCTCCTCCCTCTCCTCCTTCTCCTTCTCCCTCTTCTTCCTCTCCTTCTTTTTCTCCCTCTTCACCACCCTCTCCTTCCTCCTCATCTCCTCCCTCTTTCTCTTCACCTTGCTCTTCTTCCTCCTCCTCACCAGGAGCGCTAGCACTGACTTTAGCATCAGTGGAGGCCACCACCTCCTCCTCCTCTGCCTCGCCCTCTTCCTCCTTTTCATCTCCCTCTTCTTTTTCTCCTTCATCTTCACCTCCTTCCTCACCTTCCTCACCCTCTCCTTCACCTTCACCCTCACCCTCACCCTCACCTTCACCCTCACCTTCACCCTCACCTTCACCTTCTTCTCCCCCTTCTTCTCCTCCTTCATCTCCTCCAAGGGCAGCAGACAGCTCATCCGCTAGTTCAGCCAGAGCTTCATCCATGTCTGCCTTTTCATCCTCAACACGGGTCTCCTCGATGATCTCCTCCACAAATTTGTGCTGCACTTTTAGCTTGGGAGGTTCACTCTTGATCTTGGAGATCTTGGTGGGGACAGACTGGCGGTATGGATAAGTGCTGAAGTGTGTCTCCTCACCTTCCAGAAGTTTCCTGGATGATTAATGAAAGTGACAGAGCCATATTTTTGTTTATATTTATGTAAGTAGTTTGTTCAATAGTATTTTGTTTATATTTGTCTATAGTAATGAATATATCTTTTTTCAGTTCCATATTATATTCTATCAAAACTACATAAAACTAAAAAGTCATTTAAACGATAATGTATGCCAGATGCTGTTTACCTGTAAGCAGCGATCTCTATGTCAAGAGCCATTTTGACATTGAGCAGATCCTGATACTCGCGCAGGTGGCGAGCCATTTCCCATTTCGTGCTCTTCAGTTCATTGTCCAGTTGATTGATTGTTTCCTATGAGGTAAGAGCAGATTGAATACAATTACCATTATAAATTATAATATTATAAGTCTTAAGAAAGAGGGACTGGTGAATATATTGTTTTTTTTAACAGTGCAGATACATGACAGATAACTCTGTGTCAGAGTATCATTCACCCGGATACTGCATATGCATCAGGGCGTGGTTCTTATTCACATCTGACTCGCACAACTGCGTCACTCGTTAATCCAACTGAACTTTTAGGACAACTGCACTGTAATGTAATGTAGTGTAATGCAAAGTATGCCTTGTTGTTAAAAATACAAGAGCTTTGCAAGTAAATCCTTGTTTAGATAGTCGATAGCCTTGATTTAATACGATCGTGTTTTATTTGTTTTAACTATGGTTCACCGTTGCAACATTTATCCTAATATTCTTTTTTTTAAATAACGAAAACACTATTCTGACGCATTCAAGCAACTTGCAGGTAAACTGAGGACACGATTAATTTTCAAGGGCAGCCAATGGCGTGTCTGGTACTCCTCCTTGAAGTGTGTGGGGTGACGTGAGGACGCAGCCAATCCATACAGTGAGCTGCAGTTCTGACTCAGCAAGGAAAAACCCGGGGGGTGACTGTGTCTGCTCAGTATCGCCTCTAACCTCCATCCTCTTGACTTAGACGTGCTTCTCTGTTTTAATTCCCTGATTTGTACTCGTCGCTATGATAAATGACTGTGTCCATTATTACCTGTCTCTGTATGGTTGTTGTACGAAAATAATACAAATGCACTTGTGCAAAATCACAGTGCGCACCTGCATGCAGATTTCGCTCGTGACTTTTGATGTCAAACAAGTGCTTATCACCCCCTTCATAACTTCAAAGGACATAAAGAGAGAACAACATACAATGTAATCTATCAGTGTTTATAATATAAAAGATTAGTCTGGAGACCAAAGCTTATACACAATACATGAGACGTGACGCAGTTTTGTGTCTGTCTCAGTTGATATCAAACGCTTTACCACGACTTAAAACACAGATCACAAACATCTTTACAATACGTGTTATAAATCATGTTAATATAATAGCTTTCATATTTGAGTTGTTTCGTTTTCTGTTGTACACTCACCTGAAGGCTGGCCAAGTCACTGTTATGTCGGTCCTCGATGTCAGTAAGTTGCCTTTCAAGTGATTCTTTCGTACCTCGGACGGACTCCAGCTCAATGGTCTTGGACTGGAGCTGGCGGCGGTAGTCTGAGATCTCATCCCGGGCGGATTTGATTGCATCCTTGTTCTGTTCTGCCGCTTCGTTAAGCTTGGAAAACCGGCACATAAACCAGTCCTCTACCTGCTGTAGATTTTGGGAAGAGTGCCCCTCTAGTTGTGAGCGGATCTCCCGGAGCGCTTCGGTAAGGTCGGTCTTCTGGTAGTCCCTCCTCTCCAGACTTATCTGAGACGCCTGAACTTGAGCGAGCAACTCGTTTACCTCTTCTTCGTGGTTGTTGCGAATAAAGGCGATCTCGTCCTGCAATGACTGAGCTTTCTTCTCCAACTCTGCCTTCACTAATGTTGAGTCTGTCATGTCCTTCTTCAGCACACGAATGATGGCTTCCGTCTCTTCCCTGATACGGGCTTCTTCGTCAAAGCGGTCCCTAAGCCTCTGGATGTCTTCCTCGATGTGCTCGGTGTCCAGCTGAATCTGCGCCTTTTCGTGGTGGATCTGCTCCAGCATGGAGCGCAGTTCTTGCAGCTCTTGGTCGTAAACATCGCCAAGTTGGGACTGCGATGCTTGCCTCTGTCGCAGTGCCTGGATCTCGTCTTCAATCTGCCTGTTCTGCTGCTCTAGGTAGTGCACCTTGTCGATGTAAACGGCGAAGCGGTCGTTCAGCCCCTGGAGCTGCTCCTTCTCGTTGGTGCGCTTGTAGTCTCCGTTAAGAACTGATGTCTGACTAAAGTCGCCACTGTCGGCGGAGCTAAGCACAGTGGAGCTGTAGGCTCGGGCTACTGGCGTGGCGACGGTCCTCTTATACGTTATTGTGGAACCGGGGCTTGCACGGGACCATGACTGGGAACGATACCCGCTGGAGGGAGAGCCGCTGGAGCGGACGTAAGTAGTCCTGGAGTCCATCATTCTCCGACTCCCTATAGAGTCCATCGGGTAGCTCATCCGGGCAGACGGGGGGTGAACGTGCAGATGACGGACACAGTGTGAGGTGGAGGCGTGTGGTGTGTATGTGTGTGTGCAGGTGTGGGGTGTATGGCTCTCACAGCGCCAGTAGTTCTGACGACCCGCCTTTTATATCTGAGACGCCATCGCTAACGACTACAAGCTTTGCCTTGACTGGACAATTGATCTGTCCAAGTAGGAGGGACCCTTTTCAGCCCCCCTCACGTTCTGTATCAGTGGAGTAGGATACCGGTTAAACACAGCACGTGGGATGAGTCTGCATTGGTCCACTCTCAAACAAGAGCCCAGGAGCATTGAGTTCAAACAGTACAAAGCAAACAGCAAGCAGTCAGATATATGTTATTTCTTTAGTCGACACGTAATCTGTGATTTATTTAATGACATGTGTATTATTACATGTTTTCTCGAAAGTGGCTGATATAGCCTAGTGTTTGCGCATATTTGACAACAGTTCGGTAAAAGAAACCCAAAAACGAGCCACTATCCTACTATATTCTTACGCCATCCAGGCTTTTGACAGTTATTAATTGTATTTAATTTGCCTTTTTGATTTTTAATAGTCCGCTAATGAAATATGGCTGATTTGAAAAGATGAGTGATCAGCACCATGGACAGCGCTCGAAAATTCTACGGGGCCATTTGTAATCACTTCAAATCTGTAAAATGTAGCAGCAACAGCTTCCCTGTTGAAAACAGCCATTTGGTTGAAGGACAGGTTTATATTCTAAACAGTCGGAAAGCAGCATTTGTTTTCACGTTCGACGAAAACAGGTCCTCGTTTACACTGTTGTTACATTGCAGACGCTGTACTTTGCACCCCTCGCACGAAAAATGATACCGAGTAAAATTCTATATCGTAAACACTAAAACCCATATATTCCAACGAGGCAGTTCAATCGAAGTAATACAATTAATGTGTTATTTGATTTTTTACAGGTATTACTAAAATATGCAAGGTATTTCTACGTTTTAGAATTATTTTATCATTTTTTTGCGACGATGTCATGTCTTGTTTTTGGATGTATTTGTGGTTGAAAATGAAAAAAAAAAAAACAACTGGGTCACAGGAGGCTGTGAACTAGCTATTTTAGTCAGTATGGCACTCTGTATGTAATTGTATTTTAGTCTGGGCCGTGCTTCTAATCCCGTCTTTAAAATAAAAGGTCCGCCGCTCCCCGGGAAGTTTCATTAGTCTGTACAGAACTGTCTGATGAATTGTCCATTATAATGTGGTGATGACGGCATGTGGTAAAGGCTTCTCTCGGTGTGCCGGCGAAATTGTTCGCACCGCATAGGGGGCTGAATTTCAAATAGATAGCCTAATTTCAAGCGAGCTTTTCCCGATGTTGTGTTGCCTGTGCAGCCTGTCCCTACAGCAGAAAAAATATAATCATAAAGGTGAATGCAAATGTTGTTGTAGTTGTATAATGTAGTTATCAAGAGACCATAGTCTTAGTTTCCTGCAAGTTGAATTTGTGGTGCCTGAGTCACATTTTCTGGCATTCACTGTGCATGCTGCACGCTTGTGCCACCTAATGGTGTATCAACGTCCCTCAATATGGATTTCATAGCATTATATTCTCACATAACCTGTACATATACATGCTGAAATATATGTAAAAAAAACCCTATTTAAAGCAAGGAACCTGTCAAATAATCTGAAACGTCCAATATAATAGCTACTCTTTGGTGTGGCCTATTAAAGTGTTTGGGCATTGTGGAACCTTTTTGAAATGCTTGTGATCTTGCCTATGCTTCACTAACTGTGGCCACAGGTGAGTCCCTGGTGTACTGTTGTCATCACAAAGGTTGACCTTTTGTGCTAAGTAGGGTTTTGTCCACCGGGTGCAGGGTGTGTGATCAGAGCGCTCCTGTCAAATGGAGGAGGGCTGCAGTCAGTCTTATTGATGTTTTGTCTTTTGCAGCAGCAATGCAATGTCATTGGAGGCTCCTTGGCTGGCTGCAGATTGTGCAGGCAATGCAAGAGCATGCACAGCAGATTAGACGCACCCTGCGCCTGGAGAATTCAGAAGTGCAAACACAGTCAATACAAGGAAGAACTAATGCACCAGGTTTTTCGAAAAAAAAAAAAAATGAAATTGATGCAAACGGCGTTGGTCACCTTCACTGGACTAAAGCAGAACGACTAGATAGGGCAAATTAATTTATCCCTTTCCCTGGAAATGAAATGAGACATTCTCCATTAATCACCCACCTTATTCCGTTATGCCTCTTATTATTTATTTATATCCCACCCCCACCCCTGCCTCCCCTTCCCTCCCCTGCCCTGATAGCTTGTGCCTGGGATGGCATGCCAAACGCCTTTTAGAGATCAACCACTCTTTCAGCTCAGTGGTCTGAACTTGCACCCAGTGAATCTCATTTTCATGCTTCTTTTCTCTCAGTCTACGCACCGCCACCCCCACCACCGGCCCCCACCTCCATTCCCACCCACCACCTCCTACCTCCCCTGCTGTAAGAAAAACAAGGAATTAAAAATGGAGGAAATGTGCAGGAGGTCAAATCACTCTCCTCCTTCCCCTTGGGAGTCAACAAGAGAATGGCCACCTCAGCAGTTACGGTGTTGTATGTATACGTGAGTGTTTTCACTTATTCTTGTGTGTGTGTGTGCTTGTGTGTGTGTGTGTGTGTGTGTGTGTGTGTGTGTGTGTGTGTGTGTCTGTGCATGCACATCTTTGTGTGTGTGTGACTGCTCAGGAAACCTTGCTATAACCTTGAGAGCAGTCGTTCATAATTGCTTCTGACCTCTGTGACACCAGACTGTTGGCGCTCCTCTGGTTCTCTGGCTGGCGGGATCAGTCACACCCTCCACCCTCCACCCTCCAAGCCATTTTGGGGTGTAAATCACCAGCCCAGACTGTTTTTGTGGGATTGCAGAGAGTGGGAGGATGGCTGAAGATATGCAAAATGTGGCCAGGGCTTACAGGTCTGAATTAAGATGTCTCAGTCATTGTCCATGCGCACACACACACGTTACTGTTACTGCAAGTGTGTGTCCTCTCACAGCCAGTCATAGATAATAGCAAGAATACCAAACAGGAAGGTACATATGACACACACAGACACAGACACACACACAGGCACACACACCCACCCATCCACCCACCCACCCACACACACACACACACAGACCCTGCATCCACACATACACCCTCATACTAAACATGCATCAGGCATATACACAAGCAAAAAACAGAGTTTACTTAAGTTGGTGTTTTTTTGGTCTTTACAGTATATATGTGTGACAGACTCTGTGTGTGTGAATGACTGATTGTTCATTTGTTTGTTTGCTTGCTTTTGCAGGATGTAGACAGCTGTAGCGCACTAGAAATGACACCCTGCCAAAGGGAGAGTATGCGGAGTATTCAAGTTACTGCAGGTTTCATCCCCCTACAGGGCCTACACTGAACATATGGAAAATATCCTCTCTCAGGCACCATCAGTTCTATGGATCTATTTATAGCCAGAGAGAGAGAGACAGAGAGAGAGAGAGAGAGAGAGAGAGAGAGAGAGAGAGAGAGAGAGAAAGACAGAGAGAGAGAGAGAGAGAGAGAGCGAGAGACAGAGACAGAGACAGAGAGAGAGGGAGGGAGGGAGAGAGAAATAAGGGAAGAGAAAGAAAATGAGAAAGACAGCGAGAGACTGAGACAGATGCTCAAAACCAAATCCAGAGATTACTTTTGTGAGTAAAGCAGACCTGACATCTCCAATCCCAGAGCCAGGTTCATCTCTTTTCTGCTCTTTAATGGTATCTTTTTGATGGTATCTCTGATGCTGATCTCACTGCCTTGCTAAAGGGGGGCTCCACCCTGCCCTGTGCAGTACATCAGAGCAAAGGGGGGAGCTGCCAGCATCAGTGCTGTCTCTCTCTCTCTCTCTCTCTCTCTCTCTCTCTCTCTCTGCATCAGTCAAGGACGCTCGCCGATTAACAATATCACTTAGATAGTGCTCTAATAATCACCCTCTCTGTGATGAATAGGCACTGCGTGAGCTCTTTATGAGTGCTGTAATGTGGCCCGAGAATTAAAAAGCAAAATAACCTCAGTCACTGGAAAAAGGACACATTAACGGTGGCCATCTTGCCTATAGGGCGTGTGATGTGGGTATATATGTCTGTGTCCAGGAATGAAAAACAACATGGAGAGGGAATATATGCATTCATTGTGTGATTTTTTGAATAGATGCATTAAATGTTTAAAATGTTGCAAACACATGCATTTGCATGCATCTGTCTATCCATACATATATAATATATAGGTAATGTCACACAATCACACAAATCTTATGTGGTGATGTTAGCAGTAGATCAACACCTACTTGCAGTAGAAATCTAGAATTCAGACCTCACATGTATGACCCATTTATCAGACTGGAAGGAACAGTAGCACCGGCACACATCAGATAAAGAAGAGATCACCTTTCCCATAATGCACACAACAGATTAAGACGTACAGAGTTCAACTTTCCCATAATGCACCATCATGACTCAGCAAAAAAAAAAAAAAAACAACAACAACAACAGAACAAACAACATATGAAGCACATCATGTATACAGATGGCCAGTAAAAACATATAGGTGTCCTGAGATGATGTGTTCCCCCAGTGGGGTTGGTTGGTATGTGGGCACTGTATGGGGGGTCACATGAGGACGGAGCCTTGCAGGGCGGAGGCAGATGCACTCGCTGCACCCGTGCCAGCATGCTGAATGAGACTTACGCTGCCAGGGCTGCATAATTCATGAAGCCATAAGCAGAGAGACCAAGAGAGGGAGGGGGGACAGAGGGAGGGGGGGGGGGGCAGGAAAAAAAAAGCACCAAGGAAAAATGCTACACTCATGAGAGCTAAAATAGAGTAGATGGTTGGGCCTCAAGGCCCGATTAAAGCAGGCATACTTTGACTCAGTGATTTCCTGTGTGTGTGTGTGTGTGTGTGTGTGTGTGTGTGTGTGTGTGTGTGTGTGTGTGTGTGAGAGAGAGAGAGAGAGAGAGAGAGAGAGAGAGAGAGAGAGAGAGTGCCGAGTGAGTATGTGTGTGTATGTGACGGGATTTGGTAGGTGTGTAGTATGTGATCCATATCAACCAATCAATTAGTCAATTAACATGGTGGATCCGGCATGCCTATGTGATGTGTGATGTGTTCACTCAAGACATTTAAAGAGACCTTTCCCCTGGGTGTGTGTGTGTGTGTGTGTGTGTGTGTGCATGCAAGGAGAGAGAGACAGAAAAAAGAGAGAGAGAGAGATTGAGAGAGAGGGAGAAAAAGAGAAAGAGAGAGATGTGTGGTGGGTGCATGGGCAGAGAAAGGGACAGAAAGGAAAAAAAGAGGGACAGAGAAATAATGACGGAGAAAGACGATAGACAGACAGACAGCTGGAGAGCCAGAGAGAGAAAGAGCGAGAAAAGAAAGAGAGAGAGGAGAGAGAGAAGGAGAGGCCAGCAATGATGAACAGCTCAGCTCTGCAACCCCCCCCCCCCCCCCCCCCCCCACACACACACACACACCCACCCCCACCGGAGGTCTCAGGCAGAGTGGGGGAGCTCAGCGTCGTCAGCACATCGATGGGGAAGCAGGAGCATACAAGGAGAGCGGCGCGCCATCGATCCGCCCCATAAACCCCACATAACCCCCTCTCACATACACACGCCGCCGTCAATGGGACTCACACAGGGGGGGCACACCACAGATGACGTCAGAGATAAAACCTCATTCAGTATCTTGTATCAGCACAGCAGGTCTGTTTCTAAACTAAATGCTGCTATGTCTGTGGGGATTGTAGCGCGTACTGTGTGTATGCAGGCTACAATATCAATGCATATTACATACATTACATGCATTACATACATTATATAAATACATGTGTGTGTGTGTGCATGTGTGTGTTTGTGGTCTGTGTGTGGGTCTGTGTGTGCGTGTGTGTGTGTGTATGTGTGTATGTGTGTGTGTGTGTGTGTGTGAGTGAGTGCGTGCGTGTGTGCGTGTGTGCGTGTGTATGTGTGTGTGTGTGTGTGTGTGTGTGTGTGTGTGTTTGAGTAGGGACAGCGACAGAGTTGCCCTTGTAAAAGAAGGATGTGTCTGCACAAACCCAGATGGCAGACAGACATAAATAACCCCCAATACCCAACACACCTGCTGGAGCTTGACCTCCACCTCCCTGTCTCCAGCCGCACCCCTGCCTCGCTCTGGCTCTCTCTCTATCTCTCTCTCTCTCTCTCTCTCTCTCTCTCACACACACACACACATGCACACACACTTTTTACTCTTTCTTCTCTGTCTTTCTCTCTCACATATACACATAGACACATCTCTCTCTTCCTCCCTCTCCTCTTTCTCTTTCTCCATCTCCATCTTCTCCATCTCCCCCTTCTCTCTCTTTCTAACACACATGTTTTCTCCCTCTCTCTCTCTCTATGTTTGTCTCTTGCTTTCTCTCTCTCCCCCTCACTTTCGTCCTCCCTCTCCCCCCCTCTCTTTCTCCATCTCTTTCTCTCTCTCTCTCTCTCTCTCCATCTCTCTCTCAGTCAGACTGTCTGACGGGTGGTGATGAGACTCAGTGGCCTGTCTAGGGAAGGAGGAGGTGCAGTGCTCCATCAGTCTGTCTAATGGGCCCTGCACCACTTCACCCCCTTTCCAGTTAAATGCTTCTGCATTGTGTGTGTGTGTGTGTGTGTGTTTGGTTTTTGTGTGCATGTTTGTGTTTGTTTGTATGTGTGTGTCTCTGTGTGTGTGTGTGTGTGTGTGTGTGTATCTGTGTGTGTGTGTGTGTGTGTCTGTGTGTGTGTGCTTGTGTGCCTGTATCTGTGTGTTTGTGGTGTCTATCAGTATGTTTATCTTTCTTTGTGTGTGTGTATGTGTGTGTTTATATATATGTGTGTGTGTGTGTGTGTGTGTGTGTGTGTGTGTGTGTGTGTGTGTGTGTGTGTGTGTGTGTGTGTGTGTGTGTGTGTGTGAAAGAGAGAGTGTGTTTGTTTTTTTGTGTGCATGTGTGTGTTTGTCTGTGGGTGTTTGTGGTATCTATCAGTATGTTTATATTTCTATGTGTGTATGTGTGTGTGTGTGTGTGTGTGTGTGTGTGTGTGTGTGTGTGTGTGTGTGTATCTTTGGTTATATGCGTGTGTATGTTTGTGTGTGTGTGTGTGTGTGTGTGTGTGTGTGTGTGTGTGTGTGTGTGTGTGTGTGTGTGTGTGTCTGTACGCCCCTTGAACAGAAGGCTTATTGCTGACAGTTACCTCAGCTCAGTGTGGGATCTCAGTGTGGCACCTTGGTCTAAAAAAAAAAAAAACCCCATTTAATAACTCCCAACATCTGAACGTGTTCTTGCAGAGATCTCTGCTCTCCTTTTCAAGATGGCCGCCGACTAATGACAAGTGAAGTCTCGCTCCTTTTCTCAGTAAGCACTCTGTGCATTATGGGTCCCTTGGGAGAACCCAGAGGACAGGGAGCAGGTTTGCATGAGAGGACTTCACAGCCGTTCAGAATAAGGATGGGGAGAGAGAGAGATGGGAGTGAGAGATGGTGAGTCATTCAGACAGTTTCATCAAGAAGCGCAGTAGGGTAGGATTGTAGGGTGCATGTCAGAGAGAGAAAAGGGTGAGTCTCCTGCTATAGCACTCTCTCTTACACACACACCCACACACCCACCCACGCATGCACGCACGCACCCGCACACACACACACCCACGCACGCAGGCACCCGAACGCATACACATGCTTTTTACGCACACAGATACGCATACACACACATGCATACACACACACACACACACACACACACACACACCCACACACAGTGAGCTGAGTGAAGTTAGGCAGGCAGTTAGGATGATGTCATGTGGAAACGTTAGGGCGGATGAATTGGAAGGTAAAGTGAAGGAGGAGTTATCCAGAATCTGCAGTTTATCTGCAATGCATCAGCAGCTCTCTCTCTCTCTCTCTCTCTCTCTCTCTCTCCCTGTCTCTCTCCCTGTCTCTCTCTCTCTCTCAATAATGCAAAGAAGATGATATGCATTACAGATTGATCTAAAACCAGGACGTCCTGCATGTTGTTAAGAACCTACGCATAAAATCTCCATATTGTGCACCGCATTGTCAGCTATATTTTCTATAAGACTGATATGCTTCATGGCACTTCTCTCCTTGTGTTTTTCCTTCTCTGTCTATCTGGGTGTGCACAGTGGTCATCTGATAAAGCTCAGCCAATAAAAAAGGCAATTAAGTGAGGTGAGGGATGTGTAGTAGGATAAGAGATGGAAATGCAACACTGATAAAACTAACCTACACACACACACACACACACACACACACACACACACACACACACACACACACACACACACACACACACACACACAGAAAGAGATACAGACACACACACACATGCAGAAAGGAAGAGAGAGAGAGATATGGGCTCTTCAATGAATGTTTTCTATTGTGTCAACTACTGCAAAAAGCGAAAAATCTGAAAATATATATACCTAAGCATTGTGTGGGAAATTTTTTACTGTGGCAAGGATAAGTGTACTCCCAGTGGCTTTCCTCATTGTATTACTGAGAATTGTTGCATTGCTTATAGTCTTCTGGGGATTCTTAGAAGAAAAAAAATCTTGAAAGACAACCAAGGCCATTCTGAAGACATAGGGTTATAATTAATTCTCCACCATATGTCCTATGCGTCTGTAAGTTCATAACTTCAGTATAGCCCTTTACTTGTGCTATGCTATGCTGCAGGATGTTTAAGTGTGAACAATCTGGAAAAAAACCCCTGAGAAACAAGTTTGGAAAGTCTAGTAAGGGAGAACAAAAGGTCACCACACATCAATGGCTATTCTGCTGTGATTTAATACCTGATATTACAGTAATGTTTCTATTCATTGTATGCTTACATATTTTGGGATTCCAGGAATTAATTTAAAAAAAAGGGTGACCATTTTTATTTTTTGCTAATATAATTGGGGAATATATATTTTCAGATAAAACAGAGTGCAAATTCTACATCCAACCAAGCGAGAAAATTATAATTTTCAGATGTTTAAGCAAAAATCAAATAGGCATAACTGATATGGTCAGAAATCACTCATTTGAAAATACATTTGACACCAGTTTTTCACCAAAATGAGATAAAAGTCATAAAGACAGCTGGTCAAAATAAGAAACATAACACCCCAAATATCACAAAACAGAACAACAGAACATTCTACCGCTCCCTGTCTCTCTGTCTCTGTGTCTTTCTTTCTGTCTCTCTGTCTCTGTCTCTGTCTCTGTCTCTCTGTCTTTCTCTCTCTCTCTCTCTCTCTCTCTCTCTCTCTCTCTCTCTCCCTCCCTCCCTCTCTCCCTCGCTGTCTTCCTGTAGGAAGCATTTTTCTTTGCCTCAGGGTCAGTGGGTACAGTGTATTGAACACTTCTGGAAGTGCTGAGAGGAAAACCTCTAAAGAAGTGAAAACCATGTGAAAGCATTTTTGGCAGTCCTCTCTCAGGCTTTTATCACAAGCCAGTCCAACTGATATTTCATACACTCACCTCTGCATATTGTCATTGTTGCTTTGGTTCCCTTTCTTTGCAGTCCTAGTAACCTGACAGAGGACAGAGGTGAATTAAATACACAATTCGTTTACTTAAGGCAAGACAGTTCCTTTACTTAAGTCAAAGTATAGATACTCCTAGTCAAATATTACTCCACTATAAGTAAAAGCTGCTGTTCCAATTTTCTACTCAAGTACAAGTACAAACACTTGTTTTTAAGTATTAAAAGTACAAGTATTTCTTTTAAGGTTTTTTTTTGTATAATATAGGGCCACAGACAGGTCACTAGAACTTTGTCTGACCTTATGTTCTTCATAGACAACATCAATATTTTCACATTTTTCTGTACCTACCTGATGTTGTCATTTGTTTAACTATAAAAGGTTTTTTACCTTTTAGCCTAATATTAAAAAAATACATGCAAATAAACTTCTAATAAATACAATTGCAGTCAACATAGGCTGGTTCCTTATAAAAATATGTACTCTGAGAAACTGTATAGTTTAAAAAAATCCTTGAGAGAGTGTAATTTCTAGTTCATGTTTAAAACAGTCAGTGGAATAACTATTGTTATTCATTCTCTTAACAAATCTAAAACAAATGAATACAAACAGAATAACTAAACTTTAATGTTTAGTTACAAAGATGTGTGGTGAACGTCAAGTCATTATCTTGTTTCATTCCAACTTTGTATGAATGACTGAAAGTAAAGACACTTCAAACTTTGATATGATCTATCACATTATTGCAAAATCACTTCAAAGCCATGTTTCAATGTAACTTGTACTGTAACTGTAGCCTACTGATCATCTTTTTTGTATGTGAGCACATCCACCTCTTATTAATGTGTGTGCATACTTAATGCCCACATTTTAAAATGGTAAACATTATTCTCAACACTTCATTTAACTGTATTTTAAATGACCTGACACCCCCAATATAAGCCAATTGAGAGAGAAACAAGGTTGTTGAAGGTAACAGCTTGAAAATGGATGCCAATCAGAGACAAAGAGGACAGAGTCCGAATGCGAGGGAGATGACAGAGAAGAGGAAGAGGAAGAGGAAGAGGAAGAGAAGGCAAGAGGAAGAGAAAGAATGGTAATTTCTAACCCAAATTAGAGCCACCATTATAGGCCATTATATTATGGGTTGAGACTATGAGGACTGTGAGTTTAACCCAATCTACAAAATCTCTTAGAGGAATTGGCTTGTGGTAACAAAGGTGAGGAACAGTGTCAAGGATAGACGCAACATCCCAGGTGGTTCTTTTCCCGTTGCTGGGCAAGAGACATCATTGCTTGTGATGTGGAGGAGGTGCTGTGGCCTGATCCAGTCCAAATGCATGATAAAGCCCAGTGGTCTCTTGTTTGCAGGACTGTATACAGCACATATAGTTTTCATTTGTACTGCATCACTATAGTGCATTTTTGTTTAAAGTATTTTAACAAGTAATCTTATACTACCGTGTTATGTATTTTAGTCTTTGTACAGTACATATACACTCAGTGCTGTAAAAAGTAAATTATACTATTGCATGCATCTGAACATGTAGTGTTTGGTTTTTAGCACACATAAAACTGTTTTGAGGCAATAGTTTGCTTTTGCAACATGAGTCAAGAATTCTTGTGAAGAGTCAAGGTTTCAGATAATTTGAGTTTTAGCATTTTAGAAAAACAAAGTCCATGGCTTTGGAATCCATAACATTTAGTGTGAACATTACTGCTATTTTGGACTGGTCTTACTCTGTTGTATTTTCTTTCTACGTGTTTGGACATTGTTGCATTTTGAATGTCTTGATAGTTTACTGATTGTATGGTAGCTGTGGAGAATGGAGTTGGTGGGCTTTTTTACATTTGCAAGCTTGGTTGCACATGTTTGCTTTTTAATGTTTAATTTGGTCTAAAATATTTAATTATACTTCGGGGTGCAGTTACAGTGCAGTTTCATTTATGACAGTAAACTAATGATGTGTGAAATGAAACGTACAGTTGCATTTATTCCTTCATTGCCACATACAGTCAGATAGATAGATAATTTTTGAATGTGGAGAAAAACAAATTATGAACCAGACCTCTGTGATCTCATATACAACAAAAAACAGCGTAGAAATGACTCCCACAGAGCCACACTTCTGAGGGTTTATATAGCGCCACACTCTCCAGAGTTAATTAAACACTTTGAAAATATAAAATAATTCCAACTCAGGACATTGTTTAAATCCAAAAAATGTTAAAATTACACTTTGGGAGTTAACATCAACTCCCAAATGTGTAACTCTGAAATTTAAACACTCCAATTTTTTGCTGTGTAGCTGGTTACAGCCAGGCCTGTTTAAATTATTGGTCAACTCTACCTGCACTGGCATCGACACGTCTTTAAGCCCTCCCTTGGCTCTGTCAATACTTCAGCTGAGAGCCTATACTGGAAAAAATCAAACCATGGCCACTGAAGCTTCTGCTCATCAGTAATGTGTCGAAGGAAACGTTTGAAAAGGGACATGATTTAGACGGCGTGATTTAGTGCTGTGACATTTCTACTGAGGTCAGCAAAACATGACTGATGGTTTTCGGAAGTGTTTGCAGAGATGGTAGAAGGTTGATTACCACTGCAATGTTTTAGGGTGACACAGCATGACAGAAGAAAAATGAGGGTAAGTAAAGGAAGACAGAGACAAAAAAAGAAAGAGAGAGAGAGAGAGAGAGACAGGGGGAGGTAGAGCGAGAAGAAGAAGAAGAAGAAGAAGAAGAAGAAGAAGAAGAAGGAGAAGAACGAGAACAAGAAGATCAAGAAGAACAATAACCAGAGCAAGAGCAAGAACAAAAAGAACAAAAAGAGACAGATTGACACAGAGGGAGTCAGTGACTGTGTGTTCTCACATCCACAGCTCCTGCAGAGGGGGGGCATGAGTGCAGGCTGGCAGTGGACGGGCGGGGCGGGGTGGTCTGTGTGCTCACTTCCTTGTCTGGCTGTCTGGCTGGAGTGTTTTTGAAGCCCCCTTCTCCATCAAGGGTGCTTCTGGGGATTAATGGCACGCCCTACTTCAACAGCTGCCACGCCGCTGGGACTAAAGACAGGGAGGGGTTTTTTTTTCTTTGTGTGTCTGCCTTTTCTGTGCTCTCTCCATGCACTTCCCTCTGAAGCTGGGGCCGCTGCTCGCTAATCTTTGACAGGCCAATTAGCCTAAATGTGCACTGGTATCTCCAGTGTCAGCACCAGAAGTGCAGCTGTAAGGTTATCTGATGCCTTTAGACTCACTGTGGAAGCTGCTTGAAATATTTGGGTTTTTTGCAAACTCCTAGAAGGGATCATGCTGTATTGTCAAGGGGTGTGTATATAAGGGAGTCAGAGAGAAAGAGTGACATGGACAAAATTGAGAGAGGCAAGAGGTGTCTGGAAAATGGGACAAAGTTATTTTTAAAGGGTTGAAAGAACAGATTGGGGGTGGTGAAACAGACCGAGTTGTAATGAAAAAAGGAAATAAAGGGAAAAAAAAGTAATTGGGAAAAGAAAAGGTTTTAGTGAGGAACACTGCTCACTCTGATTGAGTGGCTGCGCTATAATGATTTC
>CM059273.1:23733150-23763150 GCA_030347295.1 Setipinna tenuifilis
CAACCAAAACGTTTTAAGCATGGATGAAATGTAATCTTAGACATCATGTGTAGTGTAACTGCCTAACATTACTGCGGTCAGTGAAGAGTTTTTAACCTTATTTATAACATTTATTGATTTAAATTATTAACTTAGTTGCATGTTTATATGTCCGTTTTTACACGGAGCGGTTGTGTCTTGCTGTAAATGACATTACAGCTTACCTGATATCACTGGTCTTGTTAGCAAGTTAGCATAGCCTCGTAGGTGCGTAGTTTAATTTTGTGCCAGGTACACGGGCTTAACTAATTGCACATTTAATACCTTGATTGTGGGTTTGCCTTAAACACCGAAAACATTGGCATTGTCCAGATAAGTTTGTTAATATACACATATGCGATCATATCATGGTAACAGGTATGCCCAACGCGGTGTGTTCATTGTAAAGGAGCTCTAATGTTTGTACAGGACGCTAATTGGCTGAAAAGGTGGAAAGATGGGGCGATCATCGAAGGACAAACGAGATATCTACTACAGACAGGCGAAAGAGGAGGGCTGGCGAGCAAGAAGTGCCTTTAAACTATTGCAACTTGACGAGGAGTACAATCTCTTTGAAGGTAGGGGGCAGTTGTGTGTCATGTAGTATTAGTATTTCTGCTGAGGATATCAAACTGATCGGTTTTACTGTACATTGACTTTCTGTCGTGTCATGTCATGTTTCGCAGGGGTGACTCGTGCCGTGGATCTATGTGCTGCTCCAGGTAGCTGGAGTCAGGTCCTGAGTCGTAAACTTAGGTGAGATGTTCATGCTTGTTATTTCCCACAATTTGACCTTAGTTATCAATGCATAGGCCTAGCCTAGTAGATAGTAGATATTTACCAGTGCTATCCATACCTTTATATTATTGTAACTGGGCTTGGCCATGCAGGTGTATTTGTTGGGTGCTAATGGGGTGTGTTTGTGGCATGCCGATGGTGTATTTGACATCAACAGCTGCTCTCATGTCTGTGTGGTGTCTCAGGGGCAAAGATAAAAAAGAGGATGTGAAAATCGTAGCAGTGGACCTCCAGGCCATGGCACCACTACCAGGAGTCACACAGATTCAAGGAGACATCACTAAGGTGTTGTTAAAGCTTTTGAGTATTAAAGTAATTTAAATGGAAATAAAACTTAAATAAAGTAGACCTGAAGTAAAGTAAATGACACATTTCAACTTTTTTAGCTAACTGAAATGGAGTATTACCAACATGTGTTAATATGTCAACTGTAAAGCCTTCTTTTACACACTAACGCCTTTTATGTCTTTACTGTAGTTATCCACTGCCGAGGAGATAATTAAGCATTTTGAGGGCCAGTCTGCAGATCTGGTTGTGTGTGATGGAGCACCAGATGGTAAGAAATGATGTCATGCAAGATCTACATTTGCACTATGGCCACATCTGCATATAATGCAACCTAAATGACTTTCAACTCCCTCTATGCTTTGTTATAATTTGTGTACCATACACATAAAAAAAATGGCCCATATGGCTGGGAAAGAATTGTGTTCATCAGATACATTACTGAAATCAAAGTAGTAACCATGCTCATAAAACACCCCCTTACAAAGTGATTACAGCACACAACAACATTTGAAAGCTTAGAATCACTAGGAAGTTGACACACTATTGGTGTATGATATAGACAGCATACTGTATATGTAATCACAAATCGGTAAAGCCTGAATAGATCTAAATAGGTCTAAAAATAGGTCTAAAAAGACTCCAAAGCCAAAGGGTAAACATAATCAAACCGACACAATTGTAATTATGCAAATAATGTTTACTTCAGCTTGCCTTCAGCCCCCTCACCAGATAGGTCTGAGAGAGTTTGAAATATGATTGATTTATGGACTGACGGGAGTCAGTATCCATCTGTAATTGCCTGAGAAGTTTTACATTTCTCAGCTCACTAACCATGCCTCTGTAAAATGATGTGAACGCTTGGTTAGTTTTTTTTTTATTATTCTATGGTACAGCTGAAGGCACAGCCAACAAAACGTCTTTCAACCACTTTCTGTGTTTGACTGTTTGAGCTTTTGGTGGCACATTCTCATCTGACCAACAGTATGACATTAGTGATGGCGTATACATGGACGAGTCGAAACCGTTTGGAACTGGTTTGGGCTCGTACCGGCTTCATGTGAACGGGATAGCAATTGGTTTGATATTGGTTTTCCGAAACCACTTGGAACGCCAGGCTTGGGCCGGTTCCAAACCACTTGGTGCTGCCATGTGTACGGGATCGGATTGGTTTTGGGTATTGCGCATGTATCAACGAAATAAAAAACGCAGTTTGTTCCTTCATGCGGACTTCCTAACACAGCAGAATGCACAACATGTACGTGAATGCGTCAAACTCCTGGAACACCATGTTTGTATGCCGCCAGAAAGTTTGTTTATTGTCTTTATTTAGTAGGAACAGTGCAGAGCCCATAGAAGATGTGCCAGAGTATTACGTTTTTGTTTAGACCATCTTATTGTTTAAGTGGGTAATAATATCAGGTGAAAGGAGGAGGCTATGTAAATACATTTGCACTGACTGACTTGTAAGATTTTCTTTAGCCACTGTTTTGCAATGTGGAATAACCGGAATGAGAGGTGAAAAGTTCAGTCTCCTCTACGTGTCGTCTGTATGCACTGTAGGCATATGTGTGCAGTGCTGTAGTTTGCTGTTGCGTATCTTGCCTACGTAGCAGCTTTGTTGTGGGCAAATGTTTACTCGTGTTATGTCCATTATTGAAGTTATGTGTCGTTAGTCGCGTTATGTCCAACATTGTAGCAGCTAGCGTTGTAAATCTTATCAGCCTGGGTCGTCATGGCTGGGTCGGCACGGTTTGACCGATATCTTTGGCATTTTTTGCCCAAACAACACGAAACGTGGCACTGCACACACTGGTAACATTATGATGCCGCCCTCCAAATTTGCGATCAAGCAGATGAGTGGTTCAGGAGTTATGCGTGGAACAGACGTTCCTTGCATTAAAAGATAATAATAGAAAGATAGAAGTTGACTAAAGCGCCCCCACCTAGCGTAGCGGAAAGGGCCTGGTCTCTGACCGAATCCGCTTAGACGAACTGCATGTGAACAAGGATTTGGGGACAGACCACCCGTTGGGAAGCAACACCCAAACCAATCCCAAACCAAACCAATCCCACCATGTGAACGGAGTCACTGATGTACCTTGCAAGTGGTCTCTATGGTGTATTGGTTCTCTATGCAAATAAAAAAAGTGTATTTGAAGTACAGCTGTGTGTTATGCAAGGTCTGGTGCATTAAATACAATATGTTGAATAATGGAAAAAAAATCCATGAGATAGATTTGGACAGTTAAGTGAGTTGGCATTGCATTTTATTGCATAGTGTGTTCCATTTGTTTTGGAGGCTGAGGTTCAGTGGTTGGGGTGATGGGAAAAATGTGGTAAACACTATCTAATTGCCTCGGAGGAGAAGAACTCTGATTAGCTCAGTTATCATTTGATTTTTAGATTATCTATCAGACTTGGAGCCAATTTTAGCAACATCACTTGAGAAACAACACATGACATGGTGTTTCACATTTAACAGGACCGTAGCAACGACTACAGCTACAAAGTATTGAATAGAAGAACTGACTTTTGTGAAGTTAGGCACAAAAAAAGACTAAAAGGGGGAAATAGGCTCTGGGGAATTAGGTTGGGGGTCGTGAGTTTCAGTGCTCAGAAGACAACTCAGAAATCAAGCCGCAAACACAAATGGAACACACTAAATGACTCAAGGTAGCTCTTTATGGTCCAGATGCTGAAGGCACATAGTGATGAACTCTGTGACGTATGTCCACAGTCACAGGACTCCATGACGTGGATGAGTATATCCAGGCCCAGCTTCTGCTTGCTGTGAGTACCTCCTCATTTCAACCATCATTCAGACATGAGAACAACATGTCAAAGCTGGTTATACTGTGAGATGTGCTATGACCAAGTTGTAATTGTTTTCTAATGTCCCATTTTTGACCAAAAGATTATGCATTCTTTACAAATGATGTGCTAGAGTAACTAGTCGTAGTAATAAAGAAAAGATACTTGATTTCAAACTCTTTAGACCATTGAGAGGTCATCTGCTAAGAAGGTTATCTTTTCACCAGTGGGTGGGTGGTTGGTTTGTTTGTTTGCAAACATAGAAATTTACAGCATGGGCCAGGAAAAAAATCCATGACATTTTATAAAGGGAACTTAAGTTGTGCAAACTCTGTAGTGTCTTAATACCCGTGGGTGAGCCTAGTGAGTCTGTTCTCTGTTCATCCTTTGTGGGAAATAATTACCTACTAACAATGTTGTGGGGCTTAGCACTATGAGAACATAGTATAAAATGTCTGTGAAGTGGAAATTTGGGGTGGAGAGCAAAGTAAAATCAAAACCCAGCTTATGTATATATGGAAACTTGTGTGTGCTGCTTAGTTGCTCAGCAGTCTGTGTGGGTGTGAGGTGTTTTGACTCTGTGGTTAAGCGTAGTTATGTTTTTATTTCTCAGGCGCTTAACATCACCTCACATGTTCTCAAGACAGGTGGAACATTCGTCGCAAAGGTAAGAAAAAACATCTAAGTAGTGTGAGTAGTGTGCTACCAGTGAAATTTGAGTGCCACATAAATCAATGTGTATTTAGTTTTTTGAATTCTACATATATGAAACATACTTTTTTGTAAATAGCTTGACATACAACACAAGTTGTAAACACTTGGAAAAAAAGTCCTGTTAAGCAACGTGAAGAAGGTCCATGACCAAAACATTGTGATATTGAATAAATCTTGCTTGCAGAATGGGTAGTGTGCAGGAGTTTATATTTGGTACTTAGTTGTAGACCGCGTGTCACCTCCAACGCACCTGTCATTTAGAGGTTGTGCAAAAAAAAAAAACCTTTAGCATTGCTTTGGTTTCTTCCTTCAGATCTTCCGGGGAAAGGATGTGACTCTGCTGTACTCCCAGCTGAGGATCTTCTTTAGCAAGGTCACCTGTGCCAAGCCACGCAGCAGCCGCAACTCCAGCATAGGTGAGACTGTGAAGGTGTTACACCAGGAGGGGGAGACAATATACATTGATCGGAGAACAACACCCAGTGCAGTCAAATAACGACTACTCAACACTTAAATTTAACTATGTAGCTGTGTCAAGGATTTTTGTTATTTAACGCCACTGGAACCGTTAAACTCTTAATCAGTTATCTATGAAGAACATTTCCTGACAACAGCTTTTCTCACAGCATTTCTAGTGTCTTGTGTTATGTTTGATATGAGTACAATTTCTTTCCTTCCTGTGGGATCCCTGATGGTTGACACATTCTGCTTTCATTTTTGCAGAAGCGTTTGTGGTATGTCGAAACTACTCTCCACCGGAAGGCTACATACCCAATATGTCCAACCCTCTTTTGGATCACTCGTATGGTAAAGTGTGCTTTGTGGATTCTTGTAAACATGTGATATGGTGCAGTGTCAAATGTTGAATAATGGAGTTGACCTTATAGTCTGTGGGTAATATAAAAATGTGTGTATATGTATTCGATAATATAGGTCTTATGTGATACATTCCTTCTGTGTTGTAATGAGTGTCTCTGTCCCTGGCCTAGATGTTGACTTTAACCAGTTGGAGGGTCCAAACCGGATAATTGTTCCTTTCCTGGCCTGTGGGGATCTAAGTGGTTTTGATTCTGACCGAACCTACCCTCTACAGGTACTGTCAGTGTCACATTTGCCCCCTACGTGATAAATGATGTATGATAAATTTTAAGAAACAATATACCAAATTAGCTGGGAAGCATGGCTTCAGGAAGTGAATAGTTCTACTATAGATGTTCTCCACCATTCACTAAAACAGCTGATTCTGCTTGGCAGAACTCAAGGGCACTTGGTGGAATCAACTACTTTAAGTGCACATTTAGAACCAGAACATTTAAGGACTTGTACTTTCTAAAGCCTGGGTTTTTCACCTCTGATGCGTTAAACACTGTACATAATGACAACTGACAGCATTTAGCTGGACCAATTGATGATGCAAGCAAATGTGGTGTATTAGCTTCAGTATTTGAAGTCCCTGCGCTGGTGATTTTCTTGGGTTGTTGATGCGTCTGTACCAGGGATGGAAATTAACCACCCGCCACCCGCCAAATGCGGGTAAATATGAGTGTTGGCGGGTGAATTTTGCCATTTTACCTGCCACTGTGGCGGGTGTGCAAATGCATTCAGCAAAGTTCGATATAGTCTATGAATGCACTCCCTCACGCATGTTGTAGCGTAAGCTATCAGTTAGTAGATAGCGCAGGTGCATATAAGTTTACTATTTATTGATAAGCAAGACTCACGGAGCGTTTCTTGGCATCCAGCACAGGCGCGCGTGGTTATTTCAAATATGATCTAGGCAACTTTCTGTTCAGGTAGGCTAATGAAAGCTCAGTCATGATAATTATAGCCTAACTGTCCAAACAGGAATACATCAGTATATTGCCTTCTCACGTTGATGATAACGCCATATGCGCACAAGTTCATTCCAAAAACTAACATGTGATGTTAACGTAACCTATTAATAGCGCCAACAAAACCGATTTCAGAAGAGGACGGGTCCATTCCGAAAGCAAAGCAAACAACTTACGTACGTCACAGAACCCAAACAAAAAAAAGCACCTTGCAAGACACATCTCTTGCATAGTCTAATAAAGAGTCTTCTCACGTTGTTTTGGAATATTTATTAATTCCATAGAAAATATAATCAAATGTATCCACATCTGCACTAGCCATTTGATTTCCTAGCATCTTGCATAGAAACGAAGTTAGAACATGACTTTCTTTCACGTTAGGATTATAAGGAGAAATTTAAAGTGACAGGCGCCTAATTAGACCTTAGCCTACAAACATCAAATACAACATAATTGCATTATTTTTGAGTGATATCCTAAATAACAGACACATATGTTAACAATTTTAAAAATAAACTATGTAAAGCATGGATTTTCTTTCTGCTGTCCTTTCACTTAGAAAGATAACATTAAGCTATCTAACAACCTGTTAAAATGCACCAGAATGCAGGAAATTACCTTTAATTTAGACTTTGACTGCCCACCAAAACACTTACAATCAGCACAGAAAAAAGTGCTGGAGCATAATGTATACATGATGCCCCCTTCACATTTATGACTGCCCTCTTATATATGTCTGCCTAGAACCGGCCCTGGGTGTTATACTGGCATTAAAATGTGCGGAAGGGTTGAATATATAAAGTGGCCGGTAAAAATGTTGAGTGGCTGGTAGATTTTAGAATCTACCTGCCACAGTGGCAGGTGAACAAAAAAGTTAATTTCCATCCCTGGTCTGTACTGACATCTGTTTTGAACATTTTGACTCACTAAATAAATATGTCAACCAAAAATTCATGGCAGTGCAGAGGTATACCACCACACTGACTTTTTTTTTCTTTTTTTGTGTTTCTGTTGGTGTGGTTGTCCCCTTGTCCAGCTGGATTCCACCAAAGAGTATACCTACACGCCTCCTACCCAGCCCCCCATCCACCCCCCGTATGAGCAGGCCTGCTTCATGCGTAAGAACAACCTGCTGGCCAAAGAAGACGCCCCAGCTGCATCATTAGACCACGCCCTTTCTGCCATGCAGCTCTCAGCCAATGAGGTGACGGACCAGCAGCCCTCAGCATCAAATGACCAAGAAGGATGTCCTGCCTCCAGTGTGGCAGAGCACACAAGTCCATCTGAACAGTGACATGGTATAAAATGACCAATTTGGAGTCTTATTTCAAAAACTACTCTGAAACTGACATTTAGCCATGTTATCATGTCTAATTTCAAAGCTTGAATTTTACTGTATGTTTTAATGTTTTTAAATAATAAAATATATTGCACAGCTTTTGATGTCATGCAATACAAATACTACATTAACCTGACAACTTTTAAAGGGATTTGAGGTCACATAATGCAACCTTTTACTTAAAGCAGCACTATGCAACTTTTTGAGTTGAGTTGATGCTTAAATGAGTCATTACCAGACGAATGAAGACTTTCTCAACCGCCCCTGCTGTCTGTGGAAAGAATACCACTGAGTGTCCATTACGGCACCCTCAGACCCACAAAGTCTCGAATATCGCAACAAACACGACCACGTTAAATTCTGAATTTACTTACCTCAGTGGACACAACTACATTTGTCTTTGCCAGTTATTTTCCAACTACAGTTGAGTTGGAAACACGTGCATGGAAAGGAAAACAGTCCATTTTTATGTGTGTTTATTTGCTTGGAGACATTAGAGGGATCTCAACTGAGAAAAAAACATTCAAAGTTGCATAGTATCTCTTTAAGCCAACCTTTAATTTAAAGTAAAACTTTATCCAAAAGTAAAAAATAATTTTGATATCTGAAATGGAAATAAAACCTAAAAAAGCTGAAGGAGCTTTGGTTTGTTGTATTTTTGTGTTATTTTTAAAAAGGCAAAGTAGCTAAAATGAAATGCAATACATAAGCTTAGTTTTCATTAATTTGCACAGTAATTATTGCACCACTTTCTCCTGTTCTGATTGACTTCTTGACAGGCACATCTGTTAAGAAAGACCTAGATTAAATGCAAATCATATTATAATGACGTACATTGTTTTATCCTACATTTTCTAGTGTCTTCTAAGCCTAAACTGAATGGCTAAATAAAGGTAAAACTTAATGAAAATTTCCAAACTGAACAACTGTGAAGACTAGCCCTGTCACATATTGTACAATCTATGCACTAAGTGTATTTTGTTTTGTGAAATGATAAATGAACTGCATTTATGTAGCACTTAGCTTACACTCAACTGAATGACTGAAAGTGCTTTACAATTCAGTGCTTCACATTCACACACTCATTCGAGGCTGCCAACCAGCACACCGGGAGCATCATGGGGTTCAGTGCTTTGCTCAAGGACACTTCCACCTAATGAGGAGGAGCTGAGTTCAAACCAGCTACCCTCCAACTGCTGGTCAGCTCCCCTACCTCCTGAGACACTCTCACCCCACATCAAGAGATTTTATTTCACCTTGGTAAAACTTTGCAGCCCATTTTTACATTGCCAATCTGTTCACAAAAACAAATCAGTTAGTATGGTAGCAACCTTCTATCTGTAGTAACTACTGTTCTTTGTCCTGAATGACGTTTTAGGTAGGTAGTTACCTCAGTTTTAAGCGAAACATCTGGACAAAACTGCTGTGTAGTTAGACATAAAGGAAGTAGTATTTGTGGATAGCAAAACTAGAGATGGAGATACGCATCACTGATCCAGCTATTTACAGCTACATATGTGGTGTATGTTATTTTTTTCTTGAAAGAATCTACGACAAACTGCATGTGTGCAACTGCTACTATTTAAACTGCCTATAGATTTGCAATATTTAATTATGAACATAGACTCATAAACTACTATGACACATGTACTATACTCTTTTTATTGAGACAAATGTGTTGTGTGAATGTGATGCCCAATCAGGAATTAAGTTGCCCCTGTTTCCTGTTTATGTGTATTAGAGATCTGCAGCTGGTCAACAAGCCATGTCTCCTCCTTTGAGACATATGTAAATGGCCTACTGTTTCAGGCTCCACTGACGTCTCATATTTCCACTACCTACAAGTGTAATAGACCACAACCTTTCCCTCAAGAAGACTGATGAAGATGTTCAAATTTTAAACATCTGATTTGTTTGCAAAACTAAAACAAAGGTAAGACAAACATTGTGACTGGTCTTGGGAAAATGTTCTGATCTCAGAACAGATGATGGATTTGGCCTTGTGATCGTTCCATAGCAACTGACTGTTTTCTTAGCAGCGACTATACAGATTTTAACTGACTAGTAACAACTTCCGTCTTCAGCTGCATGTAGCTGAATTTCTTGGTCAGAGTGCAGGTTCTTGAAATGTTAGTGGTATGTGGTTTAAACTTTTAGACAACAATCACTCTGGTTACATTGTGGGCAGCTCCCTGCTTCACACTACAGTGATAACAGCAATGCATATATTTTGTAGTTCTGCTCACAAACTGGTCAGCAGCCACACAAGAGTGGTTAAGTGCATACCTCCTAGCTCTGAATTCCACTGTTTCATGGAAATAACATCAGGTAGGAGCATTTTTTTTTAGAAAATCTCTTATGGGTTGAGATAAAATATTTTGTGTCATGATGTCTGGTGAACCTCTGCCCAGTAGTGGTCGAGTTTGAAAACACTGTCAACTTCTTGGACATTGTTGGCGTTAGATACAAATGTGTAAAAAGCATACTTTGCATTTACATTATCACACCAACCAACATACAATTGGAACTTTAAGTAAACACGTCAAACCACACTGTGGTTTGATATTTTAAGAAACTTTCCATCACCTCAACAGGATGTTGAGTTTTTTTGTAGTGTTCTGACTAGTTCTCAGACAGAAAGCTGCGGCCTGTAAGACAGTGAATTGTTAACAGTGGCCCACATACCTGCCCACTTAAGGACTCTTAAAAAATTTAATTAAACAATTAAGTTATTAAGGATCAATAGAGGGTTAAAGAGGCCCATTGTCCAGCATGTGAGAGTTTTCAATATTTTCATGTTTTCTGTTTACTGTCTCTGTTCCTATCCACAGTAACGTTGGAGCAGATATCATCATTATGAACCATCTTATGTGCTGGAGTGTTCTATGTAAGTGAGCTTTTGAACTTTTTGCTTTTCTCTGCCTATGATTTTGATAGTTTTTCATTTCTACCATACAAAAACATATCACTGCCATTTTTTTCAGTGTCTGCCCAACTGAATCCAGCAATATCAGGTAGCGATGTGCTCTCTAATATGATTCTAATTAATTAGTTGATAACTTCATTATTTCATATGTGTGTTAAATGATTTGTCAAAATGCTAATTTGCAAGATTTTTTTAAAGGGTCTTATAATTGTAACAACATAATGTCTGCTTTAGGGTTGATTTACACTTTTAGGAATATCTAGTCAATTCAGTTAATATTTGAAACAATGTGGTTATTAAGTTGTATAATCAAAAGGTGAAACCATATATCAGATATAATCCAATTTCAAGACTTGATTAGACTAAAAGGCATTACTGAACATTTGACACTGTAGGCAGGCTTATAGCCAACATGTTTCGGCTATAATGTTATGTACATGTTAGGTACATAAATAAATAGTTACTCCATTTTCCCTTTTCAGGTTGGACTAAGCCAGTGATCACTGCCCAACTGACCGTCATGACAGTGAAGGATCATGTTGAGTTGGGCTGTGACATACATAAGCCATATGATAAGTGTCACTTTAACTCAAGTTCCCAGGAAGGCTCTTTTCCTGGGGACAAGTCTGGCGAAAAGAGGTGCACAGCGACAGTGAGTGGGGCTGTATTGCTGATGCCCAGCGCTGGCTTCAAA
This sequence comes from Setipinna tenuifilis, assembly GCA_030347295.1. Classification (NCBI taxonomy): domain Eukaryota; kingdom Metazoa; phylum Chordata; class Actinopteri; order Clupeiformes; family Engraulidae; genus Setipinna; species Setipinna tenuifilis. The sequence continues at coordinate 23,744,571 of CM059273.1, forward strand.
AAAGTGACACACATCTCGTGTGGTTACACTTTCAATGGAACCTCAGAATACAGTGGCAATATTACAGTGACGGTTTACAATTTTGGTGAGTTTTTGTTTCTGTTTCAATGCTATGTATAAAGCTGTTTTTATTCTAACATAAAGGCTGAATTAGCTGCGTAGTATTTAAGTGATGCACCCATGATTTATCTGAGTGTGCAAAGTATGTGCAGTACACAACAAACCTATCAAGCAGTAATGCCAGCCAGTCTGTTTTGAGTGTTACATAATTATTATTGAAAACAGCATTGTTAAAGTTGAATGTTGAGCAGATAACTACTGCATTCCTGCATCTTTCCCACACAACCAGATCTGACCATGAAACACACAGTTATCGCAGCGGCGATGTTTGGACTTACCATCTTGTTTGCTTTTTGTATAAGTGTCTGGGGCTGCTATACGCTAATCACCAAGTCAAGTATGACACACATTACATACATTAAATAATGATAGACAACATATCTGCAAGTTTTGCCCTTGCAGTTTTGCATAGTCTGAGGCTATTACTAATTCTTGGATTAAAAAAAAATTGATTATTAGATTAGGTTCCAGGTGATGCAAGATTCAGGCTGACTAAGACTAGTTTGATGGTGCTTTACTTTATTTAATGTTTTAAAATAATAACTTAATGTAGCATTAAGTGTTGTTTTGTTGTACATTAGATATAACCATTAGATAAAACATTAGATAGAACCATTTGTATAAATGTAATCATTTGTTTTATTTTTATTTTTTTTACCACTTACTCAGGAAACAAAACACCTTCACCGGTTCCTCAAAGGTGAGTCTTGTCAGTGAACAGGGGTGCAGGTGCACATTTTGGACCATATGAAAAGATATAATGTTATGCCATAAAACTAATCTCAGTGGTGGCCATTGTGTTCCCAGAGGGCAACCTGTTATAGCAGGATCCTTGAAACCCTGCCAACTTGGGGACAGGGATCCAACAAACAAATAAATAAATAAACTTTAATCGCTGCTTTACAGCATCCTTATTTGTATTGTCAATAGTGATTGTAAATCATAAATCTTTCATCGCACACGGCCACCTTAAAATCTAAAGTTTTTTTTCCATTCTCTTTGTGCTTCTGCAGATATCAAACTCAACAAACGGACTCCGATCAGCAAAATAGTATGTAGCCCATAGTAATGGAGCTATGTATCTTATAAGCTATGTATCTTATTTATTCAGAAGTATTGCACATTCGTTTTATTAATGCTCTTACCTGTTCTTGTGTTCATAGCTTGCAGTTCTTTAGAAGTGCCTAAGGGACAAACAAATGTAAGATAAATTGATCTCCTATAAAAAAAAAACATTTTAAATTTACATTTTTTTTTACAGAAGATACAGAGTCATGCAGTGTTTTACTTTGTGGTAACAGGAGCCTGAGGATGGTCTTTGCTATGCTACAGTGAGGCATCCTTGCGATGTAAGAAACTCACCACGGGTGGTCCGGTTTGAACATGGCTCCGACTACGCTTCAGTGATCATCAATTGAACACACCGACTTTTAGTGACCTTTAGCTGGACTGGCAACATTCTGATCACATATTTATGACCGTAGCCTACTCAGCAAAGGGTGTATGATCACCACACATTCATTACTTACCCAGAACATTGGCAACGGAATGTTGGATGCCATTGTTGGCTTATTAGGACTATAAAAATACACCTAAGGTCCCTACACCTATAACTTAAACAATATTAGCAATATTTGTCAGATGGTGACTTGTGTCTTAAAATTTGAAAATGTAATTGCTATTACTTAAATCTAGTTATTGCATATTTTTTTTCATCAGTTGCAGCTACTAACCAATGGACAAAAATGCTTGTCTTTAACAATTCACCTGTACAAAATGCAGTAGGCCTACTCCTATGTGTCAGTAAACAGTGCACATTAAAGTTGATGCCTTTGCCACATGCTGTGGGAAAATCATTTTGCAGGAGCCTTGAATGCTTGCATAGTTGTGGTTTGATGTTCACGTCCAGTGAACCAGATGAAAGTTACTCAGTCGTAGACCATCAAATAGTGTTGCATGTGAGCACACAAAGTGTCACCAGATACTGAATTATATTATTATATATAATTATATTCTGTTATATAATTATATATAACTGGTTGGCCCGCCAGTTGGTGTTGGTCTGGAGGCCAAGTGGTGAAGAGTACAAAAACGCATCATAGTAAAGCAAACCAGCCACACCTCTTATCTGAAGGAGGCTTTCAAGTTGACCCCATGGTGGTACATTTTCGGGAAGGACCCTAGATGTAATAGGATACAACTAAATAGAAATCATGACACAAAATACTGGATCTGTAGGCTACTTAGTATAAAAACAAGGTCAGTCACCTTTAGAAGATTTAACAGTGCATTCTTATGGGACGCCACTAGATGGAATTATTGCATTATTTTGCACCGCATGCAGGCCAGTCAGTGGTACACACAAAACGTATAGATAAGAGTAGCTTATGGCAACAACACTATCATCAGTAGTTGGTATGCCTATGCTTGGCGATTCATATTTAACAAGTAGGCGTTTGTCAGAGTCAAGATGTAAGTTTTCCTTGCCTTTCTTGCATCGCTAACTTCAACAAGTCCGTCGTGTCCCTATGAGCTTGTTATGACAGCTATAAGATAAAGAACTTACTTTTTTTGAGGTGTGGAAGGACAGCAAGTGTCTTGACGCCATCATTTTTTTTTATTGAAAAGGCTTGGTTAAAATAGGTTGAAGTCAGCGTCATGTAATATTTATAGAAGTATGACAACCGAGAATTATGATGGATGTTATACAGTATGTGGTCACATGGTAGCAGAATGGGTGAGAGATGGCCTCAGATGGTATTATTCTGGATGTCAGTGCAGCTCTGCATTTGGCGTGTTTCTTCTTCCAGCATCACCAAGCTTTGCAGTGGTTGCTCCTCTCTGAGACACACTGGTATTGAGAATGCAGACAGATTTGATGAATGACCATACACACCCACTGATACCTTCATTCCCACACGTTTACATACTATAAGCAAACAATACGTCAACATGATTCCCTTAAGATACAAAAGACTTACCACCAAAGAGAAGGGGAAGGCTTTAATGCCTTTAAGGCATGAAAGAGCGGTTTGGATGTCATGGAAATATTTCTCCATTTCTTGTGTTGCAGGGTGAATGTGTGTGATTGATCAACAGGGGGCGACAAAACAACAATGTAAAGAGGTGGCGAGGGAAAGGGAGAGAGCAAAAAAAGAGAGGAGACACAGGCAGAGACACAGATATGCTGTTAGAATAGTAAGCCTGCAAAGGGATTTTTATTATTTACATATGCCGTGAAATGTGCCTTTCTGCTTCTCTCCCCCTCTCTCCTGGCCCCTCTTGCATGCATTCCCTCTCATCCTTGAGTCCAATTTGTATTGCGCCTGTTTTCTGTTCTATTTGGTTTTCCTCAGTCACAGTACACTGTGAATAGACGTGGGAGGCAGAATGACTGTGGTGACCACTGCCACTATGCTTTGGCTGAGTTGTAATGAGTAGCACACCATAAAGATGCAGTGACAAGGCTTATACTGATGCAGATGAGCTGCATCCACAAGAGCTGCCAGTGATATTCTGCATGCCTTCAAACAGGTAGCCTGTCTTCCATAATTCTACATGATGCATAGGCACTGACACAGAGCAGTGATGGCAAGGTATTCCCACTCCTGCTTTTTTTTTCTAATCAATCGTGGTTTTTACACTGCTATGCATAGTCTATATGTCTTAGCCTTGGATGAAAATACAGGTTTGGAATGCCAGCAGAGATAGATTAGAATGAATGTGGAACAGAGCGAGAGAGAGAGAGAGAGAGAGAGAGAGAGAGAGAGAAAGCTGCTGCAGTCTCTGCACAGTGCCGAAGCCAGGACTGCGTGACTGGTCTATGCTGGGTGAGCGAGAGAGAGAGAGAGAGAGGGAGTGTGAGAGTGTGAGAGGCAGAGGGTGGGAGAGAGAGGTAGCAGCGAGCGGAGAAAGGGGGAGGGGAAGACTCCTGAGTGGATGAGTAGCAGCATCCCTCGCTTCTGTAGCGTGCTCGCTCCAAGCTGGTTGGGCTAGAGCACGGTGATCACACGCATACACACACACACACACACACACACACACATACATACAGTACACACACACACAGACACAGGCACATAGGCTTGTGCAAACACACACCCACTGCCACGCAGGCTCACACACACACACACACACATAGCCAGACACAGACACACACACACACATACGCGCACACACAGGCAGACGCAGGCGCGCCGTAGCGCCTTAGACACACACACACACACAGAAGCGTCGTCGTCGTCGGAGATAGCGGCAGCCACAGGGAAGGGACGGGAAGACACGGCCGCTCGGAGACGGGCTCTCTGCAGAGGGCACCATGGCGCAAGCCGCCAAGCAGCTCAAACAGAGGAAGGACCTCGCGGAGGCCGCCGCCAAAGAGGAGCGGGAGAAGGAGGAGGAGAAGCTCAAGAAGAGGAACAAGTCGAGAGACCGCCGGCGCAAGGTAAACCACCAGCAGGGGAAGAGAGGAGGAGGGGAGGGGTGGTGGGAGAAATACAGAAAAGCAGGGGGCTGCCTGTGAGAATGGGGTGGAGGGGAGGGACAGAGATGGGGAGATGGAGATGGAGAAGCAGAAGGAGACAGAGAGGGGAAGAAAGGGGGAAAAAAGAGAGGGTGGCTGATTGCCATTACTCTTTCTCTTTCTGTCTTTCTCTCTCCATCTCTTTTGCATGCTTCTTCATGCACCTCTTCTTCTCCCCTTTCCTCTGTTCATGTCATTATTCAGGACAGGTGCGGTACAGCACGCACGCATGCAAGAACACGGCGTACCCCCCCCCACCGTCATCAGGCATGCAGTGCTGGATGTTGATGGGGTTCTGTTTGTGGAGATGGCAAGGTGCTGTGCTGTTAAGGGTGGGGAGGGCTGTGTGTGCGTGTGTCTGTACACTGACTGACGGTGCTAAAACTCGTAATTGTCAGTGGCCAGTGGTTTTAGTACTGTGACAGAAAGGATCGCTTAAGTAACCCTTCGTCCCCGGAGTGCATTGTCAATGCTCGTCAAGGCCCCCCCCCCCCCCCACGATTGTTCCCTGTGAAAATGTCATTTATCAGCCAGGCCCCTGTGACAGTGCCGGGAGGTGGGGAGGAGGAGGCTTCCTTTTTTTTTGGGGGGGGGGGGGGGGGGGGGGGGGGGGGTTCATTCATTCGGCTGTGCGGTACAGACCCAGCTGCAGCTCCTTCTACTGCTGCTGTCGCCTCGGCTGCGCAGCCTGTGCTGCTTGGCTTGGTGGTCGATATCTCATGACTTCCTCCCTTGCCCCCCCCCCCCCTTTCTGTGTCTTTTCTCAGTGTATGTGTGTGTGTGTGTGTGTATGTATGTGTGTGTTTGTGTTTGTTTGTGTGAGTGTGATGTGTAAAAGGGGAAAGGTAGCCACAGAGCAATTTTTAACAGTCACATACTTTAATGTATGCGCTTCTATGCTCGTGGTGCTTGTATGATAAGAAGGAGGGAGACCATGAGAGTGTGTGAGAGAGAGAGAGAGAGGCATTAGGATGTGTAATATGTTTCTTCAGCTCCTCTTCGCTGCTCTCCCCTCTCTTTTCCTCTCTATCCTGCTTTCTTCTGCTCTCTCTCTCTTTCTCTCTCTCTCTCTGTAGCATTTTCACCCTCCTTCTCCCATAAACCGGCTTTTAATGTAATCGGAGCTGTGTGTTGGGAGGCTGGAGGGCACGTCTGTGTGTGTCAGCTGACTCCGAGTGCTCCTCTCTCTCTCTCTCTCTCTCTCTCTCTCTCTCTCTCTCTTGCTCCCTCCTTCCCCACCCCTGCGGAGATGTGGTGCGGTGCTAGACTGAACGGAGTACGCTGCTGAGCCTCAGGTTAACGTGTCCACCACCTGTCACCCACATTCTCTACCACACCACCACCAGCAATCACCACAACCACCAACTGTGCTGAACCCCTGAAGGAGCTGCCACCATTGTTTTTTTCCCACTGGTTGACTCTGTTAGTGTTCAGATCAGTGATGGGCAACCTGGATTCAGAAGCTAGAATCCAACACCACATACTCCAAATCAACTGGTTCCACCTGTGTGCTCAGTACTGTTGATTTGTACTGTCACTTGTTTGGATGGTTTGGTCCAGTTTGTCTTTTCAGTCTGATCCCAGACCTGTTTCGATGGCGGTGTTGCTGAGTGCTGAGGGAGATGTACACAGTGAACCCATATAAGCCAGGTCTGCTCTCATGCCTATGTAGAGCAAAGGGCTAAGCTGGAAGCCTTGTCTTCTGATGTGTGGTCATAGGGTAGGGTAGAGTATAGGGTTTGTGGCAGAAAAAAATGGCTGAGAGAAATAAAAACAGATAAGTTAAAACATTTAAATGGACCTAGAGGACAGAGGAAAAACAGGAAAGAGAGAGAGAGGAAAGAGGAAGAAAGAGATGACAGGACAGAAAGTGACAAAGAGAGAGAGAGAGAGAGAGGGAGAGAGCTCCAAATGTTTGGCAGCGCGGGCAGTAAGACACAATGTGAGTGTATGTCCGTGGGGGACGGGGCGGCTGCTGGTGTCAGCTCTGTGAGGAGAGCCTGTCAGGAGCGCATCAGGAGCCCTAAGCCCTGACCTCCAGCCACAGAAGCATCCTCACACACACCACTAAAGCCGACCAGGGCAGCCAAGGGACAGGGCCCCACAAACACACACACTCACACACAACCACTAAATTCCACCAGGGCAGGCAAGGGATAGGGCCTTACACACACAGACACAAACACACAACCACACACACACACACAAACAAACACACATTCTCACACACACCACTAAAGCCGACCAGGGCAGCCAAGGGACAGCCCCCCCACACACACACACACACACACAAAACACACACTCTTACACACAACCACTAAACTCCACCAGGGCAGGCAAGAGATAGAGTTCACTTGGATTTACACATGCAAATGTCCAAACAGAGTCATCCATGGGTATGTAATTAGATTTGTATGGAAAATCTGGACACACACTTGCACACTTGTAGGGTAATGTTGCCCAGATAGCATTTATGAAGCGGGCAAGAAACGCTGTAGGCCTTGCTGTATGCTAGTTTCAGCGGCCTCTGTTTGATCCCCCACATACATAAACCAGTAATCTAAACCATGAAGCTAAACACTCTGGCTACGAATTCTGGCTTTGATGCTGTAGCGAAATAGTGACACATTTACAGTGGTACAGCTGTGACTGCCTTGTGGAGGTTTAACACTCACATAAAACAGAGGCATCTCAAAGCAAACCTGTCCTTGACATGTAGGGTGGACAACCTTTACCTCAGCATCTGACCTAGGTTACCTATGGTGCCTTAACGGAAATGGGAGACTTTTGAAAGTAGATAGTGTTGGTCAGACTCATGAAGATTTCTGTGTGTATTTGTTGCTACAGTTATGCTGTCCACAATCCTCTGTGTAAATGAGCTGAATATGTTCTTTTCTGGCCATGGAAAATTAGAATGGAGCTGCAGTCATTGCCAGGCACACACATTTGTTTAGATTAATGGAAAAACAGCAGTATTTCTTGCTGTGTAGAGTGATGATTCTTCAGATAGGCTTGATGACCCATGCTGTGTTAAAATGAATGAGGACTTGGCATGAGAGCATTATTCCAAACATTAGCAAGGTTATTCAGTGTGTGTGTGAGTGTGTGCGTGTTAAATAAGTTTGAAAAAACGTGGCTATCTATGTATTTTCTTTATTTGCCATGTTACCATAAATGTGATTGACCCCATATCCAATCTCAGACAAAGAATGAGTCAAATGGCTTTATCAGAGAGAGTATTGAAGGATAAGAATCTGGAATGTTTGGCTTTATTGAAACAACCATAATGTGACTGTAGGGATGGATTCAGATGTGAATTCCTTATGCTTGCATTAGTATGTTGTCACACATGTTCGCTGTAGTGTAAATCCTTATAAATGTAACAGTCAATAATTATATGTGTACTCATAGCTGCTTTTGTGGGAGTGACCAATGTGGCTTTGCTCCTACAGATCCAGGGGAAAATGGTACACTCTCAGTTTAATGAACCAGTTTTGAGGCTCTGTTTCAAATTTAGCTTATTTTAGTATCCTCTGAAAAGTGAGCAAGATGACCTTGTAAGTTAGGTGTGAGGGTACATGCCATGCTCTCCATGATGACAGTGCAGAAAACAAATACACCTCCATTTAACAGCAAACAGCTACTCCCATATTTTCTTTTAAAGGGGGAATTGATTGTATGACGTGGACATTACATAGCGTACACTAGGCCCTGTATTGTAAATGTAACTTGTACTATGTGTATTGTGGCCTATTACACCTTTTTTGATTTGTGGCAGGTCGTACAGTAAATTGAATGTTATCAGCTTATTAGAGAATGGAGTAACATTATATATAGATCACAGCCACATCATTCTACTCTTTTGAGTGTGAAGATGAATATGATGATGTCAAATCAGACTGTCATTGTAAAATTTTAAATAACTCCTAACTTGCTACAGTTCACCAACTGGTGTAAAACATTTTCATGATTTATGACAAGCTAAATTAACAGTTGGAGAGGTCTCTAGAATGTAGCGGTGTACACAGACGCTAATTTTCAAAAACCTAGTGTGTTCTTTTTCAAACAGTGCTGCTGTGTTTAATCACTGCCATATTTCAAATATTTGCTTAGAAAACCACTGTGTCTCATTTTAGATTGTTATTTCTACTGATTGTAAATACCTTAGATACACCATGCAACAAAGCATATTTAGAAGTTTATAGGAGTCTATTTTGTCATTTTTGGGAGGTAAAGGCTAACTGTTAAAACCCACGTCCAGTAAGTTATCCTATGCTAGGCTAAGAGTTAGGATAAGAGTTTTAGACTGGGTTATTTTATGCAAGGGTATGTATCCTCTGACTTATCTTACTTTGGGGTAGACAGCAAATAAGCTGATGTTCCCCCAAAAGATGGTGTGTCCATCTCTACTTATGCTTTTAAAACAGGAATTCAGCTAGTAGCTAGTTTAATTTAAACCACTGTCACTCTGTTGTTAGTTACACTGACATTTTGTTAGCTTGTGGTTCCATCTCAATTAGATCCTAAGCACTGACACAAGGCGGCAGTACTGGAAGTAATGAAAATTGCAGAGTGATGAAAATTGTACAGTATAAAATATGTACATTATATTTAATGATTCGGTTAAACTAGGAATCAGGTTTAAATGAATCCTGTTGGGCAGATCGTACAACTCACTTCAAAAGGACTATGCTATGTAATGGACGGGTAGGCTACGCGTTCTGTGCCCTGAAAAGGTACTTTGTGCCAAGCCTATATAAACAGTGTTGTGTCTCATGCATTCATATGTTCTGACAAGGTTGGCCTAGTTACTGCCAGGTCCTTGTGAGTGTGTGTGTGTGTGTGTGTGTGTGTGTGTTACATGCATAAGTTGCTATGTGCTGTTTGGCAAGCAGGTGTGTGTGTTTGTCTGGGTAATATATGTATCTCAGAGGAGCTTATGTCACACTTATGTCTCACTACTTCTGTTATATGTGCTGCACATGCTGTCTCAAGAGAGACACACACTCATAGAAACTCAAAGCAAAGACACGCACGCACACACGCACACACACACACACGCACGCACACACGCACACACACACACACACACACACACAGTGTTTTGGTGTGTCATGTGTTTTTGCAAAGGTATCCTGTTAAAAAATTCTTTGTGAAGTTATGATAATGGAATGGTATGCCTTACTGCCTTGTGTTAAGTGCCGGGTGAAACAGTTGCAGCTCTTGGCCTCTGGGGGCATTGATACGATCTGCCATCTCACCGACGGGGGCAAAGTGAGAAATGCAATGGGGGGTGGCAGGTCGAGGTCACCCACAGAACTGCTTAATACTCTTAACCTTGTGACGGTGACCCTCTACCATATGCCCCCCCCCCCCCCCCCCCGATATTTCGATGACCAGGGAGAGCACCTGACAGGTGATAGCTGACAGCGATAAAATGTCAGCGCTCCCATTCAATTACCGGGTTGCTATGTTACTGCCTCCATCAGTGGCCGAATGCGAAGTGGTTTGTTAAATGACCTGTGTAGCTGCTGCCATCGGTCTAATATGCTGATTCATGAGGTTTCGGCTGGAGTCACGCATGGAAGGACTCTGATTGTGCCCTCTTAGATAAACACAAGTAGATGAGGTTCATTTTTGTTTGAAATCTAATTAGTGCATGCAGGGACTAGTGCAGCAGTAATGGCTCGGCAAAGCGTTTAAAGGCAGCCTGGAGAAAAATGTTGGAACAATGTAGAGGCAGAGGCAGCTTGTTTTGTTCACCCTGTGTGGATTTGTTGTCATATCAACAGGGTCGCTGAATGTGAGTTCATGTGCATGTTTATCCATCTGTCAACGCTCAGTTTTTGTGGTGGACAGTTTATAAGCATGTGTTTTTTATGGGTCTTTGTGTGAGAGAGAGGCAAAACAAAAAACACAAAAAAGAAGTGAGTGCTTGGGTTTGCATGTGTATTGATGTATGTGTGTATATGTGTGTGTGTGCATGTGTGTATGTGTGTGTGTGTGTGTCTTTGCTTGCCAGCATCAGCATTGCGTTGCACCTCTACTGTCATCTCTGTGGAGATGTGGTTCCCCATGGCAACAGAGCGACAGAGAAACTGTAAATGAAACAGTTTGATGTGACAGCCACACACATACATACACACACACACACACACACACACACACACACATGCACACACACATGCACACACACACACACACACACACAGACACACACACACACTCACGCACAGTCTTGATTAAAGAATTGTGTCAAATTCCCTGTTCGTCTCTCTAAGCGACCTGCACCATGAGGTTATACTGTATGCAATACAAAACAGACATCCAGGATCAGAGCTGCTATTGTGGTATCAGTAATATTTCCCATTAAAGAGAAAACAAATCTCTGACACACCGTTTCCCTGCAATTAAAGTTGCAGTGTTAGTTTGCACAGTGTACACATAAAAACATCAGGAAAAGATGACTCAACCTCCTCGGTAAAGAGGAATTAGTGCAACCAGACAAAAATTAGCAAGAGGGCACTGAATGTTCCTCAGCCCTCCACATATGTGTGCCATCTGAAATGAGGTGTTACCGGGACTAAATTGTCTCCATATGCATCCAGTGGACGTAAACAAACAAACAAACAAACTAAATGGAGTGTAGTTTCGGCCTGGGCGTTGTGAGAAGCAAGGTAGCTCTGCTACTGTTAAAATACGTTACAACCGATTGGTACTGGTGTTACAAACATGGAAGCATGTTTTGACTTACAAAGATGAAGATGGGCTACTGCATTGGTTTAAGGGGTGGTGAGCCCTCTGTTCCTTCTCAGTAGAGTAGGCATTGTCAATGTACAGCTCAACCAAGCTCTATCGACCAGCCTCAGTTGGAGAGTGAGAGGCTTTTTGGATTAGATGCTACGTTTTGAACGCATATATTACAGGCCTCTGTGCCCTACTTTTATCTCACCAACACTGATTCTAATTCATGCCACATGCTATGGGTTAACAGAAGATGGTGGGGTTTTTGTGCACTTTCCTGTTTGCATTTCAGTCATCACTTTGGCAGATGGTTTAACAGCACACACAGAACTACATATATCAAGGTCCAAGAAATATTTTGTGGTGGGGCTTCAGGCTGCATCTGATGGTGTGTGTGTGTGTATGTGTGTGTGCATGAATAAGTAGCTGGGATGTGTGAATTTATGTGTCAGTGTGTGTGCTATATTTTCCTGGCAGCTTTGGGCTGTATATTACTAAAATTACTTTTCCTTCTACGGTGAATGATTGACAGGCTAGAGATGCCCATTAAGTCTATTTTGCCTAAAGCTTAAAGCTCTTAAACCACCCCTCCACCTTGCCCCACCCCCAACCCATCCCTCTACCTGTCGGAATAGGTTCTGTCCGAAAGCTCTCTAATGTCTTTTTCTCAGCTGGAACTGTACTCACTTGGTGCACTTGCATTTGTATTCAGTCACATCACTGCCAGAAGAACCATTTCTCATTTCTTCATCATTTGGCTTGAAAGGCTTTTTGTGTATGTCTGCAGTGTTTGAAAAGTCATTCGTGTGTGTGTGTGTGTGTGTGTGTGTGTGTGTGTGTGTGTGTGTGTGTGTGTGTGTGTGTGTGTGTGTGTGTGTATGTTTGTGAGTGTGCATGCGCGTATGTGGGTGTGTTACTGTGGAAGTGAGAAAGTGTGAGGGTGTCTAGCCTATGGCTCAGCTCGGCAGTCTCCAAATGCAGCAGGGCTGCCAACTGTTTCATTCTAGGGGCCTCCACTGTGTGTGTGTGTGTGTGTGTGTGTGTGTGTGTGTGTGTGTGTGTATGTGTGTGTGTGTATTTCATCCTAAGGGCCTTTGTGTGTGTGTGTGTGTGTGTGTGTGTGTGTGTGTGTGTGTGTGTGTGTTATCCCAGGGCCCTTCACTGGGTGTGGCATGTGTGACTACGTGTTAGTGTGGGAGAGCACAGGCGAGAGAGCGAGCAAGAGAGAAGCTGAGGGAGGAGCACTGGACACATGACCTTGGGGTGGTGTGAACACACGTGCTTCGGTTTCTAAAATCTCATCAGGGCATTTCCTGCCCATTGCAATTCAGCTTTGACTTCCTGACGAAAACTAAAACTAGCCATTACATATGTTGGAGATATAAAGGGACAACATGCATTAATATTGTAATATAACAGTTCTGGTCTAGATGTACATCTGGTAACACACTATATCCACCAACCATGATCACCATTTGTGATGTTGCTGCTGGTATAGCATTTCATCTGGTGCTGCTGCTGCTGCTGCTGCTGGTGTAGCATTTCATTGCAGGAAATCTCTCTAATGGCCTTCTATCCATTATGGCGAGCTGCAGAGCAGGATTGTTGTCAACATAAAGGCCATAAAAGCTCACATTTGCTCAGATGCTCCCATTTTGAGAATGACTTTTTGCTTTGATTGATTGCATGATTGAGGAATTGTGCTGCAGTGATATCATAAAAAAGTCTGGAGCACAGGATTGGAACTGATCTATCTCTGCAGTCCTCTGCCACTTTCCTGGCTATCTTGCTTCCCTATGGCTAATTCAGTCATTCTTTCATCCGAATGTTGCTTTGCATATTTGTGTCCAAATGTGTCCGATGAAATTGACACTTATTAAGAGCTGACCGTTATGTGTGGAAACTAAAGTAATCTTTTGGATGCGTCTGCTTCTTAAGATGCCTCTCTCCACGGGAGAGTGTTAGTGGCTGTCAGCGTAGGGGATGGATGGCCGTCATGAATCTACAGCTAAACTTTACTCTGACATCAGGGTCAAGTGGACAGTGGACGCCCAGTTGACTGATGTTGTCATGGTGATTTTATTATGCGCGAAGTGAGGAATTGCAGTGGGAGATGGGGTTGTGGGGGTGTGGGAGGTGCCGCTGCTGCTGCTGCTGCTGTGTGTGTGTGTGTGTGTGTGTATGTATGTGTGACAGTGACAGATTTATATAGATGCTGTATCACACACCTTGGACCTTATTTAGCAACATTCTCTTAAAAATTCTGTGATTAAATAAGTGTAATCAACTGCAGATGCCTCAGATGTCTTTAAGTATTCAAATCTGCTCTTTTTAAGCATTCAGATCTGGTCTAGTCATAATTTGGTGATGCACGGCAAATTGTCACTACAGGTGGTCATGCTATGAAAGGGAAGTTGCCTTGTGCACATGGTCGAAACATCTGAGAGCAGCATGTGCACTGCTCGGAAGCTAGAGTTCTGCCGTTTTATTCTGCGAGTTTATTGAGATTAATTGAGATTGATGGACCTACAGTGTGTCTCTGCACAAATGTAGTAATTCCTTATTCATCATGATAATTGATCTCAATTTGATTGCATGATCATACATGATCCTAAAATGTTCCCTGCCATTAACAATTTATTGAAATTGAAAGTGAGATTTTTCTATGCTTGATTAGAGTGATTTTAACCACTCACAAATTGCCTTTTGCTTTAAATAGCAAAAAGTGTCGGTGAACACACTAACTAAATGAGACATGGATACTAACAAAAAATTGAGAGGGACTTTGTTGGTTTTGCTGGCTTCCTGCATGACACTCCTGGTCCTACACACCAACAGGGCTGCCCATCCTAATCAATGGACACTGTTGTGAAGTCAAAGACTACATTTTAATCTCTGTGATGTCCATAGCTTCAGCTAATCTGGAGTCTCTTTCAGTAGTGACTTAGTAAAGTAACGTACACCCCTCAGTATAAGATATGACATGTCTTAAAGTCAGCACAGGTCTGTCTATGTCTTTGCCTTTGGGACCCTTATTAGACTTAAGGGTACATGGCTATTCTTCTGTTATGAGAGGAATCCATCAGTGGAGGGCATTATGTAAGCTGATTAAATGTCCTGAGGGCCTGGCCGCAAGTGCGGGCCCAGTGCTCCATTACTGCGTCTCCTTTAAACACACACTTTTTTTCCTCTTCTCCTCTTCTCTCCTCTCCTCTCCCCTGATTGGCCAGTTTGACCTGGTCCTCTTTCTATTACACTTATATCTGTTCTTCTCTTCTCTTCTCTTCTCTTCTCTTCTCTTCTCCTCTCTTGTCTTCTCTTGTCTTCTCTTCTCTTCTCTTCTCTTCTCTTCTCTTCTCTTGTCCTCTCTTCTCTTCTCTTCTCTTCTTCTCTCCTCTCCTCCCCTGTCATTAGCTGTTTTCCCTCATTTTCTGTTGCTGTTCTATTGCACTGGGATCTTTTTTCCTCTGCCCTTTTCTCTTTTGCTCTCCTCATCTGTCCCGTTCTCTCACCTCTCTGTCCTTCTGTCTCTGTGTTCTTGGTTTGTCTATCCACTACTGCAGCACTGCTGACTTTTTTTCTATTCCTCTGCTGTTTCTACTCCCTCTTTATCCTTTTATAGCATGTTTTTCTCTCAATTCCCTCTACACCTCGTATCCTCCCCTCTCTCTCCTCTTCTCTCTCTCCTCCATCTCTATCTCTTCTTGCCTGCTGTCTCTCTCTCTGCCCTCTCCTCCATCTTCTCCCCTGTTCCCTCTCTCCCTTCTCTGTGCATCTCTGCTGTTTATCCTTTTATAGCATGTTTTTCTCTGTAGTCCTTCTATACCCTGTTTCCTCCCCACTCTCCTCTTCTCTGTCCTCCATCTCCATCTCTTCTTGCCTGCTGTCTCTCTCTCTCTCCCTCTATCTTTCTCTCTCTCTGTTTCTCCTCTCTTCTCCATCTCTTCTCCCCTGTTCTCTCTCTCTCTCCCTGTTCTGTGCTGCTGATGTTGTGGTGCCCTTGCAGGTGCCAGAGGAAGGTGAAAGTCAGGGCGGGGTCACTGCGTCCAGCCTCCACTCCTCCACGTGTGCCTACTCAGCATTCCACCCTCCCCGGCCATATTGACCGCAGTATTGGGCGGGGCTGGGGTTGGGGTTGGGGCTGGGGCTGCGGCTGGGGTTGAGGGTTGGGGCTGAGGTGATGGAGGTGCTGGGTACTGTGGCGGTTAGCATTTCCTCCTCCTGTCGATGTCCAGCTGAGAGAGATGAATGGTTTGCGCCACACCTTCTCCTTCTCCTCCTCCTCCTCCTCCTTCTCCTCCTCCACACAGTGGCAGTGAGGGATGAAAGTCCAGCCAGCACTGGCCTCTCCCAGGCCGGCTTAGCATTCCGACATCTATCCATCCAAACAGGGCGGCTATCTATCCATCAGGCAGATTGTCCTGCCGTGCTCCCTCTCCCTCTCCCACTCTCGCGTGTTTCCCGCTCCTTCTCCTCCTCCTCTTCCACCTCCTCCCACCATCTAAATATATGCCTGTCAGGAGCAGGAGGCATCTCGTGTAACCCAGGCTTGACAGCAAAACTCTTCCCATCCTCTCTCTATCTCTCTCTCTGTCTCTCTCTCCCACCCTCTCTCTATCTTTGCCTTCTTAACTTTCTCTCTCTCTCTCTCTCTTGTCTGACTTGCGGTGCCTTTTCATCTATTCTCTTCTTGGCTCCCCTTTCCATGTCCTTTTCTCTCTCTCTTTCTATATCTCTTTCTCTCTTTCTGTTCTCTAGACAAAAGAGCCTTTCCTCATATTCTCCATCAGCTCTCTTTAGTTTCTTTTTTTAGACTCGCACATCCATAACGGCTTATCAGTTTCTCTGCAATAGCCCGATGCTAAGCCGGCACGATAATAATAACAATAACAGTACTGTCATTACCACCTTACCACTCCTCTTACCACTCATCCTTCATTCATAACTTCTGCCTACCCGATTCAGAAGCAGTAATAGCCAAACATTATGCGCATAACATGAAGAGCAGCCACGTGCTAATGCACCCACCATCCCACGCAAGTCTCCATTGTCTGTGTGTGTGTTTTTGTGTGTCCGTGGGCATGTTTGTGTGTTTTCTGCCTGTGTGTGTGTGTGTGCGCATGTGGGTATACTTGTATATGCTTCTTTGAGAGAGAGAGAGAAAGAGAGAAAGAGAGAGCAAAAGCAAGAGAAGGGTGGAGTCATTGCATAGTCTTTTCTTTTTTTCCCCTCCATCACCAGTTTAAAATTGAATTAGGGATGAAGTATTTATATGAGTGCCGGGTGGGTTTTCCACTCCAGTGCTTCCAAAGGGAGGCAGCAGGGGGAGAGAGAGAGAGAGAGAGAAAGAGAGAGAGAGAGAGCAGGGGAAGGAGAGAAGAGGACCAAGAAAAGGGGTAAAGGAAAGGAAGAAAAGAGAGAGGGGGGAGATGAAAAGGGAATGAAAAGATAGCTTAAGGTAAATGCTCCAATACAGGCAGCACCGTGCAGCTGAATGCTCTTCATTTGTTCTCAGTTCATGTGTCACTGCCACAACAGCAACTTCAGAGGCGTATGAAACACACACACACACACACACACACACACACACACACACACACACACACTCACACTCTCTCTCTCTCTCTCTCTCTCTCTCTCTCTATCTCTTTCTCTCTCTCTCTCCTATGTGAATTCTGCTGTGCAGTAAATGGGTTTAGAGGGAGGAGAAAATAAAGTGCTGGCAGGCTGTCATACCTGTGTGTGTGTGTGTGTGTGTGTGTGTGTGTGTGTGTGTGTGTGTGTGTGTGTGTGTGTGTGTGTGTGTGTGTGTGTGTGTCTGCATGAGTGAGTGATTCAGTGAGAGAGAGAGAGAGAGAGAAGAGCCAATACCAAATGGCTAGTCCTCTTAAATGTTACACCTTGCAAATGACCTTCTGTGCAGAGATCCTCCATGTTTCCTATGACATCCTATCCTAATGACTGCTTTCAGCACATTCTCAGTTATGGTGGTCACTTTGTCCTTTTCAGACGTAATGGTGAACAAGAACAGTGTGCAAATGGTAACAGCTGATTTCTTGTACCTCAGAGCACGGTGTCCACATACCCAGTGTACATAACCAACACAGTTACATTCTCCAAATAGAGTTTTTAGTGTTTATTTAGGCTGATACATTTTTCAAACATTTTTTTTTAATCAGTATATGACTTAAGTGCTGTCATAGAGTGAGTATACGTATTGTCTCGCCTACAGAGCAGTGCACCACCGCTGATCATGATCAAAGTAATGCCTTTCATTTGCACACTGTGCACTACAACCAAAGGCTTTTATCAGTCTGTCTATTTTCTAACTCAGAAGTGGCTAGAAATGACCATTTATGACCATTTTTTCCCTTGGACCACCTAGCTGGGTTAACTACGTTCCTCAACTAACAGCACCGCTGCTACAACACAATTCTAGGAGAAAGCACTGATATGCATTTTGTTTTTTTGTGTGCCTGTGCTCATGTAGGTCTACAGTATATGTTTGTATATATGAGAGCGCCAGAGGTCTACAGTATATGTTTGTATATATGAGAGCGGCAGAGAGAGCGAGAAAAACCCTCAAGGTCTGTGTTTGATTGATCTATCCTCCAGCTATTGATGTCGCAGAGATACAGTATATGAGGTGTTCAGCCCCCTTTGCAGCACTGCTGTTGCTAAGACATCTTTTCTGAGAAGACACACTTCTTTATGTCAGGCGTACATCATATGTGACAGCGCGCCATGCCATCACCACCTTGTCAATAGTAGTTATGTGGATGCAGGAATGTGAATTTTCTAAATGTTGCAGTTAAAATGAATTCCAGTACATGAGTCTAGGAATGCGGATTTTCTAAATGTTGCAGTTAAAATGAATTCTGGTAGATACATGTACGTGTACGTCTCTCTCTTCAGTTGTACACATTGCTACAGCCTTTTGGAAAATGTTTTGTTTTTATCACATATAATTAATTTTTTGCATATGTTTATAACTTAAATAACACACACACACACACACACTGTAGACAAGTGTTTATTAAATAAATGAAGAAATTGCACCGGAAGATTGTGTAAAAAAGCACTTATAGAGAAATGCCGGGGGCGGGACCAGATAACAGAGGCAAAGAAAGAGGCCCAAAAAGATAACGCTGACAGAATCCATCAGCTCTGTGACTCATGTCATGGAGACCTAAT
>CM059273.1:23768150-23775650 GCA_030347295.1 Setipinna tenuifilis
TGCAACTTTGCGAAATGTGAACATTTACTCACCACTGACAAATAAATGGCGAAAATGTACTGAGCCACTCAAAAGTAAATTATTATTTTGTGTCCGAAAACTACCAACCACTTTTAATATTTGAATAATATTTAGACTTAATATTTTATCAGCATTTGGTTGGTGGCTGGTGCGAATTTCCATCCCAGCAATGTGTGTGTGTGTGTGAGGGAGAGTTTGTGTATGTGGGTGAACTTCATTGTAGCTGCCATTATAACCTCTGAATAATATACTCAGTGACTCACCTTTGTGTTCTCTGGCCCAGGAGATAAAAGACTGTCTCCAATAGTTTTCCCTGCATTTAACCACCCATAAACACCCACTAACAGCAAACCATCACAGATTGTCTAAGCTTGTGCGCTGGCATGGTGGTGGCTCTTGGCGTTTGTGTGTCTGTCGGCCTTTTTTTTGTCACATCAGCCAGGAAAGCAGATTCATTTGTCACAACAGGTATCAGATGGCCAGAGGTAATGGCCGATGTCAGACTACACAGTCTCTGCTCCCTTATGGCTAGAATCCAGAGACAGACAGAGCCAGCGAGAGAGAGAGGTAGATAAACAGACAGACAGACAGACAGACAGACAGACAGACAGACAGACAGACAGACAGACAGAGTTCTGCGAAGGCCAGATGCTCAGCGGGAGTCAGACAATGACTCGGTGAAAATGCCGTTCTCAGTTTCAGCGGCGGCCGCTACATCACACTGGGCCCATAAGCCACTAGGGAGGCGCCGTTTGGAGATAAGCACATTCAGCACAATCAGGTCTATTTGAATGCTACAGTGGCGGTGATACACCCATTAAAAGATGAGCATCGGGTTATAGCAGAGGGAGGGAGGGAGGGGTGAGGTGAAGGGAGGGGAGGGGAGGGCTGGCTGGCTGTGGTCCTCTGCAGGAAGCAGGAGCTGGTCTTTAGAGACACGCTGTTTAGGGTTGCACAGTATGGCACTGTCTCAGTTTTTTTTACTGTTGCAGGCCCACATTTACAGATGGAAATCCTATAACACACACACACAAACTCCTGTGGACACACACACACACACACTCACACAGACACACACACACTCTCATGGACACACACATAAACACATATTATACACGCACACGTATGAATGCTGCATGCGCCGTAGTGTTGTACAAGGGGACACCTGCTGAGGTATTAGTAAGAACCCTGGTGTCAGAGGCAGAGACAGCCTCAGTGGGAGAGACCTTGTCTCTGCTGCTAATCCTCCTGACTCTGCATCTCACACACACACACACACACCACCCAAAGAACAAGCGCCGTGACCTTGGCTTGTTGTACGCATGCTCACGCATAGACTTGCATACATAGATTTGAAAAGGTCACAAAGGAAACGCAGATGTTACCTAATCCCCATTGTGTCCTGTTTTGGTGGTGTTCAGTGTTGCGATACTGTTTTACTAAGGCTTATTTTCCCTCTTTCTCCTTTGTTTCTATTCATCTACCTGCCTGTCTGTATGTTTATACTGTACCCCCGCTGCCCATAAATTGTATCTTAATCTGTTTTCCCCTGAAATAACAACAGTGGTCCTGATTGCATTCTTACATGGTTGAGAGAGCTGATGGCATGCTTAAACATACACTACTATTAAAGCAAATTGAGCACAGCCTCTCTACCTTAGCTGCCACCAGTAGACTCACACTTCCTCCTACATCTCCTCGCCTTCCTCTTTGGGTATTGCTCCTGCTCTGTCTCTTCCTGCTACTCTCTCTCTCTCTCTCTTTCTCCCCCTCTTTCCTGTTCTCCCTCTCTATCGCTGTGTGCCGTGTGTGTCAGTGATTCATCCGTCACCCCCTCTTTCCCCACTATCCCCCCCCCTTCACCCCAAACCCCTGTCCTTGTTTCTCCTGCTCATTTGTGAAGTCCTTAACGAGACCATCGCTCATCTCGGCGCTCTCGACCAGGGGCCAGAGGAAAGTGGAGTTAGGACACCTGAGGGTGTGTGTTATGAAACAGAAAGTGAGAAAGATCAAGAGAGTGAGAGAGGAAGCGAGAGAGAGAGAGAGTGAGAGAGAGAGAGAATGAGGGAAGAGCGGGAGGAGAGGAGGCATTTGCCTGCTGCTGTGCCTACTGCTTGCCACCCTGGTCACGTTGTCTTTGGAAAGGACTCTGTATCTGCGTATGCAGGGGGGGAGGGTTGTGTGAAAGAGAGGAGGAGGAGGAGGTGACGGAGAGGAGGAAGACACAGCAGAAGAACGAAGAGAACGAGGGAGCTAGAGAAAGAACTAGTGAGTCAGTGTTTGCATAATGAATGAATACACTCAGCATTTTCATCAGCGTGTGGCTAGTCACGCCTAAATGCCAGGAAGGTGATGCCGGTGATCGTGGCCTCTGCCACAGCTGTCCGTCTGTGCGTTTTTGTCCATGTGTGCATTGAAAAGTTTTTGAAGCATTACATTTTTTTTAATGCATACATACTGTATGTATGTGTCTCTAAGTCTATAAAGGACAGTTCGTACATTTAGGTGTATGAGTAGGCGGGAAAGAAATATGTAATATACTGTGTGTGTATGTGTTTGCTTGCACCATGAACAGGAGGACTGTGCCTGACTGACCTCTGCGTGAGTTTGTGAGTCAGCTTGGCAGAGATTCCTTCTCTTTTGATCCCTGACAGAGGCTGTTTGCTATTCAGTCATTCACTGTCACAAAACGGGAAGGACGGTGTCCTCAAACGTCCTTCTCCCTCTGTGTGCCCCTCAAATGTCCTACTGTGTCCTCCTACTTAACACACTGTACCGGTACTCACGAGGCACTGAAATCCATGGTCTTTCTGCTGTAAAATGACCTCCTGCCTATTCTGTGACCAATCGATTCCTCATTACAGGCACCATAGATATGGGTATCATGACATTCAAGATGTAATTGTACGAGCAGTTAGTTTTATTGTGTTACTGTTTTTAAGCTAAGCTTTGGTGCAGTGCTTAAAGCACCTGTACCATGAATGGGCAAGTGCCCATGGGGACCCAGGTTCGAGTCCAGCCCAGATTATTTCCCAATCCTACCCCATCTCTCTCTCCCTCTACCCCACACATTTCCTGTCCACACCTTCTCTAAGCATAAAAAGGCCAAAAATACATTTATATTATGTAAATGTATTTATACTCATTTATATATTTAATATATATTATATTTATACCTATAGTAGGACACTATGAGAATCATGTCAGTGTTTCTGAAAAAGTGAACAAACACTTGTCAGATGACAAATAGAAACTGAATGATAGATGAGTGTTGGCCACCTGTGATTACATTACATTATTACATTACATTACACTTAGCAGATGATTTTGTAATGTAATGTAATAATATAATGCAAATCAGTCACGTCCCACCCCACTAAAGGGCTCCTCTCTCTGGGCTGGGGCTCTAATTACAGCTGGGAAGACAAGCGCCGCACCAGCACGTCACATGGTCAGCTGGCTATTTGTGCAGTGGCATTACAGGACAAACTGTCCAAAGCATCTTGCTAGGTCATCAGGGAGCCTTGGCCACTGCCCATTTTAATCTCTCACCAGTGCAGTTGCAAGTGCAAGTGTGTGCGAAAAATGTCTAATTTAATCAAATTGTTGGCTGTATTTGTTACAATTGCCTAATAGCTGATACTGCCTTGCCTTACAATTTATATTTGCCAGGTGTCACATTGTGTCATACTGTGTTATAGCATCATGTACCTTTTTATTTTTCATGTGTCAGATGTTACAGAACGGTCATGGTCAGTGTTGTAGTGATAAAAAGAAAGGTAGGCAAACGCAGTGCAGAGCTGTGACAAAAAATGGCTAAATGATGCATATCGTTAACATAAGCAATTATAAACAAAAAAGCAGGCAAAGTCAGTTAGCCCAACTGACTTTGCCTGCTTTTTTGTTTATAATTGCTTATGTTAACGATTTAAAGAGGTGCATAAATGTTGTATTTACATACATTTACCCTGTTACACTTGTCGGCTCGAAGCGTGAGCAACATAAATGAGAGACCACACATAGTTTGCAAGATTTAACATAACTTTATTGAAGACTTAAGGAAAAAAAGGTCAGTGTAATAGAAAAAAAGAAAACTGTGGTGCAAGGGTGTATGCTGCAATGACAAACCAAAACACCTAAACTGATGAAGGAGGAGGCCTAGTCCTCGTGGCCAGGAAGGAAGCCTTTTGTAAGCCAGGCCCCATTAGCTAGAACCCCTGCCACACCTAGCCACCAATCCACCTACCAATTAGGGGAGCAGGGGCACAGCTAAGACACTCTTGGGGTACTGGCCGGGTCGTAACAACCCTCTACTACACTACTGTCCACGAGGTCATTAACAATGTTGGATGCTGATGTGCCCGTGTGCATTTTAGGTTATAGAGCGTGCAGAGCTGTACTAGCTCTGCTGTGCTGGGTCGTGCTGGGTGGGGGGAGGCTGGGTGGGGGGCGTGGGAGGGAGGTTTGGGAGGCTGGAAGGGAAGGGAAGGAGTCGTGCAGATGCTCCAGTCTGTTCTTCATTATTAATGTGCTGCCGTGTTCCCCAGTGCTCCAGCTCCAGCTTCCGCTTCTGGAGTATCTCTCTAACTCACACACACACACACACTCACACACACACACTCACACATGCACACACTCACATACACACTCTCACACACATACACACACACACACATACACACACACTGACTCAGTCATAGTGAATGAGATGTGGTCGATGTGCACACACACACACACACACACACACACAGACACACACACACACTCACTCACTCACTCACTCATAGTGAATGAGATGTGTGCGCATACACACACACACACACACACACACACACACACACACACAATTTTGCCTTCTTTACTACCCCATCCCTCTTCTCCTTTATTTAGCTGCCTCTTTGTGCAGGTGATATTGGCCTATTTGGCAAAGCAAGGTAGAGATCACACACACACACACACACACACACACACACACACACACACACATTTGTGGACACCTCTTTTTCCTGCCTATAATGGTGATCACTCGAATAAGGGGAAAAAATGGGAGCTCGGCAGGAGTATCTAGTATGTGCACACACACACACACACACAAAAGATGGTCTCGGAATTTTAGTTCTGCGCCTCCAGATATGTGTGCCATTAGCCTGTGCCTCCTCCACACTATTTCTCACTGAGTGGCCCAGTTTGCCTCCTGGACGCTGCGTCGTATTTCAGAGCACCGATACGGCCTCTTCCTTAATGTGCCCCTGCCCGGGAAAAAGGAAAAGGAAAGGCACACCACTCTAGCACAGCTGCTTTTTTAGAGGTAGAAGAATAGGTCTCAGAACCAGCACTGAATAGGTCGATTTAGCCATGGAAGGAGCAGCAAAATGGTGGTGGTTAGGGTGCACAAATGTTTAACAGTGGAGCAATGTTTGTTTTTTTATTTGGTACAAAAGACCTTTCTAACCCATACTTCTGGCCCAGTGCTCTCATCTCCTCTCCGCTCTCTCTTCTCCTCTCCTCCCCCCTCTTTGCCATTCCTCTTCTCCTTTTCCTTTCCTCTGTTCTCCTCTCTTTTCGTCTTCTCTTTCCACTCCTCTCCTCTCCTCTCCTCCACTCTCCTCATGCACCTTATGGTCACCAATCTCATGGCATGGTTTCATTTTCTTCAATTCCTTTCTGTTTAACCTCCAGACTTAATACTCTCACTTTCTCTGTGATTTTATTGCAAATGAGGATTTCAGCAGCAGCAATGGTGTGCTCATTTTGTTGGTGTCGTACTAAACAGCGAATAGTGAGGAGAGGTTTAGGGAGGTCAGAGAATGTGCAAAGGTTGCAGTTGTAACTCTGCCAACATGGCCACTCTCAAAGGGGTTTGAAAGGATCAGAATTTATCCTCATTTACCCGAATGATGTATTACACTCTTCACACATTGAGGCAAACTGATCAATTCTATTTGAAATTCTAATTTTTAAAGTTGCTTTATATGAGTCACTGTGGTGTTAGAAAATGGCAATACAAGCTTAAAACATATAATTGCATCATGCATAAAGAACAGAGATGGATGAGATGGACCTCTGCTGAGGTAAGGGTTGCAGTCCTTGTTAGTGTCAGCATTTGATTGACAAACTACTAGCACAAAGCTAGCCCTTGCTGGTGTGATTTTAGTGTACAACTTGTGAGCTAAGCAGCTAATTCATTCACTGTCAGGACTGTTGGATCAATACTCATTTATTACACCTCCAGTACAGACTGCTCTCCATGGAACACCTCCAGACTCTCTAGGCAACGCAGAGTCGTGGCTTTCCGAATAAGTGTTGATAGACAAAGTGAATAAATATTCACACTCTTTTTGCCTTCATTGTGCTCTCTCTCTCTCTCTCTCTCTCTCTCTCTCTCTCTCTCTCTCACACACACACACACACACACACACACACATACACATACATATGTATAATTTGTAATTTGTATTTGGATGAACAAACAGGAGGAGGAAAAGCAAGGCTCAAACTGCAAATCTAAAGAGTTAGGCAGATTTGAAGGCCTTCCCATCTTGAAGAAAGATATAATGGAGGTCAGTTTCATTGCCTCTTTTTTTTATTTGACCTAAACCGGCATTTATGTCCCACGCAGGTGGTAAAATGTGGAAAATATTTCATCAGAGTTGCAGTGTTAAGAGCACACGTTAGCAAGCGCATGTAGCACCTTAACAGGGCCATTTCACAGCTCCTGTGGGCTGCTGGGGCCTCACTGGCCATGAGCTTCTGGGTAGATATATGGCACCCCTAGGTAGATATACCCCTTCTCCCCACACCTAACTACATGCTCACAGTCTCTGTTTGCCATCTCCCTGTTGCCCTATCTCCTCTCCCCCCTCTCCCTCGCTTTCCTGTCTTTGCTTTGTATCTTCATAGTGACTTCAATCGAACGCTTAGTTTTTCTCTCAGTGAACAGAATACTTAATGAACCCTAGATGGGAACAAGACACTCTCAAAACCTGGAAGGCTTAATATTTTTAGATTTGTCCGCATGCTATCTCTCTATCAGTATGATAAATGGTAACAATTTTCAATGGAACTTGATTTCCATTCTTTGTGTTTTGATGTCTTCTTACACAGCTGAAGATATGGATGATGTATAACACACTCTAGAAAAAAAACAGCTGAAAAATACAATATTAAATTCAAATTTGAAGTTGTTTTTAATCACACAATGCTAGCGTTAAAAGAACATCAAAGTAATAAAGCAAAAACATGAAAGAAAAGATTGTGAATCTAAACAGCAATGTGAATGTGAACTTAGACACAGTAAGAGTAAAAATATAAATATGATGAAAAAGGCATGGTGTGCTGTGTGCTTTTGCTGATCAATCGCAAGCCCAAAGGAGAGCAGGAGAGATGCCAACGTCAGCTGCCCAGAGTGATGATGTAATTAGAGACTGGCAAAGGCCCACTACCCAGCATGCTCGGCAGCAGGACCTTCTGCAGTCTTCA
>CM059273.1:23778150-23780650 GCA_030347295.1 Setipinna tenuifilis
GACCACCCACACCAACATGCTAATGTTTTGACCTTACGTCCACTTATTCCCCCATAGGCTTTCTAATCCCTACATCAGTAGCCCCAAAATCGTGTCCAACCTCATAACTTTACAGTGTCATCGTAGGTTGTGTGCTGTTATTTGTATTCTTCACGTGATATATATTTTTTTGCACATTAAGGTTTAAGCCTCTTTTCATTAGCCATGTGCTAAAGGCTGCCCACAGGAGGCCTTTTTAACAGTATTGATTCATGCAAATTTGACTCCCCTAAGACTACTTCTTGCTCTGATTTAGATGCGACCTCTTCTAGCCCCCATATGTGGATCAATGCCCCCGCACGCCCCCCACTTATTTATGGTACCGCAGACACGTTTCCAGAAATGGACGGCCCTTTGAGCGAGAAAATAAGGAAACGGAAATGAGCGAATGACTGTCCAGATTTGCACTGGCAGTCTACATTAAAGCACTATGTCATGTCATCCAGTCACTTAAGGAACGAACAGAAGTGTTTTTTTTTTTCGTTTTTTTTCCCCCCCAGCTTGCGCGTGATGAAAGGGAGTCTTGTGTGATGGACTGAGTGTTCTGCGATAGGATGAGATGAGAGGATAAGAATAGGCGCGCGGTATAATTTTAGATCTTTTATTTATAGATTTGTGGAGCGCACTGACCTTCCCGGAGATTGTTTGAGATGGCTTTGTGTGTGTGTATCTGTTCCCTCCCTCTCTCTCTCCCTCCCTCCCTCCACTCTCTCCCTGTCTCTCTCACTCACTGTGAATTTGGCAAGTCAGCTAAAGTTGGCTGTTGCCAGATACACATGAGTACCAGGCACATGCCTGCACACACTTTGCCAACACAGCAAAACGGCTCAGAGCAAGTCCCCATGAAATGGAGATCCTCAAATTAGAGAATGTGTCTATAACTATGTGCTTGTTTTTGTATGTTTGCATGCATGTGTTCACGTGTGTGCGTGCATGCATGCATGTGTGCTTGTGTGTGTGTGTGTGTGTGCGTGTGTGCATGCATGCTTGTGTGTGTGTGTGCGTTTTGTGTGTGTGTGTATATGCGAATGCAGGAGCAGGTTGTTGTGTTTGTCACAAGTTGTTTATTGGTGTCTACCTGTGCCGCTTTGTCACCGTAGGTTTGTCTTTGGGTGCAGAAGTGGGTCTGGGGGGGTAAACCCAGGAGGCTTCATTACCACCATTCATCACACACACACACACACACACCGTCTCTGTGCTGCCATGAGCTTGATGACGTAAATGACTATTTTTAGTGCGTTCTGTGTGCGTCTTGTTTTTTCTTGTTTTTTTTTTCATTGTGTTTACATGTGTGTGATGTAGTGTAGGAGGAGGAGGAGACTAGAGTTAATTATTCAGTGTGACTTTTCAGGCTGTGAAGTTGCTTGTGAAGTCACAGGTTTCCATAACCTGAGGAGTGATTTTTTTTTTGCATTGTCAGTCACACAGTCGAGTCGCCCTGATTCCAATCAGCGCTTGACGGAATCCCCTGCGTGCATTAATTGGCACAGCCTCACATCACTGCTGCCCTGTTTTGATGATGTCATGGAGTTTGGGGTGTGGGGTGGTGTGGGGGGGGATGGTGGGTTTTGCCGGGGGCCAGACTAATTTTCCCTGTTCCCCTCGGAGGCGGTGGTCTGGCTGGGTGTAGTTAACCAAGTCGCTTCTCCGCGGGGAGCACCGTTGTGTCGTAACCGTGTGAGCGACATTAATTTCCCCTGCCTGCGCGTCAGAGTGGAGCCCCTGCTCTTTGAATGATGGGAACTAGAATGCAGCGACTCTTCCTCTCTCTCCCTCTCTCTCCCTCTCTCTCTCTCTCTCTCTCTCTCTCTCTCTCTCTCTCTCTCTCTCTCTCTCTGTCTCTCCCTCTCTGTCACAGACGGCGAAGGCAGTTCCGTCCCTTTCCCGATGTTAACACTTTGGTTCATGGCTTGCCTGTTGCTTGTTGTAATATGATATCCTCTGAGATCCAAACTGTTGGACAAGCCATAGATTCACGGAGTGTATCAAATGGCACTCATTGATTTACATCTGCGAGTAATTGTTTTTGACAGCACTTCAACAAATATCGGCATTGACCTGGCCGGTCAAGATGACTAGGTATATCTTCTTGCATTGAGTTGTACCTGAAGGTCTGCTTTGCTGATGCATGCTCTCTGAACACAAAATGATCTTTTTTTTTTTCTTGTAAGCTGTGAGCTCACGGACAGTGAGAATGTACTGCACTCCTCTAGCCCGCTCCTCTCTCTGCATTCGTAATTCTGAAATCGTTAACTGCATCAAAGGAGAGATCAATAACCACACCCTATAACAGTATGAAAACCCAGTAGTTATCAAAGCAGAGGAGTCAATATCAGACTTGTTCAAGAATCCAGATATTTTCAACTCGTCCGAAGACTTACAATAAAATATTAAGGTGATTATGTCTCCAGAAACCTAAAATATATGTGATATGTCCTGTTTGCACATAATATTTAAGTCT
>CM059273.1:23785650-23800650 GCA_030347295.1 Setipinna tenuifilis
GGTAATAGGTCATAGTAGCTCATGTCAAGGGGAAGCTTTTTTTCATACAGTAGATGGCTGACTATTCACAAGCCACTGCATAAGCAGGTGCCATTGTATGCTCCCTGGAAATCAAGTAGACATCATGCTTTGTCTCTTCTGTTATTTATTTCAAGTCTGATATCCTGGAGGAAATAAGAACTCCCGCACACTGCTCATTCTGCAAGGAAGATTTATTTACAATGTTTCGATCATACACATTCGTCAGGTTCTTTTACAGGTCTATGACTGCAGAATGAATGAACATTATGCAGAAGTTCTTATTTTCGACAGTCATCTCCAATGCACCTGCCTTTTTTGGAGGTGTGCAAAACTTAATTTTCTTTTTGAAATCTTTGATATCAGGTAAGTTAACTGGTTTATCTTAGGAAAAAATCTGAACTATGTAAAAGAAAGCTTCATGTGAGGCCAGACAGCAGAGGCGTAGCTGGCAACACAGGCGACTGCTTGGGCCCCTCAGGCCACAACAGAGCCCCTCGAGGGCTGACAAACCTTAAACAATACAACGGAAGTTGTGGACTTTTTGCCTGGGGCCCAAACAGACTCTAGACCTACCTCTGCCACTCAGACACCCCATTAGCAGTGCTAACAAAACAAAACCAGTCATCCAGCTTTCATAAAAAACATAACAGTTTTTACACCTGTGTTACACACAACAACCTGGTATATTCAAACGAATATCTTACAGTCAAGAGAAGCTGGTTTTCACATAATCCAACTATAGGCTGGTAAGCTCATTAGGCAGGGTTCCTACGCAGTATGGAAAAGTATGGAAAAGTATGGAATTTGATTTTAGCATTTTCCAGGTCTAAAAAAGTATGGAAAATTGAAATTAGAGTATGGAGAAATATTTTTGTTTCCAGACGTTTGCCACTACATGGTAAAATGCAGCTCAACTTTCAGACATTCATTGAATTTTGCCTAAGAAATGTGCTGAAATGCCTGCGGAGGGACAGAGGTTAACATTATGAGCAGCGTTGTTCATGCTACTGTCAGACTTTTTTTGGAAGATATTAGCTTCTATTAGGGTTTTTTGTAAGGGGTTGTTGTTGCTTACATGTTAAACAATTCATTATTAGGCCTACGAGTAATCACTGTTCTGACATGTGATTACTCGTAGGCCTAATAATGAATGTGTCAACATTAGCCAGATAGATTTGCTAGTTCAGTCGATTAGAGAAAACGACATAAGCGCAATGTAAAGTCCCTATCACCACAAAGTTCCATACAGTTCAGAAAAATATTCCTGTTGGTTTTGTAAAGTTACATTCAATAAATATGCTTCACACTCATCTGGTACTTTTAAAAGAAATCTGAAGTGAGACACAGCGGCGGTCCTTTTATTAAGGGCGCACAGGCGCCACCCTCCCAACGTGTGAGGGATTTAAAAAAATCATCATATTAACAATGACAAGAAACCGTACCGTTCCACCTTAACCACCAGTGAGAGTGTATTGACTTTAACGTGAGATGATTGTTTGGTATTTGGTACGGTGAGCGAAAGCCCTCCCACTCCGGGGCGCTGACAAAGCTTGAGTCTCTGGAAGCATGTGAAAAAAGTTTGAGAGCATTACAAATAAAAGATTTTAATTGGCCCTTTTATTTCGTGCTGCAAGCGCAGCACTGTAGCGCTGTGTACTTTCATTGTAAGACTACATTTCATTAGCACTTTGCAATTGTCATTTTACAAGTATTTATTAAGGTCATGCAACTGACAATGTAAGCTGAATCAGAATGGATTTTGCATTTGCTATGTGAAACAGGCTACCCCAAAATGCACTAGAATGCAGGAAATTGCATCTAAGAAATCCAAAATGTTATGGGGGAGGACCCCCAGACCCCCCGCTAGGGGTAGTACATATGCTCACGATGTCTACCTTCGTGTCCCACCAAACATTTTTTCCACCAGCCGCCACTGGTTAGGACATAAAATAGGACACTGACACACATTCTAGGCCCTGTTAAATATGTTATAGATGTTGGTGGTATGCCGCAATAAGAGTATGTGTTTAATTTATTTAAAAACATTACTATTTGGTGGTGCGCTGATGTCCCCGAAATCTGAGAATTTGAGTATGGAAAAAGTCTGGAATTTTTTATTTGAAAATGTGTAGGAACCCTGATTAGGGGAACTTCAACGTGCATTTTGCCCAGCCTATTAGTTGTCCTTCAGGATTCATTGATCTGTTCCCCTGTGTCCCCCTTACTAGTCATTCTATGGGTGTGATTGGAAAATGGGGTGCAGGGTTCACACTATCTCATTAGGAGGAGCACGCCACACACACACACACACACACACACACACACACACTATGAGAAGGAAAGACAGACTCAGTGGGCGAGACCATGCCTTGATTAATTCTTCCTGTCTGCCCCCCCCCACACACACACACACACACACACACCACACACACACACACACACACACACACACACACACACACACACACACACACAAGCACACACACACACACACACATACATTATGAGAAGGAAAGACAGACTCAGTGGGCGAGACCATGCCTTGATTAATTCTTCCTGTCTGCCCCCCCCCACACACACACAGCCTACTTTCTCTCACTCTTACACACACAGGTGCAGACACAGACACACCCTACTTGGGCTCTGTCTTACGTACACACACACACACACACACACACACACATACATACACACACATACACAAACACACACAGACACAAACACACACACACACACACACACATACATACACACACACACACACACACACACACACACACACACACCCACACACACACACTTCTCTGCAGTGTCCTCCTCATCAGTAGGGTGGCACCTGGATGGGCACTGATACTTGAGACGCCGGATGTGCATCACAGGCAGATGAAGGAGCTGTAGTGCCTCTCCATGTGACAGACCCTCTCATTACTCTCCAGTCACCAGCCTCTACTTCACTTCCTGTCCTTCTCTCCGTATTGCTTTCATCCCCCTTTCTTCTTTTTTGTCTCCTTTCCCCTCTCTCTCTCTCTGTCTCTCTCTTTCTCTTACCCACTTCATACATGACTTCCTTTGCAGTCACAACAGTCCATCTCTTCACAACAACATCAGAGAGACACAGAGGGGGGGGGGGGGGGGAGCAAGAGTGCAGAAGAAAAAGAAAAAAACATGGTGATGAATCATACAACATGGGTAAAGATGGGGAGGAAATGATGGATGGCGAGATTTAAGATGTAGAGCCTGGAGGACGTGTGTGTGTACGTGTGTGTGTGTGTGTTTGGGGGGGGGGGGGGGGGTGGTTGGGTGGCGTCGCATGTACATGTGAGGGGTGGGTGTGGGGGGTTGGGGTATGAGTCTGTAAATAATGTGTGTTTAGCTCCTGAGCCTAACACTGGGGGGGGGGGGGGGGGGGGGGGGATAAATCAACGCACTGGCTGTGTGCTGCGACTACCAATGGGGCTGGGTGGACGTTCATAACCTGGGCACACATCAAAGCCGGCGATTGAAGTAGTGGAGGGAGAGAAGAGAGAAGAGGGAGGAGATGTGAGGGGGGAATGGGGTGGCTGTGTGTGTACGTGTGGCTGGGGAGGTGGGGAGGGGGGGGGGTGGTTGTGCAGGGTTGGAATTGATTTGTACAGCATACAACTCAGCAGAAAGGGACATAACATGAAGGTTCCAGCTGCCTTGTTTTTTCAAGGAAAATGGCTGTCGAGTGTTGACCACGGTTATTGTGCTTTTATACTGGATACAGTACATGCACACAGGAAAAAAAGCACCCTGTCACTAATTCACATGTGGGATGCATGCACATTACACACACACACACACACACACACACACACACACACACACACACACACACACACACACACACACACACACACATACACACACACACAAACACACACACACACACGCATAAACACATTATTCCCAATTATTCATGAACTTGTCAGTAAACTTTAGTAAAGTGTGCACAGGGCATGCAAAAGCTACCTTCCCAGCTGTGGTGCAGTCAGTTAATCCAATTAATCCATGCCTACTGGTGATTCAGTGTATTGGGTTAGGCCTGTCAGCCTGACTGTGCAGGAAGTTACTGGGGTGAGGGGTGGCAATATTATTTTTTTACTGGTTACTGCATTACTGGAATACTTTGTAATTAAAACAATATATTAGAAAAACATATTTTACCAATAAACCAGCTCTGTATAAAATGTTATTATGGCCCATTCATAGCATGTACACAGACAGACATGGCTGCATGCTAGTAGACAGATACTTCCCACACTCCCCCACAATGGCAAGACCGGATAACAAAGAGCTATCAGAGCCAATACGCTCTAATATACAAAGACGTGAACTGATGACCCTTTCCGCACGTGTTATATTACCCATGTTTGCCCAGAGCTACGAAGAATCACATTTAAGCCAAGAGAGATCCAGAGAAGAGCGCAGAGAGCATGGCGGAGGATGAATACTAAGGAGAGGCGGAGAAATGCAAAAGAGAGAGAGAGGTCTCTGCCTGGCTGCTCCACAGGGACTTGAGAGGAGATGAAAGGCAGAACTCAGTGGCCAGAGGAGAGAGAGAGAGAAAGAAAGAGAGAGAGAGAGAGAGAGAGAGAGAGAGAAACGACAGAAATGGAATAGCTAATGAAAGTACCCCAGGAAGAAACACGGACTAGAGAGATGGAAAGACATTAACTGAACTGAAAGCATAGCTACACAAATGCATCCTAGTGAAGATTCAGACAGAATTGCTATTGTGGAACAACAGTTTTTGACAAGGAACATTCAATATTTCATGGTTTTGTCCTTATTTAATTTTAAGAGGACCAAGATGGTGGTAGATGGACCAAGATGTGGGAAATAGTGGGCCTGCACTCTTTATTTGAAGAATTACTTTATTTTTAAGTGGCTGGATTAAAAGCCACAAGATGAAAACTTGTACAGCTTGTGTGAAGAGGTCATCTCTTTGAAGATTCCTTTGGGCAAAGGGCAACCGTCCCCAACTGCTGTTAAAACACACTCAGGCAACACTCTTTTAACAATGCTATTATTTCCACACATTTACCTATTCAGTAAATGGTAAATTAAGATGAATTACCAGGTACACTTTTGGAAATTTGGGGGGCTGTAAAAGACTGTTACCAAACACTTTCACATGGACAGACAGAGGCAAGCACGGATATAGAATGGAGGATCAGGCTATGCTGTAGTACAGTAGGAACAGTGATGAGCAAGTCATGTTCTATATTTCCATCCCTCTCCCCGACCGTCATGGGTATGGGTGTCTGTGCCATTAGTGCACTGTTCTGACACACAGAATCGCCCTGACAGCTATTCCTTTTTTTAAAAAATTCAGGACACCTTTTCTACTCCCATTTTGGCCACATTGTGTTTGAAAGGGAAGCTTGTAAATGGGGGGTTGTAATTGAATTGAACCCAACTTAAATTTGTGATGTAGGCAAGGAGTTTTACTTTGCCTTTTTTTGAGATAGCAGTTGTGTGCAGTTATGTGTCCACTCCTTATATAATGTACTGGTGGCATAACCTCTCCATCTCTGTCTTTCTTTCTTTCTTTCTTTCTTTCTTTCTTTATTTATTTCTTTCTCTTCAATCAGGCTGATGCGGCGACTAGCTTCCTCCGTGCGGCTCGCTCAGGGAACCTGGACAAGGCCCTTGACCATATCAAGAATGGCATAGACATCAACCTGGCCAATCAGGTGAGATAAGCCTGCCCAAAGTTTCTCCATCCTTTCATTGAAAATGTTGTGTACCGCCAGTGTACCCATTTGTGCCAATGTGTGTGATGTTATCTTGTGCTTATGCATTGTCTTTCTGCTTGTAGAGTCATTGAGTACATTAACTGATCACCAGTGTCCCCAAGGACATGAACTTTTTTCCAGTATAGTATGAACACTGATGGGCAACCTGGATTCAGAAGCCACAATCTAGTACCACATATTCCAAACCACTTGGTTCTATCTATGCACTTAATACAAGTGACATAAATAATAAACCTAGTTGAAGAATTGTGCTAATAAGAATCTGATTTAGTGAATGGCTAAAACAAATGTGTAGTACTGGACTGTACTTTCTGGAGCCAGATTGCCGATTACCTGTCATGACAGGCACACTTAAATCATTAATAGCGTCAATGAGAAAAAAATCACTAGCCCATTTTAGGCTTCAGTGTGTTCATTAATCTAACATACCATTTTAACAATTACACTATTGATTAGAAACTTCTTTACCCCATAAACAATGGCGAATTTAGCTGTCAACTGAGAAAACAGCAACTAGAGTGAATGGCATCTCATCAGCGTGCCACAAACAGGGACAGAGTCAAGCTATGGCAATTGGTCATGAATCATTGACCAGCTTGACAGATGCTGTGCTGTCCAAGGCCCAACCCCGTTCAGCTGTGCTACGGCACTTGGGGTTTCCCACATCCACAAAGCAGGGGCCTGGGCGCTGAGGCAACACAGAACCAAAAACCAAATGTCTCCTTGCCAGCAGCTGTTTTTCTGGAGAATCCCACGAGGCCATTATTTTCTCCCCAAAAAAGTTTCACATACCAGCCTCTCTGCCCTTTTCAGAGTGACAGCATAGAGATGCTATATTCGGTGAGGCTGCGGTGCCTTTTTTTAAACCATACCATCTCCTCCTCAGCCTCAGGTCACAGCCTCTGTGCACTCATCTTTATCATGCTCAGTCACCACAAGGACAACACTGGGGTTTTACAGCAGGGCAGTAATGAGCTGTACATCATCCGCGTATAATCTGGATTAATCACTGGAAATCTTACCAGCATTAATTGCTACTTAGATTTTACTCCGCAAGTGGTCTTGATATTATTGTGATTATGTGTGTGTTTGTCTGTCTGTCTGTGTGTCTGTCTTTATCTGTATGTGTGTGTGTTTGAGAGAGAGACAGAGATAGCATGTGTGAGTGTTTGTGTTAGTTTTATGTTTGTTCTTACCATCAACCCCCCGCGTCCTTCTGCTGTGACCCCACAGCTGTGTTTGTAGTGTGACGAGCGATTTATATGAAAATGAAGCTAATTTGCAGCAGCAACAGTTTAGGCCTCTCTCTCTCTCTTTCTCTCTCGTTCTCTCTCTTTCTCTCTCTGTCTTTCTCTCTTTCTCTCTCTACATCTCTAGTTCTCTCTCTCTCACTCTCTCTCTCTTTCTCTCTTTCTACCTCTGTCTCTAGTTCTGTCTCTCTCTCTCTCTGTACCACTCTTTCTAGTTCTCTCTCTGTCTCTCTCTGTCTCTCTCTTTTTCTAATTTTCTCAGCCTTATCCTTGGCTCCATCCCCCCCAAATCTCATGTATCTCCCACAGTTGTTTGTCCTTCTTCCCACGTTCTCAGTGTCTCCCTCGACTCCTCTTCCCCCTCTCTATTCATCTTGCTTCGCTGCCTCTCTCCTCTGGCTCCACTGCATCCTGGGATATCTCTGGCAGCCTGGCGGGCGGTCGGGCCCATCTTGTGTCTCAGGAGCAGCTGATGGTGTCTGGGCTGCGTTCAAAGCTCCACGCACGGACAGCAGCGTTTCCGCACGGAGCGGGCTGGCGCTGTGCCCATGTCTAGGGCTGCACAGGCCACTCGCCCACTCCACTTGCTCTGCCTGTGGCCTCTCTTTGTACACACGCATGCACACACACACACACACACATGTGCATGTGCACACACGCAGAGACACACACACACACACACACACACACACACACACACACACACACACACACACACACACACACACACACACAACACACAAACACACAAACTAGTACTGCAGCTCACATCAGACAAGAGACAGAAAAAAACACAAGAGACAGAAACCAATTGATCTTCGTCTTGATATGCCCCCCACACAGCTGAATGTGTGTCTGTGTGAGCGTGACGTCATACTGAATGATGCAGTCTAAGAGAAACTAAGAGAAAAAAGGCCAATTTGTTACCTCGGTGACACCTGTCACTCGACAAAAATAATGGTGGACAGATGTTGTGGAGCTGACAGCTTTTGTAGACCTAACAACACATCTGACAGAACATTGCCATTGTCTTATATTTCGACATTAATCAGTTTATGTGACAGTTTTCACATTTTCTATGGTTGCAGCTTGTGCCGAAATCACAATAAGCCCAAATGCACACTGTGATGTAGTACCAAGACGTAGAACCTTGAATCCCTATCCAATCTATGTGTCCAACAAAATCTGCAATACCTTTGCAGGCACAAATATAGTGTCTTTTAGGTCGTCTTTTATTTAGTTACACTCAGCGCCTGGACTATTATTTGGCCCATAGTGTGGCCTGTACCTGGCTTCCGAAAAAGCTTTTCAGACACTGAGTCTTCACAATTGCACTAATGAAATGAAAAAGAACTGAATCTCCCCTCTGTTCAACGCTATCTTTTAAAGAGCGACGTGAATAGAGAATGAACACCTGCCCCTCACCCATCAACCCACCAATCAGGGTTTTCCACAATTAGGGTTGCGTGACTAAGTCTCGTCCCTTTGCCATGTGATGACTCATAGGGCACCTATCATTACCAATCAGCGATCATTTCCTCCATCCAGACACACACCCCTCTCTCTCTCTCTGAGGCAGTGATCAATGGACAGGCAGTCGTGGGAGCAACCATGCTGATGACACGAATGAATCGCTAATGTCAAGCAATTTATTCAAGTACGCTGGCATCGCTGCAGTCCCCCTGATCACTAAGAAGCCTGGCCTGGTATTTTATCTCTTGTGATTGAACAAATCTGATATTTACACAATCCTTTTGGACGTCAGCGGATTAGAATTCATAGTGTTGCGTCAGCTGGCATATGTATATTTCATGAGAATGCAGCTAACTTGAGCGGATGTCTTCTTTTACGCAAGCAGACAGACTGACAGACGGAATGACAGACAGAATGACAGACGTGAATGACGTGTTCCGCAGCGAGGCTTGTCATGTCACTCATAACTGAGTAATTAGCAGAAGCTCTTATTAGGTTGGGACTGAGCAGACGATGAAGGTGAGGTATTCCCCTGTATGATGAAGGGTTAGCTAGCGCGCATGCCGAGTGCAGGAGAGGGGCTCGTACACAGGCACGTGTTGCTGTCTGCAGAATCCCCCTGGTGGACCGCCCACTGTCTGTACACGTCTCTCTCTTTCTCTCTCTCTCTCTCACTCTCTTTCTCTCTCTTTCCATCTCTGTTTTTCTCTGTGTCTGTTACTGTTCCTCTCCATCCTTCTCTTTCTTTCTCTCTCTCTCTCTCTCCCTTTTTCTTTCTCTCACTTTGTAGTGCGCATGCACTGCGGATGCAGCATGTTGTTCATCAGACATAAGGCTGCTGCAGAGGAGAGAGGCATGTCTGTGTGGCTTGTTAAGACCCCTTGTGGTCAACAGTGGGACTGCATCCTCAACAACAAGACTGCAAGCCTGAAGAAGCAGCATCATGGTTGTGTAACCCTGCCAGCCTCGTCTCAGATTAGAGGAGACAAACAAGTCTGAGCCATTAAATACGTTAATCGCTGTGTTGTTTAGTCTGTTCATCCAAAAGGAGTGTTATCGCTCAAAGTGTTGTTTGAACTTGTTTGGTTGTGTAATTTACCTAGAAATGGTGGTCAATGAAATGCTAGTTTGCACATGACTGCAGTGAGCATTCACCTCCAGGTTGCTGTTTACTTGAACAAAGTAATTTAGTGACTGAATGTTCAATGTGCCTTCATAAAAAAACACCTTGCATCTTCAGGAAGCATGCATTAGTACATCATACATAATACACAGTCCGATTTACGTATGAATGCTTGCTTGTACTGAGAGGGCACCTTGAGCAGAACCTGAGTGATAGTGAAGCCCATCTTCTTGCTATGATACATAGTTTTTATGGTCTGGTGACCTGTTTTTCTGCAGAATGGGCTGAATGCATTACATTTAGCATCGAAAGAAGGACACGTCAAGATGGTCCTGGAGTTGTTACACAATGGCATTAACCTGGAGACCACAACAAAGGTACTCGCCGGCCTAGCACATATTTCACTCACACAAGTACTGTGTCGTCTCACCTACCACAGTTATTCCACACCACACTTTATTGTTACATCAATTAGGTACAGTGTAACAAAGTGTGTAACTATACGTAACATTATGTACTTATGCTGTGGGGTTAGGATTATGGTTATTGTTAGATATGTAGAGTGGAAGTACATAATATTGCATGTTGTTACGTGTAGATACACAAAAAAAGTGAACTGTAAAATACAGGGTTACCCAGTTTGAAATATTTGTTTATAGGGTAAGACAAATCATAATCATAGTATCAAAGTACCAGCATTCAGTCTAGTAAAGGCAGCTGTGGCCTAATGGTTAAAGAGTTGGTCTTGGGATTGGGAGGGCACAGGGTTGATCCTCAATTGAGTTATTAACCAATGCCCCCCTTTACCCTCATATATGCCTGGGGTGCCCTTTAGCAAGGAACCTGACCCCACATTCCTCCAGGGGCGCTGTCCCTGTACCTAATTTACTGTAAGTCACCCTGTCAAAGAGTGTCAGCTTAATTGTAAGGTAAAGGTAAAGGCACTGTAAGGTAGTACAGAAAAAGAATAAATAGAAGACTTTACTATTGTTTTTTTCTGCACATGTGGCCTCTAGCAATAAGTATGCAGCAAATAAAAGATCATCAGTAGCATCACTTTAACACATCATTGAGAATCCTTCATTTGCTCCTGGGAGGTTTTCAAATTTGGTTTTGTACATGTGTTAGCATTTCATGGGGCCCGTGTTGGCTCATTATGTGCAGCACGGATCCGGATGCTTTGTACTCTTTGAGTGCAGCCCTGGGCTCTCAGCATGTGGGTTATAGTGGCTTCTCTCTCCTGGCAGAAAGGGAACACGGCTCTTCACATCGCCGCTCTGGCCGGCACGGAGAAGGTGGTGGCCGAGCTTGTGCGATTTGGCGCCAACGTGAACGCCCAGTCACAGGTTAGTCTCTAAAGGAATGGCTGTTTTTATGAACATTCTTTTGGTTACTGATCTGACCATAAACTACTAATGAGAAGCTGTGGACAGAGGTATTAATGATGAATGTTGTAAATATTACTACTGGGTGTCCCACAAGTCTGGACCGATAGGGAAAACAATATAATTACAATTTTTTCTTAGCTACTTTCCAACCAGCAAATAATAACTTGAACTCTCCTCTCTATAGTCAGCGGCATGGGTAACCTGCAACTTATTAAAAACATCTTAGAAATCCCCATGGGTCTAGACTTATGGGACACCCTGTATGTGTATTTTGTTGTATGTGGTTTTCAGTGTGTGTATGTAATATGTCTTTGGTCATCTTCTCATGGTCGTGTTTGTTGCCTCTGCACCCTAACAGAAAGGCTTTAGTCCTCTCTACATGGCAGCCCAGGAAAATCATCTAGAGGTGGTGAAGTTCCTATTGGAGAATGGAGCCAATCAGAGCCTGCCAACAGAGGTGAGAGACCCCTATTTAGCAAATGGTGCTTCCTGCTCGGACTCTGCCATCAGTCATGACTGTGCATCACAGCTCTCTCATCAGTCTTGCTTGGGCCATGTTCCATCTACCTCTCGAATGGGCCTCTTTTAGGTTTCTCCTTTTTTTATTGCTCATTCTGGGAAACTGACTGAAGAGGTGTCGGGAATCAATGCTTCTACGATCAAACCCCACACGTTGGTTGTTGCTCCAAGTCGATCAGGCAACCTCTGCCAGTTTGAGCCTGCAGGGAACAGCGAAATGAATCAGCCTTTTGGCACATTCTTTTCATGGTTGAAA
This sequence comes from Setipinna tenuifilis, assembly GCA_030347295.1. Taxonomy (NCBI): domain Eukaryota; kingdom Metazoa; phylum Chordata; class Actinopteri; order Clupeiformes; family Engraulidae; genus Setipinna; species Setipinna tenuifilis. The sequence goes on from CM059273.1 coordinate 23,797,464, forward strand.
GCTGGACCTAATTGTTGAAAATGCTGTATTGACTGGTGAATAATGCCTGGATCCTTAAAGCGACCAGCAGGCATTTGTGCATGTGCAAGAGCCAATGCTCTTGGTAGCTGTCCAGCTGTAAACAGTAATAGGCAACCTGCATTCTGAAGCTATAATCTATCACCACATATTCTAAATGACCTGCTGCTACCTGTGCATTTAATACAGGTGGCTTGACTCACTAATTCCTCCACCTGGCTGAAGAATTAGAGAATTAGCTAGATTTAGTGAATGGTTGGCAATGAATTGCAGCTTGTGAAGCCAGGTTGTCCATCACTGGATAGGAGGCAGTCCTCCTGGTGGCTACTTAAATAGTAATGTGGAACAGATGGGTACCAATCACTTTATTCAATCTGAAGTGTGTCAACAATAAAATGTGTAAAAAGTGTAAATTAAATTCATTTCTAATGTGTAAAATTGAAATGTATTTCCCAATAAACATCACGAATGGTCCAGACATTCCAGCATAATCAAAATTGGGGTTAAAAATCAGTAGGTCTGTTCTCAGCTTAACTGTGAGTCGATGCTCCTTGTGGTTCTCGAGCTGTAAGGCAGTCCTCTTGGTGGATTCTTAGATGACATCAGCCTTCTGGCCATAGCCTCCATCAGTCCCACTCAGCTGATGTAAATCAATACAATATAACCTTAAGTAATAGCACCATTCATTTTGCAGTAATCTGCCTAAGAGAGAAGCCATGGAATGGGAGGAAGTTGGTGTGACCTTACAGCAACAGCCAGACGGAGAGTCACAGTCCTGGATATAATGGGGAAGTAGGGTGTCAGTGATTTTTTGGCCCCCTGAGCTTTAGCTATGGAGAAAATCGATTCATCAGAACAACTTGACCAGCAGCTGCCTTGACACGGTGCCAGGAAAGGCACTGTGGCCTGTTTAGTGTCCTTAGAGGACAGGGACTGCTGCCCATGATACTGTGGTCTGTTTAGTGTCCTTAGAGGACAGGGACTGCTGCCCATGATACTGTGGTCTGTTTAGTGTCCTTAGAGGACAGGGACTGCTGCCCATGGCACTGTGGTCTGTTTAGTGTCCTGAGAAGACAGTGACTGCTGCCCATGGCACTGCACTTCAGTACAAGACTAGGAGCGTGTCAGTCAGTCTCAGAAGAGTCTTGCTAGCATCTTCTCTTGCTCGCAACATTCTGTAAAGAGTGCTTTTTTGCAGAACAGTGATCTGTTAATTCAGAAAGCTAAACTAGGTAGAATGTCACATGATGTTAGAGAAGGTGTGTTAAGTGACACACGACTTTAAATTCATGCTCTCTTGCAGATTGGTTGGGGTTGGGATGGTAATGCTGGAATGTCACGCATGGAATTGTGGGTAGAGCAAAGCGCATGCATCATATGCATCCTTAAAAATTCACTGCAAACTTAGTGTAGATCTTAGGAGAACTCTTGACTTGTGGACATCTTTGTTTGATGCCACATCAACAAATTATTTTATGCTTTCTAAGGCTTTTGGACATATTGTCTATTTAAAACTAGCCTGGTAGACCAGACTCTTTCACTTTGCTTTATTTCATGTCTGGACACTGCCAATAGGCATACTTTTACCTTGTGGGGGATGACATTTTGTTTGAACTTTAAACTTTAATAACTATTCGCTTTGCCTTCAAACTCTGTTCATTGACTGTTTGCTGTAGCAAAATACAATATTGTCTGGAAGCAATAAGGTGGCAATACCATGCCTAGTCTGCAAAGGCCTGCTACATTAAGGACATAGATTTAGGAGGAACAAAGTCTGATTTTAGGCCATTCACTGCTGTTAGTGGTTCATCATGTGCTCACCTGTTTGGCTGTCAGCATGCTTCTCTTAAAAAGCGATCAGCTCTCCAAACTGGCCATGTTGAAAATATCATGGATTTGCTCCATGCTCCATGCACAAAAGCAGGATTCAGGTTGTTAATCTTTTTACTACAAATTCCCCAAAAGTCTAAGCACAAGGGACTCCGAATAACAAATGAAACTCTCCGATAGGGCTGGGCAATTAATTGAAAAATCGTAACAACAACCGTAGCAACAGCAACACTCTTTCTTTATATTCTGTGAATTCCACTGTGTGTGTTCATGTACTGTTCCTTGAAAGCAAACTACCACATGTGTTGTGCTGCGGTTCTGCCCAGTCCAGTCAATTAAAACAATTTTGATTTCAAGTTCCATAGGCCAGCACTAATCGTGATAAAAATCGATATCAATCAATATGGAAAAATATATCATGATTAAATTTTTGGCCATATCGCCAGCCCCCTACTCTCCCCGATGATTTATTATACGACTACACACCGGGTGCAGGACAGACCTGAACTAATGAGCCACACCCTGAAAAATGTGCCATGTGTGTTTCCTGCCGTGTATTTTATAGCCTATTGTGTGCCTGCAAAGGTCTGCTACACTGAGTCACGTTAATGAATTAACATTTCCTGTCTGTCTGCATGCTGTATTGTGTCTCTCCTCAGGATGGTTTCACACCCCTGGCGGTGGCTCTTCAGCAGGGCCATGAGAATGTGGTGGCTCTGCTCATCAACCACGGCACCAAGGGCAAGGTGCGACTGCCGGCACTGCACATTGCGGCGCGCAATGATGACACGCGCACTGCTGCAGTGCTGCTGCAGAATGACCCCAACCCAGATGTCCTTAGCAAGGTAGTGTGAGAGAGAGTGTGTGTGTGTGTATGAGAGTGTGTGGGGGTGTGTGTGTGTGTGCAAGTGTGTGCAAGTGTGTGTGTGTGCAAGTGCGTGTGTGTGCACGCCCACATGTGCATCTGTGTGGACATGTGTGTGTCTGTGTGTGTGTGTTTGAGAGCAAGACAGAGAATGTGTGTGTGTGAGGGTGAGAGAGGGAAAGTGTGTGTGTGTGTGTGTACGTATGTGTGGTGGTGTGTGTGTGTAGTGTGTGCACGTGTGTGTACTTTTGGCCCGCTGAGAGCTTCACGATGAATCATGGTTTAATACTGCTGACACTGTTGGCTCCAGTGTTGCCTGAAAAGAATAGCAATGAAGACTTAATGCATTACACTCTTGGCATAAAATATGGCTCCCAAGATTAGTTGACATTGACAGTAATGTGCACGTATCAGATTAAAGTTACAAATCTTCTGGACCGCTTCAAAGATCCAACTTGTCATTGATCGCATCAC